>CM070486.1:5575072-6175072 GCA_036324585.1 Champsocephalus esox | reverse complement strand
TGGTCATGGACAGATTAGCCTCTGCTGTTCCCCTACTCGAGATAATGAAAACTGTAACACCAGAGGAGCAGGCAGCAGTGCATCCAAGATGAGAAAGCACTTTTGGGCTGACTGACCCAACCGATGCCCCCATGAACCAATCAGTGAGCTCAGTAAATAACCTGCACACATTGAGCTATCTGTTCTCTGGTGTTGCAGTTATTCTGTTCAATTTGCATTTCGGCAATTTTGCAAAAGGGAGAAAAGCAGTGCAGTGGTGATGTTCAATACTGGCAGAGGTGGGAAGTACTGCAGTACAAATACTTACATTTGTCTGGTATCAGTACTTTACTCCACTACGACTTTTTACTTTTACTTCTTACCTGTTGAACTCAAATACCTGTACTTTCTACTTCTCACATGTTGAACTCAAATACCTGTACTTTCTACTTCTTACATGTTGAACACAAATACCTGTACTTTCTACTTCTCACATGTTGAACTCAAATACCTGTACTTTCTACTTCTTACATGTTGAAGACAAATACCTGTACTTTCTACTTCTTACATGTTGAACACAAATACCTGTACTTTCTACTTCTCACATGTTGAACTCAAATACCTGTACTTTCTACTTCTCACATGTTGAAGACAAATACCTGTACTTTCTACTTCTTACATGTTGAACACAAATACCTGTACTTTCTACTTCTCACATGTTGAACTCAAATACCTGTATTTTCTACTTCTTACATGTTGAACTCAAATACCTGTACTCTCTACTTCTTACATGTTGAACTCAAATACCTGTACTTTCTACTTCTTACATGTTGAACTCAAATACCTGTACTTTCTACTTCTCTCATTTCCCAAACAGCTGGTTCCTTTAGTCTGAATGTGTGTTTGGTGCGTGATCATTATTCTTTAGAGTCACTGCGTGCCTATTGGTTGGAACACGATCCGTGTATCCATCACTTCCTGGTCTTCTCTAAAGAAGAGGGACCAATGGAAACGTTGTCATGTTGCCGTTGTTCAGCATGGAAACATTCATTAGCTAACAATGACATTATTGTTCTATTAATATAAAGGGAGGTCAGGTACTCTTTAAAACAGCTGATAGTTATGGGTACTTTCTACTGAAGCACACTTCAAAGCCTCTTTACTTTGACTTGAGTAAAGAAGTTTAGTCAGTACTTCTACTTTCAGAGTATTTTTAAACACGAGTATCTGTACTTCTACTTGAGTAAAGGATGTGTGTACTTTTGCCCTCTATGAACACTGGCACTATAGAAGTCACAGTAGGCAGTTGTCTGCGTTTATAATGTTATGCTGACTTAAATGTAATCACTGTTTAATTTGATAAACTACATTATTCATCTGTGTGTAAATGACACCTACAGTACCAATTGTATATACATATATATGATGAATACATAAACTAATGAATACGTTAATTTAAAGTTGAAAAACAAACAATTTGATCAAATGTCTTTTTTCTATGGACAACAATCAGTGGATTACTTTTGATAACATTAGTTAAGAAAACTTCAAGATTGTTATTTATGAGACGATAATTGCTCATAGATCTGATTTCAAAGCAGGGGTATTGGGAGTCATGGTGATATTGATAACTCTTTAATGATTAAGTCACACTTTTTAATAAGCCTCCATCTCAAGATTAATCTCACGATCGTGTTCCTGATTAATCGTCCGGGGCACAAGACATTAGCAACCAATGAAAAATGGTCATAACAATATATTTCAGCGCGAGGCGATCGTTCAATGTGCAGTTCATACCGAGCAAAAGTTAGAAAGGATTTAATTGTCCATAATGTAAGACTAAAGAAAGAAAAGCGGTGATTACTCATATCAGAACATTACAGTTCTTCATTGATCCTCAAACACATACTGATTGATTGGTGTGTGTACACGTGACGCTGTGTCTGTTCAGTGATGTCTCCACTAACATGGAACAGTCTGCACAAAGAATGGACACTTACCAAGCTGGTACCACGACATGTTTTTAAAGCAAT
Source organism: Champsocephalus esox (assembly GCA_036324585.1). Lineage (NCBI taxonomy): Eukaryota > Metazoa > Chordata > Actinopteri > Perciformes > Channichthyidae > Champsocephalus > Champsocephalus esox. The sequence goes on along the minus strand of CM070486.1, from coordinate 6,173,060 downwards.
CAGATGCTGTTGGTACCTGTACACGTGGTTAGATATGCGAATTGTAATCCCTGTACATTTTGCTGTGTGATGTCCTTTTGTTGTTCTGTTGTTTATGTTTGTATGTCTTCTTGTGGAACCTACTGCTGCAGGTCTCCTTGAAAAAGAGATCATTGATCTCAATGGGATTTCACCTGGATGAATAAAGGTTTTGAATTGAATTACATACCTGCATTTTTGGACACAAAATATGTCATTTAGTTTCAAACGGTTACATTTCCCCCCAAAATCCCAATCATAACTTGTACACGAGTGTGCATGTGAACGCACCCAGTGGCACCAGGATCATTACGAATTTAATTTGTACGGAGGCGTGTGGCGCAGTGGATAGAGCCTTGGTGTTGGGGTCAGCGGGTCACAGGTTCAAACCCCACTGCAGTCAGCATGTCGTTGTGTCCCTGGGACTCTTCACCCCAAAATTGCTCGTGTGGGGATTTTCCACAGTTTTGAATATGTAAGTCGCTTTGGATAAAAGCGTCTAACAAGTGACATGTAACGTATAGTAAAACAAAGGAAGCAGACAGCACACAGGATACAGACGTTCCTCCCTGTGGATGACAGTGCCAGCTGCTCTATGATCAATAGCATAACAGAACTGTCTCTATAGCCATTAATTCAAGAGGAAATGTACATTTGCCTATTTTGTCTCATCCATTGTGGTACTAATTGCCTCTGTCCTGATACTAACCTCCATTTAATCATAGAAATGTTCCTCCCTTGATAAAGCCATTGGCAATTGACACAACAATTAAAGCCCTGAACCTTTCACAATTAAACAGCTGTTGAATTGAGTTAGGGGTACAAAAAAAAACCACTCCATTTGTCCGTGTCTTTCAGAACTTTATCTCCATATTGATTGCTTTGTGGGACAGGGAAACGGGTCTCAGCTGTGACAGAGTGGGGATACAGCAGTGACGGTAGCGTGAGGACACAGTATTGATGGTGCTCCAGGTGGGACGGGTACAGAAAGTGTCCTCACGTCAACATCGAAGCAGCCTGGACTCCGACAGATGGGAACAAAATAGGGAGCTGTGTGTTGGAGTTTCAGGGGAGCCCATATTGATAATCTCCCAGGATGGAGACGTTGGGCTGGAGGTGCATCAATAATGTATGCACACGGCATCAAACGGGCACAGAAGCGAATACGTTTTTCTTTCAGCATCTGCTTGCATTCGTAGGCGGCGCTCGGCGAAGACTTTAGATCTTGAACAGTCATCGAAAATCTAAATGTAATCAGAATATATTTTTAAAGCATGACTCACTTGTTCTCTCTACATGCATAATTACCATGAGGGTGTGTTGTGATCATTCGATAACACGCTGCTGGCTTAGCTAAATGCAAAGTACTGCTGCTCTGATAATCTCTACAAAGAAGGATGTTGCTCATTTGTAAAGGAAGACTGGGCTTGATAACAATCTGTCAGTCTAAGTGTCAAGTGAGTCGGGTGTGCAATGCAGTAGATGCCAATCGCTTTGACGTTATAGATTGGAGCATCATGTGATCCCACGGTGTGTTAAAGTGTCAGACACAGTACAACAACAAGTGCTCTACACAAGACGCCATTACTGTCAAACCGGGTGGATGCACAAGTACTGTCTTTAGACGTAAACACTCTTGAGTACAGCCAATTAACGTTTTCCACAGCCGTAATACTGACGCAGCACAGCGAAAGTGACTGGAGCACGGTATAGTGCACTCATGGTAGAAGGAATACGATATCAGCAGGGACACCTGGGGTGAGCTTCAATACAGGCAATGATGTTCCCCTTTAAAAGCAGCAGACAGGACAATTCTGCCAACGAAAGCTAGCTAACTCTCCAGCATCCGGACAACAACTCCACAATTACAAACAAATATCATTATGAAAGGGGGACGATGTTGTCTTTTCTTAAAGTGGACCTATCAGGCTATATTTGAATAATTTATAGCAGAGCCATACCTTTTTTTCAAAATACCAAACAGATCATGCATTTTAGCCATGCCTCCTTTCGCTCTATTTGCTCTTTTACAGCCCTGTTTTTGCAAGGGCTGAATCTGTGAGAAGTCTTCTTCGCTGCTTTTGTGGCAGACTACAGCGCCACCTACAGGCCTGGCATATGTACCACAGCGTCTCCAGCGCTTTTGAACGGCAATGGCCGTGGCTGTCTCCTCCTGATAGGTGGAGAGTTGCCCATATAGGCGGAGCTCCTCGTTCCTGACGTCAGAGAATTTTCAAATCTGTATCAGTGATCCGCTGCAGCCCCGTTTTTAGAGATTTGGGTACGGAGGAAAAGAGAGAGGGTTGTGTTTTCTGACCCTTGGTGAGTTCCCTGATGCACCGGGGACACATCTTCATGTATAAAAGACGTACAAAAGTGCATTTTGCATGATAGGTCCCCTTTAAGATGTGTGCCTCTCTTCAAAATATTACTAAATCTTAAGAACACAGTAAGAACTGAACATTTGTTGTTACTTTCCAGACCAAAACGTTCCTGAATTTCTTTAAATAGCACCGAGACAGTCTACTCTGCAAAGTGCTTTGACAGACAGAGCAAACATGCAGTAGACAAAGACAAGCAAGACAAAAAGGATGAAAAGAAGACAATTAAACTGATTAAAGGAAGTCTATAGAAATAGGTTTTAAGAAGTAAATTGTTCTTCGAGTCTTACCTTGATTTATCCTGTCTGTTTCCTAGAACTTCTGTTTACTGAAATTACATATTCTAGTTCATGCTTATGTAAATCTGTCACGGATGAGTGAAGGAAGCAGGACCCAAATGCAGATAACTTCTGAGAAACCCTTTATTTCAAGGATAAATGACAGACAGAACAGACCACTCTCCGGTGAACTCCGTCACCAACAAACAGTGACCCCACACTGAACACAGAAAGAGACAAGACTAAATACAAGAAGGGGTAATCATGACAACGAGAAACAGCCGGGCAGGGGAGGAGAAACACAAGGACAACAGGTGAACACAATCAGGTAATCAGGGAGGGAAACAGACAGAAAGCAGACAGGCAGGAAACGGGGGTGAACACTTAACACAATAAGACAGGAAACCCAAAGACAAGAAAAACACCAACACAGACAAAACTACAAACGTGACATAACATGTGAATTGTGACAAAACCCCCCCCTCAAGGGACGGATTCCAGACGTCCCTAAAAAAAAACAAAAAAGTCCAAAACCCCAAGCAGGGCGGGCGGAGGGGGTCCGGAGGACGGGTCTTGGGCTGACAGCCCAGGAACACAGCGGAGGACCAGGAAGGGGTCTCGGGCGGACGGCCCGGGGGGCAAGGTACAGTCCAAAAAGGGGGATTCGGGCGGACTGCCCGGGGACAAGGCAGAGAACCAGGAAGGGGTCTCGGGCGGACAGCCCGGGGTCAAAACAGAGTCCAAGGTGGGGACCATGGAGGACCGAAGGCAGCGGCAGGAAGAGTCAGGGGGCCGGGCCCGAAGGCGAAGACCGCAGCTCTCAGGGGGCCGGGCTCGAGAGCGAAGACCGCAGCTCTCAGGGAGCCGGTGTCGACCGGACAGGATCAGGAGGCCGGGCAGGAAAGCGCTGATGGGCCAGCTCCAGAGATCGGGCAGGACCCGGTGTCGGCCGGACAGAAACCGGAGCCAGTCGGACAGGCCTCGGCAGGATCCCCCACGGAAAAGGACCAGAAGTTGGCAGGAACCCCGGCGGGACCGGTGATGGACATGGGGCTGGGAGGGCCCCCGGTAGAACCTCCAACGGCACGGGATATAGGATTGGCAGGACCCCCGGCAGAAGAGTCTTCTGCGGGACCTCCAACGGGAAAGGAGAAAGGGTTGGCAGGACCAACGGCAGGGGAGTAGACGGCGGGACCTCCAACGGCACAGGACACAGGGTTGGCAGGACCCCCGGCAGGGGAGTAGATGGCGGGACCTCCAACGGCACAGGACACAGGGTTGGAAGGACCCCCGGCAGGGGAGTAGACGGCGGGACCTCCAACGGCACAGGACACAGGGTTGGCAGGACCCCCGGCAGGGGAGTAGACGGCAGGACCTCCAACGGCACAGGACACAGGGTTGGTAGGACCCCCGGCAGGGGAGTAGACGGCTGGACCTCCAACGGCACAGGACACAGGGTTGGCAGGACCCCCGGCAGAAGAGTATTCTGCGGGACCTCCAACGGGACAGGAGAAAGGATTGGCAGGACCCCCGGCAGGGGAGTAGACGGCGGGACCTCCAACTACACAGGACACAGGGTTGGCAGGACCCCCGGCAGGGGAGTAGACGGCGGGACCTCCAACGGCACAGGACACAGGGTTGGCAGGACCCCCGGCAGGGGAGTAGACGGCGGGACCTCCAACGGCACAGGACACAGGGTTGGCAGGACCCCCGGCAAAAGAATATTCTGCGGGACCTCCAACGGGACAGGAGAAAGGGTTGGCAGGACCCCCGGCAGGGGAGTAGACGACGGGACCTCCAACGACACAGGACACAGGGTTGGAAGGACCCCCAGCGGAACCTCCAACAACACTTGCGTAGGGGCTTGAATTGGGACTGGAGAGGGAACTCGAGCGGAGACTTGAGAGGGGACTCGAGAGGAGACTGGAGAGGGGACTCCAGAGGAGACTGGAGAGGGGACTCCAGAGGGGACTAGAGAAGGGAACACGAGAGGGGACTTGAGAGGGGAACTAGAGAGGGGACTCGAGGAGGGACCAGAGGAGGGACCAGAGGAGGGACCTCGAGAGGGAACTCGAGATGGAAACAGAGAGGGAACTCGAGAAGGGACTACAGAGGGGACTAGAGGAGAGACTAGAGGAGGGACTAGAGGAGTAACTAGAGAAGGGAACTCGAGAGGGAAGCTAGAGAGGGGACTCCAGGAGGGACTAGAGGAGGGACTAAAGGAGGGAACTCGAGAGGGGACTCGAGGGGGAACTGGAGAGGGAACTTGAGATGGAAACAGAGAGGGGACTCGAACAGAGACTAAAGAGGGGACTAGAGGAGAGACTTGAGGAGGGACTAGATGAGTAACTAGCGAAGGGAACTCGAGAGGGGAACTAGAGAGGGGACTCGAGGAGGAACCAGAGGAGGGAACCCGAGATGGGACCGTGGCAGCCGGGACCAGATCCGGGTCTGGAACCAAGGCAGCTGGGGTCGGGACCATGGCTGCTGGGACCAGAACTGGGGCTGAAACCCTGGCTGCAGGGACCGGAATTGCAGCCAGAAACAAGGCTGCTGAAGCCAGAATCCTGTCTAGAAGCTCCAGCTTCGACGCCGGAAACACGGCCGTATAGGGCGCTCCCGGAGCCGGAAACATGGCTGCGGGAGCCTGTACTGGGGCAGGAACCATGGCTGCTGGGGCCGGGACTGGAACCGTGGCTGCTGGGGCCGAAACCGTGGCTGCTGGGGCCGAAACCGTGGCTGCTGGGTCCATCTTTGGTGGGGTCATTCTGTCACGGACGAGTGAAGGAAGCAGGACCCAAATGCAGATAACTCTTGAGAAACCCTTTATTTCAAGGATAAATGACAGACAGAACAGAACACTCTCCGGTGAACTCCGTCACCAACAAACAATGACCCAACACTGAACACCGAAAGAGACAAGACTAAATACAAGAAGGGGTAATCATGACAACGAGAAACAGCCGGGCAGGGGAGGAGAAACACAAGGACAACAGGTGAACACAATCGGGTAATCAGGGAGGGAAACAGACAGAAAGCAGACAGGCAGGAAACGGGGGTGAACACTTAACACAATAAGACAGGAAACCCAAAGACAAGAAAAACACCAACACAGACAAAACTACAAACGTGACATAACATGACAATTGTGACAAACAGTTAAGTTTCTTTTATCAATAATAGGTTTTACTTAAACCAAAATCAACAGTCAGCTCCCTACAACAACCCAATTTACCAAAAATAATATAAGGTTCTGATTATCCGTTAACAATAGTGGAGTTTGGACACTTCAGCATATATGTTCTGACTTCAAAAACACACTCTGATTTGATTTCAAGAATGAAACTAAAACTACATTGCAGCACCTAGTATGTACAACAGATACCACAGCTTCATTACGTTGCCCATATGGCCTCAAGTGGCTTTATTTGATGCCTCAAAACTGGCCACATTGCATCCACATTAAAAAAAGCAATATATTGACTCCAACTCATTGAAAAGAACAACTGAAAAGTATAAGTGCAAGGGTTTTATCTTTAAGCTACCATTGGATGGAGCCAGCTGTACATGAACCGACGTCTTGCTCGTTAGGTTTGAGTCCCCATCGGAACAGAAAATACAATATTTTACGACTCAAACATTTTCAAAAGCACCAACTGCCTCCACCATCTAGCCCAGCGCTCCTTTGTGGGGCAGAGGATGACATCCAAGGACCAGATCAAAGCCTCCCTGTGAAGATCTTCCTCTCCATCTGTCAGAGAGGAAGACGCGGTCGCAGATTGTCAACATGCAGTCCAACGTTTGAGTTAAGAAAGAGAAGCAGGGGGAGGAAGGGAGCTCTGGCTGCTCTTACACCAACAGACACTAGATTCTTTATTACAAGTGGATTCAGAGCAATATAGCTTTGACTCCTCAATATGAAGTGTATGTCTGTCGCACCGTGTAATGGCTGTAGAATAATGCAGGAATTAGCATTTTACCACTTTCACTTCCCTCATCTTATAGTCAAATGTTCTTTGAATGTGTTTTTAGTTAGATGCCTGAAATGAGGTCCATGTTAACACAAGATGAAGATATCTTTGTTCTACGACGTACAATGTGTCAGTAAACGCCCCACTCGTAAATGTCCGAAGCTTCTACGTGGGACTAAATGCGACTGCTAAACGTCACGATGCCGAACATTAGCCGTCTTTAGCTTAGCGGTGGTGATGTGATGTCATGTGACTATCATGTAGTTTCTTCAAATCCTAACTTAAGCCGTTCACTTATGGCGATTGCATTTACTTAAAGGTGGGGTAGGTAAGTTTCAGAAACCGCCTCGAGATACACTTGTTGTTATATTCCATGGAATGCTCTTAACATCCCGATAGCAAAGAATATTTGAAGTGCTTTGACAAAAAATCCATAAAAAAATGTCATCTGTAGAAGCCGTAATACTGTAAAAAGTACAACCAATCGGATGGCCTACCTGCCTGTCAGCCTTCCATCGGGGCACACACTTATCTCGTGCCCTCATTGGTCATGTGCGCGTTCGTGTGTGTTGGAGGAGGGGCTCTGTGAGGAAGTCTGAAAGAAGGGGCAGATTTTCTCCGGTTGTGTATTTTCAAATTCCAGCGATCTCGAGCCGGTTTCTCAAACGTACCTACCCCACCTTTAAGTGGAGTTAATATGTGGAGATTACGTCCAATGGAAAAACACCAGTGACTTTTTGTCTAGGGACCCTTTGTCATGCTAAACTTAAAGCTAAACTAAAAGACATCATCCCGGTACCGGTCTATTTAACTTATAAGCCTTACTGTCAGGATTTCTTCCGTCTATCTTTGGGGTGCTGCCGACTCCATTTCACAATCTAAACTCCAGACGTAAACACTGCATCACTGAATAGCAGCTGAGTGTTTAGCTCTGAGGCAACTCAGCATAATGTCTAACTATCCCCAGGTACCAGAACAACAGGAGTAACGTTAACTGTGGACACTCCTGACAAAAGAGCCCTGTTGACGGAGAAGGAAAGGAAGGCAAAGAGGGGGAATAATACAGAAAGTTGTTTTCACAAAGCTCAATTGTAATACTACTGGGTGTATCTACATCTCCGATGTGCAGTTTTTTGGGGGAAGAAATGCGGTGTGTATTGTATTGTTGGTAGCTCTGAGGAAAACTGAAAGATATACGACAGCAGCACCAACAATAATAAAGAAGAAAACTCAGCTATTAGACAATATTACGTGTGCATCAGTCACTCTCTCACAAAGTGGATTTAGGAACTTCCCCTTGATTCTATTGGCTCTAACGGTTACAAAGAGGTGTTAATCCCCCAAATCGACCAATGGGATCCAGAGATACGGCAAATACACCCAAATGACCCAGAGGTGAGTCAAACTGGACTATTTTTTTCAAAACCTCTCTAGAAAGATCAAATTTCATTTGTTTTGCATCAATCTCGATACAGGGTACTTATTATATGTTATAGTTTGGATTCCTAAAGCTTTTTGGCCACTATCCCATCATTCAAGGGTGGTTTTCACTATAAGTAATGGGTTTTCTTTAGACGGAAACTATAATTTACATTTTTTTACTATGTTCAATCTGAATTTACTTTAAAATAAAAACATCTATATTGATTCTGACTCCTCAACAGCCAACTCACAGGTGTATCATTGCTTTGAGAAAAGAGATGAATGATTTATCCCTTTTAGAAGTGAAGATATGGTCATTTGTTCTGGGCATGTCATGTTCGAGCCTGATACCTGAAAAGCAGGCTCGGGGCTTAACTGGTTAAAACATATATACATGTGCAATCTTTTTCACAAAGGTGAGCCCATATGGAAATGTGTACGCCTCTAAATCCATGCAAGTTCTGAATACCATATCGTATATATAAATGATTCATACATGCAGCGTGAAAGTGTCACGGTCCAGGAGTAGAAAAGCACATTTGATATTCTGACAGATTGTTATCAACGGTATTTGAGAACAGGATCTGGTTCTATTTGATGCGTGAATATGTTAACTCATAATGCAGTCTTTCATTTAAGAAACAGACATGCAAGCAACGGCGTCCCCTGCTCGCACTGATCATTCCTGAGGCTGTGTCTCGTTAAAATAACTGAAAGATGCAAATATCCATCCATATCCCCCGATCTCCCTCTCCTGTTCGCTGTGTGGCTGTTACAACGCCAACACATTGAGGTTCGTGATAATTAGCGGTGGGATTGTTGCCACTTCTCGCAGATTTACTACACGTGTTCCAAAAGGCTCGTGGTGTGAGAGCTGTTGATGATGGACACTTTGCCTGCAGAGTGTGACTGCAACGAAAACAGGGACTCTTCTTCACACACGACTCTACATGTCCTGATATACTTAAGAAATGTACACATTTGGAAGTTATGGAATTCATGTTAATACGTGTCGAGGCATCAGGGACTCAAGTATGACTGACTTTAATCTTCATTCTGCCACTTTGATGTTTCCACCGTGGACTTACAAATTATAAGGTGTTCATAGTAATGTCTGCATTAATCAGAGCAAAGAATACATGTCATTTTAATTGAAGACCTTAGTTTTTTATACAGATTAATACCATTTGAAATGCTGTTAGCATTTGGCTGCTGTTTCATAATAACAGCAACATGTAATCAGGATGTGGCAGCTTGCAGGGCTCCACACGATTATTTGACCAGAAGTGCACGTGTTCAACATCAGGAGGATGCGTCCCCAGCTGACCCAGAAAGCCACGCAGGTTCTGGTCCAGGCTCTCGTCACCTCACGCCTAGACTACTGCAACTCCCTCCTGGCTGGTCGACCTGCATGTGCCATCCGACCTCTGCAGCTCATCCAGAATGCAGCGGCTCGTCTGGTCTTCAACCTTCCTAAATGTTCCCACACCACGCCGCTCCTCCGCTCCCTCCACTGGCTTCCGGTAACTGCTAGAATCCACTTCAAGACACTGGTACTTGCGTACCATGCTGCGAATGGATCTGGCCCTTCCTACATCCAGGACATGGTTAAACCGTACACCCCAGCACGTGCTCTCCGCTCTGCATCAGCCAAACGACTCGCTGCACCCTCGCTGCGAGGGGGACCCAAGTTCCCATCAGCAGAAACACGTGGGTTTGCTATCCTGGCTCCAAAATGGTGGAATGAGCTCCCCACTGACATCAGGACAGCAGAAAGCTTACACACCTTCCGGCGCAGACTGAACACTCATCTCTCTCGACTCCACCTCGAGCGATAGAATTACTAACAGAGCACTTATATACTAACAAAAGACTGGCTTATCTGAAGCCAGTTGAGTAGCACTTGAAATGCTTGGCTCTATGAAACCTGATGTTCTTTATGATTCTGTTTTCTTCAAGGTTGTGTCTTCTTGGTCGAAGGCACTTATTGTAAGTCGCTTTGGATAAAAGCGTCAGCTAAATGCAATGTAATGTAATGTTCCTGCCTTAAGCTGAGAATAACAGCCACTTATTTTAATCAAGCTGTTTTAAGTGAGTTTGCAAACTCGTGCTGGATTGTTTAATTTCCAAAACAGATGGTTGTGTCGCTCGGTTAAGCAAACACGTTCCTGTAAAAACGCTTCACTAAAGAAGAAACATGCACTTAAAATAGTTAAAATGTTGAAATGTCGCTCAGAGTCATCACGGCCGGTACGCCTCTACTATGAATATGGCTGCATCATTTATTCTGTGGCTCAAAGGGAGCTTTGTAAAGTGTTGAGCCATCGTAGTTTGATTATATCCCAAGGTCCACTTGGCGAGATAACATCAATAACAACTTCTCCATGATGCATTAATTAGAGTACACTTTCAAAAGTTGGGCCGTGAAGGAATACAACAGATGAATACCGTTAAGCTGCGGCATGGACATGTGTTTTACGAAGAACTAAAGCTCACATGTTGACCAGTTATTTCAATCGGTTGATTGCAGGTTTACGATGCATTCAGGTGCTACTCATAGCGTTACATTTCCACACGTTGTTATTGTTCTCACACTGCCTGTGCTGCAGCACCTCTTTTCACCCTCTGTCTGAAACCAGAGCCCAGTCTGCTCTGATTGGTTAGCTGGGCGGCTCTGTTGTGATTGGTCAACCGCTTAGAGATGTCCCGCCCTTTAGCCTGTCACGTACAATGTGTTGGAGCACTAGCCAATAGGAGCACAAGTGTTACAGAGTGATGGAAGTAAACAAAGGAGTCCAATGGAGGCCATTACATGCACACAAAGCCAATACAACACACAACAGGAAAACATAAACATTAAATAAAATCATGCAACTATGTGTTCTGTATTCCTGCTGAGAGACACACTGAGACCCAGATCATCAGCTCCTCCGTTGAGGTAATAACTCGAGACAATCCCAGCTCTGGAGAGAACTCAGTAATGGGACAACTCCGCTATTAACAACAGCTTTTCTCAGCTGGTGTGGTGCGTATTGGTACGACACAGGAAGCATGTTGCCTCTGAAAGCCATACACACAATACGGCTCGGTTGTGATTGGTTAACTGCTTAGAGAAGTCCCGCCCCTTAGCTTAACACGTACAACAGGGGTGTCAAACTCAATTTCATCGCGGGCCACATTGGCATAAACGTTGCACTCAAAGGGCCGGTTGTAACGATATAAATATATAATATATATATATAAAATAATGTATTATATTACATTATTGACTCTGAATTGGATTAGTATCGGATAGGATAATAACTTAGTCATTAACTACGTCTGAAGGCAGAAGTCTCTTCAGTGTGCATGTCACAAAACGAGATGCATTGTGGGACATGTAGTTTATGGGCAACCTGCTTCTGTAAAGTGGCCTGTAACCATATAATAAACGTATTATATTCTTTGCTAGCTCTTGCGGGGCCACAGAAAATGAAGTCGCAGGCCGGATTTGGCCCCCGGGCCTTGAGTTTGACACCCCTGACGTACAACAACAGAGTTCAATGGCGGCGTTTATATGCAAAAAAACGGATATAAAACACTCTATAAATAAATACATATGAAATAAAATCGTGCCGAATGAGACGCAGAACATTACCTCCTGTTGAGGAAATAACTTGAAGCATCCCAGCTATGGAGAGAAGTCAGTAACGTGATCACACCGCTATTAGCAAGAACCTTTCTCAGCTGATGTGGTGCTTATTGGTACAAAACACGAAGCACTTTGCCGCACGCGCACACACGCACACACGCACACACACCGTTTCACTACCTGCTCATTTTCAACTTGACATTGGCTTACTCACCCGACGTGCATTATCATTTTTCAAGGGCTGTGAGTGGCTCTCATGCTCCAAGCTCTTCAAAACAAACGATGGGGACAAGAGATAATGTCCCCATTCATTGAAGCAGCAGCAGGGGTTTATGGGAAATATGAGACAAACTAAAGACTAATACCTACGCTGATGTTGTTTGCAGCAGATGTGACTTGATGCTTGTGTCTGTGTGTAGTGTGGGTGGGTGCTGCTGTTATTGTAATTGTTTAATATGAGCGTTTCTAGAAGGCACAGATGGAGAGAGTAATGTGTGCTTTAACAAATATATTGTTTTTCAGTTCAAATGGATAACTTTGGGAGGAAAGTGACTACTGTAGTTTATCTGTTGTTGTTTTACAAAGAACATTGATTTATTTTATTCTGAACCGGTAATAATAATCATTGTTGTGACTCGTGTTGGTCCAACGCGTGTAACATACTGCTGTGGGCAATGCTATTACCAGCATTTGAAACTATGCGTTAATGTAATGTGTCTATATGCAGAGCAGTAATGTCATGTGTAGGTGGCGGTGAGAGCCATTATCCACAGTCACAGTAAATAAAGCCCTGATGGGTATTAATGCACAGATATGACCATGGAGTGGACTGCCCTGTGGACACACTACGCAACAACAACATTAAACATGACTGAGGTTGGCTTTCACACTTAACAGGTTTGGCATATGCAACCGGGAGGCGTTCGCTTCAATTGAGCATTCTGAAGGCACACGGACCTGGGCTCTGAAACTTCTATATTACTGAAGATACTATTTATTTATTTATTTGACAGGGACCGTGCACATTGATTGACATTTCTGTAAATGGGCCAGAGTTAGCCAACAGGCTATTTTTCATCTGCAGTCTCCGGACAGATGTTGAAAGTCATCCTAAAAACAACAATTCACTTCAAGTAGCAGGTAAATACAATCAGTAAAACAACATTCAACATTATATTATGATAAAAGCATATATAAAAACTAAAACAGATATTCACAAAGCAGACAGATAGCAACCGGTCAAGGCACATGCGCACACAGAGGGATGTAAAGTGCAGATTGTGGCAGTGCTGACAGAGCTGACTTTCCACTAACCATGTTTTCAAGTTAGATTTAAATAAACTGCAGGTTTAGTTCTCTAATCGTGACTGGGACTGAGTTCCTCTGCAGCTTTAAAGGAAAGAAGATTGGCTGAATGAACTCTCCCTTAATGGAGCAACGGCGTCTCCTCTTGCTGACCTACAGGTGTGCGTGTGGTGATCACATGTCTGAGCGGAGGTGAGGTAAGGCCGTGATTCCTTATTTTAAATTGCTCAGATTAAGCATCAAGGTTCCCCAAAAAAAGATAATTAAGAAAGGTTTAAGAGGTCTGCAGTCTTGTTAGGGGAATAGTTTCATCTTTCTTTTGAAAAAACAATACTTTTTCACAATCATTTTGCAACGGACAGGTATGAATTGGTAATAAAAGACGTTGCTCTGAAAGGAGCCCTAGGCATCTGCCTTTCCACCTAGGGTGACCAGATCCCAACAAACCAAATGTGGGACAAGGAGTATGGTTGTGTGGGACAATGTGGGACAATGTGGGACAATGTGGGACACCCTCTCACAGCAACCCCCGGAAGAAAAAAAAACCTAACAAATATATAACAACAGAGCAGAAAGTGAAGTCAAAATGCAGTTTTTTAATAAAGAAAAGTAAACAAGGCTAACTAAGGCAGCAGGCATTATTCACTTCAAGTGTTTAGAAATGCATCTTCTTAATTCAACTAGTGTATTACCTGTACAAGTAGGCACAACATAAATTAATAGATACAATAAAACCAACACTGGCCAGGAGGGAACAGAAAAATAATAATACATAAAATAAAATAGCTTTCAGTTTGTGTCCATCACAGCAACAGAAGGTGCCCCCCCCCCACAGAGTGTGTGGGCTATTTTGTCACCAGAACTACTGGTGTCTTTGACTCTGTCAAACAACTCTTCACAGAGGCAGGGGCAAGCACATCTGTTATTATGGACGCTGCTTTTGTACGACCACATGACATTTTCCTTACTATCTCAGAGTCTGGAAAAATGGTCGGCGCTAGCTTGTTACCACAGTCACTATGGTAACACTGGTTATTTCTGCTGCTGTTACCTTGTCTGAGTAGCCATCATGTTTTGGTTTGAGTAGGAATGTCTTCATAGAGTGGGATGTCTCTTTTTGAGCGACACGTTTCTTGTGAGAATCGCATTCTCTGTGTCTTTTGACGTCGTATTCACTGCCATGTGAAATTTAAAAAATACTCTTGCAAAGATTGCAAAACTCTCCGAGAGTCGCCCTGCACTGGCTTCACCCACGGGTAAGTGTCTTCCCAGTCTTTGTTGTAGTTTCAGTTTCCTCCATTTTCCATAACCTGCTGCGTCGCCTGCGTTCGTTGTTGTTGTTTGGCAGGGTGGGGTGGGTGTGTGTGAGTGAGTTACTCTCATTGGTTAACACTTGACCAGCACCCGCCGTGTGTTACAGTTTGATTGACAGCAAACACAGCCCCTGATGATAGCCTTCCCTGCGTTCTCAACAGCCATTGGATGAATCTGATTTTAAAGAAAAGCGTTTTAGCCAATCAAAATGAAATATGCGGGACACCGTCTCAATTTGCGGGACGCACCACAAGTCGGGAAAATGCTGTGCAGTCCCGCGCAAAGCGGGACATCTGGTCACCCTATTTCCACCGCAGTGCTTTCACTACGCAAGCACCATACCTGATGGCAGGCTACAGTTAAGGTGTCATGGATTGTGAATATGATTGTATACAAGCTTAACCAGCACAACCTATTGTATGCTTACCGTACATAGACATTGCGAGTGTTTTAACAAATACATGTGGATGTGTATACCAAACAAGCTGTGATTGGTGAACGTTGATTGTTGCACCATTGGCAGAGGTTGTTATGTGTAAAATCAAAGGTGAACGGGACATCACGTATATTTATGAGCACAGGTCTTCTTAAAACAAATGATGCATCTGATCTAAAGATGTTTGCAATGTTCGGTATAGTATATGAATATATGTCTTGTATTGAGGGATTTGTAGTTAACATGTGTATCTTCACTTCAGCACGTACACCACTGCTGGATGTTCAAGAACTCAAACAATTAGTTCTGAACAGATTCAGAGACAATAAGGGAAGGATTTAAGATGATGTTATATTTGTTAACAATAACACTAATAATATATTACATTTGTATAGCACCTTTCAAGGGACCCAAGGCCACTTTCCATTGTGTACGGACGGACAAAAAAAGCAAGTAGGACAAATAATAAAGTACACATAAAGAAATATAAGTGGGAGTGGAAGCAGGGAAACTGTGATGGGCTAGGGGTCAAAGGCCATGGTGAACAGGATATATTGTATTGGGTTTCCGGTGTGCCCAAAATCCCGTGCCCCCATCTAGAGTTTTTTTTTAAGATTTCCAGAAATACACAACCTAGTGGCATGACAACAACTGATGAATTGCGTCATCAAAAGTGTTGTGGCAGTCCACATGCAGCAGATGTAGACGCTCGAACACAGCACATTGCAGACAGCAGTGGAGGAGCCAGATACACACAAGGTGGACTCGGGTGTGTTTCTGTGTTGCCAAGGACAACGACAACCTGGGACAAGCTGTCAGAAAAGAGCCAGAAAAAAATCACGGGTCGGCAAAGAGCGAATGTATCCGTGCCGAGAAACTGGTGACGAGGAGACGATGATGGCTGATCGGATCCGTCCTCTCTGTGGGAATGTCTGCAAATACAACGGAAGACGAGCTGTACGAAAAAACTCCCAGAAGCCACTGCTCTGTCTGACAGCTGGAAGAGACTTTTTTACATTCACACACTTCACCTCAGCTCCAGAGGTTTCACAGAATAAACTATGAGTGTATTTATGTTTTTTCTAAAGTATGTATCCGTTTTTTATCTGGTAAAAATACTCTTAATGTATATATCAAGCTAGTTTCCAAGCGAATAAGGTAAAGACTTATTCAAAGTTATTCTATTTTACTTTACATTATTATATTTATAGAAATATGGTTATTTAGTTTAGTTCTACCATTCCACTGCACATTCTTACTTTAAGTTATTGTATGTATTTCTATTTTTTTTAAATCTATTTCTCTTTTTTATTTCATTATAAAATGAAGCAACTGTCACACAATCCAATTTCCACCAGGATAAAGTGTTCTGATTCGGAAGTTATTAAAACATTATAATAATAATAACCTTTACATGTAGGTTCACAGCTACATAGGATACATGTTGTGTGGGATATACACAAACACAGCATTACTTGTCATAGTTATAGCTAGAAAACAACGTATATAACCGCCTGCATGGTATCACTGACAACTTTAAATAAAGCTAAATATGAAAAGGCCCTTGATTTACTTCAATCTGCTGTACTGTGTAAATACACCCCAACAATATTACAAAAAATATACTGCATAAAGCAAACTATTTACTTTATTTGATCTAAAACATTGATGTTTTTTCATTATAGTAACTTATAAGTGATTAAATGCTACAGTATTCAGCAAACTCAACTGCAGAGCTGCAAACATTGCAAACAGACTAAGGTCTACAACACCCAGTTGTCTTTGTGTATTTGTGAATGAAACGCCATCTCATGGTTAAATCCTGTAATTGAACAAATGGGGAAATTTGGCAACGCCCTCTAGCAATTTGGCAACACCCCCAGCCACTGGGATCCGCTGGGCTTTTGACTGGGACACACCCATGTGAGTCCTATCTGGAGTACTACATCTGTAGGTCCCCAAAAGAGAATCAACCTTCGTTTGACCCCCAAATAAAAAGCTGCTATTCAAAGAACACACTCCTTTGGGCTGAGAATACATCATTTCAAAGTGTTAAAATAACATTTGATATTCACAGTTCCTAGAGATATGACCGGGGGTCGGCGCTAACATTAGGGTCCTCTGCTGCTGAGAGACGGACCAACGCGTTGAAGGCAGATGGAGGGACGCAGCCAGTGTCTCCTCCTCAGGCCCGATGTCAAGCAACAAAGAAAACACAAAAACAAAATGTCCCCGCTTTCCTTTCCCTTCTCTTCCCAACCAGTGGCGGCAGATGGTGCCCACCCAGAGCCGGGGGTCCGCCGGGTGACAGGGACGTTTCGTTGTCGCTGTTGCCAAGTGCTAAGACATGTTGGCACTTTGTCAAAAATATGTTGAAGACGGCGGTGTGGACCTGCTCTATATTTCATTTCCTTTGTTCCGTTCATGGTATGCACAACTTAATGTATGACAACTATTTACAAAACATGTCTCTATAAACACACCAAACACGAAAAGGAGCAGGGAGAAGAAAATAATCTTATATCACCTGCCGCTTTCTCAAACATTGGTAGTGCAAAAAGACACCTAATCAGAATGCCTTTATTCGTCCCACAGAGGGGACGTTTGCATTTGTTACAGCAAGAAAAGAGACAAAGACAAATATTAAAGATAACACAAATTACACATCCTGTAACAGTTCTGAGAGACATAGCAGACAGGTATATGTTGCTCAGCGACACCAACGGGCAACAATGGTTTCTTTAAACCAGGAACATGCACTACAACAACTTGAAATCTTGCCAAGTGTCTAATATCCAGTCAGAACACGTCTCTACTCCTGATATAAGACATACCAACTTCAGAAGTGACACTGCAGTGAGATATCGGGTCTTGGTTTTAGACAATGCATCATCTTGTTACGTCAAGACAGTGTATTTTGAGTTGTATCTCAGATGAAACACATTTATTTTACATATGTATTAGAAAATCACCAACTAACATCAGAAAACAGAAAACCTTATTTTCTAATCTAATCTAAATATCCCTTCTTATTTCAAGAAATCTTACCAAGCACATGTTCACTTGTTCTATTGGCAGATGTCTGTACTTATCTCAAGTGAAAACAGCTTGTTTTCAAAACGGTTTAACCGGTTTTCGGAGCAGCGTTTTTCCCAGTGTGATCCTGAAGCTAAACTAGGTGGTGTTAGTCCCTCAAAGCTCATCAAACCTGACTACAGATACAAAACAAACAACACCATGACACCATGTTTGCTTCAACCCCATGTCAAGACATACCAGACCCATCCTGTAAAGTGTCCTTTGTGCCAATGAAAAAATACATTGAAGCTTTTCGAAGCAAAAGGAAACATGTTGTTGAGGTTTCTGAGCTGACGGCTGACTGACTGTCCAGAGGAGGAGGAGGACGGCTCTCAGGAACAATGAGACACACTGCCACGGACCACCACTCACTCTCACAATGACGCTGGCCATGTCACAGCACTCTGTTTCTAATGAGTGTGGAGAGGAGAGTCATGAGAAAACACTCAGAGTTTCGCACCTTTTTTGACGGTGAAACGAGGCTCATATTGGAATTATCTTTCAGCCACTCCTTATGTTAGAAAGTATTATAAGAAAACATCTGACATAACGACATTGTTTGTGATATTCTTTTACTGATAATTACATTTTAAGTAGTTCAGTCCTCATTTCCATAATAACTTTTTGGTCAAAGTAATTGCTGAGGTCTGGGAACACGGAGACAAGTTGATTTAAAGACACTACATGTTGAGGTAAATCCACCTTTAATGTGAGTAAGTATCCCTTAACCTCAACAAGATGCATGAATGTGTGGTTTGTCGATCCGACAACTATCTTGCCAGTCAGTGACTGTTTTTTCGCTCCAGTTGGGCCACTCGATCTGTGTTAAGGCCCGGACACACCAAGCCGATTTTGGCCGACGATGAGATAAATCACTCTGATTGGCTGTTCAGCTAGCGAATCAGTGCATGAGAAGCGAAACGGAAGTGAGGGACCCAAACAAACTATTAAGAAGGCAACACTGAGATTTCATTTACCTCCAGCTCTCGACTCAGGTTCGGGAAAGCCCCGTGAGCTTCTCGCTGTAGAGGGAACATGGAACGCATACGCTATTTGTTGTTTCTTTATATCACGCAGTCTGTTCTTCTTCTCTCAGTTATCACGCAGTCTGCCTTCCGGTTGTTGCCTCTTTTGAATGACGAATACACACTACCGCCGCCTACTGGTAAGGAGAGTTATTGCCACTCACGCATGCACAGTTCGTACGTGCTTCTTGGCCGTCGGCTGAAGTCTTTGCGGTGTGTTCCAGTGCGACACATGGCCGAGACGCAGAGACGCGAGGCGACGCACCTGTCGGGGTCCGTCTGTGTCAGTTCTTTGGTGTCAGCTTGGTGTGTCCGGGCTTTAGACTTCAGACCCCCTCCGACTTCTCAATAGATAATCCACTTTTCGCTCAAAAACCAGACTTGATGCTAGGCTGTTTGCTCTGGTGTTAGCCATGGTAACGTTAGCCGACACATCCCCCGTTATGCCTCCATTTTCTTTCTCCACTCTGTCTTTTTATCTGGTATTCGGTGAAATTATTTATGTAAGAATCTCTATTGATAGTTTATCATGTCAAAAGGCAGAACAGAACAGGTTTTGTGATAATCTTGAACCATAACGAAAGCTGTAGAACACGCTGGAGTTCACGTCGTTGACGTAAAAATGTGTCTTTGACTGTGTTTATATATGCGCACACGTATTTTTATATTTTTACATACATTTGTTTTTATATTCTGTATTGTGGGAAACGGTATTTCGATCTCTCTGTCCGTACACACAAACTGGAAGATTGACTATAAAGTTGACTTTGACTTGATAACCAGAAGTCCTTTCTTGCCATTCAGTATCTTGTCATGATAACTTGATTATAATTGGTGGGAATGATGGCCAAAACTACAGTAAAAGAGAGAAGCTATGAGTGGTTCTGAATGAGCAACAGGGCAGCCGAGGTCAGGAGGCTGATGAGGCCAGAGTCTGATCAGGAAGCAGGAGGAAGAGCAGATTGTTCCCAAAGTGCCACAGGGCTCCTTTGAGCCTCTCTCTTCACACTCTCAGTGCCGCTCAGTGTCAAGCCTCCCTGACTCAAAAAGGCCCTTTTTGGACAGATGCTCTGGCAGCCATGCATCATTAGGCCACTTTCTCCTTCGCCTCCCCTATGGATGGGACACCGCTTTCCATCGAGGAAAAGGTCGGGAAACAGAATAAGTCATGGTGGCAGGTTTACGTCACAGCGGAGGAATATATGTGTGACGATTAAAATACACAGGACTTGAGAAAGTTCTGATTATCAAAGACGTAGTGTTAGAGCCATTATTTTGTTTTTTATAAGAAAGGCCACCTAATTGTGACGTCTGTAGTCAACACACTATAAAAGACTACAATTCCCACGGCGCCTGCACTCTAAAATAACAGAGATGGGCAACCTGCTAGAAAGACGCCGTCGAGGCACCGTTTTTAACCGTTCAACTACCCTTTAAGTTATAAAAAAAACCAATAAAGAATACCTAAGTTGTTTGTTATTTTATTTGAGTTTTGCTTCTTTGTTTTGACTATTGTAAAGGCAAGGCAAGTTTATTCATATAGCACCTTTCAACACAAGGCAATTCAAAGTGCTTTGACAATAAGAAAATGGCATTTAAAGAGTTGCAGCGGACCTGCAGGTTTCTGGGAGTTTGTTCCAGATGTTTGGAGCATAACAACTGAACGCTGCTTCTCCATGTTTAGTTCTGACTCTGGGGACAGAAAGCTGACCAGTCCCTGAAGACCTGAGAGATCTGGATGGTTCATAGTTTAGCAGGAGGTCAGAGATGTATTTTGGGCCTAAACCATTCAGTGCTTTATAAACCAGCAGCAGCATTTAGAAATCTATTCTTTGACACACAGGAAGCCAGTGTGAAGACTTCAGAGCAGGAGTGATGTGATCCACTTCCTTAGTGTCAGTGAGGACTCGAGCAGCGGCGTTCTGAATCAGCTGCAGCTTCCTAATAGATGATTTAGTGAGACCTGTGAAGACACCATTGCAGTAGTCCAGTCTACTGAAGATAAAGGCATGGACAAGATTTTCCAGATCCTGCTGTGACATTAGTCTTTTAATCCTAGATATGTTCTTTAGGTGATAGTAGGCTGATTTAGTAACTGTTTTAATGTGACTGTTGAAAGCTCAGGTCAGAGTCCATGACTACACCTAGATTTCTGGCTCTATCTGTTGTTTTGAACATTGCAGACTGAAGCTCAGCGCTAACTTTTAAATGTTCTGCCTTGGTGGAGCCAAACCATTCCCTCAGTTTTATCTTTGTTTAATTGGAGAAAGTTCAGACACATCCAGTCATTGATTTGTTCAATGCACTTACTCAGTGTTTGGATTGGAGCATGTGTTTGTTATTTTATTTTGAGCAAACCCATTACATAAAATCATCCAAACCATGGGAGGCCAAACCACTCATCAACTGTAGGTAACAAAAAGATAAATGAAAGAAAACAAGTTAAAGATGTCTGTTCAAGGCGTTTAGTGGCTCGATAGAAACACGAGGAAAGAAGCCACGACACCTAGCATCGATAAACTCTATATTCTGGGCTTCTCACGGCCAATTATTGTTTGCAAGACTTTAGGAAACGTTGCATATTAATGAAGCAATTTCAACAATGTCAAATGTTGACGAAGAAGCCGTCTAATGAAGCCATCTGCTCCGTGTATTCCGTATGAACAAAGTTATCCACCCTTCTGTTTTTCACGACTTTCATATTTACTTGTCTAACTTTTGTTTCGATAAGACCTTTCCCTTTGTGTTCCTTTTATCCAGTTTCGACGTGTTTGTACTGTCATCGTGTCATCGTGATTGGTTTTTATTTCATTCATTCCTTTTGAGGTTTG
The DNA here is from genome assembly GCA_036324585.1 of Champsocephalus esox. NCBI lineage: Eukaryota > Metazoa > Chordata > Actinopteri > Perciformes > Channichthyidae > Champsocephalus > Champsocephalus esox. The sequence goes on along the minus strand of CM070486.1, from coordinate 6,151,370 downwards.
GATCTTTAACACGGGTATTTTTTTCCTCTCTTAAACATTCCATAATTTCTCGTCTTACGTTCTTTGATCATTTTTTTCTGACCATATACATAAATGAATATCATACAGGCACTCAAGAACAAGAAGAACATTTCGCAGTTTGGATGTGTTTGATCTGTCGGTGGGTTTAGACGTTAAACCCTGCCCACAATCCAACTCTTCCTTCCAGTTCATTTTGCTTTGTAAGGAAATAAGCCAGCTTCCTCTAAAGGCTGAGAACTCCGTTTGCATTTCTGATAGGAACGTGTACTTTTGGATGTTTTAGATGTGAGAGTTAGCAGCCCTGCTCCGGTCTCTGGTAATATGTTGTCTCGCTCTCCCTTTGTGCCAGCTGCCACACGCCACTGTTGCATCTTTTCAGAGAGCAACGTGTTTGGAGAACAGCCACATTGAGGACTGGCATCACTATTTAAACCGAAATGCACGTAAAGAAACCCCAAAAGGCAAGTTAAGCGTTTTAGATCAGCCTCCGATATATCAAACATCTCAGAATCGCTGCTTTGATTTACATGCAGCCTTTGAGCAAAATCAATAAGGTATTTTCCGAGAGTGAATGGAACAACAGTTTGGAAAAGAAAATGAAATTAATGATGTCTTCTACAAACGCCAAACTAAATAACCGACAGAAAAAGTGAAAGGGAAAAAGTATATTTGAGAATGTCCTTAAGCTGAAGTATTTTCTAGGTTTATTTTGTATTTATAACTAATATGTGGTGCACGATAATTATCGGTCCGATAATAGGAAGTATGCCGTCATCCCGATAAACCCGATAAAAGTATTAATAGCCCCGATAATATACAATATATTTTTTGGATAAAAAAAAGAAAACATCCTGGGTGGATTGGGATGAGGGGCGCTTGTTTTTCACTCGGCTCCTCCCGTGTTGCCAGTACTGTGGTGTTAGTGGTTTAGGAAGAGGGGAGTTCTTCACAAATCCAGCGCTCCCTAACTCACGCCTGGCTGTGACGTAAATGGCGTGCGGCCGTGAAGCCAGGACAGCAAACAAACATGTCGTCGGTAGTATGGGACTATTTCAAAGTTTCAGAGTTAGATAGTTCGCTTGCTGTTTGTATTAACAGATGCAGAAGTTCCACGAGGAGAGAAGAAGGCAACGAGCTATAATACTTCCAACCTGATCAGTCACCTGAAACATCGCCATGGCTACGATGGTGTGTTCAAAGCGTACGAAGACGCCTGCGCTGCTAAACTAGCGGCGAATCCAAAGCCAGCTGCAAAGGCACCGGGGCTTTCACCTCTCCACGAGGCTTTTGGAAAAGGCACTTTATTTGGGGAAATAAATACGGTCACTTTGAAGAGTCCAAACTGTTCTTGGCTTTGCTTTGTTCATAGTAGTAATGCTCATGTCCTTTGCTCACTACTAGTCTCTTTTTTACCACCAGATGTGCAAAAACTACAGGTACATTTAATATATATATATATTATTATCGGGTATCGGTATCGGTCTTGAGAAGCAGGAAGTTATCGGTATCGGTTTAAAAAAAACAATATCGTGCATCCCTACTAATAATGTATGAACTCCTCATCCAATATCCACCAGTTTTAGCATCGCATCACTTAATACGTCTTAATCTGATTAAGCAATAACATCTTTCAACGATTTTATAGCACATACAAAATGTTTTATGGTGAGAAAACATGTGGCTTTTGCTTTTATGTGCAATTAACTCAATTGCAGTTGTGAAGGACCCAAATCAACACGGCTGCATCTCGATGTGTGCGCTGCCTACAGTATAAAGCATCCGACGCATGAAAGCTTGAATTCTCCACAGAGGTCACAGTATTTTTGAGAAGAACAGGTTTTCATCCCACATCAAATCTGTCGCAAGATTTAATTACATCGTAATCTTCTCCGTAGCAATTTGTTATTTAGAAGCGAAACGTCTACATGCTATATTTACGCACCTGTGTGAGCATATTTCTCTGATTAATATCCACCAAGAGGGATCGCTGAACGGGTTGCAGCAGCTCTCCTGATTCATGGAAGTGACAGCATAGTAATAAGATAGTTAATAGACAACTTTCCTCCTCACTTTGAGTGAAAATGAAAACAAATATGTGTCAAATGTAGTGATTTTCTGAATGTCAGTCATTTGAGCTATGTCTTAATTAGATTTGTCTTAAAGTAACCAGTTCCTGACAGTATAGCTGTTCAGACTCATGTTTGCAATATGTAATAAAGTGGGAGAGAAGTACTTGCACTACAGGAAAATGAAAAGGCCTCTTTAATCACCGCCTGGATTGTGAGGGATTGTATTTTCTGAATAGATTGTGTGTGTGAGATTTCCTCACTTTCCTAGAGAGCTTTGAGTACAGGAGATAGCATGTTGTGATGTGTAGAAGTCGCTGTTTTTAACAACAAGCATCTCCAACAGTGTATCCATTGAATGATTGGCTAATGGAGGGTGAAGAGCTCCTGAAACTCCCTGTTCAATCTCATTTTACTTTTATTACATGAATTCAGTTTAAGAACTCGCTCTTAAAGAATATGTCTTGCTGAGCCCGAGTGTACAAATATCCACAACTCAATGTGTCTTGAATGCAGCTAGCTATTCCCAAAGTGACAAACCATCTTCCCACAGCATGTTACATCCTTCTTAAATAACACTTTGATTAAAAAGATAAATGTGTCTCCAAGCCGTCTCACAGGGTCACGTAAGCTGCCCAGAGAGAATACTTATATTATTGTGCTCGTTAATAAGAACGTCTTAAAGGTATGGCTGCATGCACTTTCTTTTCCAGAGGGGGTAAAGTCGGATTAACCTAATCTCTCGGCTCATATTAACCCCCCCATCCCTCCCCCTCTCTGTGAACACTGTACAGTCAAATTCCCCTGCAATAGTACAAGGCCTCGGGTTTGCTGTGTGCCAACATGATTAACCACAATTAATGAAGGCATGCCCTCCGAACGCTAGCAAAATATGAGCTGACACAATCAAGATCTTAGAGGTAGATCTTGAAATAAAGCCCTTCATCAAGACAGCGCCTCAAGATAAATTGGGCCCACATCCAGGCTCTTATCACGTCAGCTGATATTGTGCTGTCGTGGTGAGGAAAGCAGCAGCTAATCAAATTAGCATAGGCTAATTGCCACACATTGAACCGGGGGCGCTTAAGAGCCCACAGGGGTGTGAGTTTCCAGCTTCACGCATTAGGTAGTCCAGCTTTGGGGGGTGAGCATGGAGACGTGTGTGATATTGTCAGAGTTTATATTTCTGGCACGCCGAAGCCCTCTTAGAGTCAATCTTTCTATTCAAACAAAGGCAAGTTCGTGCCGAGCGTCCACACCACTCTGACTATGTAACACTTGGGATTGTATGATAACGCTGCTGATTTGGTTGTCGTTAAAAAATGCAAGGAAGGTTTTTTTTTCCATCTGAAGATGCAGAAACCTCAGTTGTTGATTGGCTCTCATTATTCACAGCATGTTCTTCCCTGACACGTTTCCAGAAGAAGTGTTGCTTACATTGTGTATGCTAGCTAAGGATGTTCAGTTCTGCATTTTATTAAGCTGCCTACAAGTGCAGGAGAGCGACCATTCACGTGAACCTAGTCGCTGTAACAAACCACCATATACGGACATTTGAAGGCGCCTTATTTGGTTTTGAGACGGCAAAAGACCTCAACGTCCTAGTGTTATCTATACCCGTTTTGTTCAGCTCACCTCTCTGAAATGCTTGTGTCTACAGAAAAATACAATGTGTCTTCATATTCACTCACACGCTCAAACGAAACTACAAACAGACTAATGAAGCTTTCCTTTTTATGGTATGCTAGTTTTAAATCCAGTTTTAGTGCGAATGAGGAGGCGTGTGGCGCAGTGGATAGTGCGTAGGTGTTGGGATCAGGTTCAAACCCCACTGCATGTCGTTGTGTCCCTATGACACTTTACCCCACATTGCTCCAGGGGGGATTGCCCACATTATTGAATATGTTAGTCTCTTTGGATAAAAGCGTCTAACACGTGACATGTCATGTAATGAATGCAGTGTAAATCTGTACATTATAACACCCAGGCAGATGGACGGATAAATATGTTATCTACTGAAACAACAGGCAGTTTGTATCCTGCAGGTTCTTTAGAATAAATCACAAACCTGTCACAAAGTTTCCCGAGCGCTCGCTCACTGAATCCATTGTACCAAATCATAATTTATGTTTTCTATAATTATGTGAGCTTTCCAAGAGCCACTGGTTGTGAATCCTTTATCTAGACAATATGAACACGTATACGATTCATTATACAGGCTGTACAGATGCATACCTACACATTGCCCTTCTTCAATGATTGAACAATGTACAAAGCCTCATGTTGAACTGTGCATGCACCATGAGGCTCGTTGTAACATTGTTGGTATAGCACCATTTGGAAAACTGATGAAGCAGCGTTCTCTAAATAGGTCATCTTAAAAGTCACAATAACATACAATACACTTTTGTCAGCAAAAGCATACAGCGTGTACACGTTAGCCCTGAACACACGTTTTAAAATAGAAGTGATGAGGCTACGCTTTGTGTGAATCCCATGGCTTCGGCACCTCCGGCTGCGGCGCTCAACGCATCGAAGAAGTCACGCACTAGCTTCAAAATGTGTGTGTCTTTTGTTTACTCTTCTGAGGTGGAACAGATGTATACATTGACTGTAACAATCTGAATAACATCAAGAAAGAGATTGTAGACAAGATCTTCTTCACTTGCAAGAAATCCACGATAAGACATTGCCAACAACCTTACATAGTCACATATATATTACATAACTTCCATCACGTGACAGTGTGTCCCCTAATTACTCATACATGACATCATGGTTATATAACTGGACTGTTTTGCTTTCTGCATATTCTTGAACCAAAGCAACTAATAATAATAATCAATTTTATTTATAAAATACCCGAAGTGAAGGAGTTCAAGTATCTCGGGGTCTTGTTCTCGAGTGAGGGATCAATGGAGCGTGAGATGGGCCGGAGGATCGGAGCAGCGGGAGCGGTACTGCAGTCGCTTTACCGCACCGTGTGACGAAAAGGGAGCTGAGCCAGAAGGTAAAGCTCTCTGTCTACCGGGCCATGTCCGTTCCTACCCTCACCTGCGGTCATGAAGGATGGGTCCTGACCCAAAGAACGAGGTCGCGGATACAAGCGGCCGAGATGGGTTTGCTCCGCAGGGTGGCTGGCGTCTCCCTCAGGGATAAGGTGAGAAGTTCGGTCATCAGGGAGGGACTCGGAGTTGAGCCGCTCCTCCTTCGCGTCGAAAGGAGCCAGTTGAGGTGGTTCGGGCACCTAGTTAGGATGCCACCTGGGCGTCTCCCTAGGGAGGTGTTCCAGGCACATCCAGCTGGGAGGAGACCGAGGGGTAGACCTAGGACCAGGTGGAGGGATTATATCTCTTCACTGGCCTGGGAGCGCCTTGGGACCCCCCAGTCAGAGCTGGTTGATGAGGGGAAAGGAACGTTTGGGGCTCTCTGCTGGAACTGATACCCCGAGACCCGACCACGGATAAGCGGAGAAGATGGATGGATGGAATTTTATTTATAAGCGTGCTTTTCATTTGAGTAAACACAACTCAGAGTGCTACAGACTGAAATGGTTGAAACAAAACAACAAAAACAAATAAAACAACAATAAAAGCAGCGACGTTTACGCCGGCATGGCAACAAGGGGGGTTTCACAAATCTAGTAAAAAGCTATTCTGAAAATATGCGTTTTTAGGCCCTTTTTAAAAGCATCCACAGCCTGTGGTGTCCTCGACTATTCCAAATGACGCATGCTGTACGCGCTGAAGGGAAGTATGCAAAGAAGTTACTTCATACTGACAGATATATATTTGTACTCAATATATTCATACATATATGCCTTGCCTATTCTTGCAGTTGAGAAAAGAGCAATGTGATGTTTGGGTTGTGTCAATGGAGACATCCTTTCTGTACCCTTGAAGTTGAAATGCTTAGAAAACCATTTTTAATGTCAACTATTTCCAGCTTGACTTCAGGAAGCCTGGCTTTAGTATGTCAGAAGATAATGGGCGCCTTGCTACTGCAGCCACTGCTTTCTGCCATGAACATAAGTGTGACAAATATACTGAGTGCTGTCAAACTGTGTGTACAAGGTAAGAAAAAAAACACTTGACAGAAAGTCTTTACAATCTCAAAGCTGGCTGGTTATAGCTATGTTCCTCTTTCTTTGAAAACGGTTGAAGCCCATGCGGCAGATAAAGTTAGCACAATAACATTAGGGGAGGAGTGATGAAAGGGGCAAAGACAAGCACACTTCCAAAACAACGAATCCTGTGCAAGTTCAACAAAAACAAATACGAGTTTAAGTAAACTCAGCTAAACACAAAAGCCTGCCACCTTCTCTATTATTACTTTTTATTTTCTTGCTGACAGTTTGCATTCCCTTCGGTGCTTTTGTAAATATATTCAAAAAGATATTAAGCATTTTTTGAGAGTCAGTATACAGGGAGATGATGCAACGAAGTCCCCGAGGACAACGGGGTTTGTTTTGTCTTCCCTTTAATTAACTGAATGAGAGCTGCGTGCCTGAAGCGCTGAGGATGCCTCAATGTGTCCAATTGTTAAGTAGCTTCATGTGCATGGTGAGTCGAAATCAACCTGCGACAGCTATTGCCAACTAGCTGCAGATAAAGTCTGTATAGTTGGTATTGTTAGAAATTAAAATCAATGTTTTATGGCATAATGTACCTTAAACATACCGTCAGTTTAAATGCTATTTTATTCTGGAAAAACCCGGAAGTTCTCAATACCAAGCTTTTATTCTGAAAATCCGTCATGACGACATCCGGGACTACTGCCCATTAGTATCATTAAAGTGGCTATTGACGCCGTTAACATGTATTACATATAAAGTTATGAAAGAGATGAGGAGGAGAAAAGGCATGTGGAAGTAAGCAATGAATATAAAATGTCGAAATCCTCTGTTTAACGCGATATCGGACACGAACGAGGGGGGAAGTCCCCTACGTCACTACAGCTCCCAGAGAGGAGGAGCGAACAGCCAGAAGCGGGAAGGACGAATGCTTGTAAGCTCTCTTCTGCACGGCCATCACAGGGAGAGGAAGCTGCAGACTTTCTCTCCTGACGGAACAATATCCTGCTTGTAACATTACCGCGCTTTTTATTAATGAAAGTACCAATTTTGAACCTTCTCAGAGACTCCATTTAGTCTCCTTTTTAAGCTTATTACCTGGACGCGAGAATAACGAAACACAGCGTTATAACAGTACTGAGCTGTTTGAGGCGAATAAAAGCAGACGGCAAAAACATTTATGTCCAATCGAAAAGTGCACAAATTAGCTTCACAATCAATCGTCTCGCCTGAACAACAACATAAGCATTCTCTCGTAGCTACCCTGAGGCTAGGATTCCAAATGAGGTTACTGCCAAAGCACATTTTCTGATATGTCAACCCTAACCCCAACCCTAAGGTTAGGAACATATTGGTGCTGTTGGGTCGACTGTTGGTGAACGACAGCAAGCAATGATCTGCAAGTCCCACGTGATCTTATGGAAACCGAATCAACAACAACAACCACCTTAAAGGTCATTTTATATAACTTTTCTACGCATTTTAAGCTTTCACTTATCATTGAATGCATCGTTCTCCTTCTCAACTTGTCACATAAGGACACAGTCACATATTTAAACAATTTGTGTACTAAAAAAAACGCTATTTGGTTGTGTTAAGGAAGCAAGACTATGTACATTAAGTAGTCAATGGGTAAAGGTGTCTCCTGGGTCAAAGTCCCAGTTGGTTGTTTGAACCAGCAACACCATTTAGGTCCTCCTTTCGCAAACTCTCATACACTGTCCCCTAGCTTGTTTTGCTGACTTGTGAAATGACAACAAACAAAGTAGTTCTAACACACAAAACAACTTAAGAAATGGCCGTGTTATTCAAAGGGCATTTGGCAATACCCGGCTGTAATGGCGCATTTCCACTGCAGCGGGTCGCCCCGTTTAAGCGTCCTTAATCGTCCTCAAGCGGCCAGGCCAGTTTTTGGTGGCCTTTCCATATAGCGTAGCACCGGCTAGCGGGTACTTTTCCCCCTCTTTTTCCGGCCCCATAACATCGTGGTTCTATCAGGCCAGGGCTGAACGAGTGAAGTCAACACTCTCGACTGCTGATTGGTCAGAGAGAATCACAAGTTCACGCGCGAGATCATCCCTAACATCGCATATATATCTAGAAAGCAAGCTTGCAGCATTTTTGTAAACGGAGGAGCTACAAAAATGCCAACGTCAAAGAAAAGCACACCGTGGTCGACCGAGGAGGTGTCGACGTTCCTACATCTCATTGGGGATGATAAAATCCAGCGGAAGCTCGACGGAACAACAAAGTCGATCGCCCCGCCTACACTGCGTTGCTATAGTAACTACCCCAGGTCCTAAACTGTAATGGAAAATGCGCCACGGCCTTGGACGGCCAGCGAGGCAGCCCGAGGCCTGAGCGAGGACGCTTAGGGACGCTTAAACGGGGCTAACGCTGCAGTGGAAATGTGCCATAAGCAGTGGTGAAGCCAGGACAGTAAACAAACATGTCGTCGGTAGTATGGGACTATTTCAAAGTTTCAGAGTTAGATAGTTCGCTTGCTATTTGTATTAACACATGCAAAGCAGAAGTTCCACGAGGAGGGAAAAAAGCAACAAGCTATAAGACTTCCAACCTGATCAGTCGCCTGAAACATCGCCATGGCTACGATTTCTTTCTTTCTTTCTTTTTTCATAGTAGTAATGCTCATGTAATTTGCTCACTACTAGTCTTTTTTTTACCACCAGGTGTGCAAAAATTACAGGTACATTTAATATATATATTATATTATTATCGGTTATCGGTATCGGTCTTGAGAAGCAGGAAGTTATCGGTATCGGTTTCAAAAAACCAATATCGTGCATCCCTAGCCATAAGTCAGAAACTTTTTGGCCCAAGCATCGAACCAGAACTCCTCCCTTAGAAAATGCAATAAACAATTCACATTACATCTGACTTTGCTTCTGGGAGACAAGAGCCATTCTTTGCCCATTGCTTGTCAGGGAAACTTAAAAATAGACTGCTTTAAGTGAATGAACAAACTATTGATGTGCTGTTTTCCTGAGGAGGACAGTGTCCCTGAAGGGCCCATGGAGTCACATGAATGCCTCCAAAGACAGACGAAACAGCCCGACATCATGCAGCGAGAAACCATGGAAATATGATGTAACATAACGTACAGATGGACTTTAAATAGTGCTGTTTACACAATGTGAAGAAGTGTGTCTAAGACAAAGCAGATGGAAATGGGAATTGTTCAAAGTGTATGATTTTCGAACCTTTATTTACCGTGTATGTCCCACCAGAATTAGACTTGGTATTCCGTGCCACATCAATGTCATTCAGTATATTTTCAAATACATGAGATAGTCCCTCATTCATGATATGACATGACTACATTCTGCCATGGTAGCAGCCCTGAGGGATGGACCGACTGACAGACACCATCCATAAACCCACACGCCTGGATTCAACTGCGACAAAATATAGCGTATCATATACTGAAAAGTCAGGGAAGACCACAACAACTTCTCTGCCGTAATTCTGTCAAATAACTTTCACATCATTAGACCTACGATTAAATCACTTGTTAACGTGAACTATATTCAGTTGGATTGCCATTTGAAAAGGGTTGAAACAATGACGTCAAACAACATTAAAATAGTGATTTAATTGTCACCAAAAGTCGGTAACAAGTAATCGACGTACATACACTTCAATATACACCAGGGGTGTCAAACTCAATTTCATCACGGGCCACATTCGCATTATGGTTGCACTTAAAGGGCAGGTTGTAACTTTAAGACTATATAAAAAGACATATATAGATATTTAATATATATAAAATAATGTATTATATTACATTATTGCCTCTGCATTGGATTATTATCGGATAGGGTAATAACTTCATATTTAACTACATGTGAAAGCAGAAGATAGGGCAAATAATTGGAAGTCTCTTCAGTGAGAATGTCACAAAATGATTTAAAAAGAAAAGAACATTCTGGAGAAAAAGACATTTTGAGAAAGAAGGCATATTTGAGATGCATTGTGGGACATGTAGGTTATGGGCAACGTGCTTCTGTAAATCGGCATGTAACCGTATAATAAACATATTATTTCTTTGCAAGTTCTTGTGGGGCCGCAGAAAATGAAGTCGCGGGCCGGATTTGGCCCCCGGGCCTTGAGTTTGAGACCCCTGATATACACCATTATGACACTGATATACTGACAGGCAGGAATACAGACGCTCTTTCCATTGAGAGCAGGGTGTTCAGTTCAAAGTGCTGTCTTTTTACCACCACATTTTATTCACAATAAGCTTTCAAGCTCATGTGTGAAAATGCTTTAAATAAACCCTGCAAATAGACTTCCTAAGCACCCAGGGAAATGTGTCAATATCTTTAAGTATAAATGCCATCGGATTCCAATTTCTCCAACATCTGCCTAAACCTGCCGTCCCCATGTGGGTAACAGTATCGATCGTGTCTCGAAATGCTCCCTGCATCAAATTACCCTCCGTCTACACATTTAGCTTCGTGCCTCGCGGCTCAAACTGTATACTCCGATAGTTTCAATGGACAATATCAGCTCTTTCATCAGTGGCCATTCGTAACGAGAGGAAAACGGCAGGGAGAATAGAGGACAATCATCTATTGTAGAGCATTACAGTGACAGCCTTCTATATTGATGCATGGTGTGCCGTTTAGTTCCCATCAACTCCACCGGCGAGCAAATAGTTCTTCTCTCTTATACGGAGCTAAGCTAAGTAGTCCACTCATCACAGTGATATCGGCTTGTCCAAAATGACATTTGAGATGTAAGTACATGTACACTTATATAGTTTTAAAATGAAATATAAGACACTTCAAGGTTAAAACCCCACAGGCACACTATATTGTCTTCAGTCTACTGAAGACAAGACACATTCACAGTTTCTGATGGAGGTCGGACTAAATGTTTGTCTGGTATTTGGTCAATGAGCTTTAAAATCAGAGCCACCTTCAACAATTGTTTCCTAATCCAACAATCATTTTCAAACAGACTTGTGCAAACATATGAAACATTCAACTACATTAGATAGCATTCAAGAGTGTTTGGGATTTCCATTTCCTGTCTTTAGAAGTGAAACCATGTTACTGATTTCCTCTGACAAGAAGATTATGCTTCCCGTTGTTTTCCCCCCGTTTTGTCAGCTGGATGACAGAAATACTACTTTCCGTTTTTTATGAAACACGGTGAAAGGTTATAGCATGAGCGACTATTGCAATTCCTCTGAAACCAACAATGATGGCCTTTTTCTCCACAGTGGCTGAAAATCTGCTTTGCTCTGCCATGGACATAACCACAAAAAGGGACATTTTGACCGCGTCAAAAGTTGTTGTATTAGCATTAGGGCTGTCAAGTTAAGGCCACTAATTATTTTAACGCGATTAACGCATGTGTATTTTTTTTCCTCGGCCGCCCCGTAGTTTCAGAGCGTATCGAGTTTAAAATACCATCTACAAGCTGATGCTGCTGACAGCCCCGCTCCTGCCGCCCGCTTGTGGCAGACCACACTTCCACGCTCACCTGCAGGCACCGACTGGCCATCGGGAGGACCGGGAGGGTGTGTTTGTGTGGCCCGAGCGAGCGAGAGAGAGACCTTACGTACATTACCGTACCGCAGTGTGAACGCGGCTATTGTTGTTGTTAGCATCTGGTGCTAGCTAGCTGCGCTAACTGATATAAGGAGCTGTTTAAATGAAAACAGAGGAGCGCCCTATCCACACAACTGCGCTGAGCACTTGACTTGATGCAGGAAGCAGACAGCGGGACATTGGAGGAGAAGTCAGCACACTCATGATTGCAGCGTCCAGGCAGCTCCCGTTCGAGCATATGCCTTGAGTTGCACATAGCTCCAACGATCTCTCTCTCTCTCACACACACACACACACACACACACACACACACACACACACACACACACACACACACACACACACACACACACACACACACACACACACACACACACACACACACACACACACACACACACACACACAATTTGTATTGTATGAGAAAGGTTCCAGGTTGAATTGAGGCGAATATTTGTAATGTTCAGAGGTTGTTGTGTTTAATATGAGAATATTTGTCATTGTTCAAATGATAATAAACATTAGCATAAAGCATATTTGTCCACTCATATGTTGATAAGAGTATTAAAAACTTGAAAAATATTCCTCTAAGGTACATTTAGAACAGATACAAAATGTGCGATTAATTTGCGATTAACTATTTTAATCGACTGACAGCCCTAATTAGCATTGATCAGATATGACTACAAGTACACACATCCTTTACTCAAGTAGAAGTACAGATACTCATGTTTAAAAATACTCTGGTAGTAGAAGTACTGACTAAACTTATTTACTCAAGTAAAAGTAAAGAGGGCTTTGAAGTGTACTTCAGTAAAAAGTAGCCATAGCTAGCAGCTGTTTTAAAGAGTACCTGACCTCCCCTTATATCAATAGAACAATAATGTCATTGTTAGCTAATGAATGTTTCCATGCTGAACAACGGCAACATGACAACGTTTCCATTGGTCCCTCTTCTTTAGAGAAGACCAGGAAGTGATGGATACACGGATCGTGTTCAGATCAATAGGCACGCAATGACTCTAAAGAATAATGGTATTTGAGTTCAACATGTGAGAAGTAGAAAGTACAGGTATTTGTGTTCAACATGTAAGAAGTAGAAAGTACAGGTATTTGAGTTCAACATGTAAGAAGTAGAAAGTACAGGTATTTGAGTTCAACATGTAAGAAGTAGAAAGTACAGGTATTTGGGTTCAACATGTAAGAAGTAGAAAGTACAGGTATTTGAGTTCAACATGTAAGAAGTAGAAAGTACAGGTATTTGAGTTCAACATGTAAGAAGTAGAAAGTACAGGTATTTGGGTTCAACATGTAAGAAGTAGAAAGTAGAGGTGTTTGGGTTCAACATGTAAGAAGTAGAAAGTACAGGTATTTGAGTTCAACATGTAAGAAGTAGAAAGTACAGGTATTTGTGTTCAACATGTAAGAAGTAGAAAGTACAGGTATTTGAGTTCAACATGTAAGAAGTAGAAAGTACAGGTATTTGAGTTCAACATGTAAGAAGTAGTAAGTACAGGTATTTGAGTTCAACATGTAAGAAGTAGAAAGTACAGGTATTTGAGTTCAACATGTAAGAAGTAGAAAGTACAGGTATTTGTGTTCAACATGTAATAAGTAGAAAGTACAGGTATTTGTGTTCAACATGTGAGAAGTAGAAAGTACAGGTATTTGAGTTCAACATGTAAGAAGTAGAAAGTACAGGTATTTGAGTTCAACATGTAAGAAGTAGAAAGTACAGGTATTTGAGTTCAACATGTAAGAAGTAGAAAGTACAGGTATTTGTGTACAACATGTAAGAAGTAGAAAGTACAGGTATTTGTGTACAACATGTAAGAACTACGTAGAAAGTACAGGTATTTGTGTTCAACATGTAAGAAGTAGAAAGTACAGGTATTTGTGTTCAACATGTAAGAAGTAGAAAGTACAGGTATTTGTGTTCAACATGTAAGAAGTAGAAAGTACAGGTATTTGTGTTCAACATGTAAGAAGTAGAAAGTACAGGTATTTGTGTTCAACATGTAAGAAGTAGAAAGTACAGGTATTTGAGTTCAACATGTAAGAAGTAGAAAGTACAGGTATTTGTGTTCAACATGTGAGAAGTAGAAAGTACAGGTATTTGTGTTCAACATGTGAGAAGTAGAAAGTACAGGTATTTGTGTTCAACATGTGAGAAGTAGAAAGTACAGGTATTTGAGTTCAACATGTAAGAAGTAGAAAGTACAGGTATTTGTGTTCAACATGTGAGAAGTAGAAAGTACAGGTATTTGGGTTCAACATGTGAGAAGTAGAAAGTACAGGTATTTGAGTTCAACATGTAAGAAGTAGAAAGTACAGGTATTTGTGTTCAACATGTAAGAAGTAGAAAGTACAGGTATTTGTGTTCAACATGTAAGAAGTAGAAAGTACAGGTATTTGTGTTCAACATGTGAGAAGTAGAAAGTACAGGTATTTGGGTTCAACATGTGAGAAGTAGAAAGTACAGGTATTTGAGTTCAACATGTAAGAAGTAGAAAGTACAGGTATTTGAGTTCAACATGTGAGAAGTAGAAAGTACAGGTATTTGGGTTCAACATGTGAGAAGTAGAAAGTACAGGTATTTTGGTTCAACATGTGAGAAGTAGAAAGTACAGGTATTTGAGTTCAACATGTAAGAAGTCAAAGTAAAAAGTCGTCAGAAAAATAAGTAGTGTAGTAAAGTACTGATACCAGAACAATGTAGTTAAGTACAGTAACAAAGTATTTGTTCTCCACTACTTCCCACCTCTGGCATTAATAATGGCTGCCATGCATTGAGGTGGCTCAGCCCCCAAAGTCCAGGTATTGTGTGCTGACTCACTGAGACTGTCAAAGGAATAGAGCTATTATTAATGCTATTAGTTACACCGTTGCAAGTCAAAATGTCTTCAATTATTCATGCATGCTTCTGGGTTTGTCCCTTGGGTGTGTTTAGAGCAACTCAGACTTAAAAACAAAACAAAGAAAATTGAAAAACAACATGCCTGCCTCCTCGCCGCAGTCCTTCTTCCTGCACTTTTATTCTCCTTCTGCTGTCACGCTGAGTGTTGGGCTATTTGCTCCCCCAGATGTTAGCTGGCAGGAAGAGGCGGCATGTCTGTCATCCGTCAGTACGAGTGACATCTCGCCGCCGGCCTGTCACAGCTGCCGGGCCTCAGGTCAGTGAAGGTGTCGCCGTCAAGCGTCGAGGCGACCCGCTGGAGTCTCAAGAAGCTCTTAGTAATAACACCGTGGACCAGAAAGCACTATGGTGCTGCACACGTCTCCGTGCTGTTATGGATGTTCTTTCAGAAGTTCAAGACTTTTACATACCTGAACTTTTGAAAGAACATCCATATCATTTATCCGTTTGCAACTTATCAATATTCCAATTACTTGTATATATATAGACTCTTCTGCACTATTTCTATTTCATTTGATTTATTATCTGTTATATTGTGTTGCACTGTTGGAGGAGCCTGTGACCTGAGGTTGTCATAACTACACTGTAGCTATGTACAAATTAAAATAAAAGCCTTGAAAACTTGAATCTGAGCCTTATTTTTGATTTAATCACTTCCGTCGAGCGTCCAGACGACCCGATGGAATTTCAAGAAGCCCATAGTTCATAATCCTCATTAAAATATCAGCCACCACCCCCTTCCTACTCCTCTAAGGTCTTTGAGGTACTGCTACTATATATATGTCCTGAGTGTTAAGGTAACAGACCCAGGACTTTATTTCTAAAGCTTAGAGAAACCTGATTCTCATTTTGTCCAGAGTTGTTTTATGGCTTAAACTCAATTCTGTTGTAGACGTATCTTCCTCTGCACACAAAGCAGAACAGATTAAATGTAATCCTCGAATGCCATGTCAAAACAAAAGGAAGAAGAGGCTTTCTTTCCATGTACATGTACACACTACCCAGACGTGATACATGTCTATTTCTTGATTTCCTACCTACATTCATGTGGACTAGGATTTGCACGCCCACACCCTGACGACAGCTGCGACTGATCTGCACACATGTTCCATACAGTAAGTAAACCACCAAATGTGACGGTCGATGCTGCAGGGCTTTGATGCAACTCTTATTTAAAACAGAATTACATCATAAGCCTGACTGTCGTGACCCATGTTGACTGCAAATTAATCATCAACTAGAGTCTTAGAGAAAGAAAGATTTGAATATCTGGTATCTCTAGAACTGTTCCCAAACCATACATCCGTCTAAGCCAGGGGTCTCGAACCTTTTTTAGGATGAGAGCTACTTTCAAAAAATAAAACAAGTCGCGAGCTACTTTTACTCCTCTTTTTTAAGTTTTTTGCAATGTATATATTTAGCACATTTTAACATTATTACATGCTGACCTTTAACCTTTGTGTGCTGTTTGGGTCTGCGGGACCCGCTTTCAGTGTTTACTAAAATAACATGTATTCAATTTAATTAATGTAACCTGCTGTATTTGGGGGTGGACCTCACATTCTCTAAGGGGGGCCCCACGTCCTCTAGGGGGAGACCTCACCTCCTCTAGGGGGGGCTCCACGTCCTCTAGGGGGGTCCGGGGGCATGCACGGACGATTTTTTTTTAAATGTTGAAGTGAAATGCATCAATCTGGTGCACTTTGAGCACAACAGGAATTTATGGACACAGCTCTCAACACTCAGATGAAAGAGAGCTGAATACTTTTCAATAACCCAAACATCTTTAGAATATGATCACAACCAATAACAAATCATTTAAACTAATTATTCTTATCTTATGTTAACTATAGTTAGCATTCTTTCTTTTTATTTATGCATATTTTACTAATCACTCCCCTTTTAAACTGTTTTTTGTTTTTTTCACTGTCCTATAGTACACATTGGAATGATCTCTCTCTCTCTCTCTCACACACACAGAGGCTGTGTGCTTCTCCTTGGCGATGACGGCTTGCGTTAAAAAACAATAAACATATTTGTAAACATGTCGCCCCTATCCCCAGTGGAAATTACTCCATGTGTGTGTGTGCATCAAGTGCAATAAATATATATGCAAGTTGCAACACACAGAGTAACACTGCCCCTCGTGTGCTGTATAGGCTGGCACGAGGGGCTGTTCAATGGGGCTGATGTGTTGTGTAGATTCTGCCAGAAGGGAAATCAGCGGGGAGGTGCCACATTGCTTTTCTTCCCGACTGCAACGCTGGTCCCGCAAATCAAGCAAGAACGTGATTGGTCGATATTCATTGTGGGGGTGGGGGGAGGGGTGTTCGATAGATATGGAGTTGTAGTAAGTAGATAGTGTTCGCTATGATGTAGGTTTTGTTTATGCATAGCGTAGATTTTTTTAATTACATTTCCTTTTTTGTTTTCTGTATTTTATACATTTTGGATTTGCTTGGCGAGCGACTCACGTTGCCCCTGCGGGCGACTAAGTCCCTGCGGGCACCGTGTGTGCTACCCCTGGTCTAAACCTTGCATCCAGTCACAGATACTGTACATCTTGTTGTAGTCAGGCTGACCTTCTGATTTGCTTTATGTGGGCTGAGAAAACACGAGGGGAAGGTCACTATAGGAATATTTCTCTAGGACCTCTCCTATGTGTGGTTTGTCCATAGCGCAAATACAACTAAAGGCATTGGCAACCATTTGTCTAAGAAATCAATATGTTGAATCTGCACCTCGTAGAGTGGACATGCCTGTTTAAGTCTTTACATTAACGCCACCATCTATAAATAAACTCTAATCCTAACCCCAGTTTGAAGAAGGATAGATAGATGTTGCTGCATTTAAAGGCACAATTAGGGGGTAAAACGATACCGCAGTTTGATCTAATTGCTTCCACCTTGTTACTCGAGCTGCCTTACTGTAAACTGATATTAGCTGTGAGCACTGTGAAATAAATACATTTACAGAAGACCATTCAATAAGTCCTCAACATGCGACCTGATTCAAAACCACACGCACATCTTGCTGTGAGAGTTGTTCTGGATATAAATTACACAGCATGTTACAACAGCATCATCTTTGAATTTCGTACGGCCCCAAATAGGTTATGTGTTTGGCTTGGTTTGTCTGTGTGTCCATTTGATTGTCAGAAGGATTACAAACAACTCTATATATTCTCATAAGACTTGGTAGAAGGGCGAAGTATTAATCATGGAAGAACCCATTTTGTAACGGATACGAATCAAGAGAAGGATACACAGAAGAAGAATTTGTGAGAAAGGGCATTCATGGGGTGTTGGATGTTACGGAGGTCAAAACAAAGACTCGGAAACAGATATCAATGCCTTGTTTACACGCTCTGAGCAATCAAATACGACCCATTCTTGGAGAGTTATCGTTGTTTCGACATTACAACTAGAAGTTCATGAAAACACAGAAGTCTGAAGAGTGTCAACTCCCCAATTGAAACACACGAGAAGCATGTGCATGCACTCTTGGCCTCGAAGAAGATATGCGCTCGCTAAGGGGCATTCTAGTTCAACATGTTACTGGGGGAGCAGTGGAGTAAAAAGAAAGGAAAGGAATCCAGCCAACTGTCTCCCACTTTGTTAGTATCATTTCAATCTGTGGAAGTTCATCATTTAAACAAGTGGTCAAGAGGGTGCTGTATCCTCTCTCCTGTTGTCTTGGTCTCCAATCTTTAATCCGTCTGTAACATGGACTCATTATGCAATAACGTCTTCAGAACTGCTGCCTGCACGGACAGTCTTTTTGCAGAAATCAAATGTTTCCACGAAAAATCTTGCCTTGGAAACAAGGGCAACAAGGTTTCAACCTTCATACTGTGTCATCATGTTTGTTCTCTATGGTCTGAGTCAACATGCCTGAACGTATGTTGGTATTCCCTAAAGACAATGGAAGGCGTTGTAAATGGATCGATGCACAGAGGAGGAGGTCAAAAGTCAAAGGCGGATGAACAACAAGGTCAGCTTTGACGTTCTTCGACTCCTTATCGCTACTTAAATATATCCCACCGGTTGGAGCACACTAAGGAAAATATACCAGAACAAGGATTTTAAGATAGTATTAGAGAATATGAGTGGTGCTTGTATAACACATCTAGTTATATAATACATGATCCATACAAAAATCTGATACAAGTTCCACATCCTCCACCACCCACTTCATCACTGTGGGAGTCATTAAAGTCAAATAGAACAAAGCACATGTTAGAGACACGTCAATCGGCCGACATTCAGACATGTCCAATCTCTCTTTCTAAATTAGGACTCAATATTAGCCCTCTATTGCATGGTTTTGCAATATGGCAACATTATGGCATAGGAAACATGTTTTGGTGAAAAGAGGAGGTCTACTTTGACATGAAAAATAATAGTTTTTGCAAGAAGAATTTACTTTAAAACACGTATTTGTTAAACGTCCGAGTAACAGTTCTTGCAATAGCGGGATTAACAATATTTTTAAACCTTAAATACAACCGTGATATTTAACAAAACACTTTATCAGGACAAGTTATCTTTGCAACAATTGTGAACTATTGTTGGAACGCTTTCATAAATTCTACCGTGTTTTTTATTGGTGCTGAAAGGTTGCCGGCTTTTATAATTTCCTAAGTACACAGAAAACAATGGAACCTTTACACCAGGAAAAGAAAATATGAAATTGACACTGAAATGTTTTCCCAAGACAGCAAAAAAAAAGGGGAGATCAGAAAGCCAAGCCAGCAGTGTCAACAGCAAAAACTGTCCATACTAATTACTTCCCACAGGGAGCTTCCTGCTTTATTCCCTCCCTGTTGTCAGCACAGATCCAACTGCAGGAGAGCCGTCTCACTTCCACTCCCAGGGAATGCTCAGCATCCCATTTCCATTTCGATATGCAGTTGAAGTATAATACCGCCTTTGTCTGCTATTTAAATGCAAAGCATGACAGTATTCAAAGTGTGTACTGTATGTATCGAGCTGCTTCAGAGACGGTAATCAATGCTTAAAACAATCAGATTATATTGATGTGTTTATCCATTGAATGTGTTATCATTTCTCATCGTTGTCTGGCCCACACCTCTGACGTGCTATTTCATATTGTTTTCAACCCCACCTTCTATCTTATCCACCCACTTTTTAGCATTTCTTCAATTCTCTGTTCATCCCAGCCTTCATCAGTCATGCACTCGTTGCTGTTCTCTTTGTCATCTCCCTACACACTCCCTCCTCCTTTCCATTCAGATCACTCTCCTTCATTTCAACACCCCTCCTCCCTCTGGATCTCTTCATGTCTCCTCCTCCTCTTCCTCCCACAATCCTTTCCTCCTTCCCTCCTGAAAAAGTGATGGACCAAGGACATGAATGGCTGATAGCGGTGATGTGTATTTGCCGGGCTCCGTGCCACCCAACTCTCATCTGTCAGTCTTGTAATAAACGGCCTCTGCTTCTACTGATAAAAGGCTAATGCCTCCAAAAAGTCAAATACATCACATTAACTACCAAGGCCCAGTATGAAAGGTAGCAGTGATGTGTGTGTGTGTGTGTGTGTGTGTGTGTGTGTGTGTGTGTGTATGTGTGTGTGTGTGTGTGTGTGTGTGTGTGTGTGTGTGTGTGTGTGTGTGTGTGTGTGTGTGTGTGTGTGTGTGTGTGTGTGTGTGTGTGTGAGTGTGAGTGTGTGGTGGGACTACTGATGGTAGCTACTGGCTGATATCTCAGCGGATTGACATCTGGGTAATGAAGTCCTCAGGATGATGATCGTTCCTGTGATACTAGTTAATAAAGATGCATACCGCAAAACTTTCCGAACTACTTGCTCATGATGGCTGCTGTTTCGCCTGCAGACGTGTTTGTACTGTTACTTTCCCTTCCAGATGAAAATTATACAGTAGGTTTGCACCACAGAGAGGACCCATGGGGACTCTTTAACCCACTATCCACCTGCTATTGACACTTATCTGGGTGAATGATCACATTGTCATTGCATTGTGCGTAAAGCCACCCGGGACGCACTGAAGATCGGATCACCAGGGACGTTTTAGTCACATTAACAACAAAGAGGATTACACCTGCCGATGGAAACAAAGCTAAACTCACAGCGTCCACACATGGTGGATGGCTATTAAGCAACACAAAAGCTTTAATGTTAATTGTTTGAGATTTTATTACAGCAATGGTATGATTACTAAAAAAAGATTGCAAGTGAAAAGTTGCTTTTATGATATCTAATTAACGTGATTGCCAGACAATGCATCATAAAGACAGATGTGCTGCTACCCATTCACCACCATGACCTCTACACACACTTACTTTCCTGGCACTGCAACATAATCTCATCCCAACTCATCATATTTTACTCGTTGGGTAGATCTATCTATCTATCTATATATCCATCCATCTATCCATCCATCCATCTATATATGTATATATATCTATATATATATCTATCTATATATCTATATATCCATCCATCTATCCATCCATCCATCTATATATGTATATATATCTATATATATATCTATCTATATATCTATCTATCTATATAGACCGGACTTGACCCAACTGACCTCAACAAC
The DNA here is from genome assembly GCA_036324585.1 of Champsocephalus esox. Taxonomy (NCBI): domain Eukaryota; kingdom Metazoa; phylum Chordata; class Actinopteri; order Perciformes; family Channichthyidae; genus Champsocephalus; species Champsocephalus esox. The sequence continues at coordinate 6,130,126 of CM070486.1, read as the reverse complement.
TACCGGCCAATCTCCAACCTTCCTTTCCTTAGTAAAATCTTTGTAACATCCCGTCATGTCTGTTAAATTGTTCATGTCATGTTAATCAGGTTCATGTTATTGTTTCACGTTTAGTTCATAGCCCAGGTTAGATTTATGTCTAGTCAAGTCTTTTTGTTCACCTGTCTAGTCCTGTCATTGCACTTCCTGTTTTATTTTGTACTTACCGCTGGTCTCATTTCAGGTCCCCTTACTCCCTCCCTTTGTGTGTTTTCCCGCCATCGTCAGTGTCTGCCCCGCCCCTGATTGTTTCCACCTGTTCCCCTTACCTCATGTATAAATAGTACTGTCTCCCTTTGTCCTGTGCCAATGTGTCTTGTGCCTTGTGCCATTTAGAGATCCAGCTTGTCTCGCCAAGAGATTATTGTATTTTGTATAGTCAAGTTTATTTAGTTTGTAATTTGCTTTGCTACGTTTTGCCTCTTAGGAGTGATTTTGTGTTTGAACTTTGACTATTTTGAACACATTTTCTTTTGAGTTGTGCGTTTGAGTCCAAGTGTATGTAAGGTTCCTAACAATCTTGGAAAGAGCAGTCGCCGACCAACTCCACCATCACATGTCCAACCATGAGCTCTATGAACCCTTTCAATCTGCCTACCGGACCCACCACAGCACCGAGACTGCCCTGATCAAAATCACCAATGACCTCCTCATCGCAGCTGACTCAGGCTCCATCACTACACTAATTCTCCTTGACCTCTCTGCAGCCTTTGACACCATCTCCCATAATATCCTCCTCACCCGCCTGTCTGAACTCATTGGCCTCACTGACTCCGCCTTCTCCTTCTTCCACTCATACCTCTCGGACCGGACACAGTTTGTCACACACGCTGGCTGCAGCTCCCCCTGTGCCTCTGTCAACCATGGAGTCCCCCAAGGCTCGGTGCTTGGTCCCCTTCTATTCACAATATACATCCTTCCGATTGGTGATATCATCCGCAGCCATGGTCTCTGTTTCCACTCCTATGCCGACGACACCCAACTGTACATCAGCACAAAACATTCTGCCCATCTCCCACCTCAGTCACTAATCAACTGCCCACACGAAATTAAAACATGGATGACCACCAACCTACTCAAACTAAACAGTGATAAAACTGAGCTCATGATTGTGGCCCTCAAGGCACTGCTCGGGAAGGTTGGAGATCTGCTCCTCAACATCGACGGTTCCATCATCTCCCCATCCCCTCAGGTCCGCAACCTTGGTTTTGTCTTGGATGCAACCCTATCATTTCAAAACCACATCAAATCCATTTAAAAATCAGCCTTCTTCCACCTCAGAAATATTTCAAGACTCCGGCCATCACTGTCCGACTCTGTTGCTGAGAAGCTGATACATTGTTTCATTACCTCACGCCTGGACTATTGTAACGGACTCCTGTCCGGGGTTCCCAGCAAAACCCTGAACAGGCTCCAGTACATACAGAACTCAGCTGCCAGGGTTCTCACACGCACCAAGCCCTGGCAGCACATCACCCCCACTCTCTTCAACCTCCACTGGCTCCCGGTCAAGTCCCGCATCACCTACAAACTCCTCCTCACCTACAAATCCCTCCATGCCCTCTCCCCTCAATACCTCACATATCTCCTCCACCCATACATCCCGTCCTACACCTTTCGATCCTCAGACACTGACCTGCTCTCCATTCCCCAATCACGCCTCCGCACCTTCGGGATCGTGCCTTCAGTGTCGCTGCCCCCCACCCTCTGGAACTCCCTCCCTGCAGAAATCTGCAACGCCCCTTCTCTCAACATCTTCAAATCAATCAACCCTTAAAACCCATCTGTTCAACATCGCGTTCCAACAATAACTCACTTCCCCACTTACACTTCCATTTCTGCCCCCTGTTTTATGTTTATGTTTTATGTATTGTCCTTGTATGTTTCTTTGTAAAGTGACCTTGAGGTTATGAAAGGCGCTATATCAATTGAAGTTATTATTATTATTATTATTATTATTATTATTATTATTATTATTATTATTATTATTATTATTATTATTATTATCATCTATCTATCTATCCATCTATCCCAAGTGCCACATGTTTAACACGGTTAGGTTTAGACAATACACGTACTTGGTAAGGTTTGGAAAGAAGATTTTATTTAGGAATAGCTAGTGGTTAGGGTTAGCCATGGACTATAAGCTATGGAAGTAACACCATGGGACTCGCTAACATAGCGTCACATGACATAACTTTGGCGACTCAGCTTTTTGTTTCACAACTAACGTCAAGTCCCTGAGTAAAAGTCCTGTGTTTGACCCTTCCCCAAAATCTAAGGATATGAATTGTTTTCGATTGGAGTTACTTGAAAGACAGTTTTAGTTGTCCTAACATTGTTCTCTTTTGTTTTGGTTTGTCTATGTTGGTGGTTATGGGTGTGCAATGGGTTATATTTGGACACTCAATCTGACTTGTTCCGACATTTCTGATGGAGTAAATCAATGCAAGAGGAAAGGCTGGTGTGGCTCATACAGACACATAAGGACTTTTATTGACTTCTACTGGAGTTAATTGTTTTTAATGAATCACAAAGTTATGTGGTACTTGGTATATATTACCTGGGAGGGGGAGGGGGGAGTGTAGTTTGTTTTAGTTTTATTTGTGAAGCACTTTGTGTTGCCTTTTGTGTAAGAAATGTGCTCTATGAATACATTTTGTACGATTGATTGGTTGATTGATTGATTAATTGATATATTGATTGATTGGTTGATTGATTGGTAGGTTGGTTGGTTGGTTGGTTGGTTGGTTAGTTGGTTTAAAGAATGTCTTGTTTGTGGAAATCAAGTCGTATTATATGCCCTGGAAGTAACACTAGCTAAACCTAATTGTGCGGTGCAGCATTATGCAACATAAATGTAATCCCTGGGGATAGTGAGCGGTAAAACGTGTTAAACCTTTATTTTTAAGCCACCTGGACTCACCTGTATGGTCCATTGCATAACAAAGTGTCCTGAGGAAACTACAAATTGCCTCGAGCAGAGCTGCAAGACTACAAGTCTTACAAAGCCTCATAGGAACAAGCACAGACAGCCTGCATCGTAAACTCTTATGGTAGATAAAAAGGCTTGCCTTAAGCACAGTGACATATTTTAGCAATGGCATTTATTCCACTAACCCCACAGTTTCACTCAGTTATTCCACTAGAATAGCATGTATCAGGTTGCATAGCTCAACAACTAACGCCTTCGAAATCTATTTTTCGTGACATGAATAATTGGAATAGCTGCCTCCTTTGCAATCCTACAGGAAATGCATAGAGCAGCTGATCAATAATCCAGTGTTGGTTATGTATAATGTCTGGTTCTCTTGGGAATGTCGCTGCAGGCTATCTCATACACTGATTCTAAAAAATGAATGAGTTAAAGATGATGTAATTGAATGTACAACAGTAGGATGGTTGGGGAAAAGTGGATCGACCTCTTTCTTAATGCACCACAATTAGAGGTTAACATGAACATAGTGTAACACAACTGTAATACTGCATACAGTAGTGTTTGATGAATACTTGATTTATGACCCCAGGAGGATTAGCTGGGGCAATTGGGTTCAGCTAATGGGGATCCTTTTAAATAGATAAATGGGTTGCTCCTCCACTAGATCTTGTATTCCTGTGTGTTAATGTATTACAGCAGACTTATGATTGCTACATGCATCGTCTGGTCGTTTTACAACACGTTTCTGAGGTTGTTTACTTCTTGATATTACTCTGTTTTCTTACACTTATTTCCAGTTATATGATTTGAGAAGGAGAAGCACATGATAACAAAAATAATACTTGCTTTGATAGTAATACAAACTAAAGCGCCTTGTGACAGAATAACATTGACACATTACAATTGTGTAGCCGCTAGCATTCAACACACCAGGGCTTCTCAAACTTGTTTCAGTAGTGTACCCTTTTTGAAACATTTTCTCAGCCGAGTACCCCCTGACCTACCCCGAACGTTTTTGATCGAAAAAAGCCAATACAAATAATTCCAATATAGTGATGTTCCCTCAGTGTGTGATGTATTACCTCCTTCATGCATGCATTACAACAAACTAAGGATATTTTCATTTTATGCATAAAAATAACATAATGAAAACAAATTTAAACTGATTTTTCCAAGGAGTTTTTCAACTGAAGTAATATCTGTTTATCAAACCAATAAACACAATTATATATTATGCAAAACTGTAAAATACAATACACACATTTGACTTTATATGAGGACCCCATTGGTGGTTCTAGGAATATTTTATATACAATTATGTTTTCTATTTAACTTATTGTACTAAGATTATTTTTGTAATCATGCATGGTATTTTTTGTATTCACTTTTTTGTATTTATTTTTTAAATCTCACGTACCCCATGCAGTACCCCAACGTACCCCTAGGGGTCCGCGTACCCCCATTTGAGAATCACTGCAATACACTATCTCTTAAAATGACTTTCTGCAACACTGATCAAATGTGTAGTTTGTCAGTTGAGTCAGATCAGTGCGGGTTTTCCGCCACATATGCAGCAAATGAGATAAGACTGAAAAGATGTCTTTGTTTTTGCAAATGTAATAAGCAGTGTAGATGTGTTTCGCCAGCTCAGACTGATTTGTTGTGCTAATATTCAAATGCACGGCTCATCAGCATGGTATGTATGCTCCACTGCCTTCAGTCTAGCTTCACTCTGTAATAAATAAATCAATACAATTTGCCGGAACTTTCAATTATATTATTTACTGAAGCAGTGTTTCCACGGACCGGATGTGGGCGACACATTGTACTTCCGGTTTCACGATTATTATTATTTGTAGCCTATAGCATGTCGCTAATAGTATTTTGTGTATGTGAATATAAGGAGAATGGTGTGTGGAGTTACACAATAAACCCACCGTCTTTAACTCTCACGTATTGACGCTGCATTAGCACTAATATTATATGTTTATGACCAATAAACATTGGAAGAATTGTATGAGAAATAATGAGATAATGAAAAAAATGAGAAATCGTGAGGGACGAGCCAATGCCTCGCCATCAGAGAACTACAGAAGAAGACCCGCCCCCGTCAACTCCAACCAATAAATGAAGACTACAAAATGATATAAATAACAATGTTACAGAGAAATACGTTATCTCTCATTCATCGTACCGTAGATAGCTAACTGATTTAAGTGGACTGTGGACTGGTACTTGGAATTTCAGAACCTCAGCTGTTGACCCTTGTAAAACCTACCATACAAGTTTCTTTAATAAATACTCTTAAACTTGTCAAGGAGCTTCCTTCTTTACTATTAACTAACTCCTGGTCTTTGAACAAACGAACACTACAACCCTCTCCTGTTCATCAGCCATGTGGATCCAAATGATGAGCTTCCCCTTGAACCAGACCCCGTGTTTGCTCTCTGTATGATGTATACAGTATAGCACATGGAGGTTGGAGCATAGTTTTACTCGTCCAAGCTCTCTCAATGGTTCTCTATTGGTTTGGTCTGTCTCTTTGGTGATCCTTGGTGTCCAATGGATCATTTTTGGAGACTCAATTTCACTTACTCCACCATTTCTGACGGAGTAAATCAATGCGACAGGAGCACTATCTCTCTCTCACCTGTGTGAAAGACTTTTCTCTGCCTGCGTAGAATGTTGTTGTTCTCCTCTCAAATAAAGGAAAAGTGGTTGCCAACAAGGGCACATCAGATATCGCCAATAGAACAGTGGAGAAGACGGAGGATGACGAGCAGAATATTTCTGAGGCTAAATGTGAGCTCAGGTGAATGCCATAGTTGCATGACATTAATGCACATCCTGGTCCATACTAGGGTGACCAGGTGTCCCACCAATGTAGCCGATGTCCCGCATTTGATTGACAGTCGCCCGTCTAAAACACCGCTTTTATCCAAAGGTGTGTAGAAAGGGCTATCATCACCATTAGTTGTGTCAATCAATCAACAGAGAAATGTATTTAGTTACGGGTGTAGCCGGTGGAGGCGATTCCCAGAAAGTTATTGTCAGATTTGCCAGAATTTTGTTTTTTATTGCGCACGGAGGTGAATATGTGTTGAAGCGACGCTTCCCCCGAAACTCATGAGAAACACCCAGCTCATAAAGAAAATATCGATCTATGGATACATTCCTCCTGCAACCAAAATATATATTCATCTTAACTAGCTCTTAGCAACGCAGTAACATGTCCCACATTGTCCCGCAAAAATGTCCTCTGTGTCCCACATGTGGCTTGTTGCCACCTGGTCACCCGCCTAGGGCCTAGTCCATACTGGTAGATATTATATGAAAGAGAAAGCTGACAGAATGGAAATTGCAAATAAACTCCCAAGCAGATGTGATTTGAAACAGTAAAGTCATTTAATTTAGTTTACTACCTTCCGTCACAGAGTAGTGAATTATGTTTTATATGAATTATATCATGTATTTTACCATCTCCAGCACTGGGAGTTGATACTGCAGGAAACACAGCTGCTACCCAGCCACTGGGTGAAGTCTTTTCTGAGCTCCAAACGTGGAGAAAGAACAACAGGAGGAGGCTGTATGTGGGCTATGTTTCCCTCGCCACCCCACCCCCCACCGTGGAGACCTCCCTCAACCTATGTCTTCCTCCTCTGCCTCCCTACGCTTGAATCACATCAGCAAAGTGTATGTTGTTTATCTGCACAGGTCTATTCTTCTAATCCTTACATTTCTATTCATTCTCTCTTCTACCAATTCTTTATTTATTTATCACTAATCCATCCCACTCCTACCACCATAACCTATCAAAAAAAAACACAATCAAATAATACCCTACATTCCTACCTACTCCCCACAAACCCCCTATATAAACTCTTAATCCCATATCACTCCCTCTTTACTCCCACATCCAACAAACAAAACCCCATACACATTCAAAATCCTCACCAACCTACCACCCCATCACTCCTCCCCCCCCCCTACCTCCACCCCCACCCCCCCCCCCCCCCCCCCCCCCTCCCCCCCCCCCCCCCACCCCCACCCCCCCCCCCCCCACCCCCCCCCCCACCCCCCCCCCACCCACCCCCACACCACCCCCCCATCCACCTACCCCCCCCCCCCCCCCCCCCCACCCCCCCCCCCCCCCCCCCTCCACCCCCCCCCCCCCCCCCCCCCCCCTCCCCAACCCCCTCCCCCCCACTCCCCCCCCCCCCCCCCCCCCCCACACACTAATGTCTAAGCACTAATACGACGTTTATAAGACATTGTCAATCTTTTGCAATAGCTCCCCTTTGTTTCCAGAACTTGAGAGGACATAATTGGGTATGAAAGTTTGAATGGAAAAACCTTTCTATAGTTCGGGGTTGAATACATTTCCAGTTTAAAATGCTAAACCGAGAGTCCTTCTGATTGCACTGTAATTGCAGAGATGGACCCCACTGGACAGGAAGACAGACGAGCGTTTGAAAGCACTGATTGTTGAATGATGTGCCGCAGGGCGTCAGTTATAGATGACGCTTGGACCACCATCACTCACAACTCAATCAAACCGCACTTGATGCTTTTCCATCCTCAGCCCAATCAATCAATTTTCTATAAGCGAATTATGCTCCAGTAGGCCCTGATGATTTGACAAATCATGCCACCGTCATAACAAGATATCTGGGTTCAGGTACATGAGAGACAATATGTAAAAATATCATTTAACGAAGATCTGTTCATCAAAACATTGTGAAAAAGGTAATACTAGAATAAAACAGATTCTCAGTCAGCGACAAAAAAGGAAACATTATTGGGACTTAAAGCACAGCTGGAGTCAGACTCTGCATCAATAGCTCAATCAGAACCAACTAATTCTCCAATCAGTGCACAATGTGTTTTAGAGAAAGACTGCACATGACAATGGTGGTTATGAGGCGGTGACGCTTTAGTTCTTAATTAAATACATTTTAAATAGAACAAGTGGGTAAATGAACATCGACAACACAATTACAAGGCAGCTAAACTCCTTAAACCAGGGGCGTCAAACTCAATTTCAACTAGGGGTACATCAGCATCATGGTTGCACTCAAAGGGCCAGTTTTATATATAAGACTAGATAAGAATAAATATATAAATATTGAATATATATAAAATAATGTATTATATACATTATTGCCTCTGCATTGGTTTATTATCGGATAGGGTAATAACTTCATAATTAACTATGTCTGAAAGCAGAAGTCTAGGGCAAACAATTGCAAGTCTCTTCAGTGGGCATGTCACAAAATGATTTAAAAACAAAATTCTGGAAAAAACTAAAATAAATAAGTGAAATATTGAAAAATCACAAAAGTCAGATTCCGAGAAAAAAGTCTAATTTGAGATGCATTGTGGGACATGTAGTTTATGGGCAATGTGCTTCTGTAAAGCGGCATGTAACCATATAATAAACATATTATATCATTTGCGCGCTCTTGTGGGGCCACAGAAAATGAAGTTGCGGGCCGGATTTGGCCCCCTGGCCTTGAGTTTGACACCCCTGCTTTAAACGCTTCAAAAGCCATTTCTATGCGTGAGTCAGCACAACACTTGCTCATGTTCTCTCACGGTGGATGTGTATGCTACCTCCGCCATCTGGTGACACGCTTTAATGTCAATGATTCTCTTGGTTTCAAAGGTAGGCTACATTGCCAGAAACACTTCACAAGCATGTATTGTTCTCCATTAAAAAAGATTGTACAGTAAAACATAAGCTTCACACTTCAGGTTAGGTTGCCTCGAGAGGACGATTGGACGCCTACAAATACATGTCTAAATGTTCCTTTAAAACCAATGTACTCCTAAATGTGATGTTCCAATGTGTTGAGATAGAAAGAGTAAACACTGTGAAGTTTGGAGGGTACACGTCGCCTTTGTATTCTAATGGACTGTCAAACTAATTGCTAAACATGGTGAAGGTCATTCACCATCTGTAAGCTATTTCTCTGCACTGCTTCATTTGCCAGCTTTTTATTTGTTGTGAAAACGGCAATCGTCATTATCTGACACTGCTTTATAGTTTGCTTTTGAACACCTAACATAACACGTCCGAATAATGAGCAAGCAGAAGAGAAATGGTATGAACACAAGGCCTATTGTTCATGTCTGTATATATAAGTACCTTTGCATTTTATAAATATTATATAACGATAACTTTTCATATTGTAGGTTTTTATTTCAAATTGGAAGCTATGCTCAATAATTCTTCTTTTTAATCCAATCCAACTTTATTTATAAAGCACCTCCAGACCCAAGTGCTACAGAGAGAGACACATAAAATATAACATCACACAGCTCAGCTCACAACACATACAAATAAGTATAGAATCACATAACAGTTTTTTATGGTTCTTTAGTGTTAGGGTTTCGGCTTGTTGCGTATATTGATAGTATTTTACAGACTGGATATAAGGAAAGAAAAAGTGTGCTCTTCCAGGTGAGCTATAAGCACCATTTCATCTGGGGACATTTTCAAATTGCTAATTTTCTTGTGGACAATAGATACCAATCAGTAAATATTGCGCACTACTCCTCCTATTTGCATCCACATGTATAGAATATATGGACCGACTGAATTATTCATGGTGTTGCTTTGAAGTCCCTGTTCCATTCACTATTGACATACAAAAGTGGGCTCAGCAGCACCTTCGATATAAGCTAATGCACTAGTTGACATTCATGTGGGCCCGCGACTAAACCAAGGGCGCAAGGCTCTAAATCACTGTCGCAGCTTGACATGGACCTGCACACATCACTTCTGACGCTGGCTCTGTCGGTTAGGAGTAGCAGCAGCTTACGTTAGACACATAACTCCCAGCCACTCGCTCCTGACCCCCAATCAGCTCTGTCAATATCCGGTTCTCCTGTTCCCACTCCTCAGCCAGTCCCTCCATCCTGCTCAACTCCTATCGGTCTTTGTCCTCTATCGCCTCTGCAGCCGGTTGGATTGAGGCGTGTCACTGCGACTGATGTGGTATCGACAAGCTATCAGTCTTAGCAGGGTGTTCGCCAACGCTGATGATCCAAATCAAATGATTTTTGATTGCGTCATTCGGCGATTGAGAGGTTCACAGTCTCATTGTACCTGAGTAACCTCTGGAGCTGCGTTTAGAAAAGCCCACAAAGGCAGTTTCAGAATCATCTGCACAAAGAGCTGACCGACCCCCCACATTGACCACTGCTGTCTATCAGCTGCAATCCTCCCAGCCCGTATCAGGCCGACACACACGCAGCCACTGAAGCACTCACATGTCAGCATAATGAAGTTAGACGGCGTGGTTTGTGACGCGGCATTGTCCTTGTTCATTCGTGGCACCATTCCCACCACACACGGCCTCGTCACCCCGTCCAGAGCCGAGCGACCAGGATATTGCTAATCGCTCACAATGGAGGGATTAGCAGGCGAGGACAATGGGGGTCTAAATGTCAGAGCCCTGCACCTGCCCAAAGCCCCCTCTGTCGGACAACAGTCAATGGGCAGCAGGCGGCTGGCAAACAGACAACATCGCCTGTTGATAACGGCATGGTGAATGTCGCCAGAGAGGATTAATACACACATACACCTTTACCACCGCACCAGACACTTTATACAAGCTGGTGATAACGCACATTCTGAAAATGTTGACTTTATTTATTGATTGTTGTATTTTTATTTAGGTCTTACTGCGTGTGTAACAGTTGTAAATATGTTTAGTTGTGTTTTGTATTTAATCATTCTGTGTTCTTTATGTATTAATTGTCGAATCAGTGGGCGGAGCCTCCAGAATATAGTCGCTGTACTCAGGAGATCATTTTTGTGGGGACTTCCCCCTTCATATTGTGTCCCTCAAGTTCCCTCTTCCCTTTTTTGTGAATGTCCCACGTGAGAGGAGTCAGTGAGCGGGATAGCTCCTTTAATGACGACTGATTTGTTGTATTGTTGTCAGTGAACAACGGAGATCGACTCAACAGTGTGCTGGCTCTGGTCTCATCCATGAATATCTCAAACACAACACAGAGACAGCTTATCGACACCGGTTACATGTGCACGTGTACAAATGTGTCTTTGACTGTGTATATACATATTTGCACACGCGTTTTTATATTTACATTTGTTTTTGTATTCGGGATTGTGGGGAAAACGGCATTTCGATCTCTCCGTCTGTACACACAAACTGGAAGATTGACAATAAAGTTGACTTTGAGTCCATCCAAGCAGTCTACTTTTTAACTAGAACATAGAAATGAAGCTTCCACAGAAAGGTTTTTCCTCACGGCTATTTTGTTTTGCCATGGTTTGTGAAAGTTTAGCTGTTTGAGGCAATGCTAAAAAGTAAGAACGTTATGCATTATTCAATGGCAAAGTTAAAGTGAAACCTCAAACAAATGAGGGATAAACAAAACCAAAGGCTTCCTAATGACCCCTCGAGGCAATGATGTATCCGAAAGCACATACTAAATAGTTTCCAATCGAATACACACACTGAGGATTTAGATTTTTTTAAACCCTTAAAGCTTTTCTTGGATCCAAAATATTCTGCTTAAATAAATTCATTATTTTTTTTAAGAGGGAATCAATCCAAAATGGTCAGACCCAATACAAAGGACCTAAGGATTTTAAAAACATGATCCGAAATGTACTCAACCAGAACAGACTAACATATAATATTATCCAACACCAGCTGCATCACAACCCCGCACCAGCTATCCAGCAGAGAAGCCATTGTTCTTCCACGTCATGTAATGCACACTTGTTTTTTTCACTGAAACACGTCTTTGCTGTTGTGATGATTAGATGACCAGCTGTGATCAGAGCTGAGAGGAAGTCAGCTCAGAGGCATATTGACACACAGACCCCAGGCTAAGACAACCGGACAATATCTAATGATTAGATCAGTCGCATTGACCCGAAGACACATTTTGAGTTGTATCCACTGTAGGGCTGTGCATCTTCACTGGTCTCACGATTCGATTCGATTACGATTATCCTGTCAACGATTCGATTCGGTTCGATATCCCGGTGCATCCCGGTGCATCACGATTCATACCAATGCGTTGCATCCTCAATTTTCTATATTACTGCACATGGCTTATTTTTCATCAATGCATACATGCAGTAAATACATATGAACTCTCTTTTTATTATTTAGAAAGTGCTTCAGAAATCAATAACATAAATGTCTTGACATTAATTTATAAACCAAAATAAATGAATTGTATAGGTCTAGCCTCCGTGTGTGAAGTTGTTCCATCCTCAAAAACAAAAAGCTAATGCTCCTGCAGTCTAGCTGCAGCTTCTAGCAACGACCTGCTGTTAAAGGACACTGAAGGTCCTGAATGAGGCTTCACACACAGGACTTGAGTCTGAACACAGCAGACAACAGGAGTATTTACAACAGCATATACAAACTAAAATACTGCATGTGGGTGCACACTTACATTCTCTGTCTCACTGTTACATAAATCCCATGAATGTATGAGACTAAGTTAGCTTCATTAAATCTCAGTGATTAAGTGAATAATAAAGTTTCTATCGGGTCACTATCAGCCTGTCACTCATTATTTTCAGGGAGGGGGCGGGGCTTGGAGGAACGGAGAGGAGACGGTGATCGCGGAAGCTTTTTTCCTCCTGCCTTCACAAACTTTACACACGTATATATCGTCTGAAAATTGCTAGAGGACATTCATACTCTGCAATCCAAAACTTAATTAAATCCACCAAAAACCTGACATGATTGTAACGCGATTATTTTTGAAAAACATAAATTCCTGTCTGTGTCTCTGAGCCGCAGCGACACAGAGTGATTCGGAGCGGGTCGTTCTGCTGTCGGTTCTGGACTGGTGTTCTGGTGTTGGTGGATAAAGCAGACTGCTCCGTGTTGCTGTGCCGCTGTCACGTCTGCTCCCTGATCTCTGCGTCACCGACCGATTTGATATTAAAGTGACAGAAAAAACGTTATAGTAAAGCCGCGGCCGGAAAATCAGGAAGCAACGTTACTACGCTATAACCGATTATCTCCCGTCACTGCATCGAGACCGAATCGTCCACGTCCGCATCGCAATGCATCGTAAAAACGATTATTTTCAACACCCCTAATCCACTGCTGGAAAGAGGACATTCCTAGCTTTCTAACGATATCAGGATTGTTGTTGTACTCCAAATATTTAGCGAAATATGTCACATTATATAACGACTGTCACCGAGTCATCATTTTGAGAAAAAGGCCTTCAAAGTGTTCTCTTCTCTGGAATCCATCGATCTGATTGGTTATTTGCAAATGATCAAAATACTACGGAGGGAAGATATTTTTATATCTCGCGATATCTGAAGCTCGCGAGTGTGTGTGTATATGTGTGCGTGTGTGTGTGTGTGTAATGTTGCGTGTGTGTGTGTATTGTGTTTATTTCCCGGGGAAAACGCTCACGAGAAACACCGGCTGTTGTTGTGCCTGCTGTGACGTCAAGTTACTCCGTTCTCCGCTTGTATTTATGCCGAAGCTTCAAAGCTGTATTTATCATCTGAATTTGCCGAAACAAGTTTAATATTCTGAAAGCCAAGACTTTGTTTATTTGAAATCAGATGAAAACAAACTGTAACGGACCCTGCCGTGTTATCTGTGATTACTATACTCTTACATTCATAATATCAGCCGGAGGGAGGGGCGCTGCGGAACAGCAGATTGCGAGTGAGAGCTGTCTTCGTCCCTTTACAAGCTTCAAACATGTACTTATCGTGTGAGTTTGGAAATAAAAGTGTCATATTCTGAAAGCCAATATTTTGTTTATTTAAAATCAAACAAAACACCCGAACCCCGAAAAAATGTTTTTTACGTAAATCCACGTTTATTTTGAAATGAGCCGTTGCGACTTCCGACTGAGTTCGATAGAGTGGGTCACATATGGGATTAGATTCTAATCCAATATTGTGGTGAAGGAACAAGACCCAGAAATGTGTGAGAATTGTACAACTTCCTGTTCCCTCGTCCCAAATGTTTTCAATGTGCTTTGGGTTGTATGCTGGAAAGGAAAACCTGATGTTAACACAAGCTGAAAATATGTTTATGGTCTACTCTACAACATAAAACCAGGAAGTAAATACCCCCACTCGTGAACATACAACGCTTCTTTGGGTCATAAAAACGGTCGCTAACATAGCATTAGTGATGTATGTAGTTCGTTTATAGCCTAACGTTAGCTTTTCACTTCAAATATCATCAAATTGTGATAATATGTGGAGATTATTCGGCTGAACAAACATTGTTAGGTGTTATAATTGTGTGTAAAAATCTTATTTTCTGCAATATACCAAAATTCAATGGGGAAATCCCAGCTGTTGGGCGAGGCACCAATTGCAATGCTAACTTTGTGGTCGGCCTACACACATATTTCATCACTGCTCCACTCTATTGGACTAAATTAAATTAATATCCAGCCTCAGAATACAAACTCTGAATGGTGGGGACCAACTAGACCCATGAAGACCTTGAAACACATCATTGGGGATAACCAATGTAACAATTATCGTAAATGCTAACATGAAATTATGATGTGACTCTCTCTCCGTCTACATCTTGTTTCGTTATGTATCAAATCAAATCAAAATGTATTGTAGCCCCACATCACAACAAATAACTCTAAGCAAACAAAAGCAAAGACAAAAACAAAATACAAATATCATAGGTGCCATATGACAAAATAATGTGAATGTAAGACCACCTGTTTTTACTGAGGTCCTTTTGCTTCTCATGGTCTTACTATGCTATATTCAGTCTATGGAGCTCCATTCATTTGTGTCCTAGCCTCCTGCCGAACAAAACACAAATGTCCCCTTTATATTTTAGCTGTGATCAAAATCCTTCTCAATGTCACTGGTAAAATAAATAAGCGTCTCATCCGCCGAGGAGAAAGCTGGCATTCTTTAGCGGCTGGCTTTTTATTCAAAGCAAGGGAAAAACAGTTTCGAGAAATATTGACTCGAGTGCTTTTCACACTTTACAAACCTGCAGCAGAGGATGAGGGATCCACTTTCAAAAGACGGCACATTTCTGTTTCTCCCTCCTCATTTTCCAACATACATTTTTGAAAGCCGACTGCAAATTGACCCTTGCACATGATGGTAATTTTCTCAACAGTGCCATCCAAGATACTCCAAATTCCTCCTGCCTCTCGTCGCTTTACTTACGGTGCAAGAGCCTCTCAGTGCTCAGAAATGCTGGTTTCAATCTTAGTGCATGCCTCTCTAAGCCAGCCAGAAAACCTCAAGGGATGCTCTGACCTTCATCGATGGAGATCACTTCATGGAAATTGAAAGAAAGTCCAGTATCACCATCAAGTGAGGACGATACAAGGATTTGAGGAGTAGCTGTTATTGAACATTCATGACAAGTAGGACTTTTTGACCATGGCATGTCACTTCAGACAGAACACGCGGAAAAAAGGCCATTTTGAATTCCTTCATGTGAGCCAGTTGAGTGAAGTTGAATACTATATTGTCTTTAGCACTAGAACCGCCAGAGGTCGCTGTATACCTAAAACCGCCAACGGGTAAAATGTACCCGCTATTGATTTTCAAGGTACAATGTTCTTTTATCTATCATACAGAACAGTGAGTTTTGATCGCACAGGGATGAAACGTATACCAATAGAATCTGTGGACTCTCAGCTTTTCATATGATACAGTTTGTGCAGATAAAGTATAAAATATCGCTACCAGTGCTGATTTAAACGCTTGGTGTTAGAATTGTGTTTTGTTTAGGTACAAATCTCTCTATCTATCTATCTATAACTATCTATCGATCCATCTGTTATGTTCTGTTCTATGGACATATAATTGTCTGCATAAACAGACGACGCGGACTACTTCTCTCATTCCGAGTGTCCATCTTTATTCAACTGGCACGTAACCTACACACATGCATTACGTCCTCAACGTGAGCTCAGTCATCCAAGATCTTGTATTCTCCAAGATGTTACACTATCTATAACTATCTATCTGTGTGTCTATCTCTCTATCCATCTATCTATCTATCTATATATATATCTATCCATCTATCTCTCTATCCATCTATCAATATATCTATCTATCTATCTATCAATATATCTATCTATCTATCTATCTATCTATCTATCTATCCATCTATCTATCTATCTATATATATATATATATATCTATCCATCTATCTATCTATCCATCTATCAATATATCTATCTATCTATCTATCTATCAATATATCTATCTATCTATCTATCTCTCTATCTCTCAATCTCTCTCTCTCTCTCTCTCTCTCTCTGATAAGGAACCGCAGTTGACAAAAGGCGTTGCTATAGCAACACGTCATGTTTACGCTGCATTTTCTATGAGGTGAATATTACCTGCTGGCGGATATAGGTATAAATGGCATATTGACAATTGTTAACAACAGAGGGTGCTAGATAACACACTTTCAGGAAAAGTCACGGACTGGGAGACTTTAATATGTTATTGAAAAAAAGTTACATACAATCAAAAAACTGCTACGGGTAAAATGTACCCGTTGGCGGTTCTAGTGTTAAAGGTATTCAAGGGCTACTGGGATGTAAACATATTTAAAAAAAGGTGTAAAGTAAAGGGGGGAAAAAAAAACTAGATTTTGCAAATTACGACTTAGTGTTTTCAAACTGTATGGAGGATATATGGCTCAACATATTAAAGCATATTATGCTCATTTTGAGGTTTCATAACTATGTCTGGCCATACAGTAGGAGCTATATTTAATGAGTTTCTCTGTCACAGTGGGACAGAGTCGTTGACACTCATCACTTTTTAATTACCTGCTGAACTAAAGTGAAGTTGACACCCTCATAATAAGCCCATGTGTCCTGGGAGATCTTTTGACACCGTGATAATGAGTCGGGATAATATGATTAGCTGTCTAAACAGTCGCCCGTCTATCATTCAAATGTATTTGCATCAAAGAACCCTGCTGGGATTATTAGAACGGAAAAAGACAAGACTAATGATTAGATGCAAATTAGGTTGGTAACATCTACTAATGACTTCCAAAGTCATGTTAATGGAGAACAATCACCTTTAGTATGCATCTTAAAGAGACCCTTCTATTGGCTAGCGCTCCAACACATTGTACGTGATAGGCTAAGGGGCGGGACATCTCTAAGCGGTTTGAACAATCACAACAGAGCCGGCCAACTAACCAATCAGTGCAGACTGGGCTCTGGTTTCAGACAGAGGGTGAAAAGAGGTGCTGCAGCACAGGCAGTATGAGAACAATAACAAGCTTTTTGAATATTAAAGCATGGAGACATGTAGAGACACTACATACTGATATACACCTGAACATCAGCAGGAGAGGACTCTTTAAAGTAGAGACACTACATACTGATATACACCTGAACATCAGCAGGAGAGGACTCTTTAAAGTAGAGACACTACATACTGATATACACCTGAACATCAGCAGGAGAGGACTCTTTAAAGTAGAGACACTACATACTGATATACACCTGAACATCAGCAGGAGAGGACTCTTTAAAGTAGAGACACTACATACTGATATACACCTGAACATCAGCAGGAGAGGACTCTTTAAAGTAGAGACACTACATACTGATATACACCTGAACATCAGCAGGAGAGGACTCTTTAAAGTAGAGACACTACATACTGATATACACCTGGACATCAGCAGGAGAGGACTCTTTAAAGTAGAGACACTACATACTGATATACACCTGAACATCAGCAGGAGAGGACTCTTTAAAGTAGAGACACTACATACTGATATACACCTGAACATCAGCAGGAGAGGACTCTTTAAAGTAGAGACACTACATACTGATATACACCTGAACATCAGCAGGAGAGGACTCTTTAAAGTAGAGACACTACATACTGATATACACCTGAACATCAGCAGGAGAGGACTCTTTAAAGTAGAGACACTACATACTGATATACACCTGAACATCAGCAGGAGAGGACTCTTTAAAGTAGAGACACTACACACTGATATACACCTGAACATCAGCAGGAGAGGACTCTTTAAAGTAGAGACACTACATACTGATATACACCTGAACATCAGCAGGAGAGGACTCTTTAAAGTAGAGACACTACATACTGATATACACCTGAACATCAGCAGGAGAGGACTCTTTAAAGTAGAGACACTACATACTGATATACACCTGAACATCAGCAGGAGAGGACTCTTTAAAGTAGAGACACTACATACTGATATACACCTGAACATCAGCAGGAGAGGACTCTTTAAAGTAGAGACACTACATACTGATATACACCTGAACATCAGCAGGAGAGGACTCTTTAAAGTAGAGACACTACATACTGATATACACCTGAACATCAGCAGGAGAGGACTCTTTAAAGTAGAGACACTACATACTGATATACACCTGAACATCAGCAGGAGAGGACTCTTTAAAGTAGAGACACTACATACTGATATACACCTGAACATCAGCAGGAGAGGACTCTTTAAAGTAGAGACACTACATACTGATATACACCTGAACATCAGCAGGAGAGGACTCTTTAAAGTAGAGACACTACATACTGATATACACCTGAACATCAGCAGGAGAGGACTCTTTAAAGTAGAGACACTACATACTGATATACACCTGAACATCAGCAGGAGAGGACTCTTTAAAGTAGAGACACTACATACTGATATACACCTGAACATCAGCAGGAGAGGACTCTTTAAAGTAGAGACACTACATACTGATATACACCTGAACATCAGCAGGTGAGGACTCTTTAAAGTAGAGACACTACATACTGATATACACCTGAACATCAGCAGGAGAGGACTCTTTAAAGTAGAGACACTACATACTGATATACACCTGAACATCAGCAGGTGAGGACTCTTTAAAGTAGAGACACTACATACTGATATACACCTGAACATCAGCAGGAGAGGACTCTTTAAAGTAGAGACACTACATACTGATATACACCTGAACATCAGCAGGAGAGGACTCTTTAAAGTAGAGACACTACATACTGATATACACCTGAACATCAGCAGGAGAGGACTCTTTAAAGTAGAGACACTACATACTGATATACACCTGAACATCAGCAGGAGAGGACTCTTTAAAGTAGAGACACTACATACTGATATACACCTGAACATCAGCAGGAGAGGACTCTTTAAAGTAGAGACACTACATACTGATATACACCTGAACATCAGCAGGAGAGGACTCTTTAAAGTAGAGACACTACATACTGATCTACACCTGAACATCAGCATGAGAGGACTCTTTAAAGGAGAGACACTACATACTGATATACAGCTGAAAAAGATCATAATATGTCCTCTTTAAGTCAGATTTAGGGTTAAAAACAGGGTTTACTGTCAATAGCCAACCAAAGGCTAATGCTAAGGAACAGAAAAACCCTCAGAGGACTCAGAAGTCACATATTCAGAAAACAAATAGATCTACACAACACAAAGAACACAAAACCACTGAAGCAAAAAGGGTTATGATCACCACGTTTTCTATGTAGAGGAGGCAACATACCAAGGGCCCGAGCATTCCTCTGCAAACTGACATGGCTGACAGAGCAAGAGAGGGAAAGGCTGACTGATGGGTTATGTGGCCCCCCCGCTGTCTCCCCACATGTACTTAGGAGCTGCCAAACCCTGTGTGATATTAATGTCATCTGCCTTTTGTAATTTGACTTGGGAGTTCAAATCTTGTCTCAGCTTTGCCTCCCTGACGTCTGCTGGGTCTTACATCTCCGGAAAAATAAGGAAAACAGAAAACGGGAGAGAGGCTCGTTGGGCTTCAGTTTTCGAGCAGATGTCAGATGCACCTCACTTCCCCCCATAAAGTGGGATGAGTCTGCTTCTTGGAGGAGGAAAAAAAAAGGTCATTTGGCAGCGCGCTCGACATTTCACAGCAATATTTCTTACGTAGGAAATGGTAAATGGGAGCCTTAACTCACAGATGGCACACACTTTGGTGGGAGTCATTAACCGACTGTTCCCTCGGAGGGATTTGTTTGTGTCGAGCAAGTGATACATGTCCAGGATGGCCAGCAAACACAAAGTGCTCATGCATTTTGGTGAGTTAGATGTGTGAAAAACAGCCAACCAGATCAGTAGCATGTATGCCAGATAAACACAATGCACTGTTTGAGCTGTGCATAAAGTCACATGTATGCATTCAAACTGTTTCATGGTGATTTAGCAGATTTCATTGCGTTTGCTTTATGTCTGTGTTTCTGCAGAACTGAAGCTGTACCATCGGTGGATATTGTATCACAGAAATACATCAGCACACCGCTACACTACACACATGCTAATGAGTTGTTGTCAGGATGTTCAAAACAGTATCGTTATCGCAGAATGTTTATTATAAAACGGACAAGTCAAATCAAGCAATCTGATTGGTCCTTAGCCGTGATATACTGAGTGTATACCACGGGTAGAATTGTAAGTTACTTTTCACAACAAGTCAGTATCCCTCCGCGTCTGAGAAAAACAGTATACCGTTGGGCTGAAAAGCAAACCGCTTCGCGTCGGGCCGAACCACACCCCTTAGCTGTGCTATAATGAGCATATACCACGGCCTGTCGTGAGCTATTGCTTAAATATAGCAGATTTCTGATATATTAATTTAATGTCACATGGTATAAGCCAGTGATTCTCAAACTGTTTTCAATAATGTACCGAAAAAATTCAGCCAAGTCCCCCCTGATCAGCACAAAAACAATTTATGGGACAAAATGCCTATATAAAGAGGTACAGTACAGCGCTGCACCATCAGTGTCTGATTTATTAACATTTTAATATCATGCAATAACACTAAGACGACATTAGTTGCATCGAACTGATCTTTTTAATAAGTTGTTCTTACAATGTAGTGAGAAACATGGGCTTGTGCTTCACTGAGGAACTGTGTCATTCTGACAGGGAGGCAAACTGCAGTTATTACACTTCGCGTTTTGAAATATGTGTAACTCTGTTCATATAAAACCTACACTGCTCAAACAAATATCACGTACCCCCTGCAGTACTCCAACGTACCCCTAGGGGTCCGCGTACCCCCATTTGAGAACCACTGGTATAAGCTAGAGAGTTAGAGAGACAATGGTCGTTCTGAATTATCAATAGATGTATTCATTTGAAGTGAGCTGACATCGAGGTTGGAGGAAGGTCAGAGAAGGGTTAGGTTATGAAAACAGTTAACCTTTGTTAGTTGACTACTCCTAAAGGACGTCATGAGATAAGTACACTTTCGACATCTGGAACATACAAGTATAGCATTCAGAGGCAGAACATGTGATGTTAGCTAATGTAAGGAAATGAGAGTCCTATATATGTTTCTGTTCAGTTCTACCGCTCGGGAGCATTGCTGTAGGACTGCTTGAGAGCAGAGGTAATGTTTTCCTCGTTATTATTGATACTGTACAACAACATTGATCAACTATACCTGTGTTTGTGTTTTATTGATCCCTCTCCGTTTCGTTCTTTCCTGTTGTGAGTGCTACATTTCCACAACAGTATCACAAAAGTTTCACTGACAAGTTCAACTTGAGAGGTCTTGTTCAATACATATTGTATTTAATACATATTTTAGAACAACTCAAACATTGACAGTTGAAGTTGTTTGTTATTGTATGTGTTCAAGTATAAAAAACACCTCTCAGATATTTGAAAAGTTATTTAATGTTGCTGCATTTCACATCAAATCCAATATGACTAAGTAATGTACTGAGCTGGACTTTTTAGTGTAAAAAAACAACAACAAATATGCACTAAAATGCAAACATAAGATATTGTATATGGTCAAATGTACAGGTACAGGTTTGCACAGCTGCACTGAAAGCTTTAAAATCACACGGTGTGCACTTGTATTAGTAGAGTGCATGGGATGTGTAAGATTATACAGCGAGAGTACAACATACTCTGATCATAGTGTGAGTCAATGCCACGCTGAGTGCATGGAGCGAAGGTATCAATGACCAGTAAGGACAGCTATTACCTTTCTATTCAACGACGCACATTAGAGGACCTCGAGTGGGAACACCACCTGTATAGCAATTGTCAAATACAGGCTAATGGAAATAATATACTTGCAATGCACGTGGTTCGACCTGCTTTTAACGTCGCTTTGAAAACAGAGACGTTTCTCCGTGATGCAGTTCATTTATACCGCTTACATGTCTGCCAGTAAAGCTACTTCCTCCTCTGCACCATGGCTGTGCCTCATGCTAACAGCAGCTGTTGCTTTAAAAAGCGCTCCATCAACAAGACAATTAAGGGTGTAGTTCTTCCTGCCTATTCCACCGAGGCTGTCCCTGACCTCTGACCTCCCTGCTCCATCATTAACTGATCACATGTCAGGCTTTACGAGGCACCGTATTTCTGCTTTTCCATTTGATCTCGCCTCCTTCTTTATCTAATCAGCCAGTCCAGGCTGGACAATTAGACCGCTGACACAGCCCTGCACTTTATACCACATTTACATATTCTTATTCATGTGTTGGCGCTGGTGGCTGTCCTCACATGAGACACTGTGCCCACACAGAGGCTCAGGAACATCACAGGACCACCCTCAGATAAATATCTCAGAGAGAGAGCTAGGGGGTGAGAAACACCAGAGGACATAAGAAGAAAGCAGATGAGCCAGAAGCCAATGGGCGAGAGTTTAAATGATGCAGAGTCGTGTGGGGGCGAGCTCTCGATCAGACCAGAGAGCAACATAAGAAGCGGAGCCTCAGTTAATTGTCGGAGACAGAGGATTGCATTTCAGAAGATAGAAGAAGCAGCTATCAATTATGGCTGATAATCAATACGAAGTGTGGCCTCCTTCTGTTTTAATGTGCAAGTGGGATTTCCTGCTCTTATGTGAGGCACACAAGTGCAACATAAAAAACAGGTTTACATTTTCCAACATATATAAATAAGCCTCATTAAAATATAGTTGTGGATTTTATTAAGAAAGCTTTTTCAGTCGAGAGCTTCTCCCAATAAGGATCCGACTGGAAACACCAATGTGCCTCTATTGGACTCTTTTGTTTACTTCTATAACAAAAAGACATCACTATGTAACACTTGTGTTTCTATTGGCTAGCGCTCCGACACATTGTACATGATAGGCTAAGGGGCGGGACATCTCTAAGCGGTTGACCAATCACAACAATTATTTTAATTTATACGTGCAATGCCTTGTCTTGTACGCTGCTGCAAAGCAAACATTTACCAAATTGGGATCAATAAAGTACATCTTATCTTATGTATGTTATCTAACCAATCAGAGCAGACTGGGCTCTGGTTTCAGACAGAGGGTGAACAGAGGCGCTGCAGCACAGGCAGTATGAGAAAAATAAAGAGCTTTTTGAACATTAAAGCCAGGAAATATAACATCTAGTTTTAAAGGTCCCGTGTCATGGTCATTTCTACTGATCAGGTTTCCATTGTTCAGGTCGACTAGAATAGATTTAAATTGTTCAATGTTCCAAACTCACATTGGTTTCTCACAGCATCTCTGTGTAGTATCTATGTGTATTCACTCTCTGTCCTAAACGGCTTGTTGGAGCTCCCCCCCCCCTCCCTGTGAGCCCAGTGAGCGAGACACAGCGAAACCCAGCCCGAACACACACACATACCCGCAGCCTGGCTGGGAGTTTGTGTGTGTGCTCAGGCTGAGGTCCGCGGTGTCTCGCTGTCTCGCCGACCCCACACCAGTGAGCCGGCTCACAGTGTCCCGCTCCTCGCAGCAGCGAGCCTCGCAACGTCCTGCCGAGTGTGTGTGTGTGTGTGTGAGGAAGTCCGCGGATTGGTCCAAACGTAACGGCTCCGTCGACGTTACCTTACGTCACTATACCCGAAATACGTCACTATACCCAAGATGTAAACAATGGACAATTAGAAATCCCCAACGAGGCGTTCAGGGGCAGCACAGACAGGTCTTCTCTGTGTTAGAGTGTTACTCGCTACAGGGTGCACTTTGAGGGTGTGTGACTCTGCAGACCGTTGACAAGCAGAAAAAGCTACATAACAAGGGGACGGGTGATAACCGGAAAAGCATGACGTGGGCCCTTTAAGATATTTTGATGCAGAAATGTTACATATTATAGTTTTAAAGTAAAGCAGCCATCCATACATTAAACTGGGGTTTGTCATTTAATATATGATATATAGTGAACATCCAGGATGAATGTGTTTTCTTTTATTAACCCAGGTCTTAAGCTCTTTATTCCGACACATTATCAAAGTACGACCTTGGCTTTCATAGTAAGAAGAATAATGTTTCATTTTCATGGATCAGATGGAAAATTATCCTAACACGTTTTATTTTCTTCTGCACGGTAGCCAATTAAGTCATTTCATTTGTATCTGCACGACCTTACGTCTTAAGGTGACCGCCATAAAATGATTCAGATCTAATATATTGACCTTTTTTAAAGGCATTCATAAAAAGGTCAAATTTCCCTGGGCAAATACTCTCATTAATCAAAAGGGTGTCTTATTGAAGCAGGTGGAATTGACCTAAAGTTGTCAGATGTCTTCAAATGAAAGGGCAAATGATTTCTGCCAAGCTAAGATATGTGTATTTAAAGGAGATTGACCAAATGCATATTGCAGGTGGAAAGGCATGCAGTACACGCCTAAAAACACATTTTGTGTTGTAAGAAAATAAAATCAATATTGTGTGCTGTAACTTTCAATTAATACACTGATCTAATTTAAAGCTGCTTTATTCAGAAAACCGGATGTTCACACTCAACTTCCGGTTTTCGCGAGTAAATACCAACTTCTGGTTAGCATTAGCATGTGGCTAATATTATGTTTTGTGTACGTGAATTTAAGGAGAAATGACACGCTGCACACTAAACACACTGTCTTTAACCCTCACTTATTGACGCTGCAATACTATTATTGGGGAATGTTTAAATGACCACAATGCCTTGTACCTCCCCCGCCAACGCTAAGCCAATAGGAGTAGACTACAGTTGATAACATGTGAAGCCAGCTGTGAGCCGTCTCTCACGGAGGTCCAATCAGCGGGGAGAGCCACCATCTTGCAATTTCATTGTATCTTCATTGTTTAATTAAATGCTGTTAACTTATAAATAAGCTTCCTGGACTCTTGTCAGCTTATCCTACCTCAGGGCTAAAAAAAAACCCTGCAGTGTCTCACTTGAAGACTATTTTACATGACTGAAATCAAAACTCTGTGAATGAAGGCAATTTAAAAAGATGAGACCAAGAGGCTAAGTAAACAGTGTTTGTGTCTTTGTGCAGCTGCCGCCTTTATTTACATATTCACAGCTGAGAAAGCATAATTTCCGGCTTGTGGGACACGGGGAGTTGCTGCAGATTCTCAGCAGGCTGATTTGGATTTTATTTGGCACCCATAGGCCTACATCTTTAAAAGGCACACAGTACATACGAGTGTCTCGCATAAATGTCTTGGTGATATGCGGAGTAGTTCATAAAGAGACTATATTCACTGTGCATTGGCCACAGGCTATTTCATGCAGTGTATACATTGTCATCGGGCACTTCTTTTGTGTGAAGGTGGAGAAATATATAAAACAATTGTTTCCCATCATAATGATACTTGAATAGTAAATTGCCGCTTGATGTTGTTTTCATCACATTTGTCATCTTCAGATCGTAAAAACGCAATTCCCTGTAACAGCCAGTTGTTTTATTAATGAAGCAGTCATTTGTTTTCCTGTGTCAGCCTTTACGGAGAAAAGAGTCATTTTTATTGTGCTGCCTTTAACACAAATCTCTCCATCAAGCTGTGTGTGTTTTTCTTTCTACTTAACTCACTAATGGAGAAATGATTGATACTATTAATTTAGGGCAATAATTGGGAGTTGTTTTTTTGTGTTTGGTTATTTATTATATGTTCATTAAACACATATTTAAACACATATTTAAGAGAATAATTCATGTATAAATTGCCAAAATAATTCCGTACCTAAATTACCTAAAAAATATAGAACGTTTGAGTGCTTTCGGCAGACGTCTAAATGTGTTTATTTATGTTAAAACTAACAACATAAACAACCATGTTTGGTAGGTAACCCTTCAATGTATTTAAGACTGACTCTTTAATTTTCATGAGATTAAAATGAGGATTCTCAGAAAAAGTGGGAATTCTTTGAAAAATCTGAATTGTTAAAACAGAAATATCAGAACTAATACAACATGTTAGTTTGGTGAGGTCTCGAAACATGTCACATATGGTCCTATTCCTCTTCCATGTATTACACTAAATGAAAACCTAATATTTTGAATACTAGAGAACGAGAGGTACCTGAGATTCAATGTAATGTAAATACAAACTATTACAAACCTACGGAAGAGGAATAGGGCAACATGAAAAAGTCAGAATCCTCACTTTAATCTCATATTCTGACTTTTTTCTCAGAACAGAAGAGCTGTGTCCTGTTCCGTGTCCCTCTGATAGCCAGCGGTGGCAAAGTGGATCTGCCTTTTGAGAAACATGAAATCTAACGCAGTGACAATCTGCTGTCCCACACACTCCATCAGAGAGCTTTATTTTTAGGCGCCTTAAATGGAGTGAAAAGATTGAGAAGCAGCACTAAAGGTGGAGGAGGACGCGGTGCAAGCATCAGTCCCTAATGGCTCTAATGTAGTATTTCAGAGAGGCCGAGGCCCCCGGGGGTCCGCTGGGGTGAATCACTCAGGAACTGGGAACGCAACAACCCAATGGCTTCGATATCATTGGTCCTCTCTGCTAACGGAGGCATTCTGCAGGATAAAGGTAGTGGCCAGAGGTGGGAAGCAGTGGAGTACAAATACTTTGTTACTGTACTTAAGTACATTTTTCTGGTATCAGTACTTTACTCAACTACTTATTTTCTGATGACATTTTACTTTCTACTTCTTACATGTTGAACACAAATACCTGTACTTTCTACTTCTTACATGTTGAACCCAAATACCTGTACTTTCTACTTCTTACATGTTGAACACAACTACCTGTACTTTCTACTTCTTACATGTTGAACTCAAATACCTGTACTTTCTACTTCTTACATGTTGAACTCAAATACCTGTACTTTCTACTTCTTACACTTTGAACCCAAATACCTGTACTTTCTACTTCTTACATCTTGAACTCAAATACCTGAACTTTCTACTTCTCACATGTTGAACTCAAATACCTGTACTTTCTACTTCTTACATGTTGAATACAAATACATGTAATTTCTATTTCTTACATGTTGAACACAAATACCTGTACTTTCTACTTCTCTCATGTTGAACTCAAATACCTGTACTTTCTACTTCTTACACGTTGAACTCAAACACCTGTACTTTCTATTTCTTACATGTTGAACCCAAATACCTGTACTCTCTACTTCTTACATGTTGAACACAAATACCTGTACTTTCTACTTCTCACATGTTGAACTCAAATACCTGTACTTTCTACTTCTCACATGTAGAACTCAAATACCTGTACTTTCTACTTCATACATGTTGAACTCAAATACCTGTACTTTCTACTTTTCACATGTTGAACACAAATACCTGTACTTTCTACTTCTCTCATTTCCCAAACAGCTGGTTCCTTTAGTCTGAATGTGTGTTTGGTGCGTGATCATTATTCTTTAGAGTCACTGCGTGCCTATTGATTTGAACACGATCCGTGTATCCATCACTTCCTGGTCTTCTCTAAAGAAGAGGGACCAATGGAAACGTTGTCATGTTGCCGTTGGTCACCATGGAAACATTCATTAGCTAACAATGACATTATTGTTCTATTAATATAAAGGGAGGTCAGGTACTCTTTAAAACAGCTGCTAGTTATGGGTACTTTCTACTGAAGTACACTTCAAAGCCTCTTTACTTTGACTTGAGTAAATAAGTTTAGTCAGTACTTCTACTTTCACCAGAGTATTTTTAAACACGAGTATGTGTACTTCTACTTGAGTAAAGGATGTTTGTACTTATCTCTGGCAGTGGCAGATTCTGCTAAACGCTCATGTTGAAGAAGTCGTTTCCTAATACTCAGAACATGCTTCCTTCTGTTTTCTCTTAGTTTGATGTAAATAACACTTAAGACGAGAATAGAGCATTATTAACACGAGGCATTCTCCCATGTTTTACAAATAAACATGTCCTCAGCAGCGGTGTAATTGCCGTCCGTACCGTGCTGTGGCCGAGAGCTTATATGCTTTTCTAGAAAATGGAAATAAATAAGTCAACGGAACAAATGTTGTTTTGATGAACTTAAAGTGACTTACATGCAGTCTCCTCTTCGCCTAAGCTCTTATTTCGCATGACAAGACTTTGCTGACTTTCTCCAGAACCAATGACATTTTAAAAGCCTTGAACCCATGTGTGGTCGCACTCCCGTTCTTTATGCATACAAAACCAAGGAGCATTTCTCTCAGTATAGATATGGCAGATGTCATCGTGCACTTTGGCCTCCGTGCTCAGGAGGAGACGTACGGTCTGAAGCTTCAGAGCAGGAAGAACACATATCACAGAACATGTTCTAACGGTAATGACCACGATATGACACATGTTTCATACACAAATAGCTTTCTCCATTTGAAGGGATTGGTGGATTCTCCTACGCCTCTTCGTAGCCAGGTAATGATATCAAACCACAAACAGCCATCTCTAAAATAACTTTCCGTTCACAGCGTAGGGATGACAGGCATCTCGTTATCGTTTCCTCTCCAACAGAAATGGGACAAATAAAGGATGCTTAAATATAGCTGTGAGCCGCCATTAGCTGTGTCTGAGCCCTCAGGGCGAGCATCTGACGGTGACACGATGAGCGACATTCATATTCAGTTTCACAAAGTTCCACATCGCAACGTAAAACATGTGTAAGAGGTAAACTACAACTGGAGGGGCTGCTGTTTTAAAAAAGTTGACAATTCGACCTATTCGTGGATTCACTGATACCTTCAGACTGAAAGTTGGTGCCTCTGGGATTTACTCGTTGTCTATTTGTATGAAAATTAATATCATCTTATAGACGTACATTATTAATTAATTAATACGAATGTGCGTTATATTGCAAGTAAAACACTTTTTAAAGCATCTTCCTGCATTGTATGTGCAAATATCAGACATCACTATGAAACACTCGCGCTCCTATTGGCCAGTTCTCCAACACCCTGTACGTGATAGGTTAAGGAGCGGGACATAAATAAGCAGTTGACCAATCACAACCGAGCGGGCCAGTTAACCAATCAGAGCAGACTGGGCTCTGGTTTCAGACAGAGGGTGAACAGAGGTGCTGCAGCACAGGCAGTATGAGAAGACTAAAGAGCTTTGTGAACATTAAAGCATGAGACATGTCCCAGAAGAGAGACATAATACAAGTAACCTGAAATGAGATGAGAGCCCCTTTTACTTTGCAGCCGTGTTTCTGCATATTAGAGGATTTGTTTACACTGAAGACCTGCTGGACTTGCAGAACTGTTTTCATTGGATCTGCTTTGATAACTTGTTTTAATATATAAAGTCTGCAATGGTCAGCAGTGAGCATTTAGTCAAAAGGGCAGCAGCGTTGTTGCTTCCCACAGAACCTACAAAATATTAAAATGTGCTTAGCTAATGCACTGTGTTCGATAACAACCCCTCTCTATACTTCCTGGAGGAGGATGTATTTAAAGGTCCCACGTCATGGCCATTTCCACTGATCATAATTCCATTGTTGAGGTCTACTAGAATAGATTTATACTGTGCAATTTTCCACACTCACATTGGTTTCGCATACAGCATCTCTGTAAAGTATGTGTATTCACTCTCTGTCCTTAACGGCTCGTTGCAGCTCTTGCCCCTCCCTGTGAGCCCAGTGTGCTCCGATTGGTCGGGACCAGTCGGGACGTTGTGAGTCGCGCTGAGCTCCGTGGAGGTGTGATTTCCTTGTTTAGCGATACACAGCAAAACAGCCAAACTCACCCTGAGCACACACAAAGTCACAGCCGAAGTAAAAACAATAAGTGTGGCTTGATATTGAGAAAGAGAAAGGTTGATAGACGCTGTGAGAATGGGTCTGCAGAGAGACTTTCGCCGCGATCCCAACGGTCTGTTATCAGCCTGCAGCCAGGGAGGAGAGATCAGCTGAGCTGCCTTCACTGAGTGTGTGAGGAAGTCCGCGGGGGCTTAAAGAGCCTGTGACACCATCCCAACAACTGTTGTGCAATGAAATATTGGTCTACTAGTAATCTCGAACCGTCAGTTTAAAAAACAAAAAGCGATACCGTTCCGATAAATATCAATAATTTCGAACATCGCAGGGAAATTCCTTCGACTCATTTTGAAGTTTTGGGGGAAGCCGGAAGTGACGTCAATGCGGGAACGCTTCGAGAGCCAAACACGGACAGAGTGTGTTGTCATGCGTAGAAATGGTGAATTACTGAGATTAGGCACGTTAATAACGTTGTAATGAAGTTGACTACAGTATATTCATATTTGTCAGTGCTTTCATGTCAATTCGGGGACATAAACATAAATGATCGTGGTGAAGATGATGATTACATTAGGATTACAAATCGGGATTGAGAGCTGCTGAATTTCCTCCCGTCGGATGTGATATACAAACAAATCGATTATTTTTGTGGTTGTAAACTCAAGTGGATGAAACTACATTTATTAGTGCTTTCATGTCAATTCGGCGAACATATGATACATTAAATGATCGTTTGTTTGAGCCGGTCTGCATTTCCTGATGAGAAAACAAACCGATGCTTTTTGTAGTTGTAGTACACCAACACATGGATTAAACGTGTGTTTTTTTTACCACAATGTTGGGGAAATTAATGGATAAAATGCACGGATTATTATTATTATTCCCACTCCGATCGGGACACTAGGTCCACCGTTTCCCCGCAGCGAGGCTCCCCCTGTTGACAGTGTACGTGGGCTGGGTGCAGTGGCGGACTGGCCATCGGGACGAATCCCGATGGGCCGTACCGAAGTGGGCCGGTCGATAAGTCACCAGCACATCCCCCATAGGCGGCGCGTGAGGCTCAGGTTTGAGAAGGCTCAAAAACTTATTTTACCTGACGCTGCCCGCCTCCGGCGTCTATAGAAAATAGATCACTCAGTGTGCGGAGTTTAAATCTCTCAAGTCATATTACAGGATAAAGGAAATACAGTTTAAACTGCCGTATGCAGAGAAGACGCCGACGTGTCGCACTTATCATTCATATTACATCATCAATCAGTCGATCATCGATCATATAATATCATAATATATCATATATTTCCTTATCTGAGTCAGCTTCTCCAGCCTCATCTGGCCGTGCAACACTCACAGTGTCACAGACTGGATGCAGAAGTATTATTTAACACATTATGTTGACGAAACACTCGAGACAAATGTAATTAAAGTCAGATCCACTCGTGTCTTAGACGTGAACGCGCTCTCAGCTGGAGAGAGAAACCCTGGCTTGATTTACCGAGTTGATAACCAGCGTCGTAGGACCGCTCAGCGAGATCTCGTTTGTTAGTTTGTTGTTGTTAGTTTGTTTGTTACTCAAACATATCCAGGGTCTGTTGAACTGGCTTCGTAGTACAGGGCACAGGTGGCTAGCAGCGCTAATGTCAAAGACACAGACATTATACATTATATTTGTATTTTACCAGGATGCAGTGACACAAATATTTACATATTTACATTTACTCTATACAGCACCTGACATCCCCACTCACCCCGTTGACAAGTTACTAGCGGTACCGAAGTGGGCCGGTCGAGAGTCCCGGGATGATTGTTAGTCCCATTCCACCACTGGCTACATGACCATATGATCGCCCATATTGACGCACCTCATTCCTAAACTTCTAACAGATACAACATAAACCGATCCATCAGCCTCATATGAGCTCTCAGACACGTTCAACATTAACCTGTCATCGCTGTCTGAGCTTGCTGCTGTGTGCGCCATCGTGCGTTTACATCTGACTGTATATATATAAAGGTTTACATGCAGATGCTGGGATCCTGGACGGTGCAGCTGGAGCGCTGTGCCCGCAATGACGTCACCCATCATTTGGCGGGACTTGAAGAATCCGCGAGAAGATCCAGAAAATGGTCAACATTGAAGGCAGATTAATGGTTATCAAAGTACAAATATCCAAAATCAGTTCAGTAACGGTTTTCAAGGGGACAATATGTACTCAAATTGATGGGTTTGGATGATGGGGGAAAACCGTGTCACAGGCTCTTTAACGTAACGGCTCCGCGGACGTAACGTAACGGCTCCACGGATTGGTCCATTTTGTTCCGGGGACGACATGACATCATGATGTCCCCGGAAGAATAAAATGGACAGTGACGTATCTCCAACGAGGCGTTTTGGGGAGGTATTTTCTGTGTTAGAGTTTTACTCCCTACAGGGTGCACTTTGAGGGTTTTGACTCTGCAGACCGTTCACATGCAGACAAACCTTCATAACAACAAGGGGACGGGTGATAACCGGAAAAGCACGACATGGGACCTTTGAGATGGATGCATCCTAATGTCAGTGGGTAGAGATTATTATGGATATATGTAATACATGTCGTATTGAAATATTGTGATATGTATTGATGTCCCTAAAATGGTAAATGTTAATGTTCTTCATAGCTTAGAATGTCCTTAATTTATCTAAGCCATGTATTCGTGTATTGAATAGAAGTAGTGCAATTACTTTGAATTGCCTAAAATCGAATGAAAAACAATAAAAACAGCAATTATTGTCTTTGGGGAAACTGATTGACCTTTTTCTAGTGTTTTAAAATATAAAAAAACACAGCAAATACCACAATCTACAAATGATTATTAGTATAATCTTGTTTCCAGTTATTGTTTCTTCGAGAATATAGCCCGGCAGTACCGCTGGCAGATTGCTAATTGTGAGGATTAAATGCCTCGTACTGTTATCGCTGCTAAATTACACTATTGTGTTTAATATAACCAAATGAAAAAGAACACACTCGATAAACAATGTTATGATGCGATCTTCATAGTGTTTAATTGTCTTTTCAGTAAACGGTTGGGACATTTTAAAGTGTGTAAACAGTTGCCTGTGGGGGGGGCGAACAGTTTAAAGCAATACAAACCAAACAAAGCTCAATATTCTGCACTGATCCGCTCATTAACATGGGAAGCATCAGTGTTTATCTCTTAGTTTCTGTCTGTGTTGTGTTTCAGGTTCCTCGGGTTGCTTCATGGCTTTATGGATTTAGCAGAGCTTCGTGCAGTTTAAAGGAAGACGACTAATCAGCATGAGCGTCGATGAATCGAAGAGTCAGAGATACACTTCCTGTCTGAGGGGAAACACAGTGAGGTGTATTCTTCAACATGTAAAGAAAAATAAACTCTCTGGATTTTGATAAGTAGAGAAATATAGTGAACTGTCCAAATGCAGTGTGTGGTTTCAGTGCGCATCGCCTGCGTCAGGACCTCGACACAAACTGAAGAACCCAGATGCACGACCCAGAGACAAAGTCTTGAATGTAATAAAAAAAATATTTTCACAGTTCCGGTATTTCCTCTTAACAGAGTATGTGGTGGAAATAACATAAAGCGCTCACAAGGAGGAAACAACTAGCGTAACAAAAAGAGGTCTTAAGGGTGGGGTAGGTAGTTTTGGAGAAACCAGCTCGAGTGCGCGAGAATTAGAAAATACACAGCCGGAAAAAACCTGCTACTTCCTTCAGACTTCCTCACAGAGCCCCTCCTCCAACACACACGAACGCGCACATGAGGGCACTAGATAAGTGTGTGCCCCGATGGAAGGCTGACAGGCAGGTAGGCCATCCAGTTACTTTAGCCGGCTCAGATGATTGGTCGAGCTTTTTACAGCGCCACGGCTTCCAGAGATGATATTTTTTTATGGATTTGTTGTCAAAGCACTTCAGATATTCATTGCTATCGGGATGTTAAGAGCACTCCATGGAATATAACAACAAGTGTATCTCAAGCCGGTTTCTGAAACGTACCTACCCCAGCTTTAATAAAAACTTTAAGCCTACAAAATTATAAACAAAATAACAAAACCTGACGAGAGAAAAGCGATCCTTTCAGAGCTCAGGCTCGGCACGACCATTCGGGGAAACAAACGAGACGAACTGACACAGGACAGGGGAGAGACAGGACTATTTAAACATGAGGTGAGTGGGGGAGGTGGAAACATCAGGGGCGGGGCCGACGCTGATGAAGGCGGGGAAAACACACAAGGGGAGGAAGAAACAGGGCCTGAAATGAAAGACCAGAGGTAAGTACAAAATAAAACAGGAACTGAAAGACAAACTACATGAACATAACGAACACATTTGACGAGACACAACATCCTGCATGTGTTGCTAAGTGAGTCTTCCACATGTACCAGAAAGGGTTATATAATCAGCTTGTTTGAAACAAAGGACTCTGGGTGCTCATTGCCTTGTGTTTGACCCTGTGATGAAGGTGCTCTCCTCCTCCCTGAGGTGCAACACTAACAAGGACACACACTACAGCCAGGGCGGCAGACACATGCGTGGGAAATGAATAAATACATATGTTTAGAAATGTAGCTTTGTGCAGAAAGTTATATTTTCTAAAGAATTATAATTATTGTGGAAAGAGGAAGTTGGATATTGATTTGCATTTTTGATTCTTGATATATCTTTAAGTGCTCGAGAATATTCAGAAACAAACACATGTACACTAACACTAACCACTTAAATTGCAGATATGATGATTATTTCCCCAGTCTGTAACACTCTTAGCAAAGGTAATTGTAATTTAAAAACATTAATGCATAGAAATACTTGGGATTACACTCGAATGATGATACACTTGGTTACACTTCAAAAAGGCGATGTCTCACTTCAGGGCCCTCTTGTTCAGATCACTCAGTCTACATTTGGGGTGCGTTCCACTTCTCTTATTTTTCATTTCCTCGCTCCTCGGGCTCAGTATCACCGGAAGTTGATTTGTCTGCGCCATCTTGAGTAGCGTCCCAGTGGCCTTATAGCTGCCGGAAGACCGAGGATCGAGGAGCGATAACGGAGGAGCGATAATCGAGGAACTACCATACCATCCTCCGGTGAAATCCTCATACACTCGCCCCGCCCCCTTACTGTGTATCGCTCACTGATTGGACGATGCAGCACATGCACTGATCTGGCTGCTGTCAGGCGATCAGCTGTGCGGCGTCGTCACAAACGGACGTCGCTTCACGTGACGCTCCGGAGGACACGACGTCCCATTGCTCTTAAAACTCATTTCCCTGCTTCTCGTGGTTTCCTTGCGTCTCGCCTTGCTTCCTTGGTGAAACGCAGCCTACATTTAGATCTAAACTACACACCTTTAAAGTTTCATGCTCTATCACAGCGATGCAATGTGTCCACGGAAATAAAATCAGAGCTCCATTCTGCGGTGTGTCGGCTAAAGGAGGGTCTCCAGGAGAACAGTTGCCATGATGACCCACACAGTCTCACAAGGTGAAAACAATAACTGGTAATAAAAACGGTAACACTGTCGAGTACTTCACTCCCCTGAAGTAAAAAGCAATGTGACATTCATCTAGGAAAGGGCACACGAATAAAAGCAGAGACACTGATCATAAAATATCGGCCTTTTTAAATCATAAAAATAATAAATATTCTTGATATAAATGTGTTCCTACCGCTTTCATAATCATGTATAAACGCATCATGTTTACGAACCTTGTTCATATTATCCCGCGTATAACTCTCTTTACAACCCAATACTGCACATATTTTGCTTATATTCAGAGTATTTTGTCATTATATACTCAACTTATTTATGTATATTTGGTGCAAATATTTATCTTTATTGTCAATGTTTAAAATCGTTGTTCATACTTGTTCTATGTATTGGTCTTTTACACACCAAAGCAAATTCCTAAACAACTTGGCAATAAACCTGATTCTAATTATCACGATAAATATAATATGGATGGTGTTGAACGTTGGGAGATGGAGACAAAGTAAGAATGGAAAAATAAAAGTGTCCAATATATTTTAAAGGGGCCAATATCTTCATCATCCATATGAATCAAGTTGTGAAGACAGCTGCGACTGTAAGAGCAGAAGTCTATTCTGTTGAGTGTTTCTTGGGCATGCTGTGTCCGCATCATTCTAACTCACCAATGTTTAGATGGATTTAGGAACTTCCCCTTGATTCTATTGGCTCTGACGGTTACAAAGAGGTGTCAATCACTAACATCGACCAATGGGTTCCAAGGATATGGAAAATACACCCAAATGACCCCAGAGGTGAGTCCGCCTAGACTTTTTTTTTCTAAACCTCTCTATAAAAGATCAAAAGTCACTTGTTTTGCATCAATCTTGACACAGGGTACTTGTTATATGTTATAGTTTGGATTCCTAAAGCTTTTAGTCTGCTATCCCATCATCCAAGAGTGGTTTTCACTATAAAGTAAATGTTTCTTTCGACGGAAACTATAATTGAAATTGTTTTACCATGTTCAATCTGAATTTAATTTAAAATAAAAACATCTATATTGATTCTGACTTTCCTACATGCAACTCACAGGTTTATTCTTGCTTTGAGAACAAAGATTATTAATGTACTCCTTTTAGAAGTGAAGTTATAGTCATTTGTTCTGGGCATGTCCTTTTTGGACGGAAAAAGGCTGAGGGCTTAACAGGTTAATATTATGAGAGATCAGGAATCAGTTGTTGTCAGAAAAGCTGAGTATGAATGAAAGGTATATCGTCAAGTTGAGTCCCAATAATGTATTCATAGATGTCTTCCTCGGATGTGAATGTAGTGTTTCGTAGACTCCTTCAGGAAGTAGCAAACCCGTTTTAAGGAGCTGTGAGAGGGAAGGAGAGTGGAGAGAGTATTGGAGAGGATGCGTCACCCTCTACTCCAGCCTCCTGAGCCGAACACACGCTCCCCTGCCGATGTGATTGTGTCTCGTAACCTCATCTTTCATCTTGTCAGCGACTTCTTTACAGGCCGGGGAGTCAAATGCATACAGTAGACTTCAGCCAGGACTTGTTTTATGTGGCGTGAACGTGAAGAGAACGACGAGTAGAAAAAACACCTCCGTGTTATATTTACAATGCAGTGTTGTGTTTCTCTTTGGAGACGAGGCCAAGGTTTTATCTCTGATGGAATATTTCTCCATCTGCATTTAAATCTGTTCGCTGTAAGTAGGCAGCCGACAGTCGGGGAATACAGAGGGTTTACTTTAAACTGATCAGAGTTGGAGTAACAAATAACTGTGTGGTGTTAAAATAATATGCTGACAGATATTTAATGATGCTTTCCCTGAAGAGGAGGTTTTATTGTAGCGAGGTGTATTTGTAATCAATCTGCACCTCTTCATAACCGACGTATTATTCAGGTGAGCTGTATCATCAACTGTAAGATCTTCAAGGCCTACAATATGAATATTTCAATCGCGCAGTTGTTTCCCTCGAACAGAGTTTTCTCAGGCCAGCTACGCCTCCCTGCTTCCTCTTTATTGATTAGAGAATCTCTTAAGAGGAGTCCTTAAGGAGACATTATGTAGAAACACTGAAACTGAAAGCAACATCATGAACACACGTGTGAAGCGCTGTCATATAAATACTGTCACACATGTGGAACGCATACTGATTCATAAAACATGTCGTGTGAGCTGTGTGTGTATACGGGGTCTTCAGCGCTTCACTTTTTGTTGTGTTTGTTTTTGTCCGTCTGTCTTCCTGGCTGGGTGTGACCGACCTACCTTCGATTCCCGCCAACTTACCTCCGCAGCTGTTGCTCGTCACTCTGATTCAACTACCGTACTTTTCGGACTATAAGCAGCGACTTTTTCCCCCATTTTTTGTGTACAGCTAACGGCCAATAGGGAACCTCCTAAATCTATGGATTTTACAGGTACAATTAACCACCTTTAACTCTACGGGCTCTATGACCGGTCCGCGCCCGCCACCTCTAAGCGGCGGCTCCAGCATAATGATACCAATGATGATGGCGAGTGATTTGTCACCATGGCAACGGCATTTAAAAATGTAAAACTCAAATGAAACACATTAACAGCCTTCAAAGCATATTGTAATGTCTATTTGCATGTTAATTGCATCAATTATTTCAGTTATGACATCAAGAAAGGGCCTTCATTTGTTTTTTAACTTTAATTTTATTTTACGTGCCTCAAAGGTTGAGAAGGAGGGGCCGTTAGTCACGTGCCTCAAAGGTTGAGAAGGAGGGGCCGTTAGTCACGTGCCTCAAAGGTTGAGAAGGAGGGGCCGTTAGTCACGTGCCTCAAAGGTTGAGAAGGAGGGGCCGTTAGTCACGTGCCTCAAAGGTTGAGAAGGAGGGGCCGTTAGTCACGTGCCTCAAAGGTTGAGAAGGAGGGGCCGTTAGTCACGTGCCTCAAAGGTTGAGAAGGAGGGGCTTGAGGTACTGCAATGCGCACTGCAGTGAGGGGTACTACGCTCCAGCAGGAAAAGCTGGAGGCCGGAAAAGAGTGAGACAGGTAGCGTGCCAAAGTGAAAGTGGAACCGAGAGACAGAACGAGAGCAAGACAGACGGACAATGTAGCTTCTGCGGCTTATATGCATGTGCGCTTTCTAGTCCGAAAAGTACGGTACTCACCTACACCTGCTTATACACCCGGTTTTCATCATCCAGTATTCACCAGTTCGTCGTCTCACCACAGTGTTAATACGTCTTGGTATTTAGCTACCTATCTCAGTGTTCCTGTAAATCCTCACCTTGTGCTCTGCATGTTCAGAATCCATCTGCCTGCCACCACGTCCAGCCACCGACCCCTCGCCTGGGTTCCTCCGTGCTTCCACGCACACCTGCCCCAGCCTGCTCGCACTTACATGTGTACGTGAGAGATGTGCACGTGTTTTTAAATGCTTTTGAGATCAGAAGTGTAAGTGAATGGTCTCTAAATAGTATCCTATAGGGGCCCCTCATAATCTCTGACTGAAACATTCAAACCAGTGGATATTCAACCCACACAAATATAATGTAACACTTGGAAATACCTTTTAGAGCTTTTTAGACCAGCTACGCCTCCCTGCTTTCCTCTCCTCTGTGCTGATCTACTTAAAACTAGTATATTATGACGGACTACTTCCAGTTTCCTCTGGCCTTTCTGGAAGTTCAGCAGGTAAATAAAAACAGAAATATCCCCCATGCACTAACCACAGATATACCACTGAAGGACCTCTTTTCCATTTGCTGATTTTAGTTTGTATTCCATTATGTGCAGACAGAGCATCTCCAAGTTATTACGAGTGCACTTACGTTGCCATTATTGTGCAGGCATTCTATATCTGAACATGCTGGGTATCGTATTGCATAAGCGTTCTTCATTATCAGATAACAATTGCTGGTAAATGGTAACGAATAGAGAGGCCGGTGAGTGGAGAGGAGTCTCGATAAGATATAATGAAGTTATACAGGCCTTGTGCATTCATGACTGATTAAATTACCGCGTTATGTTCTAGATTACCCAGTATGTGATCAAATCGAGAAGCACCACTTTCCAATAAAGAATATACCAAGTCTCGTCGGTAATTGCTATGCATTCACTGTGTCACTGTAATTAGGCCTACATAGTTAAATGAGGTGGTGTAGAATGAACATCCTACGAACATTACGGCGTTGTGTGCTTTGGATACGCACATGTATTAGAGCAGAAATGAGAATCTTGTCAATTTCCTCGACATTGTTCATGCGGCACGTGTCGAGCAGCCTCTCGTGCTGCCTTCAGTTTCATCTGATTGATAGGCGCATGCATGTGTGCAAATGGAAAGGTGACTGAATTGTGGAGTGTGCGAAGGAGTGCATCCGCAGAGTACAGCATCTATAGATGGCTGCTGGCGCTGATACAAGATTATCCTCTGGTGCATTTCCACATTATACATCTCATCTCCTTCTGCAGAAGCCATGTTGCACAATAGCATCTCAAGCTATACAAACTGACAGCTCAAGCAGGCAGAGGCTGCATAACCAATCTGTTTTTTATTATTTATTTTGTGATAATATGACGAGAGACTCAGGCAAGCTGAAATGTTCAGCTATTGTGTATTCCGTCAATAATTTGGCAGTCTCCTGAATAATTCAATGTTGGCCACAATAGCGAATCAGCAGTGGACAAAGTCATCGTTAACAGTGTTATTAGAGCAGTAACAAATATGTATATGAAAATATACAGTGGGGTTATGTTTACCATTCTCACTTGGTGTGTGTGTGTGTGTGTGTGTGTTTGTGTGTGTGTGTGTGTGTTGTAATTAGAGTTTCTCGGTCATTTGCTTACATATCCGTTTTGTCTGTCTGTGCACTCAAAAGTGTGTTATGTCTGCCACTCTGCACTTAGCTCAAAACCTGTTTGCCAAAAAACAATATCTTAACCGACGTCAGGATAAATGTAATGGCCACACTCCAAGTTCCCCTCAGTGCCATCAGCATTATTACTTTTGTGTGCACTGTTCACGCTGTTAGCATCAATCGCTGCTAGTTAGCATCAATAGCTGCTGGTGCCATTAGCCGCGAGCGCCATTAGCTGCTAGCATGATTAGCTGCTTGCTGCATGCGCAGCCATCGGCATGTTAAAGGAGCCATGTGGAGATAATTCATGAATTATAAACATGCTCTGAATTAATGTAGGGGAGGGGTAGGTGAGCCAATATAATACTGAATTGCAAGGCTGCATTGACAAAGAGAACAAATCATATCAACAATAGATAAAGTGTATATGCATAAAGTAAATTATGTTTTGCAAATTGAGCCCACAAAAAAGGACTTTTCGGTCTTCGATGTATTAACATATATTTTTTGCTCATTATTCAGCCAAACAATGAACACTTAATGCAGCTTAATGTCTGTATTGAGACTCAACCGAAACATTAGAGTTAAAGGTGGGGTAGGTAAGTTTCAGAAACCGGCTCGAGTGCACTAACATTTGAAAGTACACAGCCGAAAATAATCCACCCCTTCCTTCAGACTTCCTTACAGAGCACCTCCTCCAACACACATGAAGGCGCACATGGCGTCAGCAGACGGGTGAAAGTGGCCGCCTGTTGCTGGCGAGTCATTGAAGCAATATGGTCTAGCTGCGGCCGCGGACACTACACAACACTACACGACACGCCCACCTGACACGACACTACGGTG
This sequence comes from Champsocephalus esox, assembly GCA_036324585.1. Taxonomy (NCBI): domain Eukaryota; kingdom Metazoa; phylum Chordata; class Actinopteri; order Perciformes; family Channichthyidae; genus Champsocephalus; species Champsocephalus esox. The sequence goes on along the minus strand of CM070486.1, from coordinate 6,089,010 downwards.
GCTAGACCCTTCTCCATTGAAGTACTGCTGCAATGAACGCCCAATGACGGCACGCCCAATGAGGGCACGAGATACATTTGTGCGTGCACGAGATGGAAGGCTGACAGACAGGGCGGCAATCCAATTGGTTGTACTGTTTACAGCGCCACGGCTTCCACAGATGACATTTTGTTATGGATTTGTTGTCAAAGCACTTCAGATATTCATTGCTATCGGATGGTAAGAGCATTCCATGGAATATAACAACAAGTGTATCTCGAGCCGTTTTCTCAAACTTACCGACCCCACCTTTAACAAACTGAATATTATTAACTACATATAATTACCTACAACAACTACAGTTGATTACGTTGTATTTGATCATTAATCTAAGAGCAGCTTGTTATTATCGTACAAAATAATACATTGAAACAGACATTTAAATGCAAAACCAACACCAATGCAACATGCTGTACAAACCCATTCCCCTTTATTAACTTGATTGCTTTTGTCTTGATGGCAACGATAAACATCTTCTAACAAATGTAATAAAAGGCTTTACAAATGAATAGTTCAGCAGCACTGCACGGGACATGTGGTTCCTGTGAAGGCTGGTTATCAACATGCGTTCTATTGCTTTACTCCGACTCACACCGTTCTGTCCCCACACCCCTTCCCTGTTCTCACACCTTAGATTGACTCCGCTGGAAGTAAAGTTCACTGAGCAGCTGAGTCCTGAGCGAAGTCGCACCGATCCCAGAATGCACTGGGCAGAGAAAGTTCACCGATTCATCACAGTATACACACATTGACAGGTGTAAACAACTTTTATGTTGCTATTCATTAACGCTGTATCTAATACATAACTTGTCCCATCCATTTTATTTCTATAGCACATTTAAAAACAACAGAGTGGAACAAGGTGCTGGACATCAACAGCTGTATACAAACAGAGCATAAACACATAACAACAGACAGGACATGAAACAAATGTGAAACACGAGACGATGAAACCAGATCAGAAGCCACTGTGTCACCTGGCCTGTACATTTTTTTCCAAAACACTTTTTCTATAGAAAGCATCATTACTGTTTTTAACTGCTCATTTTCTTCAGTGTTTTGTGTACAAACCTGGACAAGATCCAATGACAATAAAGTGACCATAAAAACAAGTATAAGCAAATACTATTGATATTTGAAAAGTAAAATCTGAATAATTGTGAAATCGAATATCAGCATGGATTCTAAGATACAAATCATCGGAGTTCGACTAGAACACTTGAGACTTTAAGATGTCTGGAGGACCAACAGTAATCATACACCATCCCCACAGGGAAATCTGGGATGCTAACCTGACAGTATGTCCAGACAGTACTTCGTGTCCACATAACAGAATACTGCCAACACAACCTGATGTCGAACATGTGGGCGACTGTGGCTGCGAGGGAGTGCGTCGTCTTTCAACCAGAAGGTTGTGGGTTCGATCCCAGCCCGTGCAGTCAACATGTCAATGTACCCTTGGGCAAGATACTTAACCCTGAGTTGCTCCTGATGGCATGGCCAACGGTGTGTGTGTGTGTGTGTGTGTGTGTTTGTGTGTGTGTGTGTGTGTGGGTGGCCTAGCATTACTTGTGGGGACCTCAATGTGTTTACACAGTCACGTGTGGGGACTCACCTCCCTTATGGGGACAAATTGGAGGTCCCCATGAGGGGGATCATTCATTTTAGGGTGAAGACTTGGTTAGGGTTAGGGTAAGGGTTAGGCATGTGTTGGTTATGGTTAAGGTTAGGATAAGACTCCAGGAAATGCATGTAAGTCAATGTAATGTCCCCTGCAGTGATGAAAACATGGTATGGGTGTGTGTGTGTGTGTGTGTGCGTGCATGCATGTGTGTGTGTGTGTGTGCGAGTGTTAGGTCCTAGCGTATGGTACACTGCTCTGTATGAATGGGTGATTGACATGTGGTATGCAAAGCACTTTGAGGGGTCTTAAAGTCTTAAAGACTGGATAAAGAGCTATACTGTATAAGTACAGACCATGTGTGTAATCCACAAAGCACTGTCTTCGCCACTCTGTATGCTGTGACGTGATCTGCATCATAATATTCATTTAGTGTGGCATGCAAATCCAATCTCTATCCAAAACAATGCATTTGCAAAGACACCTGCTTCTTTATTAAAAGTGTCTTGCGGGAAGAGAAGTGTTTGTCTTGTTTTGTTTGGAACCCATAAAGTATTCTCCCGGGAAAAGGCTGAAAGCATGTCACTTTTGATTCGATTTGTTTTCTCACACACTTCTCCATTGATGAAGGTGAGACAGTGAAGGCAGCACCGCCTCCGACTCATGTTTAAAGCATGAAGGGACATAAATCCTCATCCATCACAAGTGATAAGAAGGAAATAAATGAATGACGCGTTGGATCCATAGACATGGGACATCATTTGAGGAGTGAGATAAGCAATCTTCATAAGTCACTGAGTGTGACACAAACAAAGATAGCTGGCTTATCAAGTGAACATAATTGAAAGACAGATGCTTTATCCACAACCTAACCATGTGAATGGACTGTCTGCAACCAAAGCAAGAACACTTTCAAATCAAGCAAGGAGTAAAGACAAAGCACGTCAGCTAGCAAATGATCACAGGTCATTAAAAGCCTGTTTGCAATGAAAAGCAAGATGCAGGAAATCAGTTGAAGCGGACACACGTACTATGAGCTGCGTAATGATGGTGTGGAGGAGTAGGTGTTATGCTTCACTTGGTTTTAACTGGACGCCTGGTTGTCTGCGCTGATTGTAGACGTTAAAAGACAGAAGCTAACGATTATGTGTGCATTTATGTTACGGACATTTCAAGGAAATGTCCATCAGTCACATTTCTAATCTAAGACGTTCCACCATTCAAAAGATCAACGTGCATCATGTCCTTCTGCGTCCGTTCATCCAATTTGGACAGCATTGTTGTTCGAAAACACAGACCGTCCAATTGTTACATTGATACATGCGCTCCAGCACATTGCACGTGATAGGCTAAGGGGCGGGACATCTCTTAGCTGTTGACCAATAACAACAGAGCCGGCCAGCTAACCAATCAGAGCAGACTGGGCTTTGGTTTCAGACAGAGGGTGAAAAGAGGTGCTGCAGCACAGGCAGTATGAGAACAATAAAGAGTTGTTTGAACATTAAAACATGGAGACATGTAGAGACACTACATACTGATATACACCTGAACATCAGCAGGAGAGGACTCTTTAAAGTAGAGACACTACATACTGATATACACCTGAACATCAGCAGGAGAGGACTCTTTAAAGTAGAGACACTACATACTGATATACACCTGAACATCAGCAGGAGAGAACTCTTTAAAGTAGAGACACTACATACTGATATACACCTGAACATCAGCAGGAGAGGACTCTTTAAAGTAGAGACACTACATACTGATATACACCTGAACATCAGCAGGAGAGGACTCTTTAAAGTAGAGACACTACATACTGATATACACCTGCACATCAGCAGGAGAGGACTCTTTAAAGTAGAGACACGACATACTGATATACACCTGAACATCAGCAGGAGAGGACTCTTTAAAGCAGAGACACTACATACTGATATACACCTGAACATCAGCTGGAGAGGACTCTTTAAAGTAGAGACAATACATACTGATATACACCTGAACATCAGCAGGAGAGGACTCTTTAAAGTAGAGACACTACATACTGATATACACCTGAACATCAGCTGGAGAGGACTCTTTAAAGTAGAGACACTACATACTGATACTGTATACACCTGAACATCAGCAGGAGAGGACTCTTTAAAGTAGAGACACTACATACTGATATACACCTGAACATCAGCAGGAGAGGACTCTTTAAATTAGAGACACTACATACTGATATACACCTGAACATCAGCAGGAGAGGACTCTTTAAAGTAGAGACACTACATACTGATATACACCTGAACATCAGCAGGAGAGGACTCTTTAAAGTAGAGACACGACATACTGATATACACCTGAACATCAGCAGGAGAGGACTCTTTAAAGTAGAGACACTACATACTGATATACACCTGAACATCAGCAGGAGAGGACTCTTTAAAGCAGAGACACTACATACTGATATACACCTGAACATCAGCAGGAGAGGACTCTTTAAAGTAGAGACACTACATACTGATATACACCTGAACATCAGCTGGAGAGGACTCTTTAAAGCAGAGACACAAATACAAATATTAACCTGAAAATGGGCAAAATAGGTTCCCTTTAAAAATCCGTAAACAGTTTATTTGATTATTATTTCCCGTTCTTTTGAATGTGTATCACAAAGTAGTATTTTGCTGATTTGGTTTGTGAAGGTTTCTCAGTTTGTGGTGCTGCAGTAGAGGTACAACATAGAAACGCTAACCTATCGCAGAAGACTTTGCAAAGGTGTTTGTCGTATCGGCAGGGCCGTCCCTCCCGACAGGCCGATCATGCAGACTGCGTGGGGCCTCACCGTGCGGAGGGGGCCTCAACTGCCGAAAAATGCGGCGCAGTCAGTGTGGCACGGCGCGGTTTGGCCGCGGCGAGGCTCCACTCGCACCCTTGTCGACGCTCGCGAAACAGAAGGCCTCATCATATAACTTTGCGTTGGGCCTCATGTTGGCCCTGAGTATTGGTAATGCTGGATGTAGGTGTTTTATTAAGACGTGTGACTGTATCAGATCCCTGTACTCCCCACCAGGTGATGGCTATTGAGTCCGCGAACTGAACAAAATAAGGAAATATGTACCAGTTTGTTGTGTGTCATTTCCCCTAGGACTGACGACTGTTAGAAAACGATCACAACGCCTCTATGCAGAGAAAAAGAAAGCACCAATGAGGATGTCAAAGCTTACCCGCTGACCTATAGAACGCATCCTCTTTCTTCTCTGTGTGTGTGTCTACCGTACTTTACTTTACAAGAGGAAAGATAAAAACAATGAAAACACAGAAGGTCAGAGCAGAGTTTCCTTTCTGTTTGAAAGACAAAATATTGCAATAAATAGCAGAGACTTCCATTGTTAACTGGGGAAAAGCTTCTTATTGCATCCCTGCTTTAATTTGGTGGGAGGTGAAGGAGCACGATGTGATTATCCTTTTGGATTTGTGAGTGCTGTAAAATAAAGTAAACACTTATTGAATGCAGCTGAAAGAGGAGATGAAGAAGGCACACCGCCCACACCCACGGTTGTAGCATCAATATGTTGTACCTGCCCGCTAACTGAATGGCTGTCGGTAAACAACACTGCCTCCCCTTGCTCTCCGGAGGCTCATTAAAATGCTGAGTACCGGCTCCCCTTGTCAAACATACCAGCGAGCGCTTGCTGTTGGGGGGCAACACCATAACTATGATGAACCTCAGCTGGAGCGACCTGTGCGATGTAGCAAATGACTTCATAAGCTGAAATAGTGAGAGGGGAAATGAGACGATGGGGTCTATAATTCAACTTTAAGGCCGGCTTTCTATTGAACAGAATGTAAAAGGAGATATTGCATAATTGAAATCTCTTTTTTCCAGCTTTGATGCTCTTCGATCTCGCCTATGATCTCTGATAACATATTTAATCAATATCTTGTTTCCATATGGTCATTTCAGGTTCGTATCAGCATGTAGTGTCTCTACTTTAAAGAGTCCTCTCCTGCTGATGTTCAGGTGTATATTAGTATGTTGTGTCTCTACTTTAAAGAGTCCTCTCCTGCTGATGTTCAGGTGTATATCAGTATGTAGTGTCTCTACTTTAAAGAGTCCTCTCCTGCTGATGTTCAGGTGTATATCAGTATGTAGTGTCTCTACTTTAAAGAGTCCTCTCCTGCTGATGTTCAGGTTCGTATCAGCATGTAGTGTCTCTACTTTAAAGAGTCCTCTCCTGCTGATGTTCAGGTGTATATTAGTATGTTGTGTCTCTACTTTAAAGAGTCCTCTCCTGCTGATGTTCAGGTGTATATCAGTATGTAGTGTCTCTACTTTAAAGAGTCCTCTCCTGCTGATGTTCAGGTGTATATCAGTATGTAGTGTCTCTACTTTAAAGAGTCCTCTCCTGCTGATGTTCAGGTGTATATCAGAATGTAGTGTCTCTGCTTTAAAGAGTCCTCTCCTGCTGATGTTCAGGTGTATATCAGTATGTAGTGTCTCTACTTTAAAGAGTCCTCTCTGCTGATGTTCAGGTGTATATCAGTATGTAGTGTCTCTACTTTAAAGAGTCCTCTCCTGCTGATGTTCAGGTGTATATCAGTATGTAGTGTCTCTACTTTAAAGTGTCCTCTCCTGCTGATGTTCAGGTGTATATCAGTATGTAGTGTCTCTACTTTAAAGAGTCCTCTCCTGCTGATGTTCAGGTGTATATCAGTATGTAGTGTCTCTACTTTAAAGAGTCCTCTCCTGCTGATGTTCAGGTGTATATCAGTATGTAGTGTCTCTACTTTAAAGAGTCCTCTCCTGCTGATGTTCAGGTGTATATCAGTATGTAGTGTCTCTACATGTCTCCATGCTTTAATGTTCAAAAAGCCCTATTGTTCTCATACTGCCTGTGCTGCAGCACCTCTTTTCACCCTCTGTCCGAAACCAGAGCTGAGTCTGCTCTGATTGGTTAGCTCTGTTGTGATTGGTCAACCGCTTAGAGATGTCCCGCCCTTTAGCCTATCACGGCGGCAGCGTTACATAGGGATGTCAATATGTGTCATGGAGGAAGAAGGGAGTGAGAGAAACTCCTTCTGGAGGGAACTTTGGGAGCCTTTGCAGACTGCTTACATGCACTAAAACTGTCATACATGAAACTGAAAACCCCCAAAAGCCTAATATGGTCTCTTTAAGTTATAAAAGTACTTCTTCCATCTCCAACTAATTGCACACAATGATTTAAGATCAGAGTGTTCATGTCTTTGAAGCCTGTGCATGAATGAAGAAGAAACATGCGGCCAACGAGGAGAGTCGGTGGTGGCGAAGTCGATAGGGACTCGGCTTGGCAACTGGAAGGTCACCTGTTCAAGTCCTGGCAAGACCAAGTGCTACCGAGGTGTCCCTGAGCAAGGCACAGTTTCCCCACATTTGCTCCCCCCGTGCAAAAGGCAGCCCACTGCTCCTAACACTAGGATGGGTCGAATGCAGAGTAACAATTTCCCCACGAGGGGATTAATAAAAGTCTATCTCTTAATCTTAATCATCACCCCCGTCTCTGCAGATGATGAATATGACCTGAGCCTCGTGGAGAGCGCTGACCTGACCCTGAGCGCCGCTGAGTGTTTCTTAGTCATAGCAGCTTAAAGCACTGCCGCTGATTGAACAGCAACACAACCCTCGCACTGCCTCCACTGATCGCATGGGCCCGGCGCCTTGACGTTCATCTCAGCTCGTCTGCAACCTGCAGGTCATTTTCTGTCAAGGTTAACACTGTGTGTGTGTGTGTGTGTGTGTGCAAGGGGGATATATATCAACTATGGAGGTCATTTATTCCATTATGGATCTCTCCATAAAGACATTTCAAACACGTGGGCAGTAGTCTGAAAATGATTGCATAGACACGACTTACCTATATGAGGAGGCAGCGTCAGTAACCGCAGGTCGACAGCACGTGCACGGGAAAGAAGAAGGGGGGGGGGTATGAAAGTTAGTTATAAAGAAAATGACTAAAGCCTGACACGCAGGGGGAAATAATCACACTCTGAGGAGCAGCATATAGTCAGTCATCTTGAGAGTGGTAATGACCACACTCTCCTCCTCCATCTTCCTCTCTGTGACTCACTGGGAGAGAAACGCCCCCCCCCCGACGCTGCCAGTCGACATGGAGATAGGAGTGCATCGCTCCCTAGCCATCCATTTGTGACCAAAGACATTTCCAAATGTAATCATCAACAGCAGCTCAGTGTGAGCAATAAGCAGTGGTTAGACATGTGACTGGTTTCCTCACAGTTGTTTCCTCGGTGTCTTCACATGTCGACTTAGTTAAACAATGGCAAACATTATTGCTTGAACCTATGATTACATACCGTTAAAGTAAGAACTCAGATTGGTTCCTAAGCCTCGCTTAAGGACGGAGGTCTGCCTTTAAAGGTACACTGTTTTTCATCAATATATTACAGGTCTCAGAGAGAGGCTGTCTCTGATTGGCTGAAACACCAAACAGATCATTGCAGCATTACCCATAATCCCCTCTGTTTCAGCCCTGTTTCCAAAGTGCTGATTCTCTGTCTGTTACTTTAGGAGCCCCTCCCCACGCCCCTCTGAGAGACATCTGGTTACAAAGAACTCAATGGAGCTCTAGGAGGAGATTCAGGTGATAAGTTACCCTGGTTGCTGATTGGCTAATGGTTACAAAAGACAACACATCGTTATGACATCATAAAGTGGCCAAAATCTGATCAGCTCATTTTCAGACAGGTTTTTATAGAAATGGATCAAAAAGAGAGAATCTTTGTTCCTGAAACTTTCAGAGTCTCTTTCCACAGAGGGGACACATGTTGATGTAGAAGAGACGTGAAGAAGAGGGGACACATGTTGATGTAGAAGAGACGTGAAGAAGAGGGGACACATGTTGATGTAGAAGAGACATGAAGAAGAGGGGACACATGTTGATGTAGAAGAGACATGAAGAAGAGGGGACACATGTTGATGTAGAAGAGACATGGAGAAGGGGGGACACATGTTGATGTAGAAGAGACATGAAGAAGAGGGGACACATGCTGATGTAGAAGAGACGTGGAGAAGAGGGGACACATGTTGATGTAGAAGAGACATGAAGAAGAGGGGACACATGTTGATGTAGAAGAGACATGAAGAAGAGGGGACACATGTTGATGTAGAAGAGACATGAAGAAGAGGGGACACATGTTGATGTAGAAGAGACGTGAAGAAGAGGGGACACATGTTGATGTAGAAGAGACATGAAGAAGAGGGGACACATGTTGATGTAGAAGAGACATGGAGAAGAGGGGACACATGTTGATGTAGAAGAGACATGGAGAAGAGGGGACACATGTTGATGTAGAAGAGACATGAAGAAGAGGGGACACATGTTGATGTAGAAGAGACATGAAGAAGAGGGGACACATGTTGATGTAGAAGAGACGTGGAGAAGAGGGGACACATGTTGATGTAGAAGAGACATGAAGAAGAGGGGACACATGTTGATGTAGAAGAGACATGAAGAAGAGGGGACACATGTTGATGTAGAAGAGACGTGAAGAAGAGGGGACACATGTTGATGTAGAAGAGACGTGAAGAAGAGGGGACACATGTTGATGTAGAAGAGACATGAAGAAGAGGGGACACATGCTGATGTAGAAGAGACGTGGAGAAGAGGGGACACATGTTGATGTAGAAGAGACATGAAGAAGAGGGGACACATGTTGATGTAGAAGAGACATGAAGAAGAGGGGACACATGTTGATGTAGAAGAGACATGAAGAAGAGGGGACACATGTTGATGTAGAAGAGACGTGGAGAAGAGGGGACACATGTTGATGTAGAAGAGACGTGAAGAAGAGGGGACACATGTTGATGTAGAAGAGACGTGAAGAAGAGGGGACACAAGTTGATGTAGAAGAGACGTGAAGAAGAGGGGACACATGTTGATGTAGAAGAGACGTGAAGAAGAGGGGACACATGTTGATGTAGAAGAGACGTGAAGAAGAGGGGACACATGTTGATGTAGAAGAGACGTGGAGAAGAGGGGACACATGTTGATGTAGAAGAGACATGAAGAAGAGGGGACACGTGTTGATGTAGAAGAGACGTGGAGAAGAGGGGACACATGTTGATGTAGAAGAGACATGAAGAAGAGGGGACACATGTTGATGTAGAAGAGACATGAAGAAGAGGGGACACATGCTATGCCTAAGCATTCCCAGAGGCCTTCCTGCAATATCTGCAGCAGTCTAACTCGCTCAAACTGTACCGCCACTCATTACCCATCCATCCAGAAACTGCAATTAGCTCAGAGGACGTGTGAGCGCGTGAGTCAGCGCTCCGACGTGTGAAGCGCTGACTCACGCGAGAAGTGAAGGCTAAATGAAGCAGAGCGATACAAATCACAGAGAAAGAGAATGGGCAGTCGGGTACAAAGGCCCCTCGGGGGTCCCACGTCTCTGAAGTATTAGAGAGTGGCCACACGGATTCTAACTGAGCGGACAGGATCGAGACGAGCTGCGTCAATCCGTCCTCTCTCTCTTGTCTCGGCCCGTGGGACGGACATGTCCAATGCAGCCACATGGATGACGTGAAATAAGAACGTTGCGTCACCGCCGGTGCCGGATAAGGAATGGATGATTGGGGCGGTGGTGGCGAAGTCGATAGGGACTTGTCTTGGCAACTGGAAGGTCACCAGTTCAAGTCCCGGCAAGACCAAGTGCTACCGAGGTGTCCCTGAGCAAGGCACCGTTCCCCACACTGCTCCCCGGGCGCCGTTCAAAATGGCAGCCCACTGCTCCTAACACTAGGATGGGTCAAACGCAGAGAAACAATTTCCCCACGAGGGATTAATAAAAGTCCATCTTATCATTTCTGATCAATAAATGGAAATAGACAACACAGTCCAACATCGACCAGAACAGTGAGCAAAATGCAAGGTTATGTCAATGTCGTGGTATTTTTATTATTGCTTTTAAGATCACCATCTGGCAAAGGGACCATCGATGACAACTAGCAAGTTGATGTGTTGATTAAGGTACCCTGTTCCTTGTTTTAAATAAATCAATTCAACTGTTGTTGCACCAAAAAGGTACCGACAACATTGTGACAGGGAGCTTTTAATTTATGTTTGCAACACGTGCTTGGCAGCTGGGTGGTGGGCTCCTCGGCAGCTGGCTGGTGGGCTCCTCGGCAGATGCCTCCGCTAAACAATGAAACCCCATTATAAGCAGAGGTCACCTTACCATCAGGTCGAGTAAGGCAGCTGCTGAGAAATCTGGTTGTGTCAAGGGGCCTGTTAGCACAATTGTTATAATCATTAATACTATCAGTTATAAAAGAACAGAAAAACCATAACAAATCAAATATAATTGTTTTCACAAAGACTGTGAAGAGCCGTTGGAGTATTTATCCAAAGTCTGGTTTAATTAGCAAAACACTTTCGTAACGGTTGGTCTATTTGATGATTGTAATGATAACAGATTTGTTTTATTTAGATGATATGTTGTCCTGTGTATCTCATCTTCAATTAGTTTAAAGAGCTTATTAACAGAAGTTCACAGTACTTTTTAAAGAGGCAACAACGCAGCTACCAACAGTCGAAACATGTGCCCACATTCCTGCCTACGTTCAGTCTCTTAAGAGTGTGAGAGTGTAGCTCTGTGGCACATCGACTACTACTGAAAAGGATGTTGGCAAAAGATGGTGAAATAGAGCAGCTTCCTCACTAAACTGTCCCGAAGGCTTGTGATCATGTTGCACCGAGTGATTAGCTCAAAGTCGAACTGAGCCAAATAATATGTCACATCAAATTCCAGCACTGAGCTGGACAAGAGCCCTGTCTGCAGAATTACAAATGGCAGCCAGTGGCCCATATGGGATGTTTAATTCATGACCCACCATGAAATTGGCTGCAGATTATGTCTGGGATGTTTTATTTTGTGAAGGGAAAGGAGTAAGCAGAAAATATGTGTATTTAGTTTGCACCCTGGGATTTTACAAATGAGTCCCCGCACGGACACAAACATGCTTAATGCCGTAGTAAAAAGTGAGCTCGCACAAACTACGTCTAATAAGCTATTCATTGCTCGTCCTGCAGACGGTAATATACGACACGGCTAAATTGATCATGATTCCGCAGCAGATCGAAGATGGACTCAGGCCTGTAGCCAACTCAGAGGAAATCTGGTAGTAAATAGACTTCCCTGCACAATGAGATGTGAGGCTTGAGCTTCAATCTCAGGGTCCATGTATCCGTGGTCCTCTGCAAAATGGAAGTAGTCGTCACATACAGAGCTTCAACTAGTTCCTAGTGTCCTTCACAGTGTCCTTCACAGTGTCCTTCACACGCTGATATCCAAGAGAGGGAGTTACACAGTCACAAGATGGAGGAATGCCAGTTATTTTAGGTAATCACTCACACATCCTGGCATGTACAAAATACTGTTTTTCTCAAAATGTTGAATTTTTCCTGAAAATCTCAAAATTATTTATTTTTCTCAAAATTATTTATTTTTCTCAAAATCTCAAACAATTCTGACTTTTTCTAAAAATGTTGACTTTCCAAAAATGCAGACTTTTCCTCAAAATCTATTTTTTTTTAATAATCACTCGTCACCGGCTTGAGCTTCAATCTCAGGATCCATGTATTTCATATCTAGCAGTCCTGATGCTCTTCTAGGTAATCAGACATCCTGTCATGTTCACAGCGACAGTTGGGATACCTTTGTTATCACGTTTCTCTCATGTTGGAAGAGGACATTCAGGATGTTCCCAACACAAACCAAAGAGGAAGAGAAAATGGTGGATGTCAGGGTGGATCTCCATTATGCTTCTTGCACGAGTTACTACTTGCTGCTGTTGCTGTCAAGTCTAAATGCACACCCAAACAAAAATAGCGAAATACATTTGCTCTACATTTCTTCTGGAGGGAAATAAACCAACGTTGGCCATGCAGGCAGAAACCTGCAGAGGTGTTGTGACAACCCCTACAACCCCTTCCCAGCTTGGGAGCGTGCTATGTCCTACACAAATAGGGAATACAGGGATTCTGCATGGGCAAACCCGTCACTGCACATGCACAGGGACATGCGTGATGTCCTATTAGAACATTTTTTGAACATTTTCATTCAACCCAATCCAGTGCTCCACTACAACCGTTGACCCCCAAGAATGTGTGCACTGCGCAAAAAACACAAATGCAGCTTTGTGGCAATGTGACAGGCAATTAGGGGCAAATCATTTCTGGACCCGCGTCCATGGCTGGAGGGAGGCAGGCAGGCAGGGAGGGGGGAAGACACTTGAGAGGAGCAGGCCTACAAGACCTGGCATCAGGGATGTCTTGCTTTGTGTATACTCCAGATGTTGTCCTACTTTGCCATTTAGAGTGTGCTGCCTTTAGTCACGCATGGCTGCAACATCATTGTGTTCGGGGGGGCGTTCAACAAAGGTTCACGCTGCCAGATTGTCAGTTACTCGCAGTTTGTCGCTGCGTGTCGACTTTTGACCGAGAATTAAGAAACTGTAAAATTACAAAATGCAGGTCACCCACGGGCCATCGAGCACCATTTTCCTTAGTACTAAAAGCAGGAGATTTCACTTGGGTTCCTTCTCCGTGAATAAATCATAAGGTGTGAAATCACCAGGTTTAAATTAATTTCTGGAATCAAAACATGCATATTTTCTGGCACTGAAAGACACATCTTCTGTCACCCTTTTGCAGACATTTTCAAGAGAAACACACAGGAAACCAGGACTCAGTCAATGCCTCAAAAATAAATGTTATATTCAGTCAATCATGGTTCCAGCCCCAGTTCTGGCCCCAGCAGCCATGGTTCCGGCCCCAGTTCTGGCCCCAGCAGCCATGGTTCCGGCCCCAGTTCTGGCCCCAGCAGCCATGGTTCCAGCCCCAGCAGCCATGGTTCCAGCCCCAGTTCTGGCTCCAGCAGCCATGGTTCCGGCCCCAGTTCTGGCCCCACAGCCGGCCCCAGCAGCCATGGTTCCGGCCCCAGTTCTGGCCCCAGCAGCCATGGTTCCAGCCCCAGCAGCCATGGTTCCGGCCCCAGTTCTGGCCCCAGCAACCATGGTTCCAGCCCCAGTCCTGGCCCCAGCAGCCATGGTTCCAGCCTCAGTTCTGGCCCCAGCAGCCATGGCTCCAGCCCCAGCAGCCAAGGTTCCAGCCTCAGTTCTGGCCCCGGCAGCCATGGTTCCAGCCCCAGTTCTGGCTCCAGCCCCATATCTGGCCCCAGCAGCCATGGTTCCAGCCTCAGTTCTGGCCCCAGCAGCCATGGCTCCAGCCCCAGCAGCCATGGTTCCAGTCCCAGTCCTGGCCCCAGCAGCCATGGCTCCAGCCCCAGCAGCCATGGTTCCAGTCCCAGTCCTGGACCCAGCAGCCATGGCTCCAGCCCCAGCAGCCATGGTTCCAGTCCCAGTCCTGGACCCCAGCAGCCATGGTTTCGACTCCTGCCCCTCGTCTCAGTCCGACGCCAGCCCCCCGTGTCCTGTCGGCATTCCGGCCGACTCCAGCCCCCCGTGTTCTGTTGGCGAACCGATCGTCTCAAGTCCCTACTCAAGTCCGTTCTCAAGTCCCTCCTCTAGTCCCTTCTCTAGTCCCACCTTTAGTCACTTCTCGAGTCCCTTCTCAAGTCCCTACTCAAGTCCGTTCTCAAGTCCCTCCTCTAGTCCCTTCTCTAGTCCCACCTTTAGTCACTTCTCTAGTCCCTTCTCAAGTCCCTACTCTAGTCCCCCTCTCGAGTCACCGCTCATCTGATATTCATCAAATGTAACCTGTGTTTAAACCTGTTTTACTTCACTCTCTGCAACCTGTCTAGTTAGTCTTCCAGTGTATGTTCCTCTCATTATAACTACATTGACTCAGTGTGGGGCTGCGGTTACTGTAAGAACACAGCAGGATCGTGGCTGAACAGCATGTAGTATCGTATAGAGGAGTGGAGCTGCTGTTGTTCTCCTTTAGTTACATCAGCTGGTGTAAACAAGGTGTTTGTGTGCAGCAATTCAGCCACTTTCACATTTTCCAACCTGCTTGCAGCCAGAAAACAGGAAATCCTATTTTTTCCTCCCGTGCTGAATTGCAAGATTGGATTGCAATGCCGATGCTTTATGTAAAAAGGTGATTGATGAAACACTGATGAAAGTGTTTGAGTCATTTCTTTTAAGGCTAAAAATAGCAAAACCTGGAAACAAATGGTCACGCCGTGCAGAGAGATTAATGGTGTTATCCATACAGACCTTTAACCCATGTGTGGAGGGAGGCTCGTCTTAAAGGCACAGGCTCTTTTTGGACCACCTTTATGTTCAGGATGATGTTTAATCTGCCTAGAAATAGCACAAAGAGTGATGCAGTGTTGACATGTCGTTAAAGGCCAACCCCGAAGTTAGCATTGCAAGGGCTCCCTCGACAACAAGCATTGGACCACCATTGGATTTTGCTAAAATAGATAAAACAAGGTTCGTGGCCAACACACGCTTATGATACTTAACAGATTTTGTTCGGCAGGATAATCTCCACACATCAACACCACTTTGTAATATTTGAAGTATGTACTTCAAACCGTGTTTCATGAAGTGTGTGATTGTACGAGTTTACATGTGCCTACTGTCTGTGAAGTGAATTTTCCCAATAGGGACATAAAAGCTTTTTCACTCCGTACAACGCTTCATCTGCCAATCATGAACGAAAAATACTTTTATCTCACAGCAGAGTACAACAAATAGTTATTTCATGAAAGACAGACTATGCGTCTATTGAATTCTTGGAAAACTTGACATATTGGGATATATATTGTTATTTTGGCCACATTGCCGAGCACTAGGTAGGATAATAAAACATGTTGAGAAACAGAGTTCTGGTTGGACTCTTGGGCCTGGATGGTCAACGGTGGAGAAAGTATTAACTATGAATCAGCACCTAAAGCAAAACAGATCACCACCACGTTACCCATCTCCCTTCTCAGAGACATGATGACGGTGTCTGATGGGACGCTCCAAACATGGGCTGCAGCTCAACGACTGCACAGATACAGAAAGAGAAGACATAGGGAAGGGAAATGATCTTATATCTGTGAAGGTTGTCAGACCCAGACTTCTGTATATTTAGTTGGACTGTCTTCTGTGACTTTCCCTCCTGAGTTCATTGTCAGAAGAACCTTCACAAAGTCCTAATTTATCTGGCTCGGGATTTATTCTCCTGGCAGTCATCCTGATGAAGTGCGTTTCACCCCCTCCTCACCCCCTCCATCTCCAGGATGCCACTTTAATCTACACTTCTTCAAACGTCTCAGTGTGCCTCACTCATCACCGTCTTAATTTGATGGATTAAAGGGGCATCGACAAAGTGACCTTGAGTGTGTTGGCGCAGCTTTTTCAGATCCGTGCAGTGCAGTGCAGTTTGTGAGGACGGTATATTAAAATGATGTAGCAGACAACAGATAACATTTCCCTTTCCCTGAATCTGTCATGGAAATACCACGATGGCTGTTTGCCCTGATTAGTGGAATAGGCGAGTGCATGAAAAAGAGCCTCCTGCAATTCTGCAAAACCTTGGTGAGACTGAAACAATCCAATTATGGATTAAGGTTTAGCACATTTCTGAGAAACCAAATCAGTGCATTGGGCAGCACGAACCAGTGAACACGCTGTACACCACTGATACATGATTTAAGCTAAAGCGTTAGCATGTAGCAACAGAAATGTTTATTGTTGCATTAAACATGAACCTAGATCCTAGTATTAAAACCTGCATATTATAATAAGAACACTAGTAAATAGTATACAAATAATAATGCTTGTAGTGGCTAATTGTCCAAAGAAAATTGATCTTCAAAGGCCACTTAGTGTAGGAGGCGAGCTCGAGTATTGACTCGCGTATATTCAAAAAATCAGATACCTTGCTCGTTCCATTCGGGTGCTTTATTGAGAGGTGCAATGGATCAGCTGGCGGCCCACTGCCGTATTTAAACAAATGAACAAGGAAGATCCCTCGGTCTTACGGATATGTGAGGAAAACAACAACAACAACAACAACAACAACAAAACTTTTTCCAACTTCCTCTCTAGACGTCCTGCTGTGCCATACTGGCAGCGTCATGTATACCTGAGCACCCTCCTACGATTGCTTTTTATAAATAATAACAAAATGTAAACTAGAGCAGTCCATAAGCAAGATACCATGTTACAAAACAGTAAAATAATAATTCATAGTTATTCAGCTCATTTAAGTTAAATTAAAGAATATTCAATCGTCTCACAAAACCATAATTCATTACCATAAAATAATGTGCCGGAATGACTCTTACAACGCTATAAATGCATGCTTTAGCAGAATTCTCATCATCACAATCTTTCTCAACAATTGTCAAAGTGAGAAATCTTTAGTCATCTTGTTAGAAATTGTTTTAATAGAAATAATAATAATATATTTTATTTATAAGCGCACTTTCCATTTGCATAAACAAAACTCAAAGTGCTTTATTTATCAGCAATTGTTTAAGAACTACAGATATTTAAGTTTAATATCCAGCCATTATTTATCGGAAAAACGGTCCATTTGAAAAAAGACGTGTGGGATATTCTGCCGTGCATAGAGAAAATAAAGTAAATAACAATTCTGGAAGCAATATTTCTTAAAACAAGTTTCATCATCTTATACATTATTCTCAAAACAAGTTCAATACCAATGTGGCTAGATAGAGGATGTAAGGTCTTAGCACATTATGCAAATCAACCACTCCCTTTTCCTGAAGTGCTCGCTCGCATTCCAGCTTTTAAATATCAGTCTACGGTTTCAGCTATGAGCCGCCATCTTGTTCAACTCTCAATACCTGCATTGTGCGAGGCATTCAATATTGACTCGTACGTGCGGTCAAGTTTAAGGTTGCCGTCATAATATGCAGCCTCTCTTTCCACAGACACACCGACGGGGTGACATTGTGACAGTGGCGGCACGTGAGAGCGGCAGGTGTTCATTCAAATTGTGTTTAGCAAAACAGATGGGGCGCTGATTTTCCTAAAACTCAGCGGACATGCAAAGCAAACCGACGTCTTTTTCCACTATGAGAAAACACATCTGTTCCATTATATTTAATATAGTTTGGATGTCTATAATTCCATCAGGATACACAGGATTTTCCCCTTAAAGTGTGCAAATGATAACCACCTGTCACATTCCAATTGTTAACTCGAGAGACAAAACTCATTACCAACATTTACATATTCACCAGGGGCTCATTAGTGACCAGCCCTGGCACACATGTTAACACACTTCAACAATATCTGTCGAGTGGATTCTCGGCATCATGTTATTCTAGATCAGGGGTGTCCAACCCTTTTTCACGAGGGCCACATACAGAGCAATATTCAAAGGGCTGGGCCCCTCACTAGAGGTCAGGTGTACTGCCTCATAGGTGAAGTTATACGTTCGCAAAATCAATCCAATACATGACAGCTCTCCATGGGGTTTTATGTTCAAGCTCAATCCTTAAAACAGAAGCCTTAGACTGCTTATCACAAGAGGACATAGGAAGGGTATATTTCAAGGTTGTGATGTAATAAGTTATTGGACTTTTATCAACTTAGATTTGATAGAACATATTTCAGCTTTAATTGACAATTGGCTTATTATCACATGAACACTACTGTGTAATATATGTTTAGAGATATATTTAAGAAGTGCAACACAAGACAAGCTCAAGTTTCATTCCACATTTTGAATTTGCTGCGGGCCGCATTTTAGCCCCCGGGACGTAGTTTGGACACCCCTGATCTAGACGATGCTCTGATACACAGCCGCTGCCATATATGAAACAAATGCCATCTCTGAGCCCGCTGCCACACAGAGAGGCACATATTTCTCTTTAGAACAGATACTAGGATAACACATCGCTCCAACCAAGTGGGACATCACGGCCTTGATCAAATACGTGGTGTGATCTTGCTTTGACGTGTCAGCCTTCACCCACTGGGGATGAGTTGCTGTATTCCCATGAGGTTAGGCGCCCTCTCCCCCTCCTTCAATCGCCTAACCCGGCCCTCGCCTTTATATAGCCCATGGTTCTTCGACGTTGTTCTCTCATGCATACACGGCCTATTTCTTCACATTTACATCAGTCCCTTCTGTGAAGTGCACTGCTCACTCATCCTCCGTCTCAGACTGCCGCCCGGGGGTCTCCAGGGTGGACCATTATCACAGGACTGGGGATAAAGGGACAGGCTTTTCCAGCTGAGGATCCCGGACAACCTGGACAATCAGAGCACGGCCGCTGAACAGACGGACGCGGAGGCAGGCATGACACATACGGACGTGCAGATATGCAGGCCAGGTGCGCACATGAGCGGATTAGAGTGGGACTGATATAGCAGCTGGACCTTCTTCGGACGCATTATTCACATGTTGTTCTGTCAGGATGGTTGTTGTTTTGGTCCCTTAACAAAGTGAAATCACTATGTAACACTCGCTCTTTTGTTGCCAAGGGCTAGGGGGCGGAACATATACTATCAATGTTTGGGCTCTGGTTTCAGACAGAGGGTGAAAAGAGATGCTGCAGCACAGGCAGTATGAGAACAATAACAAGCTTTTTGAATATTAAAGCATGGAGACACGTAGAGACACTACATACTGATATAGACCTGAACATCAGCAGGAGAGGACTCTTTAAAGTAGAGACACTACATACTGATATAGACCTGAACATCAGCAGGAGAGGACTCTTTAAAGTAGAGACACTACATACTGATATACACCTGAACATCAGCAGGAGAGGACTCTTTAAAGTAGAGACACTACATACTGATATACACCTGAACATCAGCAGGAGAGGACTCTTTAAAGTAGAGACACTACATACTGATATACACCTGAACATCAGCAGGAGAGGACTCTTTAAAGTAGAGACACTACATACTGATATACACCTGAACATCAGCAGGAGATGACTCTTTAAAGTAGAGACACTACATGCTGATATACACCTGAACATCAGCAGGAGAGGACTCTTTAAAGTAGAGACACTACATACTGATATACACCTGAACATCAGCAGGAGAGGACTCTTTAAAGTAGAGATACTACATACTGATATACACCTGAACATCAGCAGGAGAGGACTCTTTAAAGTAGAGACACTACATACTGATATACACCTGAACATCAGCAGGAGAGGACTCTTTAAAGTAGAGACACTACATACTGATATACACCTGAACATCAGCAGGAGAGGACTCTTTAAAGTAGAGACACTACATACTGATATACACCTGAACATCAGCAGGAGAGGACTCTTTAAAGTAGAGACACTACATACTGATATACACCTGAACATCAGCAGGAGAGAACTCTTTAAAGTAGAGACACTACATACTGATATACACCTGAACATCAGCAGGAGAGGACTCTTTAAAGTAGAGACACTACATACTGATATACACCTGAACATCAGCAGGAGAGGACTCTTTAAAGTAGAGACACTACATACTGATATACACCTGAACATCAGCAGGAGAGGACTCTTTAAAGTAGAGACACTACATACTGATATACACCTGAACATCAGCAGGAGAGGACTCTTTAAAGTAGAGACACTACATACTGATATACACCTGAACATCAGCAGGAGAGGACTCTTTAAAGTAGAGACACTACATACTGATATACACCTGACCATCAGCAGGAGAGAACTCTTTAAAGTAGAGACACTACATACTGATACACACCTGACCATCAGCAGGAGAGGACTCTTTAAAGTAGAGACACTACATACTGATATACACCTGACCATCAGCAGGAGAGAACTCTTTAAAGTAGAGACACTACATACTGATACACACCTGGAAATAGGCAGAATATGTCCTCCATAAGCAATGCATATACAAAAAACGCCTATTTTTGGAACATTTTAAAGTATTTATTGACTGTGCTTTACTAGAATCATCAAGTGTGGTCAAACTAATACAAGTGCACAGTTACTCACATGCTGCTCGTGCTCAGATGCCCTCGGATGTTTCACCTTAAGGGTAACTCGGAGAGCGGCGTGTTGGAAGAGAAAGCGAGTCACAGCGCGCCTGCAGGCAAACACACTCCCTGTCCCAATTTGTGTTTGTTTGTTTTATTAATTATATCCGCATTGGTCCTCTTTTTCTCCACCCTACATACTATCTATCTGTCGAAAAGAGTTTCTATCAAACGGTGTGATCCAGGAGAGAAATTGTGTCATTCCGAGTTCAGCGGTGAGCAGGGGAAAATAAACCTTAACAATGCATTTTTAGGCACTTGAAAGCGCGAAGTGTGCGTACATTCACAATGCCTGTGGCAATTCTCAGGATGCTATCAACCTGAGTGCAACTCCATCTGCGTGGAAGACATAAGAGGCAAGCGTATACAGGACAAGGACTTCATCTGCAAAGCCAATTCCCCTAAAGGCAAGACGAATCCATAATGTTCATAATACATTGATGTTGCTGTATGACAGACCTAAAGGGAACAGTGATTTCTATACAATGCAATGTATGCTTTCTGATGTGGTGTTCAAAGAAAGCCCACATGCTATTTCTGTCATCCATTATATGTAACGTACAATATGGAATCTTTAGTTGCAATTGCAAAAATGCCATCAAGCTACCATTAGAAATTGCTTCCTGAACCATTTTTCTGAAAAATAGCTAGGAATACAGCTTTTTCCTTTATATCCAGTTTGTGAGATGACCTCAGGGTCCGTATGATGTACCTAAGCATGACAAGGAAGCGTGAGGGCTTGCTCAGATTCAGATTCTCCAATTATGCAATGCCTACATGCTGTTGTACAGTAACTGCAGCAACGGTATTTGTGAGCCTTTTGTAATGTGGGTCCATGGTCCCCTTTGTATCATGATCCTTTTCTTGAAATCACAATACAGTTAGCTGGGAGTGGGCGATAGGCAAGGCATTCATCGGTGAAATCTCCCACTCATTTGAGGACATGGTAACAATAGGAAGGGACAGTGACACAGCTGTGCATGAAACACTGAGGTGGGCAACATCTGGGGGGCCAAATCTGCCACTTGTGATTCTGCAAAGCCCAGTTGTTATCTGCGTCAGGATAGTCTAAATGCCAGCAGTGTGAACCTGGACATGTTGAGTACCCCAAAGTGTTATGATGGAAATCTGAAATTTCAGTTGGTAATTTGCAAGTTACACAAATGATCATGAATTAGTATATGTAGACAAAAGCAAAACATTTACGATTTGGAAAAACATTTAAATCAATTTATGCCATTTTTAGGATAAAAAAAGTCCCCTACAGTACAACTTTAAAATCGATATAAAAATCATAAAATCAGCACAAAGGGTGTACAAATAAGGCCACATTCTGGTAAAAACTGCAATTCTTTATCCTTAAATGTCAGAAATTATTTAAAACATCCTCAATAACCTCCAAAATTAATGGTCAAAATCAGGCAAGCCATTATTTAACTATTTTTGCTATAATGCTTATTAATGCTATGTATGCTAATTGTGCCCAACCTATGCATGTGCTGGGGACCCTTCCTATACATTGCTGGGAACTTCTGGGTTCACATTAGGAATCTATGAGCTGGCAAACAGGAACAGCTCCAGTAAAAAAGAAAATAAATCCTGACAAAACCTCTTGCCGTGTCATTTAAAGTGGATGCATCTAAACAGGCTGGTGAGGTTAGCAAACAAGTAAATGTCTTAATGGATTATTTAACAGGACACATCGGCCGTGCATGGCTGCTCGCCGGCTGTTCTGCAGCCTGCTCCTCTCTCCGTGTTTCTGCCAAGTGTCGCGCTGTGACAGCTGGCACACCTGGTCTGGTCTGGGATTAGAGCAATCAGTGGGCAGTGTGCTTAAAGCTAACTGGGTGATGGTGGTACGAGTGCTGGTAAGAGTGAGGTATGACAACGACTGGAAAAGATCCATGACGAGATCGGGCGGTGTCACCAACCAGATTAAGATCAAGTCTGTTTCCTAACATCCGAAACACTCACCATGAGCATTTGAGGAATGTGTGAGTGGATTACTGAAAGAGATACAGGTGTATGGTTTAGATATCGTTATATGATGATATCTTAAACACGTGTCACCGCTTGTTTAGCTTTGACCATCTGCCTTCATGCGTTTGATCTATTTTGGCAACTTTATATTGTTTGACATGTTCTTTACATTATCGACATCAACTGGAAGATTCTTGCTCTCAGTTTGTAGGAGATGTCACTGCTCAGTCTGACATCAGGAGAACGAGGAGGACGATCTGCTCAAAGACACAGACTGTAGGGCTTTGTTACTCTTGAGGACATGGTCAGAAATAAGCTTTCCTTCCGATTCTGCCATGAATCCTGAACAGTTCAAGTATTTTCAAAAAGAAGTCTGCAAAAACAGTGGGGCGATCAGACGTGAAGACGCAGACAAGTCAAAGAAAAAAGGCGGAATGTCGACACAGGGCCTTCGAGACTGATAACTCTCATTGAGACACATTCAACACAACGAGGCAAACCACAGCAGCAGGGAACCGCACCAGATACTACCTTCAACAAGTGCAATCAACGTGTTGACTGTGGTAACGCAATACAGGCTTACACCGTTATGTCTGAAGTCGAATATTCATTCAGATCAGCGGTTTTCAAAGTGTGAGGCACGCCTCCCCGGGGGGGCGCCAGAGAGCTTCAGGGGAGGCGCAGTGTGAGAAAAAAAGAACGATAAACAATGAAATCTAGCTACCGTACTTTTCGGACTATAAGCTGCGACTTTTTTCCCCATTTTTTGTGTACAGCTAACGGCCACTAGGGAACCTCCTAAATCTATGGATTTTACAGGTAAAATTAACCACCTTTAACTCTACGGGCTCTAGGACCGGTCCGCGCCCGCCACCTTTAAGCGGCGGGCTCCAGCAGGAAAAGCTGGAGGCCGGAAAAGAGCGAGACAGGTCGCGCGCCAAAGTAAAAGTGGAACCGAGAGACAGAACGAGAGCAAGCAGGTGCGCTTTATAGTCCGAAAAGTACGGTAGTTAACTTCAGCTAACTTTATGCGAGCGGCAACATCGATTTTTAGTGAAGTTACCGAAAGTGAGAGAGGAGACGGCGTCTGGCAGAAACGGAGGAAGTATGATCACGATTATTTGAAGCTAGGATGTCATGCACCGGTCCTGGCTGGGGCGGACTGGCCATCCGAATCTCAGAACGGCCGGTCGTCAGCGGACCGTTGACGGCCGGCTCGGTTCGTTGACGACCGGCACTGCCCTTTATTTTAATCGTAATAATACTTAGGCTACTTTGATCAAAAGCAAGTACCGGTCAAGGCTGCAGCCAGAGGATGATCTGCTTGTTGTTTAAAGTAACAAGCAGAGGAGGTGGAGGGTGACGCTACTCAGCCAATCAAATCGATGCGGTCGGTGAGTCAGCACGATAGATTCAAACACACACAGAGACGAGACAAGATTTCAAACGGCCTGCTCGAAAAAGAGAAAGGTAGACAGCGACAGTCTCTTACTGGACCGCTTTGAAATGCAATGGAATATCCCTGCGTTATAGCAACAACAAGAATAATAATAATAGCAATTATAATTGGGGGGGGGCGGCTGTTCGTATGCTCTCTGAGGGGAGGCTCACCTTCCCACACTTTGAAAACGCCTGATTTAGATAATTGGCAGAAAGATAACATCGCAGGAAGTTGGAAGCAATTAGAACAAAATGATATTTTTTTAATCTATTTTACGGCTAATGACACGTTGGCAACATACAAGCAGGGTAGCAGTGGGCCATTGAGTAAATGCCACTTGTATTATTCGATTGCAATTACGCTCACATTTATCCAGGTGTGAGTTACTCGCAGTAGTGTTGGGCCACGTAGCGCGTTAGCACGGCTCATCCACCGTTAAGCTCAGATGACAGTTATGATATGCAATGAACATAATCAACTGTCACAGCTCGTTAAGACACTGTTAGTTAGAAATAAAGCTGAGTCTCTTTGAAAGTTGTGATTTTAATAGAACAACAATTATGCTCTATTGAAGATCATTGGCCACGTTGCTCTCCTATAAATAAGTACACTATTCAACTCAAACCATCTTATCTTCCTGTCTTCGATCTGTCGCCAGCTCTCCGTCTCCACTCAGCTGCTGAGCTAGCTTCACTGACAAACTGGAACTCATCCTTAAATCCTGGAAGTGCCAATTCAGAGCTTTTAAAGCAAGTACGCTTCAAATATTAATGCGCTATTTAAAGTTTACCACAGAAAGTCAAACTACTGCTAGAACTTATTTTCATCCAACGTTTCTAATTACATAAAATCCCTCTTTGCTTACTTGGTCATTAGGTATTTCCAGGATAGCATATATTAGGATTGGCTTGATGGATTGTTGTGTCTGGAAATAACAGCAGGTAAACAAACAAATTGATGCCGGCAGCAACTCAAATGCATATTTCATGTATTACAGTGGCCCAAAACTCCAATGTATTGCTCCACGAGATATGTTCGACACCGACGGAGTTTAATGAGGTGGAATGACCTACTTTAACCAACACCTACAGCGGGGCGATGAAAGGAGATCCAGACACTGTGCAGAGTGACAGTAGCTTAATATGGACGTCCAGTGCTTCATTTGGAGAGCCATGTTTCAGCGAGGCCGAGTCTAACTGCGAGCTCTATTGAATCTGACATTTCACTGATAATTAAAAGCAGTCATGTGAACCTGTCAGGCTGACCTTTGAGCTTCAATCTGTTAAAACGCCTACAATGTTCTCGAGTCCCTTCACGTGACATATTCACATGGAGCATGAAGTTGACATTGCTTTATGGTTCGCAATATGATCATTTTAAAGAATTATTATTATTAAAACTATATTAAAATGAATTTCTAAGGATACATTCACGGATAAACTCACATATAAATTAGTCCAGTCTAATACGATGGGGTCGAAAGATCTTCGAAAAAAAGATTATGATTCGCTTTATATGCAAACGATAATTGTTCTGCTTTTTCTTCTTCAAAACATATTATAAAAGGTGTGTCTTTTGAAGGATCCGTACCACCAGGTAATGCCATTTATATTATAATATTGTATTTATGTTAAAGGTTCCACGTCATGGCCATTTCTACTGATCATGTTTCCATTGTTGAGGTCGACTTGAATAGATTTAAATTGTGCGATGTTCCAAACTCACATTGGTTTCACACACAGCATCTCTGTGTAGTCTGTGTATTCACTCTCTGTCCTACACGGCTTGTTGGAGCTCCTGCCCCCCCCCTCCCTGTGAGCCCAGTGTGCTCTGATTGGTCGCTACGTTGCAAGGTCAGTGAGCTGGCTTACTGGTGTGGTTTCCGGGTCGGCGATACAGCGAGAACAAGCGAAACTCATCCTGAGCACACACACACTCACAGCCGAAGTAGAAACAATAAGTGTGGCTTGATATTGAGAAAGAAGAAGGTTTGTAACGCTGTGAGAACGGGTCTGCGGAGAGCATTTCTCCGCCATCCCAACTCGTCTATTACCAGCGTTCAGGGAGCTCTATGCAAGTCAATGGGAGTCCCTGTTAGTTGAACATGTACGCTAAAGGTCCCCACCCCTCCTGGTGTGTGAGGAGCTCCGCGGATTGGTCCATTTTGGTTCCCGGAAGAAACAAATGGAAAAAGAGAAATGTCCAACGAGGCGTTCTGGGGCAGCAGACAGGTCTTCTCTGTGTTAGAGTTTTACTCGCTACAGGGTGCACTTGGAGGGGTTGTGACTCTGCAGACCGTTCACATGCAGAAAAAGGGGACAGGTGATAACCGGAGACATGACATGGGTCCTTTAACACACTGAACAATAATGATCTCATTAATGAAGGTACTAAGTGGATTTAATGTGTGACATTTACTTAACATTACATTTGTTTAGCAGCAATACACAACCATCATCTAAAAGCATGTTAGAAATCTTCCTTGCATGTGATTCTAGATGAATTTGTTCATATGAAAATATAGTACTAGTATTCAGTAATATTCAATAATAAGATGTCATTGTTGGACGATTGTGGCATAATGACAATACCTTAGTGTCAGACTGATGGTAATGTTTGCACTGCTTGAGCTAACTTGTATGCTAAATGTTGCTAAAAGTATAGCTATATATTGATATGAAGTGTAGGCCGGATACTTGATACTAAATAGGACCATGACACATACTTGACATTGGACAAATATTGCACCGCCTGCATTTTGGATATCGCACATTTCCATGTGATTTCAACACATTTCTGATGAATTGTTCAGCCCTAGAAAACTGGATGCTTTTTGGAGCTTCAGTCTTTTTATTTTTAAACCTGGTTTGTTCCTCAATCGTCTCTTTAATCCTTTGCCAGAGCTTCAGTATGCAGGCGGTGCTCCTGTGCTGGCTGCTGGTTTGTTGTTCTCCGTTCATACATCCTTTCGTTAAAGCTACTAGGCACGTAGCTTCTGTGCATTCAGTTGTGATTCAATAAAATGTCAGAGGGTGATTTAGACGGCTGCTCAGAGTTATTTCTCTTTAGGAGAACCGGTGCTTTGCTCAATGACGTGGCGATAGATGCCTTATGCAGTCGTAACACGCCAACTACATTACACAGCACATCCGGGAGCATCCTGTTGAAGGCACCTTAACGGGCATCGTGATTTGGGATGCTTTTTATGCATGGGCACACCTTCCCGAATGGAGAGCAAACAAAGGGACTCCCGTAGACAACAAAGAGAAGAAAGCTGTGTGTTTATGCCAGAAAAACAACAAAGAAAAACGCTGATCTGTGAGTCCCGCTAGGCACCGGACAGGAGGCATGGAGAGCGCAATGCTAAATAAGATGAAAAATGAGAGTATCTTCAATCAGCTGGGGATTGGGCTGCCCATCGATTTCTTTGGCAGGAGCTGAAATGTGTGGCCTTTAAAACTAAATATGGCCTGTTTGATTATTTATAGAAGAAAAGCTCCCCATCCATTATAAAGTCTTCTATCAAATCCAATACAAAGCACGGATCAGGATGGGTCAGCTTTGCTTTTGAGTTTAATCACTAAGAGGCAACAAGTTAAAACAATTAAAAACAATGTGGGAGTGCATTCTTTCAGATGGCCAGCAGGGGGCTACTCCATTGGTCTCAAAGAAAAGTCAGATTGTCTCGAAGTCTATGAGAAAATGAGCCTACATATACGATAAGATACGATACGATAAGATGGACCTTTAGGAGTTTAAGCATCAATAGAGTGAGGTTGAAAAGCAGGACAGTCCAGATTCACACAAGATAATTAAAATTAAAGATAACATGATATACACAAAATATATACGGGTATATGTAACTGTTAAAATAAGAATTTAATTAAATGAACATATATACCTATTTGACGATGGATTGTTAAATATATTTACATGTATGTGTGCCGGTAATCACTTAATGTCTTCTTCAAGAGAGCATGATGTTCATTCAGTAACTTTTTTTTATTTATTTTGTATTTGTAATGACTTTGGTTTGAATAATCTACTTCAATGTGTTTACAACAATTTAGATTTCTTGCAAAGACAAAAACAGTTGATGAAAAATGGAACTGGTCCCACAGAACTGGTCCCATTTAGAGTGAGATAAGATAACGAAGGGTTTACGTTGGGATGAGGCAGGCGCGGACTGGCCATCGGGAATACCGGGAGTTTTCCTTGTGGGCCGGTGCTGTGCGTCGTGCCATGCAATACATGCCGCGCATTAAGTGGGCCTGTCTGTCCATTAATCCCCGGTCCACTTCCCCCCCCCCAGTCCGCCCCTGGGATGAGGCTACCATTTAAACAGTTACAACAGTTAATGTACATGTTACTGTAGCTCCAGCTTCTGATGTCTGGTGTCTTATACATACAGTGTATGCTAAAGGGGGAAAGGCAAACATAATACTTGTATTAAAAAGTTCCCTATAGTAATTGGCAGGACAGGCTGTCAGAACTCCTCACCAGTTAGATAGCTTACTTCAATATGAACATGTGAGTCAATTAGCAGTGCCAATCACACGCTGCTGTGTCCAGGGACTTGTTGATTCCATGCTTGTTGACTCATTTGAAAACAGCTTAATTGGTTCTGTATTATTAAGCTTCTCATTGCCTGGCTAAAGGCTCAGATATACTGTATGGCCACACCTTCTTTTGTCTCACGCTCGGTTATAGATCAGTGCTTCCCCTAGGATGGAGTCATAGCAGCGGTGCTAAGGCCCGTTTCAGTGTGTGCGCGCGCAAAGTGCAGAGGGGGCCGTGCTTTCTCTGCTGCGCCGCTAAACTGCGGAACAACCTGCCCTCGCTATCAGACAGGCTCCCACACCGTCTGCTTTTAAATCCCGTCTTAAAACCCACCTCTTCTCCTTAGCATTCGTAAACAAGTAGATTGTTGTTTGTATTTGCTTTCAGTGGTCTATTGTTTTTATTATATGGTTTTTTTTGTTGTTGTAATGATTAAGTTTATTCTGGTTTGTTTTGTGTTTGTATCTTGTATTTTAAATGTATTTATTTTGTGTTTTGTGAGCTTATCTCTCTGTACAGCACTTTGGTCTGAAGGTTTTAAAGTGCTATATAAATAAAGTTGGATTGGATTGGAAGTGCGCCCCGCCAATTTGTTTCTATGTGTCTGCCAGCACAAGAAAGGCTCTCGAGGCCTAGTACCAGGGCCGGGTCTAGCCAATTTGCTGCCCCAGGCCAGATTTTATATGTAAAGAATAAATGAAAAATCTCTACAAAAGACAAATACACTACAAAAACAGAAACGTATTGACATATACGTCAACATGGCTTCAAATGTATTCAGTATTGTATGAATCTGTTTTAATTGGGGGGTGGACGTCACATCCCCCACTTTCATCACTTACAGCGCCTACATGTATGTCAAAAATCGGCCCTGCCAGTACATACAGTGGCAATGTCTCAAGATTTAGCAAAAATACACCTTTATTACACAAATACTACAAATCCACATAACAAACAATCAAAAACTAAAAATAGCGGCGCTGCGGCTCTCACCCGCCCTGCAGCTGAGCGACTCATTCACGCCTTCATCTCCTCCCGCCTTGACTATTGCAACTCACTCCTCTACGGCATCAGCACTACATCCCTCAGTAGACTCCAGCGTGTCCAGAACGCAGCCGCCAGACTCCTCACCCACACCAAGTCATGGCATCACATCACCCCGGTCCTCAAAGGCTCCCAGTTTCACACCGCATCCACTACAAACTCCTGGTCCTCACTTTCAAAGCCCTGCACCATCTGGCCCCCCCTACCTCACTGACCCCCTCATCCTCTACCAACCCCCCCCGGTCCCTCAGATCCACCTCAGCCGGTTTGCTTTCCATCCCCCAAGGCCAAACTCCGGAGCTTCGGGATAGAGCCTTCTCTGTGGCAGCCCCGAAGCTCTGGAACTCCCTCCCCCAAGACCTCTGTGAGTCTGAGTCCCTCACCCTGTTCCAGTCCCGCCTCAAAACCCACCTCTTCAACTCTGTGTCCATAAGCCCCGCCCCCTCTCAACCAACTTCCTCCTGATTGCTTTTCTGTTTTGTTTTATTTCTTTTTTGTTTTGTTTTGTGCGTCTACCCTCCCTCCCACATGTAAAGTCCAAGAAAAGCGCTATAGAAATATAATTTAGTATAGGGGAAACACTTAGATGCAGCGTCGGCAGCAGCTTTGGGTGCTTTAAATAATACAGGAGGGTTGGAATTTGTGCTGACATTTTAATTGTAGTCTGGTCTGTGGAGGTGCATTAGGGAGCAGAGGGGGCGGGGTTAGAAATAAGTGCTTTCCGTCTGCCTTAGGGTTCATTATGAGGAGGCGACGGGGGGGTAAGGTGGGGCAGGGAGGTGAAAGTAAAGAAAGTGCACAGTGGAAACAAAGAGAGTCTGGCAGGGTCCTCACTAACGGTCTTCCCTAGAGAGGCATGTCCCAAGAGCTGCCTGCCCAAAACCATCAACCTGCACCTCAGTATTGATCTGAGGCTTCACGCATCACCCAGTAACAACAAAACCTCTGCAATTAAGTGCTATTATGGCATATTTATGAGTGTCTGATGCTGCAGTACTGCTCATCTGCTGCAATAACTCACATGTAATGAGACGGCTACGTAGATACGTCTGACCAAGAGGAAAGTATCTCTGTTGCAGAATGATTTCACCGCTGAACACGGCTTCATGCGGTCAGTAGTTATAGAAAGGGTACAATGGTCAATTAAAAATATTACTACCCACAATCAAGCAGGGTCATAAAATGGTATGTCGGCTTGAGATAATTCCCTTTCCCCTAAAGAGCTTTATCTCTGCTGGCATGCGAGTAAGATTATTGTAATAATAAAAACATTGTTTATAAAGAATGTCTTATATAACGTCAGCAAAATGCATTTCCTGCATGTCTGAAAGCATTCTGACCAGGGGGGCATAATGCTTCATTAACATTTACACATATTGTTTGCCCGCACGCATTCCCCACTCAGTTATGAAAGTGCTTAACCCCCAGACAGAGCCTCTTCACCTATAAACCACAATTATTTCGTGTAGCAACAATACACGCAACTGTACACACTACAGCATAAGAACAAAAATGACCTACATGTTCATTAAATTGTGTCTTTGGAGGCCCTCTCATCCGCAATGCAAACAAAACCCATTGTTGCTCTGTAAGCAGCTTATGAGGAGGGTGTGAAGGGGGGGGGGCTCGCACACAACAGAGTTATTATGGGTACGCACTTCAATTTCTATAAGGAACCATAGACAGAAACGGCTTCATTATTCTGCACATTGTTGGGAAAGTGTGCCTCAATTACAAATAGGATTACATGGCTGACACGTGGACGCTGCAGCATTTATAACGATGCCATATTTTACTTTACTTCATTTGACTAATAGAGAAAATACATGCGATTAATTAGTTGACTTTACAATACATATTCTAATAAAGCAAATACATGGTTGTTTATTTTACAACATAATATAATAAAACAAATATATGCTATGTATTAGTTTACTTTACATCATTTGTTGTAATACAAATAACAAATATGCTTTGTATGAGTTTACATCACAAAGTGAGACCTTAACAGAAGAGCCATAGTTACATATATATTTATTATATTTCCTTTTTTTAGATTATTATAATATGGATTTGCTTTTATCACTCAACTTCACCGAGTTATAGTTTAGTACCGACACAGCCATTAAAGGTCCCACGTCATGGCCATTTCTACTGATCATGTATCCATCGTTCAGGTCGACTAGAAGAGATTCAAATTGTGTAATGTTCTAAACTCACATTCACACTCTCTGTCCTAAACGGCGTGTTGGAGCTCCTGCCCCCCCCCTCCCTGTGAGCCCAGTGTGCTCTGATTGGTCGGGACGTTGCGACTTGCGAGGCTCGTTGCTGCGAGGAGCGGACAGGTTTCCGGTTCGGCGATACAGCGAGAACAAGCGAAACTCATCCTGAGCACACACACACACTCACAGCCGAAGTAGAAACAATAAGTGTGGCTTGATATTGAGAAAGAAGAAGGTTTGTAGCGCTGTGAGAACGGGTCTGTGGAGAGCGTTTCTCCGCCATCCCAACCCGTCTATTGCCAGCGTTCAGGGAGCTCTATGCAAGTCAATGGGACTCCCTGCTAGTTAGCCAAGGGCGTCCTGGTGTGTGAGGGGCTCCGAGGATTGGTCCATTTGGGCCAATCCGGTCATTTGTTGTTGATCTGGGTGTGCACACGTCACAGAACCCAGGAGGCAAACAATGGAAAAATAGAAATGTCCAGCGAGGCGTTCTGGGGCAGCACAGACAGGTCTCTCTGTGTTAGAGCTTTACTCGCTACAGGGTGCACTTTGAGGGTTTGTGACTGCAGACCGTTCACATGCAGAAACACCTTCATAACACGAGGGGACGGGTGATAACCGGAAAAACATGACATGGGACCTTTAATATAAAAGCTCTTTCTCAGCAATGATGGGATATATTTCACATTGTTTACTTAAAGAGGCTATTCAATAACAATGATGTGTAAACCCTAGGGGTGTTGAAAATAATCGTTTCTACGATGCATTGCGATGCGGACGTGGACGATTCGGTCTCGATGCAGTGACGGAAGATAATCGGTTATAGAGTAGTAACGTTGCTTCCTGATTTTCCGGCCGCGGCTTTACTATAACGTTTTTTCTGTCACTTTAATATCAAATCGGTCCGTGACGCAGAGATCAGGGAGCAGACGTGACAGCGGCACAGCAACACGGAGCAGTCTGCTTTATCCACCAACACAAGAACACCAGTCCAGAACCAGCAGCAGAATGACCCGCTCTCCCTGTGTCTCTGAGCCGCAGCGACACGGAGTGTGACAGGGATTTATGTTTTTCAAAAATAATCGCGTTACAATCATGTCAGGTTTTTGGTGGATTTAATCAAGTCTTGGATTGCAAAGTATGAATGTCCTCTAGCAACTTTCAGGCGATATATACGTGTGTAAAGTTTGTGAAGGCAGGAGGAAAAAAGCTTCCGCGATCACCGTCTCCTCTCCGTTCCTCCAAGCCCCGCCCACTCCCTGAAAATAATGAGTGACAGGCTGATAGTGACCCGATAGAAACGTTATTATTCACTTAATCACTGAGATATAATGAAGCTAATTTAATCTCATACATTCATGGGATTTATCTAACAGTAAGACAGAGAATGTAAGTGTGCACCCACATGCAGTATTTTTGTTGTAAATCCTCCTGTTGTCTGCTGTGTTCAGACTCAAGTCCTGTGTGTGAGGCCTCATTCAGGACATTCAGTGTCCTTTCTTAACAGAAGACCGTGGCTAGAAGCTGCAGCTCGACTGCAGAAGCATTAGCTTTTTGTTTTTGAGGATGGAACAACTTCACACACGGAGGCTAGACCTTTACAATTAATTTATTTTGGTTTATAAATTAATGTCAAGACATTTATGTTATTGATTTCTGAAGCACTTTCTAAATAATAAAAAGAGAGTTCATATGTATTTACTGCATGTATGCATTGATGAAAAATAAGCCATGTGCAGTAATATAGAAAATTGAGGATGCAACGTATTGGTATGAATCGTGATGCACCGGATGCACCGGGATATCGAACCGAATCGAATCGTTGACAGGATAATCGTAATCGAATCGAATCGTGAGACCAGTGAAGATGCACAGCCCTAGTAAACCCCCTG
This sequence comes from Champsocephalus esox, assembly GCA_036324585.1. Classification (NCBI taxonomy): domain Eukaryota; kingdom Metazoa; phylum Chordata; class Actinopteri; order Perciformes; family Channichthyidae; genus Champsocephalus; species Champsocephalus esox. The sequence continues at coordinate 6,055,207 of CM070486.1, read as the reverse complement.
GCTTCAAAACAAGCTTATGTGTCTATCCTAAGCCAAATAGTACCGTGTCTCAGGGCTTCTGTTATGACATGTTTTGAAGACGTAATATTGGTCATTTGGATGATTGATTTATGTGGCCTCAATTTCAGAAGTCAAACACCATTATCCAAGTGAATCACAACAATGGTTTCAGGTATAATATCTGAAATGTGCCAAAGCAAATACAATTAGTTTGGAGTCCAAGTTTACAACAGCAGGGCAACGCAATCTCGGAATAACAAAGCCGGTGGAAATGTTTGGAGTGATGTGTTTACAGCTTCACGGCTGTTGTAATTGTTATATCAAGTGTGATCACAGGTGCCAGGCATAGAACAAGTTTGTTTATCCCGCAGGGTTTGAACGTGCGATATATAAAGCTTTGAGGACTCCATTCAGAAATGCAGAATGAGTACAAGGAAAGTTGAGATGAATGAAAGGGGCGGAACATCTCCTGTAGGGTTTGTGTGCATGTACTGTAAATGGTCTGCAGGGGCTAACATCCCGGAGTTTCTCTCCCACACCCCAATACCTGAAACCCATCACTATGTAACACTTCTATTGGCTAACTCTCCAACACATTGCATTTGATAGGCTAAGAGGCGAGACATCTCTAAGCGGTTGACCAATAACAACAGAGCCGGCCAGCTAACCAAACAGAGCAGACAGGGCTCTGGTTTCAGACAGAGGGTGAAAAGAGGTGCTGCAGCTCAGGCAGTATGAGAACAATAAAGAGCTTTTGAACATTAAAGCATGGAGACATGTAGAGACACTACATACTGATATACACCTGAACATCAGCAGGAGAGGACTCTTTAAAGTAGAGACACTACATACTGATATACACCTGAACATCAGCAGGAGGGGACTCTTTAAAGTAGAGCCACTACATACTGATATACACCTGAACATCAGCAGGAGAGGACTATTTAAAGTAGAGACACTACATACTGATATACACCTGAACATCAGCAGGAGAGGACTCTTTAAAGTAGAGACACTACATACTGATATACACCTGAACATCAGCAGGAGAGGACTCTTTAAACAGTGTGAGAACACAAAGCATGAACCTGCAAAGTTCAGAGTCTGATCTGACCTATGACCTCAAAAAGGTACAGGATTATCTATCATACCTTTGTGTAAAGACAATAGGCGAGGTTGTTTTGTAGACAATTCACCACATGCAACGATTGTACAAAGACAGTGAAGTAAAGATTTCCTTTTACATGAATTTCCATGAGATATTGCCCCTGAGAAAACATCAAATGACAAGGAAGCTCCCGGAACACAAAGACCCACGATCAAAGAGTGCATACTGTCAGGAGCACGGCTTGGAAAACTGCTTTATCGTCAAAAAGATGAGACGCACCGCTTTCTTTCCTTAGTAGTGTGTAAGTGCCACGTAGCAAGGCAGTATCCCCTCGTGTTGATGCACAGTCACAAGTCGTGCAAGCATCGAATGAACAGTAATGCTGAGCAAGACAATATATAGTCCTTTAATAATCTAAACGCTATACATAGAGGTTTAAAAATCAAGGATGTATGGATGTTAAAAACAGCAGCTAAATGGCACAATTGTCATACAAAAATGTCAGGGACCCAGATCCAAGTGCATAAGGAAGAAGCACCCGTGTGTAATTGCAAAAGACCCATCACTTCATACATGATTGATGCCGGTATTTAGGGCGAGTTATACGGAGGATTCCATTCCCAAAGGCTGGAAGCAATCAATGGCGGAGAAGATGAGTCGCAATAATGAGACGCCTGCGTGATGAGGTTATCCCCCCCGTCCTGTCGCAGGCCATAAAATAAAAATAAGGGGTCTGAGGACATTCTCCCCCCCCCGATGCCATTAGGCTCGATCAGTCAGTGTAAATCTTGATAATCCTCATGCAACGATTGGCATCCAAGAATCTAGTCGTGAGACAAGACACCGTTTCCTTAGAAAGTTACATTCAACTAAAGAACATATAAATACAGCGCTGTATGTTACACACATATTAAAAGAAGATTACAATGTTGCCGACGGCTACACATTTGATTTATTTTTAGAAACGTGCTTTCATCAGAGATTGCGGGTGTACTGTAGGTGGCGTGTGGCGCAGTGGGTTGTGCGTTGGTGTTCGGATCAGGTTCAAACCCCACTGCAGTCAGCATGTCGTTGTGTCCCTGGGACTCTTCACCCCAAGGTGCTCCTGTGGGGATTTCCCACAGTACTGAGTATTGGATAAAAGCGTCTTACATGTAATGAATGAGCTGTTGCTGTAGCAGAGATGATATCACGTAGAGGTGTGTCTAAAAATGACGAACATTATTATATTATGTTCGATAATAGCAACATGGACTAAGTGCACTAGCAGCTGAGATAAGAAAAATATATGTTAGAGGGGGTAGGACCAGTAACGTTTTTGTAAGCCTCTTCTTGCCCCTGTTGAACATGAACAGAGACTATCTGAACATTATTATTATTATTTTTTTTTCTGGTTTGTTATTATTTATTATAATTATTAATCTGAGTGAAAAAAAGAGAATATATATATATGTATATTATTGTTATATTTTTTTTGTTTCTGACATGTTCAATAAATTGACTAAACTAAACTTGATGCTAAGGACAAGAAATGACTTTGAAAACATGCTTTTCATTCTTGTTTAACCTCTGATTTAAGATAAATTAAAGATATATAAAAAGTTAATTAGATGCACTACCTTGTATGTTTGTCCAAATTATTACCACTTGAGTTTAATGGATGCTTCCTTCTGCACTTTCTCTCTCACGACAGCAGGGCATGTTTGGTTTTCTCTCTGAGGGGAATAGTTTTGTTGAAGCTGTTGTTGGCCTGTGGAGAAATGTACTCATGAGAAATGACTCTGAGAAGCTGCAGATAGAGCCATGAGAAATGACTCTGGAGAAGCTGCAGATAGAGCCATGAGAAGTGAATGCAGCTGATTATTTAATGTTGTTTTTATAGGCAATAATTTAAGCTTAGTGAGTTCCAGGTTTAAAATGTGCAATGAGTTCATTTCATTAAGTTCTGCAATAAACATTGAACCAGTCCGGCCCTCCACTAGCACCCATTGTTTTATTTTGGCCCACTGTGTGTTTCAGTCTGACCCCCCTGCGTTAGACCAAATGGATCTTTTCGCTAAATTCCAATAAATTCTCCCGAGATGTCACGATAGAAACATAACCCAAATACATGTGGGAAATGTGGTACATATTCAGCTTCTATACCCTTTAACATTCACATTACTGTGCTTATTTAACATGAACTGTAATTGATGAAGAGAGCACGAGATGGAAAGTCTTCCCATGTAAATGCACCACGTGGGAGGGAAATACTGATCATGTAAAGTAGTTTTAAATATCCACGGTATAACCAAACATGCAGTTATTCAATGTAGTACATATATTACAAGCATCCTGTCCACGTCATCGCCCCCTCGCTCACCTCTCACTGACGAGAAGCATGCTGAATGACTGCGTGTTCGATTTGGAGCACTGTGCCTGAGCGTCGAGCGAAATGAAGAAGACTTCTGGACGAACATATACAACGTGTATTCCTGGTGGCCAACACTGTGGGATCCAGGCCGAATATCAAATGCCCAGAAAGGGAGAAAACGTGAGGTTTGGAGTGAAGCTAATGGATTTATACATACATTAGTACAGATTTGTTTCTCAACTAATAAAGTAACATGAACAACTTTGCATAATTATGGTTACCTTTTAAACTAGACATTTTGAAGGCATTATTTATTTACTGGCGAATCAGCATTGAAGCGAGTCAGATTATGATATGTGTTATAGTACATGCAGCAAAATAAACTCAATAGTATACACTTCAGTTTTTGTATTCATTGAATGAAGTATAGTACTACTGTATCACATGAGAAGTATACATCTGTAGTTCATTGAAGTGGACTTAAATGAACCAGTTTTAAAAGTACCTATTGATGAAATGCTCAGCATATATGCAATGTGAAATAAAGTCATGGGAACTGGGCAACATGACACTAAAATGGCTGCTTGTATAGTCGCAAGTAGGAAGTATTGTGTTGCAACTCTCTTAAGCGCCTCATCACCAGCTGTTTACACTCCAACAACAAAGTATGAGGGTCAGTTTGGGGGTCCACTGACCTCAGATTCAAGTTGGTAGACTGCAGCTGGATCGCCCCCCACTCAAACGTATCAGTTTACTCAACTTCACCAGAGAAAGCAATCCTGCTGCTGGTCCCTGAAGCTCGCAGTCAGGATTTCACAGCTCTTTGATTACTCTGGAAAATATCTCTGCCAAATCGATAGCGTGAATGGCTGCCTGGTGGCTGCACCTCCGTCTCCATTACCATAACATCAGTCTCCGGGTAAAACCTGATGCCTGCTGTGGGCACAAATAAAGTGTGCGAGCGGGTTTTCAGTTTCCTGTCTTTTCATCAAAGTCTTTTCATCACTTACTGCCCCTCGAGATAATGAACTGCTTGTGCACAGACAAGTCCGAGAAACTGCATCGACAAACATATTAATTGTGTTTACCTTGTGCGCGGTATGGATACTTCTGTGCTGTATGATGTGTGAGGAATTCTTCAAAGGGAGGGATATCGCACTGTGAAGATTTGGGCGTGGAAGCCCACATGATTAACGGAAAAGATTTAAGAATCAAGACACACACCTTCTCTGGTTGACACAGTGTCAGGAAGATGGATGGGAATACGCTTCTGTAATAGACTGGCCTCCTGCCTCGAGGGAACGACCGGTAAACCTTAGTGCCTCTCGCTCAGAAACAGGAGCTGGGCGGCTGGTTTCAGAGCTAGTGGCTCCAACAAGGCTTACAAAACCCAGCCGTCATTAAGATATCAGATTCAAAGGCTGCGGTTCTCACTGCAGCTCGGCGACTTGTTTACTCGAAGGACGTATATTTAGAATTCCAGACTGCTTACCCAACCTTCATTTATCGTATTTATGGAAAAGGCAAGATAACGTTTCCTTTTAAGAAGCCCCTTTTAAGGGTTTTAATGGGATTGCAAATGCCTTTTAAATAACTCTGATAGCATAGTATTTTGTTTGGAGAAAAATAAGAAACCCCAGATTGAATTAAGATGGGGTTTAGGGTTAGGGTTTGGTTTAAGATGATGTGTTTAGGATTAGATTACACTAGATTACCAATCTGTGTGTGTGTGTATGAGAGAGAGAGAGAGAGAGTGTGTGTGTGTGTGTGTGTGTGTGGTCTAGCATTACTATACTTGTGGGGACCTACATTTGTTTACATAGTCACGTGTGGGGACTCGCCTCCCTTATGGGGACACAATGGAGGTCCCCATGAGGGGGATCATTAATTTTAGGGTGAAGACTTGGTTAGGGTTAGGGTTAGGGTAAGGGTAAGGGTTAGGGTTAGGCATGTGTTGGTTATGGTTAAGGTTAGGATAATTCTCCAGGAAATGCATGTAAGTCAATGTAATGTCCCCTGAAGTGATGTATACATGGTGTGTATGTGTGTGTGTGTGTGTGTGTGTGTGTGTGTGTGTGTGTGTGTGTGTGGTGTGTGTGTGTGGTTGTCTGCTAGTATGGTTGTCTCCTGTGTTATATGTGTAATGTGGGAGCACGGTGAGTGTTGGAACGTGCATGATGTTGTTGCTTATTAGAGGTGATTGTTGTGTTGAGGTGAGATGTGTAGAGAAGTGAAGTACATGATAATTGTTGAATAGTTGAAATACTGATTTGGGGAGGTTTGGTGTGCTTGAAGAGTGATGCGAGTCGTGGATGGTGTGTTTAGGGTACTGGTTTCTATTGCTGAGGCCAATGGAAAAACAATGGCAACGGCCTGCAGTACTTCCTACTTCCTAGTATTTGTAATAAAGGCCAATGCCTTCCATATAGTGGGGTATAGCATATGCCACCCGCGAGGCTATCTGATTGACAGGTGCTGATTAAAGTATGACAACCAGGGCGTCCTCTGTTGGTCAAGCGGAAACATACGACACGCTTACAGACACATCCTTTGTTTGAGTCTGTCATCTCGTGTCTCTCACAGCGTGGGTCCTGTCACTCTCACCGCCAGGCCGTCCAATAAGGGCACTCATCAATCACTGGATGAGTGATTCTGTCATTAGTGAAGACCAGTAGAGCCAGTGTACTGTACTGTATATCACCATGGAGAGAATCCACTACCTCTTCCTCGACTTTTCCGGTGGCAGAGACCGACGGGACGTATTTGAAGTACATACAGAGGAGGTGACCTGGGTGCGCTTCCCAGTCACACAGCTCTTCCTCACCGTACATAGCGCGGTACAACTAGCTTTGTAAGTGGAGCAGGGTTTGTATCACTGAGTCTCATTTGAGTAACTGCCTTCTCTGGTTTGATGTATCAGTCCTAATGTAAGCTAGGACTGTCCTTCCCAGGCCCTATCACACATTCAATACAAAAGACTGGCAACCTTTTGTTCTCGTGCACTTGCCAGACAGGAGGGTGCCACTGGACCATTGTCAGGCATATTATCATACGGATGTCACCTGTCGTATGTCCCTTTTGTTTCCTGCTCCTCTGTATACATGATTGCTTTTCTGTGTAATGGGGTCAGATTTATGTAGCACACTTGGCGCATGTTATCTGTCCTTCCCGCTGGAAATACGATTGATTCTGTTAACTCTTTATTAAATAACACAACTTCGGTTTGAACTTGTATTTGTTATTTTCTTACCAGAAGGATTAAGTGTGGAATTTCCACCACAGGGTTGTTGACGCTTTTAGCTCATCACGTCCCGACTATCGACACTCCCTGTACTCATGTCTCTCCCGAATGTCTCCCCGTCCAACATGCTGCCGCTCGGCTTCACGTTAACTGGTGTCCTTGTTTGGTTTGGCACCTCTTTGAATCTCCGAGCTGCTCTTCCCTTACGACCAAACGCGCCGCATGAGCTCTTCAGGCAAAGCTCTGTAATCTTTTCCAAAGTCTTGGCTGAAAGAAAAAGATGACTGGGCGTTTGCTGCTAAAGCCCCCAGACTTTAAATCACCCTTCGGTGTTCTGAACGGAGGCCCCCATTTCCAAAATGACCATTGACCAGTGATATCACGGTTTGCCGTCCTGACACTTCTTTGGTCAATATTCCCAGGGCAAAAGACACACTTGACTAAAGCTGAGGGAAGAGGTTCCTAACTCCAGTCTCTTGTAGCAAATGCATACACTTAGTATGCCCAACAATCCATCACTTCCTCCTCCAAAAGGACTTTAGTCTCAATATAACATTTATCTCCAAACCTCCATATTTCCTTTTCTCTTTTTGTACTGAAGATAGTAGTTGTTGAATCTTACAATTCATCCAATGCTGAAAAAATAAAATAAGCTGCAATATGTGCCAACTTCTCTCCTTGACCTAATGGAAGACGTGATCAGCATTACAAGCCATCACAAAGTACCGGCAGGGATTCACAGCCAGATGAGGGCCATCAGCAGTCATCCCCGCTCGTTCCCTCTCCTGCCTATAGTCTATCATTAAGCAAAAGGCTAAGAGAAATACAATATATGCTTTATGGCTTAAACCTCGGCTTGGCTGATGGTATCAGTACGTGTTGATAAGAAGACCGAAACAGTTTAGAAATGGCTGCAAATGAAACCTATATCATTTCTTCTTTGTAACTCTTGTGTACATTCTTGCAAGTCATGTTTCCATGGTGATTGATACTGCTGCTATCTGTAAATGCAACTTTGCTTTTATTCATATGCAAATGTGAACAATTTCTTATCTCAACTTTCGACTGACAGACATAATGCATTGTGGAGGATATATTCAGTTGCATAGCAACCTGCAATTATGCATGCTCTCTAGTGAGAAGATGCTCACTCACTGTGTCCTTCTCCATGTCCTCCCTTTAAACTAGGGGAGGAGGTCCTTTCTCACAAGGAGTGAACCCGGTGAACGCGCCAATTAGCCGCGTCGAAAACAGATACTGCAGCCTGTCATAGGGACAACACAAATACAGCTGCTTAATGTCTCAAACACTTAGATTGTGCATGAAGTCATCCAAGGTTTGACACTGTACTAAAGCCGCAGGGGCAACAGGAAGTATATGAGGCAATACAACACAAACGGTGTAGCAGTGACCCCAAAGGGCGTAAATTAAGGATCCTGCAGGGAATGTGTAGCATCTTCGGATCAGGGAGAAAGCAGCAGACTGAGCCGGAAGCCTCACCTCAGGGTCACCAGATCTGTAGATTTAGGGATAGTTTATTACGCCCACTGATAATAAATCCTGCACAAAGGGGACGGCCTGGAAAGCCTTGGTTCTGACTCAGCTGGCTGTATATCAGGGGTATCCTCACCTTCGCTGCACTGTCTGAAGAAATGAGCGTTTGTTTCCCGGAGAGAACCTGACTTATGTCTGGGAAAAGCATGCGCAGTGCAAAGCTCAAGAATCATCGACTAGTAAAGTTCACAGCCACCTGACGTGGGCCGAGAGCGAGCCAGTGCCTTCGGGCTGTTATTGAAGCTAAATCAAATACATTGAACTTTTAATGTGCACACCATGTTCCGATCTCCATTTACTGTGTCGATGTGCGTGTTAGTCCTCTGCCTCTACACGTTGATCGTTACTGTCGAGGTCTTTATATGTTGAATTCTCAGCAGAGTTAAAACCCCTTCATGTTTAACGGGCCACAGTGCAGAGTATCTCCTTTCTCCCGTGTAATTATTTCAAAGAAGTTGTTTCACAAGTCAGGTAGAGTTTAGAGAAACATGATTCCCGCTGCTAGATACTGGAATAGTTTTTCTGCTCAAAACATGAATATTTGGTCAAAACATGAAGCGAAAACAAGCACACATGCAACTGTTAACGCTGCAGTGCCAGCCTCTGCATGCGGGATGTGGTGCAGAGTAGTACTTGTTCACTTCTACTGAGACTGAAAGGGAACCAACTCAAACACAGAACAACACAATGCTTTATGGGAGACGCAATCTTAGTATGAATATGAAACACATCTGGCCCGAGCTATTGGAAGTGCCTTTTTAACCTTTACTACTTTTACGTACGTATCTGCCACTACGTTTCTTTGCACTATTCAAGACTGCTTGTCACTGTATAGTGATATATTTTTGACATGATAACAACCTGTCCTTCACTGCAAACATCGCTGCTACAACCCGCTGCTGCAGATACACACTTTACAGCATCAGGAGGATGCGTCCCCAGCTGACCCAGAAAGCCACGCAGGTTCTGGTCCAGGCTCTCGTCAGCTCACGCCTAGACTACTGCAACTCCCTCCTGGCTGGTCGACCTGCATGCGCCATCAGACCTCTGCAGCTCATCCAGAATGCAGCGGCTCGCCTGGTCTTCAACCTTCCTACATGTTCCCACACCACGCCGCTCTTCCGCTCCCTCCACTGGCTTCCGGTAACTGCTAGAATCCACTTCAAGACACTGGTACTTGCGTACCATGCTGCGAATGGATCTGGCCCTTCCTACATCCAGGACATGGTTAAACCGTACACCCCAGCGCGTGCACTCCGCTCTGCATCAGCCAAACGACTCGCTGCACCCTCGCTGCGAGGGGGACCCAAGTTCCCATCAGCAGAAACACGTGGGTTTATTATCCTGGCTCCAAGATGGTGGAATGAGCTCCCCACTGACATCAGGACAGCAGATAGCTTACACACCTTCCGGGGGAGACTGAACACTCATCTCTTTCGACTCCACTTCAAGCAATAGAACTATTAACAAAGCACTTATATACTAATAAAGGACTGCTTCTCTAAAGCCAGTTGAGTAGCACTTGAAATGTTTTAGCTCTATGACGCCTGATGTACTTTATGATTCTGTTTTCCTCAAGTTTGTATTTTGTTGGTCGAACGCACTTATTGTACGTCGCTTTGGATAAAAGCGTCAGCTAAATGCAATGTAATGTAATGTAATGCCTCTTGGTTCGTCTGTTGTTGGTGACTGAGTTCACTGAGTTATTTTCATTATACTTGAAATAAAGGTTAATCAGAGTTATCTGCATTTGGGTCCTGCTTCATTCACTCAACCGTAACAATTAGCTCTTTTTACTGCACTGCTAGTGTACCGTTTTATTATTTTTGCTGCTGTGTTTATTGTATATTTGTAACTAAATAAAGTCCTATTTTATCAAATGCATTTATATTTAGATTGGTTGTGCCCACGGGGAAGGGGTCGAAACATATTGTTTGTTATTGAGTATCTGATGATGTGAATCCAATCTGATCATCTTGATTACATAAGCAGTTGTGTTTCTTTATATATATGTTATAATGAATTAAACTATTAATGCACTGACTTTAAAATCAGAAAATATATATATTAGCTTAGCTTTTTACAATAGCATGGCTTAACTACAGTTAGCTCTATTACATTGAAGATCGGTGCAGTTGTGCGTCTGCAAGTGAAAAATATTAAATATGAATTATAAATAGTTGACTCTTAATGAACTGCCATTAGAGCTGAACTACTTAAAATAATGTGTGAGGTGTTTGTACTTTTCCTAAATATTACATTGTATGATACTAACAGTACTTTACTCCACTGCATTTTGGAATGTCAGACTTGTTACTCTTCTACATTTATCTGACAGCTTTAGTTACTTAATAGATTCGGACTATTATCTCATACAGAATATACATAAGTAGGTTGAGATATTCAGAAGCAGTATATAAAGGTATTTAAATCTGCTATACATCTACCATGCTGTGATGAACACATCAATGTGTGAATTATCAAGTCATTGGGGATACGTAAAGTATTGATGCAGATACTTAAGTAATATTTTGAATGCAGGACTTTTATTTGTAACAATAGGCACTTTCACACCAAGTACTGTGCCGTACTTAGTTCATGAGAACTCTTTAGTTCTCATGACGTGACTTCTTCTTCTTCTTCTTCTTTGGGTTTACTGGCAGGCCGCAACTTCACGGCGTATACTGCCACCCGGAGTCCCCGGCCCGAAGTCCCCGGAGTTGGGGAAGGCTTCAGTAGAAGCTGCTGGGACTCCCAGCAGCTTCTACTGAAGCCTTCCGAGTAAATCGCCAGAACGCCTCATCTCCACCGCTCCCATGTTTTCTTGTGTGTTGCCATAAGTTAGTCTCTCTGCGTTTCTGCACTGGGATAATGATAATGCTAATAATGTTAATGCGAGGATAATAAAATGGCGGCTTCACAAAACCTTTTTGGAGTTTTACGGGGCGTGGTTTGCAATCCGCCCAGCCAATCAGAAATAGGAACCTTTTTCTCCCACGAAAGTACCTGCTCTCTAGCAGGGACGGAAAAGGTTCTCATGAACTAATTTCTCGCTCCGGATTTTTTTGGTGTGAACGCAAATGTTCGGAACCACATCAGAACTAAAGTCGGAAAAATACTCCGGTGTGAAAGCGCCTAAAGTATTTAAAAATATCGTATAGCTTCTGTTATTGGAGTAAAATGGTGCCTGTGAAAGCATTTTATTTTGCATTACACCCTTCTTGGATGTAAATGTACAGCTGGACCTTTGTCCATTTCAATATGTGTTTTCCCAAAGTAGGCTTCAGGGATACCTCAGAGAAATAGTTACATTGCCACTCCCCAGAACTTACTGTAAAGAGATATTTTATGATGATTTTTGCTCATTAGTCTGGATTTGCCCACTGGATCCTTCTTCGCTTTCCATGCTGCACATCTCTTCCATTTATTCTTAATGAGCTTCACAGGGTAGTTTTCCTCTGCCCCCTGTGAGCTCTGAGGGCAGGGGGAGTCAGGTTCACTTAGCGAGGGCATCGGGAGTCTGAGGGGGAGTGGGAGAGATTTCATGCTATGCAAATTGACAAGTGGATTCCACTATTTCCCCGATGGCTTCACCTCACCTGCAGCACAGACGGATCAATCTGTTCTGTCAGAGGACGTGTGGTATGGGAATCATGGGCAACATCTACAGTGATTTGTGTGGGAGGGATAAGTGACTGAACAGAGGGATAAGTGATTGGGTGGGTTGCGCTTTACATACGGACATCATTAGTATTCTGGTCCTTCAGTAGCATAAGCTAAACAGGTCAGTTACTGTCATTTGTGCCATGGTATATTTTATAACTTAAAAAACCATTATTAATATTATTATTTAATTTAGTTTGTATTATTTGTATTATTTATTATTATTATTATTATTAATTATTATTATTATTATTATTATTATTATTATTACGTATTATTGTTATTTGTTTTAATTATTATTATGTATTATTCATTTCATGTGTTTTATTCGTACAGGTTTTATGAGTATGTATGTGTTGTTATTATTATGTATTAATAGATTTTCTCACAACAACTTAAATGTATTCATATTGATAAGAGGATCTATGTGTAGACATATATGTCTTTATGCATGTATAAATAATAGTGGTGTCAAGAAATAAACCAAATAATAATTGCGTTTATCACAATATATATATACAGACCCGGCGTCATGGGCGGGCCCCATGGGGCCGGGCCCGCCCATCCTTGATTTGGGCCCGACCATCCAGGATTTGGGCCCGACCAGCTGTTTTAATCAGGGCTGAATACAACATTTTAATTGTTTTATTATTATGTTCAGTGGCGGCGCCAGGGTATACTTGGGTAGGCTACAGCCATACCAATAAATGGCTTAGCCCCACCATGAAAAATGATTTTAAAGTAAGCTCAATAAAGTCCGCCAACTCGCGCGGAGTAAATTGCACAGACAGCAGTTAGTAAGAATGATTTCAGCAGTCACTTGTCTGGAAATACCGAAGACTAGAAACGGTTTGAAAACTTTTGTCACGTAGTGATCATCTTTCAATAGAACATCTTTGATAATGTCTTCTGGCCAATCAGAATCAAGATAACGACGTGGTGTTGTTGCAGGAAGTCCCGACGGAGAATATTTTTGCTGTAGTACATCTCTATATACATCGATACAACATTACGTGTTGATAGAAATCAACACGTAATGAAATAAGACCCCACGGTTTGATGATTGATAGGTGTGTGGGCTGTCTTTCATTTTGACACACAGAACAATGGGGGCTATCCACCCTGATCCACAATGTAAAGTCATTCACAGCCTCTTCCCTCTTCTCTCTGTGGGGAGCAGCAGGTTCAGCTTTCAGAACAAAGTAACAAAAAACTGAAATGGTATTCATTTTTTTAAATATGTCGTGTAGTAATAGATTTATTTATTTGTCTTCTCAAGAGAGAACCAGAATGTGTATTTTATGTTAGTATTTCAAAAAATCTCCCCAGACCCCCCTGCAGGCGTTGGGTTTTCAGCATGTCAGCTCTTTCACAATTCAGTTTTTCCAGGAAATGTAAGTTTCGGGGTGGGCCCGCCCTGGTACATCAAATGCCCGCCCAGAGACGTATGTCTGCCGCCGGGTCTGTATATATATAACAAATCATGATCAAGCAAAAGTTTACATATACTACTATTTACTTGTAATTTAGGCGAAAGCTAAACCAAAAACACATGTTAAGAAATGCATGTAATTGTATAAGGTGTTATAACATTTCAGCTTCAGACACTCACAACGTTTGTCATGAGGGCTCACCAATTGATGATGTTGCAAATGTGTGTAATGAAAAACTGATACATCTCTTAAAGGGGACCTATCATGCAAAATGCACTTTTTGATGTATTGTATACATCAACACGTGTCCCCGGTGTGTCGGGGAACTCACGCAGCTTCAGAAAATAAAACCCTCTCTTTTCCTCCGTACCCAAATCTCTAAAAGCGGGGGAACAACGGAGCTGATCCAGATTTGCGTCCGATATGACGTAATATCTGAAATGAGGACCCATGGCCCAATCAGAAACGTTGCTCTCAGAAACAATGCCCGACTGTTTTGGACGTAATATGGTCGGTGTTTACATTAGCATCGCTAACACTCAGAGCTAACCTGTACTGGAGAGCATGTGTGTGAAGAAGCAGGAAGTAGAAAGGAACTCACCTTGTGGTATAACCGGCAAGAGAGAAAGCCTTTGAGCTCCAGACTGTTTCAGAGAGAATCCTTGATGATCCATGATATGGTGTTTCATCACGGCAGCATTTAGTTTAGACGGTAGCTGCCGGGTCCCGCATGAGCTCAGACCCTCCTTTTTTTTTAAGGCTTTATCCCCAAATCAGCACTTTTGAAACAGGAAGTGAAATAGAGGGATACGAGGCATGGCTAGAATGATCTGTTTGGTATTTTGAGCAAAACACTTCACATTTATATATCTTTATATATCTGAGACCTGTGCTATTGCCTACAAATAGCATGATAGATATAAACAACACATTAAAATCAGTGCAGAGAAGAACTTGCCACCATCTGCTCGGACTGACACAACAAACGGAGTTGTTTCCAGCAGCAGAAGATGTACTTCCGTTTGCTTTAGCGTTCTCAATAAGGCCAAACAGAAATCTGCAGATGGAGCAATATGGAAGTTTCCCTGCATTCGTCACCGCCGCCTTTTAACACTCAGTCTTTTAGCATTTGCATGATGTCTGTTGGCCTGTGTTAAGCGATGCCGTATAATGCTTCCTTAAGTGATGGTGTCAATAGAAAACAGTTGCCAACCTCTACACCCAGATCAAATGTTCACCGCCACCGGACGCTTTACGGCATCGATGCAACTAACTACCACTTAAACAAAAGCGTTATGAAGAGGGCTGAAACCGGTCCCTCCTCTTCACTTAACTTACAGCTCACTGTGTGCTCTGTTGTTGAATATAAACTCTTTAGCTTCCTGTTGCTTGTCAGCCGCGCGAAACACTTAATTTAAGATAAGATACTGTGAAATAAGATGGACCTTTATTAATCCCTGTGGGGAAATTCAGTCGTTTAAACCGCCACAGGGTAAGAATGAAAAACAGGACAGCACATATTCACACAATTAAAGATAAAATCAAAGATACAAATCATGAAAAACTATGAAATAAGAAATGTATTAAAATGAAAATGAACATATATACATATTGGGTCATATATGCGTGTTAGATATATTCACATGAATGTGTGGAAACTGTGTATTTTATGTATTTACTCTCGTATTCACATGCAAACGTCGACATGTGCTCATATGGACTGTGAGGGAGTTTCATGCCAGATCTACATTTCATATTTGCAGTCGATAAAGTATGACCCTTATATTAACCCTTTCATTAAAGTTGGATATGAGCAGATGTCTCCCCGTAGACCTTCAATCAAACAGCCTGAAAACGTACATTGTGTTTTTGTTACATGCTGCATATGAATGTGATTTTTATCAAATGCAAATGTATTCATCATCTGAAGACCTCATGCTTTCAGGAGGTTTCTCTACCGTCGAACAGATGGTGAGGTCAACCCATCTCACAGAGCTGCTAACCCTCAAGGAATTTCATTATTCTGGGGTTCCATTGGAGGGATTCAGCGTCCCGTGATGTGCACTCTTATTCCTAAAGTATGTGTTGGTTACTTCTTCTTCCTCCCTCTTTGAAAAAGGGATCAAATGCACTGAGTTAATTTCACTATACTTAAACTTACTCTAGATATCTGTTCTAAAGCCTTCTCTTCTTTTTATTCTAACAGAAGACATACTGTATGAGCTACAGACAATTTGAGTTGTGATTTAGTATTTCACTGACATTCATTTGGGGAATTCACAAAAGACCGAAAGTAATGGAGGTATTAGAAGCTGAAATATCCTGCCTTTTAGACGCTGTATAGTTCAGAATTGATGCAACAAATGGCATTTATTGTCGTATTTCTGCAGGATTTCTATTATACAGTTTTCCTCTCCAAGTCCAAGCTAATCCATTCATTCATCCATCTTCTCCCGCTTATCCGTGGTCGGGTCGCGGGGGTATCAGTTCCAGCAGAGAGCCCCAATCGTTCCTTTCCCTCATCAACCAGCTCTGACTGGGGGGTCCCAAGGCGTTCGTTCTTTGGGTCAGTACAAGCTAATAACTTGTGAAAATCATGAAATTACTCAGTTTTAATTGTGTATTTAGGTGTCCTGGTAGGGCTGCTCAATTAATCGTATTTTAATCGCAATTACGATTATGCCTTGCAACGATTACGAAAACAACGTAATCGAAATAAAACGATTATTATTTGATTTATTTTTGTATTGGTTTTTCAGTTGAATTATACTTAAAGTTCAGGGTGATCAACTGTTAAAAACATACTGTTCACATTTTTTCTCCAATAAATGTATGTTTTCAAAGTAAATAGATAATCGTGTTTAATAATTGTGATATCAATTATTGACCCAAATAATCGAGATTATGATTGTTGCCATAATCGAGCAGCCCTGGGTCCTGGTTTGATTTAAAATATATTATTGATTCAAAATGGTTCCCACTGTCACGATCTGTCCGTGTTTTATTTTTGTCCTGTCTTTTTGGTTTCCTGTTTTAGTTTGAAAAGTGTTCAACAGACGTCTTGTCTGTTGCTTCCTGTCTCTGGCTGTTTCTCAATCGTGAGGATTTTGGCTTCCAAGCCAATATGTCAAGGATGCTACGTCATCGAGTGCCGCCGAAGGACTGTTTCAATCTCCAGCATACTTGGAATTCCACCGAGGCCGCGTCCTTGGTTTGGGGGAAATTTCGAGGCTGCACATGGGTGGACCTCGCGTCCTTAAAATCCCCACAATGCTTTGCGCACGGACCAATTTCAAAAACCCTTGCGGAGAATGGCTGAACCGACGCAGCACACATTTAAATGTAAGTATGTAGTGGCGTGGAACACGTGTTGGTGAATATGTTACTTTGTTACATTTGTTTGTTATCACCAAAAATGTGTTCCGTGAAATTAAAGCAAGTTCATAATTAGATTAGTATTTATTTTTCAGTACAGTTTATGTTGAAACCGTTAGAGAGAGTGGCACACTTGTTAGCCTGTTCCATTCTTCTTCGTTTTCCGTAGCCGTGGCTTGGAAGTATACTTGCTTCGTTTCTGAAGGAAGTGACTTGGAAGTATGCGACTACCAAGCCAGAATCCTCGCGATTGAGAAACGGCCTCTGTGTCTCTCCCTCCTGCCTGATTACCCGATTGTGTTCACCTGGTGCCCCTGTGTTTGCTCCTCCCTCCTCACCTGTGTCTTGTTTGTGTGATTAGTCTTGTGTGCATTTAGGTTCTCCTTTTCCTGTTAGTCTGTGAGTTCCTTGTTGTTTTTTGAATGTGTTCACAGGGGAGAGAGTTCTGCTCTTCAAGTCTAGTTGAATCCTTGAAATAAAGGTATTCTTTCAGTTAAACCTGCATGTGGGTCCTGCCTCGTGATGGCAAAATGAAAGCTTTGAATGAAGCATCGAACCACTTGGACAATTGTGTCGGAAATAGGTTAATTTCTCGAAGCTTCAGTTACAGCGACCTCTCCTGGCGAAGTTGCAAGGCTGCAGTGGGTTTAACGTATCTTTGCCTTGAAAAATATTCGATGCACACACTAAGACTGAATATCATGTTCTGTTTGCAATTAAAGATTGATAATTGTGTGTATTGGGAGGACATCACTGCATTCGGGCCGCCGGCTCAACCCACTGGGCTATATCTTCCTTAAAATATTGAACTGTTTTTATATTACTGATAATTGTCTTTTTGTTCACAACTTCTCCACATTTCAAAGTGTTTTCCGAGCCAGAACGACCTATCTTTCTTCCTGGCTTGCTCTATAATGACACTACAATTCAAATGCAATACCAACAACAACAACAACTCAACAGCAACAACGCAAACTACGACAACAACCCACACATTGCGCATTGTTTAGAGCGGTCATAAAGTGTTGAAGCACTCAAATTCAAAGTCAGAATCGAGACGAGGCGGTGCATTGAATCGCGTGAATGGACCGCGAACCAGTCAAGTGATTCATTCAGGAAATGAAGCAGTTGCTGCTTCGGACGTCACATGTCACGTGATTTGAAGCACGCTTCGAAGCACTGCTTCTATGGAATAGGAAGTACAGGGTTGAAGCTCCGTTCGAAGCTTCAGTGTCAAACTGCCATCACTAGTCCTGCCTGCTTCGCTCAATCCTGACACCCACTTTATGATCCATTGATTCAGTACAATGAGTGTTTGCCTCAATGGTGTAAATCTTGTGTTTAGATTATTTTGAATATATGTGATTAAGAATCATGCGAGAAAACAATCTCTATTGTTACGTAAACAAATGGTATCCCCTCTAGGAAAAACAAAGACATTGTTATGGGTTATTTTACTAAACTTGAGAAAGAAAAAACAGCAGACGTAGAATAACGCTTACACAGTCCAAGCACTAAACCCCACGGCAAATACTATTCATGTATACAATCCTTGAGGTGCCTCTTTAAAGTTAAAACACAAGCAAAGTCTGGAACTTGCTGAACCAAACTCCAAATGTTTTCCACAAAAGCATAATACATTCCCCCGTCAACATTACAGCACAAATAGACTCATGAATCAGGAGCTTCAATATGCTCAGCATGGCTTATGAGTGATCTGGGAGAATATTAATGAACACAAATCCAGCGGTGTCCTTGTAGACATCTGCCGAGAGGTCATTTATTTCTTTGACGCACTCAACGAAACAATGCTGCCGAGTGCTGGAGTGGGACGTCACTGTATTAATGCAGCTTTGACAAAGCCAACAAAATCCACACACAAAACAGACGGCTGTTGTTTGTGAAGAGGCAAAGCTCTGTGGCGGCATTAGGCCCATGCTGTTGGGGTAACCCTGTTGACTGGAGCCAAATCTGCATGCATTATGTTCTGCTGTTCAGGATCAATAGTGGAGCGGCTTCAAAGAGGACGGCGATGTGCCAGAGGGCTCAGCAGAGCAGACGTGTTCAGCTAAAAAGCATCAGGGTGCGTGGATCCAGACTTCTATTGTACTGTGTGTTTTACATTTGCCCCCTCGCCGAGAGCAAGCAAACACTTTCATCAACATGTCAGCTGTGGACATACATAGAGGAGAGGCAGCAGCAGAGCAGAGGCACAGAGCAAAGTCTCTGAGCATGCGGAACAGAAGGGAGTTTTACTAAAAAGAGGGAAATTATGTCGCCATAATGTGGACACTCAAACACTGTAACCCAGGGGTTTTCAAAGTGTGGGAACGTGAGCCTCCCCTCAGAGAACATAGGAACAGCCGCGCCCACCCACCCAACAAGTATTGCTATTATTGTTGTTGTTGCTATAATGCAGGAGCATTCAATTGCATTTCAAAGAGGTCCAGTAAGAGAAAATGTCATTAAATGCTCTGTTTTTCGCTGTCTACCTTCCGCCATTTGAAATTACTCTGACTGTTTCTCTCCTCTTGTCTCGTCTCTGTGTGTGTGTTGGAATCTATCGTGCTGACTCACTCACTGCACCGATTTGATTGGCTGAGTAGCATCACCTCATGAAACAATAACTTTTTAAAACCTTTTTATCTTTATCTTTAAACATATTGTATACAACTCCCCCACTACTTGGACTATTCCGTGCACCCCTCTAGAATAAGCCCAAATGGTCTCAACCGTATTACATCAGTAACGTGCACTTGTTGTTATAGAGAGGTGAAGTCCCTCCCCTTCCGGTGGATCTCCATGGGACCTTATTTAGAAAAAATTATGTATTGAAGTAAATGGAGAGAGAAAGATTATCTTTCGATCCCGCTTGAATTGTGCCACGAATTACACATATGATGTTTGTCAATTTAAAAGATAATTCTGCCAGTCAAAGAATAAATAATGTGTAGTAAAACTGTGAAGTAACACATTTTTTTGTGTGAATCGCTCAAAGAACTACATCTCTGGCCTCTCAGAACACCACACGTCACCAAGATGGCCGTCACGACTGTCTTGT
Organism: Champsocephalus esox; assembly: GCA_036324585.1. Lineage (NCBI taxonomy): Eukaryota > Metazoa > Chordata > Actinopteri > Perciformes > Channichthyidae > Champsocephalus > Champsocephalus esox. The sequence continues at coordinate 6,035,419 of CM070486.1, read as the reverse complement.
CAACAAAATGATTGACTACCCTCACTATCACAACCATGAAACACGTCCAGAAGAATGTCATGCAAAGCTGCCTGCCTTCCTTTGATTCTGTCTGAACTGCCTGGTCTTTTTAATGTTTAATGTCAACCATTTGTGTAGATAGCATGAAGTACAAAAGATCGCCGATGCTAATGTGGCGTTAGCGTTAGCATTTCTCCCCCAGGCTTAAATGGTGTATTATAGAATGATCACACCGGTGTGACAGTACTCTTCAAAGGGATCACAAAATATGACTACTACTCTTACTGTTTAACATTTTGGGTTACTTAATGTCAATTCATGTTAATGCTAATACAAATTACAAGGCTAAGGCTGTAATGCTAACTAACGTGCTAGCTACTAGCTAGGTAGCTAACTTGATCCAGCCACTCCTGGTCCTTTCATCAGACGGGAAGCGAAAGAACGAGCAAGACCCATTGCTGGTATGACAACAACCTGGTACTAAGCACACAGGCATCTTGTTAAACTTATCTTATCTTAGCCATCTCTTAGTGGAGAAAAACAATTGTGACATCAGTTATGACATGACTTATGCGACTCTGGGATTTGTAGTCTTTCTAGTTGCGTATTTTTCAGAGTCTTATATTTCAACAGTTTTACGAAAACATTTGACTTTTTTGACATGGAAATGATTTTTTAAGATTGACAAACATCATATGTGTAATTCGTGGCACAATTCAAAACGGGATCGAAAGATACGTTTTCTCTCTTCATTGACTTCAATAGATACTTTTTCAGAAATAAGGTCCCATGGGGCCGAAGCCGATGGGCGTGACTTCGCCACTCTATAACAAGATCGCAAGGACACTGGTAGCGATCGGACAATTGAGTGTTGTTCAGTTGGTGTGTGCGTGCATGAAAATATACCACACACCAAATTCTTCCTTGCATGTCAGCCGCCGACACCTTCTTACAGAGGACAGGCAAATCTAGCTGCAGCACGACCCGTATATTTTCGCATTATCGTCAACTTTGCCTCCTTATTACACTCACCCAGGGCCGCCCCTCCCTACAGGCCAATCACGAAGGCTGCATGGGGCCCCACCTTAAGCAGGGGGCCTCAGCTGCTGTGCGCAGTTCTCCGCTCAGTTCTCCGCGCACCCTCCGCGAGAGTGAGAGGTGAGAAGGGGAGCACTTCTGTAACCCAACACCGTTGCAATGAATTGACATCTGACCAATCACAGCTTTGATACGGCCACTAGTGCAGGTGAAGAAATGTCGGTGAAAAGACAGTTTCAGTCCGGCACAAGCAAGAGGGGAAAAAAACTAGAAGAAACTAGAGTATCACCCGAAGGTGGGTTATTGTATGAGTCAAATGTACAACTTGCGAATGTTGTATAAGTCAAATTTGCCATATTAAAACATCAGCTGCAATTCACGACATGAAGAAGGCAGTCTCTGCAGAGCATATAGGCTAATGGAGATGCAGTTATTTCCAGCATTCTTTATTTAACATTCATTCAAGTATGTGATGCCTTTTATCTGCTAATGTACAGGAGGAAGATACACTGTCTGTCTATTGGCATACATAACAGTTAAAGTTTACAGCCTAATAAACATGGAGCATTTTTTCCCCTTTTATTCATTTTTATGTCAATTTGCACATTTCATGGTGAAGCTCAGCCTCTCCCCTTAACTCCTGCAGTCATCATCATGTCAACCACAACACAGATAAATACTGATAGAAATGTGTGTGTAGTTGTTGATACATTGCTGACAGAGGGAACTAGAATACAGATTTAAGAAATATCAGTTTTTGAGTCATGTCATAAGCAGAGATGGGGTCGTTACTAAAAAAAAGTAATATATTACACATTACATATTACTTTAAAAAAAATTAATATATTACACTACTTCGTTACTCTCTACATAAAGTAATTTGTTACTTTACTCGTTACTTTACTCGTTACTTTACTCCCAGGGCCGGCCCGCCCCTCCCTGCAGGCAGATCACGCAGACTGCTAAAGTTTAAAATGTTCTGTTTAGTTCAGTTTCCATTGTCGCATAAGACTGATCCAGATAGCTCCTGAATGTTTTCCTATCTGACCATGGCTGTCCTCTGTCTCCTGCTATCTGTATATGTTGCGCAGTCTGTCTCTGCTCACGCTGTTGCGTCAGCGTGTTCTCCTGCGTGTTGGCCATGTGTTGCACTGGAGCCAGACTCGAGCACACCGCAGCCGAGCACGTACATGCGTGAGTGGCAATAACTCTCCTTACCAGCAGGCGGCGGTAGTGTCTATTCGTCATTCAAAACAGGCAACAACCGGAAAACAGAGAAGAAGAACAGACTACGAGTGTAATAAATAAACAACAGCTATGTGCATTAGCTTAACCTTAGCATGTGTTCTTTGCAGGTGTTTGTTGAGGTTTGATTATGACTGATTTTAGAAAGTAACGAAGTAACGCGTGTCGGTGCAATGTTAGTAACTGTGATTACTGAATTATAAAAGTAGCGCGTTACACTACTCCGTTACAGACAAAGTAATATAATTACAGTAACGCGTTACTTTGTAACGCGTTACACCCAACTCTGGTCATAAGCATGTTTTGTCTTGACTATATTACAACTAAATTATAATAAAAATAATATAGTATTTATATTATTGAATTGATTATGATTATGATTATTATTAGAAGTAGTTTATTTGCATTCATTATATTTTAATCTTTTTGAGGCTAGTATTTGGCAGGAAATGCAGACGTACATGCACATTTACCATTTACCTCACTGTATACAAAAGTAACTGTGTTGATACTAATAATAAACAGGAATTATATTTGCAAAGTAGCCTACTTTGTTTCCAAAAAAATGTGTTTCACTCCTGTCAGTTGGGGCCTCATCTCACAATGTCGCTTGGGGCCCCAAATTGGCCAGGGGCGGCCCTGCACTCACCCCTACTTTAGTGGGAACAATGAGTCTGCGTCTTTGATGCACACAGCCACAGGAATAAACGCAGATCATCCTCTGGCTGCAGCCTTGACCGGCACTTGCTTTGATCAAAGTCAATGCGGAACACCCACACTCACACAGGTAGGTGGAGGGAATGAGCACTTTTACAGCCTTGTTGGCGAGGCGGGGGAACTCGGTCTCCACAGACAGCCAAAAGTGTGCAAGTGTCACTTTACTCGTCTTTTTCTCGTTATTTTTTTTTCTCACGCTGCGCCTCCCCTGAAGCTCTCTGGCGCCCCCCAGGGGAGGCACGCCTCACACTTTGAAAACAGCTGCTATAACCCATTAGTGTAAGCCATGAGAAATAATCTTCTTTAAAGAGGACATATCATGTTCATTTCCAGGTTCATATTTGTATTTAGTAGCTTTACTGATGCGAGATTAAAGGCTTTATTGTCATGTAGCTGCAGTGCAGATAAGGCAATGAAAAACACAGGCTCCTCCAACAGTGCAACATGAATATATATAGGACCTACAGTAGAACAAAAAAAACAGATACGATAGTGCAAGAGAATGTTTTGAGATGTGCAAGTAAATACAAATAAAATAGAAATAGTGCAAGAAGAGTCTATATACAAGTAAATGGAATATGATATACTAGATAAATAATTATCAAGACATTGAATCAGATGAATGTGTATGGATGTTCTTTAAAATATGTGACTAATGCGTCTCTACTGCGACATGTCTCCTTGCTTTAATGTTCAAAAAGCTCTTTATTTTTCTCATAAACCAAAGCCCAGTCTGCTCTGATTGGTTAGCTGGCCGGCTCTGTTGTGATTGGTCAACCGCTAAGAGATTTCCCGCCCCCTTAGCCACACGTACAATGTGTTGGAGCGCTTACAAATATTAGCGCGAGTGTTACATAGGGATGGGACTATGTTCAGGAAGTAAACAAAAGAGGAAGACACGAAAAAAGGCATAATTTGAACAGCTTTCTGGTTTCCTGGCTGCAGGTATTTGTTCTGCAGTCGCTGTTCCAGTTCTCCCCAAAGATGAGAAGAGGGCTCTGTTCAGGCCTGGGCAAACCATTTCTCTATTGTTTTGGACCTGGCTGAGTCCACAGAGGCATTGCCATGTTGAAACAGGAAAGAGATAAACACAAAATGCTGCCAAACGTTGGAAGCAAACCAGAGCAACAGCATACAAAAGACTCATGTCCACAAACGTCTGGACTCGCAGGGGGTTTCTCAATCTCGAGTAAAGCTGCTCCTGAGCCACTATTTCAAGCATACTACGTCATCGAGTGCCGCCGAAGGACTGTTCCAATGTCCAGCATACTTGGAATTCTACCGAGCCCGGCATACTTCGTTTGGAGAAATTTCGAGGCTGCACATGTGTAGACTCCGCGGTCTTAAAATCCCCACAATGCTTTGCGCACGGAGCAATTTCCCCAAATGTGTGGCGGAAAATGTAAGGCGGGGCTTCTCATGTGACGCACACCTGCACACTTGCTCGCCTGTTCCACTCTTCGTTTTCCGAATGCCAGGAAGGATTCTTGCCTCGCTTCTGAAGCAAGTGACTCGGAAGACATGTGCTACCAAGCAAGCGTACTCGACATTGAGAAACACCCTCAGTGTACATTAGGGCTGCTCAATTCATCGTATTTTAATCGCAATTACGATTTTGGCTTTCAACGATTATGAAAACAACATAATCTAAATAAAACGACTATTTATTTTATTTAGAATTATTTTTTTTTCCAGTTGATTTTACTTAAAGTTCAGAGTAATCAGCTGTTAAAAACATACTGTTCAAATTATTTTTATCGTTTTTAATAATCGTGATATCAATTATTGACCCAAATAGATAAGTGCCAAATCGAGCAGCCCTAGTGTACATAGAGGATTATATTGACCACAGAGGTTCGGAAGTTTGTAACTTTACACGGATACTCACTGCAATAACTTTACCGTTATGTAAAGGGGACAGACTCATTATGCAACAGATTGCACATTAGGATCATCGGTGTAAAATACGAGGCATCTGGCGGCTTTATTAGCTGCACTGACATCTCCAGCGATACAGCAAAGGCCTCAAATAAGGCACTTTTTCCCCCGCAGGTATGTGCTCTGAATATGAGAATACCTCTGATTAGAGCAAGAGCAATGCCATGGTAATTGTACAAAACATGAGATATATATAATATATATATATATATATATATATATATATATATATAATATTGGGAATGTGCCCGTCTCCTGTGGAGATATAATTAAATGTGCTGGCTCTAGTTCTATAGATGGCATGAATACAGTATTAGTCATTAATGGGAGAGAATGGTGATGGTGGGGCTGAGAGATGGGAAGGAGAAATATGAGGGGAGGCAAATTAGTTTCTCACCTCTGCCAGGCCACATAACAGAAAGCTGATGAAAGCATGCATACTTCAGAGTAACTGTGGCGCCAGCTGCCAAATGTGGACATATTTGCTTTGTAGTACGCAAAGCAAAAAAACTCCCTGATTACAATGCAATCACAGGCTGATTGCAAAGCCTCGACGGGATAACAAAACAGGCGGTCCTTTTGGCTCCGAGTCGGCCTGATTACAGCTCGTTTTTTGGCCACATTTGGCACACATCACAATTCTCCTTTGTCTGGGTATCTTCTATTAACTGATAGTTTGACGGTCGACACCTGAGAGACTGAACATAAGTTAGAGGAGCCCTCCAATTATAATGTAGTCACTGCAGTGCTTGACGCTTTGAAGATGTAGGACTGGTTTATGATTATTAGTTATGTGGGACTGGTTTATGATTATTAGCTGCACATTGTTGGTGGAATAACTATTAACATTTCCCGAGTGAAACCCAGGGATCTAGTTTCCTCATTCCTCCACTTCCTTAGACTACAGGACAAGGAGTGGTGTATGCATATTAGGCAAGGCAAGTTTATTTATATAGCACCTTTCAAGATAAGGCATTAAAGACATTAAGAAAATGGCATTTAAAATCAGTCATTAAAAAGAAAAGATAATAAAAGAAACATTAAAAGAAAAAGTACATGGATGAAAAGTTACAGTGCAGTCTAAGATGTGAATAGTTCAATTAAAAGCAGCGACAAAAAGATAAGTCTTCTTGCTGGATTTGAAAGTAGTCAGAGTTGCAGCGGACCTGCAGGTTTCTGGGAGTTTGTTCCAGATGATTGGAGCATAATAACTGAACGCTGCTTCTCCATGTTTAGTTCTGACTCTGGGGACAGGAAGCTGACCCGTCCCTGAAGACCTGAGAGATCTGACTCTGGGGACAGGAAGCTGACCAGTCCCTGAAGACCTGAGAGATCTGGATGGTTCATCATTTAGCAGGAGGTCAGAAATGTATTTTGGGCCTAAACCATTCAGTGCTTTATAAACCAGCAGCAGTATTTAGAAATCTATTCTTTGACACACAGGAAGCCAGTGTGAAGACTTCAGAGCAGGAGTGATGTGATCCACTTTCTTAGTGTCAGTGAGGACTCGAGCAGCGGCGTTCTGAATCAGCTGCAGCTTCCTAATAGATGTTTTAGTGAGACCTGTGTGACGGCCCCTAGGCCTTAGACTCAGGTCCCTGGTTAGCCACTCCCCAAATCAGGAGAGATTGCTGACACCTGATTTGGGTTGACTGCTCAGCTACAAGTATGGGTGCCTGAGCAGTCAGTCTTTCTCTCCTCTTGGGTAGCTTGGCTCTACTGGACCTTGATTGGTTTGTTTGTTCTTTCTCTATATACTGATGCATGTTCACACACCCACACACTACACACATAACTGATTAACTGACTTCATAGTTAATTTAGTTTCTTTAAATAAATGTACTTCAATTGGATGGATCATGTGTGGTCTCCTTCCTTTGTCCGTCCTTGAGCCAGGGCGTGACATGGGGGCTCGTCTAAAGTCAAAAGTCCAATTTTGACATACATTTTGTTGGTATGAATTTTCTGTACTAATTTAGGTTGGAGTATCACACATGGATGTAGTTGTTTTGGAGAGCTTTATTATAATCTAGTTTGGGCCAGTTTTCTTTGAGGTAAATATGCTAAATTTTTGGTGTGGCATGTGACTGGCGTTCTCCTCTGTGAGGCCAAGCAGCAGGTTCTAATAGAGAGTCTGTTGTCGGGGGTTGGGTTTAGTGTGACGGAGAAAGTGGCTAGAGCAGATGTCTCGGGATCACGTCCATGGTTTCTTGTGGGGTCGCTGTGTATACAGTTGCTTTCCAGTGCCACTGGGTTTCAGTGAATAAATACCCGCCACAAGTATCTGTACGAAGACTAGGTACGAGTTTAGTCAGATAAGGGACATACACTAATGAGTTAGTTGAGTATAGGGGAGTCACTAGTTGTTGTTGCATAGTGTAAAGGTTCGGTGTATGTTACCTCAATGTGGTTATCTAGGTTGCTAGATTTTAGTGGTTTGATATGGCTAACATTGTGGAACATTTTGTTCAGTGTCCCTCGGCTGAGTTGTTGGAGCAATGTACAAAGGAGCAGTTGTTGAAGATTGCTCATTATTACTCTGTTGATTTTGATTCCAAGCAAACAAAGGAAACCCTGAAAAGTGTTATAAAGGCTCATTTGCTAGACTGTGCGGTACTGATGGAAAGGGGAGGTAAGAGCATGGTCACTAATTATGTGTCTGGCTTGACATTTGAACAACAGAAAGAATTGTTGATTTTGAGGTTAGAACAAATTAAACTGGATTTGGAACTGCAAAAATTGGCTTTGATTAGCAAATGTCTGCATCGGCATTGAATGAGGAACTTGTAAGTTCACGCTTTGATGTTGCAAGTAATTTACTGTTGTTGCCAAAGTTTAATGAAAATGATATAGACACTTTTTTTTGTCTGTTTGAGCGTGTTGCAGATTCAAGGGGCTGGCCTGATGAGGACAGAACTTTAATGTTGCAGTGTGTGTTTACAGGTAAAGCACAAGAAGCCTACTCCGCTTTATCTTCTGACGCCTGTAAAGATTATGATACGGTGAAATCGTCTGTTTTGAAGGCTTATGAGTTGGTGCCTGAAGCGTACCGCCAACGTTTTAGAGACTGGCGAAAGAGTGGTAACAAAACACATGTGGAATTTACACGGGATTTGATCTTGCATTTCAAGCGCTGGTACTCTTCTTCTGGGGTAAAAACATTGGATCAGTTATGTGATTTAATCATTCTGGAACAGTTGAAACAGTCGGTCCCTGAGAACATTGCAACCTATATTAATGAACATAAACTCACATGTCCTAGGGAGGCAGCAGTACTGGCTGATGAGTATGTGTTGACGCACAGGCGCATCTTTGGTGAGCGTTATGAAAGGAATGAATCTCAGAAAGCAGGATCTTTGTCCTCAAAGTTTGCACAGCATTCTAATGGCACAAGCAATCCAAATGTGTGTAATTATTGCCATCAACAGGGTCATTGGAAAAAAGAATGTCCTTTGCTAGAGGGGAAAAGCAACAATTTTCGTGTGAAGTCAGTAGGTTTGGCTACAACTGTTCATAATCCCAGAGTTGGTGAAACAGAAGTCTTGGCTCCATTGCAAATGCAGGGTAAGGCAATTGATATCTCAGAGGTTGAGTCGGGTTATGCTCCGTTTATGTCTGACGGTTTTGTAACCCTAGTTGGGAGTGACAAGAAAGTTCAAGTCAGGATTTTGAGGGACTCGGGCGCTTTGAATACTTTGGTGAGGGAGGCCATCTTGCCTTTTTCTCCAGATTCAGACATGGGGCGCTGTTTTCCAGTTCGAGGGATTGGTCTGCAATCCATTTCTGTGCCTGAGCATAAGCTGTTTCTGTCCTGTGATTTGGTCCAGAGAAAAGTGGAGGTTGGTGTTCGTCCAGAGTTGCCCGTGACTGGAGTGGACATCATTTTGGGAAATGACCTGGCAGGTGGTCTTGTTTGGCCAGATCATGCAAAGCCATTCAGGGGTAACAAAATAAACATTGAACAAAAGAGTTTTCATGTTAGAGGCGAGGACTGGTTTTGTCCGGATAAGTGTGGAATGATGAACTTTGCTAGAAGAAGCAGTTGTTACAGATGTGGCAGGAAGAAACCCATGAGGGCACAGATGATGAAAGCTGGAAGAACAGATAGTTGGAAAACTCTGGCTGGGAAGAGCAGGGGTCTCTTCAGTGTATATGATTGGAAGTGTAAAACATGTGGCAATGTCAATTGGGCTAGAAGGTCAGAGTGCAACATTTGTAACACACGGAAGTATGTGAAAGAGAGCTACAGTAACCTCTTTGGATAAGATGGGGCAGGCAAGGGGAGCTTCGTCCCAGTCTTCTTGAAGTGTTGGCCGTACAGGCATTCCCTGTTTCGTCCACTAAGCAGCAGTAGTTGCTTTTCCTGGGGTTAGGCTATAATGATTGCAGGTTTTGTGCAAATTTCAGTAGTCACCTCAGGTACTTTTTGTCTTAGTTCCTTCTTTGCCTAGTATCACTTTTGATAGGCTTATAATGCAGTTTGTATGTGCTCTGAGACGTGCTACTCGGATTTATGAATTGGAAGAAGATGTTGTGTCTAATATTCTTGTTTTGTTTCAGGATCTGAGGTGCTACCTCATTCTTAAGGGGGGAGGTGTGACGGCCCCTAGGCCTTAGACTCAGGTCCCTGGTTAGCCACTCCCCAAATCAGGAGAGATTGCTGACACCTGATTTGGGTTGACTGCTCAGCTACAAGTATGGGTGCCTGAGCAGTCAGTCTTTCTCTCCTCTTGGGTAGCTTGGCTCTACTGGACCTTGATTGGTTTGTTTGTTCTTTCTCTATATACTGATGCATGTTCACACACCCACACACTACACACATAACTGATTAACTGACTTCATAGTTAATTTAGTTTCTTTAAATAAATGCACTTCAATTGGATGGATCATGTGTGGTCTCCTTCCTTTGTCCGTCCTTGAGCCAGGGCGTGACACCTGTGAAGACACCATTGCAGTAGTCCAGTCTACTGAAGATAAAAGCATGGACACGTGTTTCCAAATCCTGCTGCAACATTAGTCTTTTAATCCTAGATATGTTCTTTAGGTGATAGTCGGCTGATTTAGAAACAATACCCTGAAGAAAACTATGATTTGCTGTTAACTTTGGAAAAGCTGCTCCTGAGCTATACGGTGATTCTGGAAGCAAGCACACTTGGACTGGAGGCAGTTTTCCCAGTTATGAGGCTGGTGTGAGATTGACCTTGCGTAAATGGCACCGCTAACAATGCTACGAGGACCACACTCATGGCCGTTTAATCACCAGGCTTATGATCCCACGCTGAGAAGCTTGCGCTAATAGCAGCATTTGGACTTTGAAACAAAGCCCCGAACAGGTTATACTGAGTTCAACAGCTTCGCACCTGTTCCCGCGACTTCATGTGTCAGTTGTGTACTTTGTTACACAACGCTGAAAGCTAAGCTCGGCGACAGCTTAATCAGGAGTGCTCCAAATCCCACTCACATCCTTGACGGGGCTGCTTGCCAAACAAGATGATTCACGACAGATTCCCGCCACATATCCGTTTACATGACCCAGCAGTTTCAGCATCTCAGCCACACACTTCACATCATTCTCCCCTTTTCAGCCCGGCATATGACACTAACTAATGAGCACACTTCCCAGGGTTCCATTGCATACACTTCTGTTCCTTGTGATAACAGACACAGGGCGTTTTGTCATGTGTGCTCTAAGAGCCAGCGGAGTAGTCCTAATTCCTGCTTTCCTGATGCAGGAAGTACTCTCCGGAAAGCCTTTCTTCCCTGAGACAATGCAGGAGAGTGGGGAGAGGGCTGGGGACACGGCGGTGGGCGATGGAGGCTGTAATTGGCGCTACACCTCACTAACCACATAGCGAAGGTGTAACAAAGGCTGATGGAGTGACATATGGTGGCGATGAGCAGAAGGGGAGCGCGTTTAGAATCTGCGGAGCTCGGGGAAAACATGGGGAAAGTTGAAAAATGTAGTGGCTCAAGATGCTGCTCATTTATTTTGCTAATTCTCTGAAATATTACAACAACCACTGGATTGATTGGATTTCGCTTTGGTGCAAACGTCCTTGTTCCCCTAGAGGTTGAATGCAAATGATTTGGGCGATCCCAGACTTTTGCTTTAACTCCACCATGAGGTCGATATCTGTAGTGGAATATCTTGTATCTTCTAACTATTGGATCATGTTCCTCAAGTTCCCCAGAGGACACATCCTTATCATTTGGCGACTGTGACTTTTCGTCTTGCGCCCACATGGGGTTGATCTTTTACCTTCCTGTTCTTTATTGAAATATCTTGACAATTATAGGATGAATGTGTAAATACGACTTTTCCCTAAAACTCTGACTTTAATAACAAAAACAAAAGAAACACATTTGGTCAGTTCTCAATAATTCTTCGCCCGTGGCCCTAATCTTTTTCCGTAGATAAAAGACATGTGGTCTCTGACTTTAAATATCGTGCCACATTGAGGACAACAATTAATTTTGCGCGACCGATCGCATTCCTATTAGCTCTTTGTTTGTGTTTATTTCACTAACAAATATTGGCATACTGACGTGATTAACTTTATATTATATATATTTATAAAACGGACAAGTCAAATCAAGCAATCTGATTGGTTCTTAGCCGTGATATTACTGAGCGTATACCACGGGTAGAATTGTAAGTTACATTTCACAAGAAGTCAGTATCCCTCCGCGCCTGAGAAAAACAGTATACAGTTGGGCTGAAAAGCAAACTGCATGCAGGGGGTTGTCGACCCTCCGCTTGGCGTCGGGCTGAACCACGCCCCTTAGCTGTGATATAATGGGCATATACCACGGCCTGTCGTGAGCTATTGCTTAAATATATATAAATATATATATATAATTGTCACTGTGGACACGTTAGCATGTAACTCAAAGTATTGCTGTGTCTAAGTCCAGCCTCTCAGATGTTGAGCAAAGGGGCTCAGTGAGACATTATTGATGCTGCACATTACGTCGCCAGTAAAACGTTTTAAAGGAGCTTTCAAAAACAGTGAAAACGTCAGCCTCGTTCCGTCAAAGCTGAACGAGGACCGGGTCAATAAGCTGCGATGAGTGTTTACTGCAGTAATCACTTTACCGTTCGCTTCATGCTCTCCTCTGAATAACCTTCCAAGCGGGTAATTGTCCGACTGCTAACGTGTTGCTGGTCGTTGTATTCACAGATCCAAGAAATTAACACAACGTACATACTTTACAAAACAGGAATGTTCGTCAAAACTACGTCAACAAGATTGAATTTGTAATGTGAAGTTGAGTTATCCTCTAAGTTTGGGTTCTTGCATTTGAGTTTCAGAACTGCAGCTGGATAAAAACTCCCTTACCGTGCAGCTGGTCTGAGAACAGCATGACAGCGGTCACAGTCCACATCTTTTTGACATAAAATGGGGCATTAAACACACACCCATACACACACACACACACACACACGACAGAATAATACAGGAAACTAGTATCAGGTTGCTTCTAGCTGTTTCACACTAAGTAGTATTATCACTGTCGTAGCAGCTTTCCAATCAGCTGTGGTCTAGAGAGAATAGTCAGTAAGGTAACAAACGTACAGCAACACAATATTCGTATTAAAAGCAAGAAGGATATGTATACTTGCAAGTATGACGTCTCCTCCAAAAGAGAGGGAAACAGTCTCTCTTTATAGGAGGACATCAAAGCAGATTTACATTACAACAGCATTCTGGAAGGCCAGCTGATGCCCCTCAGACACAGTATGCCAACACCTCAGTCCCTCTGTCGACCACACACACATGTAAGGGTCTCTCCCACGCCTAATCAGAGGAGCAGTTTACAGTCCGCAATGTTAATACACTTGATTTCACGATTTCCATCACACCACATAAATACAACTCCAGAAAACAAGATGTGTCAATCAGACTTCGAATTGGAGGGAATGTGACAAAGTGGCACACAGATGAAAGACGTGTCAAACGTGTCAGGCAGTTACTCCGTGGAGACTTTCCAAATAACAGTCCCTTGTTCCTGTCATTTGATCAACCTGGAAACCGGGGTTATGCTTTCAATTCGACTACACTAACGGCCCGCCCACACGACAGCTTGGAGCTGGGCGTGTCTGAAGCTCCACGAACAACCAATCACATGAATCCCCCGCCCCTGACACACAAGCAGTGGTTTGATTGGCTAGAGCTTGTACTGGCATATGATTTGATTGGCTGACGCTTCCACCGAAAGCTTCAGAAGCTGCCAAAGTTGAACATTGCTCAACGTTTGCAGCCTGAAACGCCCGGAAAGCTCCGCTCTGCTTCCCACAATGCAGTTCGGCGAAAAGTGACGTCACCCCATTCAAAGTGAACGGGCAGACGCGTTGGAAACCGCTTTTGAAGCTGTCGAAGCTGTAGTGCGGACGGGCCGTCGCCCGCGCCGCCTGCGTGATAGCTCCAGTCACAAGTTACAGGCCGACTGCCGACAGAGAGAGGACTTACACACATTTAACTTCACGGCAGAGAAATGCAGCTTCAATGCAGTATTGATCATTTACAAGAGATGTTCTCATCGTAGAAGAAAAGTAACTCGGGGCATTTAACTCACACTGAACACAAAGTGCAGCCTTAGATTCCATTACTACAGTTTGACTATTAAAATACGCCCTCTCCGACATTAAGAAGGGCCACTTCTGAGATGTAAGGAGTACAACAGTAACGGGACATGCACCGTGCTGTGTCACGGTGCCCCCGACAGGACGTACAGTGTTACGAAAAGGACAAAGCAAAGATCATCGTGGCTCACAAGAAGACACAAAGACCTTCAGGCAGGCTTCCCGATGAAGGATGCAACGAGTCAGCGTGCGACAAGGCATGACTAAGTTAAAGAGCAGAGCTACGTCTTGGACCCGGCAATGCATGCGTCTGGTTTCTGGAGGATTGGCCTTCTTGCAAAGCTGCAGCCCGGCCGAAGCAGTCTGTGTTTCGAGAGCAATCTGAGCTGAGCCGTTGCTCATCCTCTCCTCACCCTCGGCACAACGAGCGGCCTCATACTCCTGATCACACGGGCTTTGGTCGGCTCAAGGTTCTTCCAGAGGTATTTGTGCGGCAAGAGAAACCTTGGCCCTGTGACCTTGGCCCTGTGACCTTGGCCCTGTGACCTTGTGCACATCCTCGGCCATTTGGTATTCAAGGAGGAGATGGAACATTTCGCCGCAAAAGGCCTTGATTCATCTGGCAGTCTAGTCCAGCTGGGACGACAGCTTCAAGATGCAAACTCCTCAAAACCATGATCTCAATTATCTTTATTTCAGCAGCCTTATCTTCCGGCCCGATGCAGCGGCTGCGTGAGTCAGCGTCGCATCTCAAATGAGATCCAAACTCTAAACACCTGGATAAGTGCATACATCACACACACACACACACACACACACACACACACACACACACACACACCACACACACACACACACACACCACACACACACACACACACACACACACACACACACACACACACACACACCACACACACACACACACACACACACACACACACACACACACACACACACACACACACACACGTTTGGCAGAACAAATCATAGCAGCAGCTGCACTTGTACACGGTTAGTGTGTCTGTCCTCTCACAAAACGAGGTGAATCAAAAGCCAACTGTGAGCAGCAGCACTCTGCCTCATCATGTTATCCATCTTAAGCGGCTTCTGTTTGTGACCGCGCTTACACTCCCAGCCAATGGATGAATCGTTTCGTAACAAGAATTAAAAAGGTTAGTGGTTTAGTAGTCCATGAAACAGAAAGTTGTCATACCTTGTCCTCCGTAGGGCAAATCAATAAAGTCACATATTGCATTGGCGTAATCGGCCATACAGCAGCACTGCCGTTTCTTCACCGGGGGATGGTGAGATGCATCGTGGGTTGTGTCAAGGGATTTCTTTATTCAGGCGTCTTTTGAAACGTCAGTGCAACAATAGCAAGTCTACCCTGAGGCACCAACTGTAAACCCACATCTAATCCTGAGCTCACTGAGTTCACTTAAAACAACAACCCTGAGAGTGTATCAATAACTTCCAGATTGGCAGTCGGAAACTGATGGAAGATATTTTGCACAAAGTTAGAAGTCTGACTGAAGAGGCATCAAAACAGAGCTTCAGTGTTTGAAGCCTTATTCTAAACCCGAGAAGCAAACAGTAGCGTCCCTTGTGTCTATGAAACAATGACTGCGGTTTGACTGAATAAACAAGTGCAAGGAAAATAGAGAATACAAAAAGAACGCATGTTACAATGTTAACCTTAGAGACGGGTCAAACAGTTCACCTTGATTTCAACTGAGCTTCACAGACTTTCTGTTATCTGTAAATAAAAGCCAGCACATGGTGGATTGCAACGCCAGCATCAAGAAAACAATATTCACATCCATTACCCAGGAGTCAAAGGTGCAGTCCACAGCGAGAATTCATCATAAGCTCAAACCAGATCAATGAACTCCACAGATGGACTGCAAGCTGCTTGACTCCTGACTGGATGTCAACATGCGGGCGACGGCATGTGTTAACGAGACCAGTCTGCAGACTCCAGCAACAAGATTCCGGTCAGTGCAACACTTCGCAAAACAATATCAACTCATTAAAGCAAATCTATTTAAACCCAACAGCGTTCTTGTTAATGTCGAGCCCTGCAACGTGTTGTGTATTCATGTGGCCTCGACGGACCCCCTCGCTCCATTTAACTTGATGTCAGGAAGGCCACATAACGGTGAGAGATCACTACTTGATGAATATCTCATCAGTAGTCGCTGACCGCATGATGCTGTGTACTATGTTGAGGGTTTTTGATTAGTATGCAGACACCATCTCCACTTTCAGGAGTAGACATAGGCGGATTTTGAGGGGGGGCAGGGGGGTCATTGCCCCCCCTAGTGGCTGAAATGTGTTAAAGCATTACTACGTCTAAAACTGTTCCAATACAAATATTTTATTTATCAATATTTTAATAGATGTAATACAAATCTGATTAATATATTTGTTTGAAATAATTTCATTTTTTAGCAGTCCCGTGTTGTGACGTGTGTGTGTGACGTTAAGGACACAAGTTCCCTCGCTTTTCTTTTTGCATACAAGTGATTCAGCTATTGTATTACAATAATTAGCAGTAATGGTTATGCAGCGATTTTTAAAACGTCCAATTTCTGGGACGTTTAAGGCGTCTACTTCCGCACCAAGTAGGACACTGGTTAATAATATTGTAGCGTGTTCGAGTAACCAAGGGATATAGTAATTATCAAACAAGTATGAGATGTGCACAGTTAAGTTTTACAGTTATGTAATGCACTGTTGTTGGGGGGAGAGACCGCCCCTTCCATACGAGTGTGTGCGGGCATGAGGCGTGCATGACGGGACGAGTTGTGTTCGTATGTGGGAAAGTCATACTCAGTGCGGTGAACGCTGGCTTTATTGCTACTGTATCCCACGCAATAGTTGGGACTGTGTACTGACGTCAGTGAAAAATATTAGTCTCTTTGTTAATCTGCACACATGTGTCCGTCCTCTGTCCCAAAGGCTTCATCTGTCGTTCCTCTATAACTGTGGGGTTTATTTGGGAGATGGTCCCCTGTGCCGCGTGGGGGTCTAAAGACGGATATGCTGTAAACAATGGCAAAGCTCCCTGAGAGAAATGTGTTACTTTTGATTCTGGGCTTTATAAAATGTGTTTGCTTCTGATTGACCATTGGTGAGTCAGGCTTCCATTGCTTGCGGCTGTTAAAGAGAGGCTTATCAGTTATGAGATAAAAACAGCGGGTTGTGCCACATCATTTCCCTTAGGTCTCCGGATACATTCTTCAAAGCCACTTCATCTATAATAAGCGCCAATATATAACTTTTAATCTTTAACATCCAGGGCTCGTCGCGTCATGATTGTCAGTCTTTACACACTGTTCCCTTTCATCATCAGTCAAGTTGCTGCACGATTTCCAACCCCGACAGCCACCCCAAATGATAAATGTACGATGCCTCATACATTTCAATTGGAATATGCACACGTGGAAAATATGTTTGTGTAGCTGTGAGCTATGAACCCTCATGCTGCCATCTCTGCTCTGACACTTTTCTGATACTCACACGTTCTGCTGCTTTGTAGTCTCTCACACACACACACACACACACACACACACACACACACACACACACACACACACACACACACACACACACACACACACACACACACACACACACACACACACACACACACACACACACACACACACACACACACACACACACACACACACACACACACACACACACACACACACACACACACACACACACACACACACACACACACACACACACACACACACACACACACACACACACACACACACACACACTGCAGCTATCTTCAATGTGTGGGATGTTGTTTGCTGTCTGACAGGAACTAGAGAGGTTTGGTACATGGATTGAGGGACGTGGATCACAGATGGATGGCAGGAGCCGGAACAATAAGTTCCCTCTCCTAATCTGTGCATTCTCTTAATGATCCAGTAAAGTCTAACGTATCTATCAAAGGTGCAAAGAGCAACATTTATACCCCATGGCACAAAATGCACATATTCTTGGAGTAATCATACAGACGGGAACAGGGATTTGTCAGGAGCGAACACATGCCTGTTGCATTATACATGTTGGAGTCTACATTTGACAAGCATTGGACATACATACCATACATAGTAGGGGAGTGAATATATTGGTGCCACAAAACTGATTTAAACTTAAACATAAGATCAAAGGTGACAATTATCCATAATAATCGTTAAGTTAATAGCAAAACGGTTTTTGTTATTGCTGAGTGAATGTAACAACAGAAAGTGGAAGTTATAAGTTAGTTATTATATTAGTTGGCTTATGCTACCTTCCTTTTTTTTATATCTCTGAAACTTGCCAATTAAAAAACATTGTACAAAAGAATATGGGTAAAACGGGTATTTTGTGTGATTTACAACGAATATCCCAATAATGCTTGATTTTCACAAATACATTTTTCAATATGTCCCTCCACCCTGAATACATACTGAACACAGCATGCAGGAACACGGGGAAGTTGTGCGACAGGCTGCAGCTTTTAGTCCAATCAAACAGTTTTGGAGCCGAACATCGTACCTCTATCCAGAACAATCTGCTCGCACAGATGGGCGACACGGCCGTTGAAGGGGCATCAATACATGTGATCAAGTGTCGCTGTCCCATTGTAATGTACTCGCCAAATGATTTACCCCCAGCTGCTCTGCACTGTGTCATAAACCTGAAAATAACAACTGGAGAAACGGCAAGGGACCTCATTCATTTCCCGCCTGCAATGATAGCAGACTGAGGAGAGGTCCGCCTCCATCTGCACAGAGAAAGGTGGCGCTCATCCATCTGCACAGCTTTCAACTTCCTGCTAATGGAAAAATAGTATTGATAACTTTGTTTAAAGCATTGGGTTACGTTTGGATGAGTTTTGCTCAAACTAAAGTGAGATGAAAGCAGTGGAGTCATTAAGAGTTCACGAGATGAGACAAAAACTGTCAAATTCAATTGCAAAATAAGAAGCAGGCAGTGGCGGCTGGCCCATAGGGGCGCTGGGGGCGCTGCCCCCTTTCTTCCCACATGTTTGATTGTCATTACAAATTTAAAAATTAAAGTAAAACAAAAATATTTTTTATTTTGAATGAACAAGGTAAATATTATATAGTTGCTATCAGTAAAATGTATCATCTACAATAACATCTCGTTTAAAATGGTGTTACGATGTCTAAAGTGACTGATAAGTCACATGTTTCCTGCCTGGCCGCAGCGTGTATCATTACCCTCTCTCGTCTGGGCGCTAAGAAAGGAGCCCTCAGCCAGAGCAGCAGCAGCCAACACATTGCTGACTGTTGCTATCTGTAAACTACGCCGCCGAAACATCATTTCAGCCAATCAGCGTCGTCAGATCTGATGCTCAAAGGGCGGTAATTTCAGCGCCCGGTGCAGTCTGTGAGTTGTTTGGACTCGTATCCAAGGTGACGCTACAGTATAGTTGATGAGGATGGCTGCGTCTGCAGGTGGAGATTCCGGTGCGCGCGCACACGCACGCACACACACACACACACACACACACACATGAGTGTTCCCAAAGCCCCAGTGTTCTGCAGTTTGTGTGGGCCTACTGTACTGTTGCACAATTTATACTGTAGAAACTATGTCGAGGACAAGGTATTTGGAAGTTTTGGAAGATTCATAGCTAACCACACTGAAGATTATGGATTATCTCATATTTTTAAGCCTCAATTCGTCCTCCCCCCCCTCTAACATCACCAGAATTAATAATTTAAGGGGTCATTTCTCAAAATGTGTATGGTTTGCACACCATTTCCATAGCCCCACCAAACATATTTTCCACCAGCCGCCACTGGAAGCAGGAGTAACAAGCGAATAAAGCAGACTGTTCGCTTTTTGAATAAATGCTGCGTTCGATCTAATTTATGCCCATGTCAAGAATGGTTAATGTGGAATGTGTAAAGTAAATGATAAATATTTAAAGTCAAATTCTAGCGCACTCGATCTGGTTTCTCCAAAACTACCGACTCCACCTTTAATCAAAACAGTCAAATAATCCATACAATGTTTATGCTGGTACAGTTAGCCAGGCCAGAGCTAACAAAGGGGAAAGCACACTTAGTTAAATATTACTATCAGCCTGTTTTGCCGGTAAACTGATGTATTATTGATAACTTAAGTCCGGCTGAAATCCATCTCTTTGCATGATCTGTGCTGAACGGCAGCAGACGCTTGCCAGATGGCTCTCATGGAGGGATATGTACCCTGGCTCCCCTGAATGATGGCCACGAGGCACCGCTGCACGCACGCCTCATCTGAGAAATCCCCAGTGAGCACTCCATCATCCCTCAGCGTTTCCTGAGCGTCTCGCCGTCTCCACCACAGGCCTCACGCCGCTTCACTTCCTGTTGGCTTTCTGCTGCGGCTGTACAACTGTTACGTCTTTAATATGTCTCTTCAAATTATTACTATGATGCGCCGCTTTCCCCGTTCTACTCCAGCAGGACTCGGATGAGGATGTTACACTTTCCCTTTGTACATGGGATGTTTTGGTGTTGTTTTTTTGTTTTGTTCCTTTCTATTCTTTCACACACACATACGGGTATTGGGCCGAGGGCGACACCGTACTTCCGGTATCCGCCATTTCATGCGAGGTGCAAGCTGAATATCATAGTCTATTGCCTTAATCAATATCTAGTCAACTCTAAAATACCACATAAATGCAACGGCATGATAATATTATTGTGACAAGTGGGGTGTTCACCTGGTGCTTCCAGAAATTAGACGTAGATGCAGCCAAAATCGACGAAGGCCACTTTCAAGGTTCGTTTTTCCATACATCTGCAGGCAGTCTGTAAGGGCAATCCGACAACCCACACAGCTCTAGTTGACACTGGTAACGACCTCGAGCACACCCTCAAGTCCAGAGATGTAATCCGAAGACATGCAGCGATTTCTTCGGTCGTTAATTCAGAAAAAAAACCTAGTGCGCTCTGCCTGGCTACGTTAGCTAGCTGTTTATATTAGCACCTCCAGGATATTTGCACATCCAGGAAAATGGCGTATTTATATATATATATATATATATATATATATATATATATATATGGCGCGCGTTGCATTGTGGGTAGCTCGTGACGTCACTGTGTGTGAAATAATTAACTGTCAAGTGGGAACTAAGTATTTTTTTGTCAGTTTTCGTGTTTCTCTTATTTTCCAGCGATCCTGTTATGATTGGCTGTGAATACGAAAATATGAAGGACAGACCATTTATTTCTATTTATGTTTGAGAAAGGCGCAGGTAGTATAAGATTATGTTCTTCTCCCTGCTCCTTTTTGGGTATGGTGTGTTTATAGAGACATGTTTTGTTAAAGGACCCATGTCATGTCTCCGGTTATCACCCGTCCCCTTGTGTTATGAAGGTTTTTCTGCATGTGAACGGTCTGCAGAGTCACAACCCCTCAAAGTGCACCCTGTAGCGAGTAACACTAACACAGAGAGACCTGTCTGCTGCCCCAGAACGCCTCGCTGGACATTTCTCTTTTTCCATTTGTTTCTTCCGGGAACCAAAATGGACCAATCCGCGGAGCTCCTCACACACCAGGAGGGGTGGGGACCTTTAGCGTACATGTTCAACTAACAGGGAGTCCCCATTGACTTGCATAGAGCTCCCTGGTTGGTAATAAACGAGTTGGGGTCGCAGAGAAATGCTCTCCGCAGACCCGTTCTCACAGCGTTATAAACCTTTTTCTTACTCAATATCAAGCCACACTTATTGTTTCTACTTCGGCTGTGAGTGTTTGCGAGCAGGAAACTGCAGACCTGTATGGGAGTATTTTATTTTCTGTATAGAGTTGTAATCCATCCGTGTCCCAAGCAGTGTTGAGGTGTGGCGCTCTGATGTTTAATCTTATTCACAGCAGGAAAACACCTGATTGGAATATGTAGTGGGAGGGAAATGGATATTGAGCGCTCTAATGGAGCAAATATGTGTATGTGCACATGATTATCATTTATGATAGCATGTGGAGCATGCTGATGCTATCTCACTGTCTTTATCTAGACCAGGGCTTCTCAAACTTGTGTCAGTAATGTACCCCCTTTGAGTACCCCCTGACCTACCCCGAACATGTTTGATCGAAAAAGCCTATACAAATAATTCCAATATAGTGATGTTCCCTCAGTGTGTGATGTATTACCTCCATCATGCATGCATTACAACAAACTAAGGATATTTTCATTTTATGCATAAAAATAACATAATGAAAAAAATGTAAACTGATTTTTCCAAGGAGTTTTTCAACTGAAGTAATATCCGTTTAACAAACCAATGAACACAATTATATATGATGCAAAACTATAAAATACAATACACACATTTGACTTTATATGAGGACCCCCTTGGTGGTTCTAGGAATATTTTATTTACAATTATGTTTTCTATTTAACTTATTGTACTAAGATTATTTTAGTAATCATGCATGGTATTTTTTTTATTAACCTCACGTAACCCCTGCAGTACCCCAACGTACCCCTAGGGGTCCGCGTACCCCCATTTGAATCACTGATCTTTTGTTTCTCAAACTGTTTCATACCAAGGACACTTAACCAATAAAAAAACACTCGCGGACCACCTAACTCCACAAATATCCAAAATCACATCGCTTTTCTAGAACAGATTACAAATCGCCTGAAAATGGTACAAACAAGTGGCAACATGTGTGATGAAGGTGTTGCGCTGGGATATATCATACCATCAAAAGTGACATTTAAGCTCGCTCCATTGCGGAGATATTCCCGCGAGTGTGCGTAAAACTTTTAATTTATTAAAAATGTGAAATTGTACCAATATACTCACAGACCACTAGGGGGCGCTCACGGACCACCAGTGGTCCGCGGACCACACTTTGAGAAGCACTGATCTAGACGGAAGCAATCTGTGAAACATCGTTCAGCAGGTGACTTGTACAAAAGGCTGGTCAGTAATAATCAAAGGTTTAATGCAAAGCTGCCTTTTGTATCCGTAGAAATGTCCAAAGAAATTGTACAAAAGTTAAGATTCAGATGTTGTATTGGTGTTTTTTCATCACTATGGCATATTTCACTACACACAAATATCATTCGGACATCAAAAGTAATATTCGAAGAAAAGAAAATAACACACAAACAAAAATAATTAAGTGATAAAAAGACAAAATAATCAATAAAGACATCGCCATCTTGTATCTTGACTGAGTGTTAATTAAAATTAGTGAGGGGTAGAAAATGTTGCTTTTTGAGATATCAACAGGAAACAGCTTTAACACCGAATTCTACTGGGAGAAGATTAGAAGACAAGACCGTTTGCTCAAATCTGAAGAGAAATATATGAATACGAAAAAGGGGAAACAACACATACACCTGTCTCGCTACAGTTGTTGGAGTAAATATAGACAAAAGCAACCGAGTCACATCTCGAGTGTTCCTGCATGAATTCAAACCGTGTATTTGAAAGTAGAGGTGGTGGGTTGTGAGTCGTCGAACCTTCGTATGGTGTTATTTTGTCAGCAGCACATCTGCATAGACGAAACCTCTGCCTCGTCTCATTTGACCCGCTGGCTTTTTGTCCTCGCCCCAGGCAAATCCTCCCTACACGCTAAACGTCAACCCCCGCTGCTTCTGCTCCAATTCGGTTGTTCGCTTCTTAAGCCGAACGGCGTTTCCTTAGTGACATCTCCTTCATCGTGTTGGTTTAAAAAAGTTAAATGTGATGGATTGTAGCTTGTGGAGAAAACGTAGAGAAGCTCAAGTCGGTGACAAATGGAGAGTAACAGGAAACCTGTCGGAGCCGAGCTGTATCAGTATTTTATGGAGCGGCTTTGTGAAGAGGGCTGGCAGGCACAACATGTTTATAGACACACAAGAGTGGCATCGCTCACACGAGACACATGTACTAAATAACACATGGTTGAATAAGAGCAGGGTTCGGCCGATTTGATAAAGAAGAGAGACGGCATTTATCAAATTGGATTTGATGGAGCAGGGAGAGTGAGAGCTCCAGAGAGAAGACGAGAGATTGAAACAGGTTTCTGATGCTATCTGCCTGATGCTGCGATAAAGAATATCAAGAGAACACGGACTAGTGGTTCAATTTCCATTCGAGTTCACTGTGATCTGATGGACTGATATCTGAGATCTGAGATATCAAATCAACTGGCGTGTTTTATATTAAAGGCATCGGTTATCAGTCAGGATGCCGAGCTTCAAGATGTATGCCCGACTCTGATAACTTCTACAATAATAAATCAAATAACAAACATCTGATAAGAAAATAGGAATCGATTTAAGTTATGTTTCTATTTTATATGAATATATTCATGAAAACAACTATTCTTGTTAGATCTGTTTTGACTTGTATCTGCCCTATCCTGTTTCCTTTGTTTTGTATTGCTGTTGTTGCTATGACACCTGCATTTCCCTAATAATACAAGCTTAAAAAAAGACTCACCTCTTCAAACTGGCTTGTAATGCTTGATTTTAATGTGAGTTTTACCATATTTAATTGTTGTCCTTTTCTTTTTTCACTACCTCTGTAAAGCGACTTTGAGCACCTGTAAAAGCGCTTACAAAATACATGTATTATTACTATTATCTAATCTCCATTATCCAAACATTGAGCAGCATGAGTTACAGTACAGAGAGAAACAGTGATTTTAGCTTTTGCAGACCATTTACATGCACTAAAACCTATATCACACTACAGGAGAGGGAGAACCCCAAAAAGCACAATGGAGCTTATTTAAAGGACCCATGTCATGCTTTTCCGGTTATTACCCATCCCCTCGTGTTATGAAGGTTTTTCTGCATGTAAACGGTCTGCAGTCACGAACCCTCACCTGCCGCGAGTAAAGCTCTAACACAGAAAGACCTGTCTGTGCTGCCCCAGAACGCCTCGTTGGACATTTCTCTTTTTCCATTGTTTGCCTCCTGGGTTCTGTGACGTGTGAACACCCAGATCAACAACAAATGACCGGATTGGCCCAAATGGACCAATCCGCGGAGCCCCTCACTCACCAGGACCCCTTGGCTAACTAACAGGGAGTCCCATTGACTTGCATAGAGCTCCCTGAACGCTGGCAATAGACGGGTTGGGATGGCGGAGAAACGTTCTCCGCAGACCCGTTCTCCGCAGACCCGTTCTCACAGCGTTACAAACCTTGTTCTTTCTCAATATCAAGCCACACTTATTGTTTCTACTTCGGCTGTGAGTGTGTGTGTGCTCAGGATGAGTTTCGCTTGTTCCCGCTGTATCGCCGACCCGGAAACCTGTCCGCTCCTCGCAGCAGCAACGAGCCTCGCAAGTTGCAACGAGCCGACCAATCAGAGCACACTGGGCTCACTGGGAGGGGGGGGGGAGGAGCTCCAACAAGCCGTTTAGGACAGAGAGTGAATACACAGACTACACTGAGATGCTGTGAGAAACCAATGTGAGTTTGGAACATTGAACAATTTAAATCTGTCCTAGTCGACCTGAACAATGGAAACATGATCAGTAGGAATGGCCATGACACGGGACCTTTAACTAAATAAAGAATCAACATCAGATTCCCCACATTTTCTTAACCATCCAAATGTGCTCCTACAGGTGTGCTGAATGTGCATTACCCTGATGATAATATATTGGCCGCGTGTGTGGACGATTGTTCATTATTAGCACAGGTACCGCCCCCTCACCACTATTCAATATAATGGCAGATGTTGTGTAGTTACTCTGGCATATGCTCAGGAATTGGAAAGGTGCCAACTTCAGCAGTAACACAGGTACTGTAAATACACCTGACAAAGTAATGAGAATACAAACAATACATGGGGTTTGAACAACGCTTTTCCTAATGCTCAAAGAAAACATGTAAACAAGTAAACATGTGACTTTCCAAAGGATTAGTACAGGTGATAACAGCAGGGGTGTCAAACACAAAGCCCGTGGGCCTAATCCGGCCCGCGACGTCATTGTATGCGGCCCGCAAGAGCTTGCAAAGAATATTATATAGAATACAATTGGTGTTGAATATTTGCTTTCAATTATTTGCCCTAGACTTCTGCTTTCAGACGGAGTTATTGAGGAAGTTATTACGAGAACTGATAATAATCCAATGCAGAGCCAATAATGTAATATAATACATTATGTTAATATGTATGTACATGTATATTTAGAGAAGCTAAGAGTGTGCAAAGCTGTCATCAAGGGAAAAGGGGGCTGATTTGAAGAATCTCAAATATAAATATATTCTGGATTTTTAAACGCTTTTTTGTTTCCTACATAATTCCAAATGTGTTCTTTTATAGTTTTGATGTCTTCAGTATTCATCTACAAAGTAAAAAAATATTAAAATAAATAAAATACTTCGATTGAGAAGGGTACTGTATATATATATATATGTATATAGTTACAACCGGCCCTTTGAGTGTAACCATAATGCTAATGTGGCCCACGATGAAATTGAGTTTGACACCCCTGGTCTACAGGAAGAAAATACAGCACACGTCCCGTGACTGACTGAGACTGTTATGACTTTAAAGGTGTGACTAAATGTCAAAACCTGGACATGTCTAATTAAAATCCAACAGGGTCTTTTCAAGTCCCCTAAATTAAAAAGGGACATTTCTCTGTCAGAAAGACAACACGAATGAGTCAAAGTGTCATACTGTCCGCCCGGCCATTAGCCCGCCTGGCAGCTTCACAGCACTTTGTGATTGCTTTTTACTTCGCTCGTTCATAAGTGAAATGAGCCAATTGCAAACAGGAAGCATTTAGACGGTTTGGTAATCAGCCAAAGTAATGAGAAGGAAAGCGGCTGTGTGGCTTTGCAAATCTGAAGAATAAGATCCCAGCTGTGTGCAAAGTAAACTCGCTTTAAAAACTGTTTGCACTTCCCGCGCTGAACAGGCAGAACATTCGATGTCACATGGAGAAAAGGATGGAAAATCATGGATTTTATGAATAAAAAGACGAATGTTTTAAATATTATTTGTGAAATGGGATTAAATTATCTCTGACGCAATGTTATGTTTACTGACTAAGTCGTGGGCACTTTTTTCCAGACTATTTAAAAAAGGGTTTGCAAACATTCGTGGGCTTCAGCTTCTCAAACACGACTTTTTCCCTTTGTCTAAAATCATTTTGAATTTAATATCTTGGGTTATAAAACAAAACGGGCAATAGACGAGGTGACTTTTGAGCAGTGGAAGATTATGATGTACATTTATCAGCATTGTCTGACATGTCATGGACTTAATGATACATTGATTGAGAAAGAGAATAATAAAAAAGTGGAACAAAATGAAAAGTACATAATAGAAATAAAATGCCCTGTCAGAGCTCAACATGACTTTGCTCTGCTAATCCTATTTTCCACGAAGTCTTTTCAAAATAAAGTCATTACTTTCACTTTCAGTATCATCCAATTCAGTTTGGTACATTTGATTATGTTCTTTGGGCAACATCTGTGGGTCTGTTCGCTTTCCAAATACAGCAAAACTGTTGCTTGGTAAAAGTTCATAACTGCATGCCTTCATGAGTATTTATATTAAACTAATTAAAATGGCATTGCATAGATAAATAATCGTTAAAGCAGCACAGGAGAGGACTCTTTAAAGTAGAGACACTACATAATGATATGCACCTGAACATCAGCAGGAGGGGACTCTTTAAAGTAGAGACACTACATACTGATATACACCTGAACATCAGCAGGAGAGGACTCTTTAAAGTAGAGACACTACATACTGATATACACCTGAACATCAGCAGGAGAGGACTCTTTAAAGTAGAGACACTACATACTGATATACACCTGAACATCAGCAGGAGAGGACTCTTTAAAGTAGAGACACTACATACTTATATACACCTGAACATCAGCAGGAGAGGACTCTTTAAAGTAGAGACACTACATACTGATATACACCTGGACATCAGCAGGAGAGGACTCTTTAAAGTAGAGACACTACATACTGATATACACCTGAACATCAGCAGGAGAGGACTCTTTAAAGTAGAGACACTACATACTGATATACACCTGAACATCAGCAGGAGAGGACTCTTTAAAGTAGAGACACTACATACTGATATACACCTGAACATCAGCAGGAGAGGACTCTTTAAAGTAGAGACACTACATTCTGATATACACCTGAACATCAGCAGGAGAGGACTCTTTAAAGTAGAGACACTACATACTGATAGGGCCCCTTTAACACAACATTTAGTTTTAAAATTGCGTTATCTTTTTACACTGTCAAGAAGAAAACTTAACTGAACACAAACTATTTGAGGTTTATTATATAATGTTCCATCAGAAGAGGATTTGACTTCACTTTCAAGATGATTTCAATACACGTTAAATGAAATGACTGACAAGCAGTGTTGGGGAAGTTACTTTTAAAAAGTAGTGTTTGCCCGTTACTCGTTACTTCTTTAAAAAAGTAATCCCTTACTTTACTTAGTTACCCAATCCAAGGAAAGTATCTGTTTACGTTACTCGTTACTTTTACGTTACTTTTACGTTGCTCGACTTTGGGCAGAACCCCATCTCTGTTCCTAAATGTGTAGGCTTACATAAAGTTCTACTATGGAGGACATAACAGATATGTCTTTTGTGCTCTTTATTATAAAAAAATGCCACAGAGCACTTAACAAAACATTGGGCTAAAGGCGTCACCACCACCACTAAACAATAATATCAAAAATATCAATATAAAATCATAATCGTTAAGGGTTACATGCCAGCCCCAAAATAGGTGCAAAGCTAGTGCAAATCATATCAACAGGCTACTAAATAGGCTGGGACTCGAAATATCATCATTTCCCCGGGGATCTTGAGCTACTAGCTTCATGCTAGCATGTTTTCCTTTCAAATGCTTGGTGAGGTTGGCAGTGGAGTTAACGGCAGGGCACAACGTACACCTTACACTCACATGTTCCCCTTAGTTTCAACAAGTTCGAAGTAATGGGAATACCTCCATCCCTCGAATGTTTGCGTTGGCTGCGCCTGCTTCTCGCTTGCCATCACTGCTCTTCAGTCTTCATGCCACCACCAGCGGCCAGCCTCTATCACGTACAGTGTGGAATGAGAGCTTGTGCCTAATGCGTAAGCACACAGCTGAGTAGGCAGTGTCACTGTCACTCGTCCCTGGGAAAAGTAACGTTGCGGCGAATTGAAGAAGAAACTACCGTACTTTTCGGATTATAAGCCGCGACTTTTTCCCCCCATTTTCTTTGTACAGCTAACGGCCACTAGGGAACCTCCTAAATCTATGGATTTTACAGGTAAAATTAACCACCTTTAACGCTATGGGCTCTAGGACCGGTCCGCGCCCGCCACCTTTAAGCGGCGGGCTCCAGCAGGAAAAGCAGGAGGCCGGAAAAGAGTGAGACAGGTAGCGCGCCAAAGTAAAAGTGGAACCGAGAGACAGAACGAGAGCAAGACAGACGAACCATTTAGCTGCTGCGGCTCATATGCAGGTGCGCTTTATAGTCCGAAAAGTACGGTACGTTACCAAATGTTCCGTAGTAGCGCGTTACACTACTTTTTACCCGGCAAAAGTAGTTACGTTACTGTCACGCGTTACACCCAACACTGCTAACAAGTGTGTGGGGTGCTTCAGCTGAAACTGAACCTGGCATCTGTCTCTTTGGATTGATAGTCATTACATGTGCAATCTGGTTCTGTGAGCACTCTGTAAAACGATGCCCTCTGAAAAACACATTTCATAAACGCTCTCACTGTAGTATCTAGATGCATCAGTGCTCAAAATCATTATCTCTCCCAGCCATATTTCTGTCTAAGACCCCATAAAAAAGAAGGCAGGCAGACAGCGTCATGTTGCAGTAAATAAAGAGAGCAGTCAGTCAGCAGTATTTTCTATCTTCTCAGCCTGGCAGGGTTGAACCAATTAACATGCAAACAGGCGTGTCTGACAGCACCAGAGGCTGAACTCTGCATCAGTCCTCCTGCTGAGTATCCAACCATGTTTACACTTGCCATCGCATGCTCATAAAGAGTGAAGGACGTTTCAATAAAAAGCTGCCGAAACATACGACCGCACCGCACTGACCACATCCACGATGAGGATGTTTTTATTGTATCAAAATGCAATGAGCAGGTTCCTATGCTCTTATAAATGACTCCGAACATATTCACGGCCAAATGAAAGCCACTGGAGGGATTTGAACACAAAGAAAATGTCACAATGTTTTGAGTGATATAAGTCGCCGAAATAAGAGGGGTGCTCTGCAATGACTGTGCCGTGGTACAAAAGGCTTTGTTTGGGTCTTTCAGATGAAAGTCAATGAGGGAGGACACTTTGACTTGCTGCCAGCCGTTTGTTTAAATCATGAAAGTCTGCATATTTGTAATTAATGGGCCAACATTTACAGGCTCTTATTCATCGCACTGGATGGGCAATTTACTGGAATAAACACTAAGACACAATCTGCATAATATTTAGATTTTACACAATCAAGGCCTAAACACCCTTGAGTTGAATAGACTTTAAGGGGTGGCTGTGGGTGGAGAAATATGCAGCGCTGCTACTTAGAACAATGGCATTTCCCCTGCATTTCATTTATTCCTAATTGTGTAAACGCTTTTAAAAGAAACAGAAAAACTACCGGCTTAAATGTGTTGGAGGGCTGCTCTCTTAAGGCCCGGACACACCAATCTGACACCAAAGAACTGACCCAGACGGACCCCGACTGTTACGTCGCCTCACGTCTCCTGCGTCTCGGCCATGTGTCGCACTGGAACACACCGCAAAGACTTCGGCCGACGGCCAAGAAGCACGTACGAACTGCGCATGCGTGAGTGGCAATAACTCTCCTTACCAGCAGGCGGTGGTAGTGTGTATTCGTCATTCAAAAGAGGCAACAACCAGAAGACAGACTGCGTGATAACCGAGAGAAGAACAGCAGACTGCACGATATAAACAAACAACAAATAGCGTGCGTTCCATTTTCCCTCTACAGCGAGAAGCTCACGGGGCTTTCCCGAACCTGAGTCGAGAGCTGGAGGTAAATTAAACCTCAGATTTGCCTTCGTAATCGTTTGTTTGGGTCCCTCACTTCCGTTTAGCTTCTCATGCACTGATTCGCTAGCTGCACAGCCAATCAGAGTGATTTATTTTGCCGACAGGCTTTGGCCGACCGCCCGTCGATTCAACACGTAGAATCGGCTGAAAAGACACGACGGTGCGGGACACACCAATCTGAGTAGGGTGGGTCGACGCTCATCGTCGGACTGACGCCCACCGACGGCCATAATTGGCTTGGTGTGTCCGGGCCTTAAGTCCCATTCAAGGAAACTTAACTTACTTGAAACCCAGGCTTTCAGTTGTGGGGTTTAGCCGTCATTATCTTAACTGTGCACACAATTCAAAGCATAATCAGTCACCATTATAGTCTACACTTGCACAGTAAGACATATTGGACCCTCTGTTCACACTGTCAGTGTTCATGCAGCTCAAAACTGGCTGGCAACAATATTTGTAAGAAACCAATTTTGTAAAATCACTATAATGTTGCGTCTTTAAAGAATTTAAGGAGCTCTTCATGTTTCCCCAGGCACGTTGTTCCACATTTTAAGGGCCCTCACTGCAAAATATAATGCTTGATCATCTGCTCTTTGATCCAGACTTTGAACATACAAAAGGCTCCGTTTGAAAAGCCCACAGTTAACTTCTGTTCTGATGAAAAGAGCAAATTCTCTTTCCTTATGTGTTCCACCATCCTTAATTTGTTTGAAACATTATCTGTTCTTGAATGTGTGAATCTAAAAAAAAAGTAAAGAGGATGGAAGAAAGACGTTATGTTGGTGTGAAGAACTCTCTGAATACAGAATCTTCAGGGAGAAGGATGAGCTGTTAGGAACAGAATCCCATGGTTTCCGTTTGTATTGCTAAGTAGGATTGACAGATCACTTTGAGCCTTCTTTGTTTTAAGGCATACGTTGTGGATCGCATCGGCAAAATGCAATCTCAGGACACATTGGCAATAATCAAGCTTTTGATTCGCTCAAACTAAACGTGTGTTCCTTTAAACCAGGGGTTCTCAAAGTGTTGATGAGTGAATGTAGGTTCCCAATATTGGATTGAGGGCCACCCAAGAAAAAAGGGAACACAAAATAATTCCAAAACAAATCCTTTCTTTATTGTACTACTAACCAATTACCGCAACTCGCGAGATGCCTAGTTGCCATGGAACCAGAAGCATGGCAAACTTTCCACAAGCTGTCATTCATAATTTAGGAATGACAACCCAGGGGGCGCAGTTTTACCATTCTTAAATTCCATTCTAATTCTTACTCGATACAACCATGGAGGATTAAAATATAACGCATGCATTTCAGTGTGTCACATTAACTATCGCGGGCCGCCAGAAACATTTCCGAGGGCCGCCATTGGCCCGCAAGCCGCACTTTGAGAACCCCTGCTTTAAACTTTACTGAGGATAGCCCCTTGAGATGAACCATCTCGGTTTCGAGGGGGGTCCCAGGCTACTCAGGCTACTTGTGAATCAATCCTTCCTTCTCCAGTCTAAAGTTGTTCAATCGGACCGTCTGCTTTTTGGGGGTTTCCCTCTTCAGTCGTGTGTTGTTTAGGTGTTGGTGCATTTAAATGGTCTGCAAAGTCAGAAACTGGTTAAGTAAAGCTAGGTGGTGCAATACAGTGTGTACTCTTAATTAGTGTAAACATAAAGTCTAATAGGCAACATCACGGAGATCACAGCGTTGGCAGCAGAGTTGGGTGTAACGCGTTACAAAGTGCAGAAACATGGCTGAGTCAGCGATAACTTTGGAGGGGTGGACGTATGCCCATTCTTTTGAGTTCGTCCGAAGAATGGACAGGAATGTGACGGTGAGGTGCAAACTGTGTCCATGCCAGAGGCTTCTATCCCCCCCGAAATCCGCAGCGCCCCAACCCTGGACATTTTCAAAAAAGCCCTCAAAACGTACCTTTTTACCGAGGCTTGCCCCACTGTATAGTTAGTTTAATAGGTTTATTTTTCCGCTACTTCCCCCCCCATCCCCTTAACCTGTCTGCCTTTTTTCCCCTACTCCCCCCCCCTACCCGACTTGTAAAGCGACCTTGGGTTTCCTGAAAGGCGCTATAAAAATATTATATATTATTATTATTATTATTATTATTATCCACTGCTGCAAACACAACGTCAAACCTCAACTAGCACCTGCAAAGACAACATGCTAACGTAATAGCTAAGGTGGACCTCCGGAACCAGAGTGAGGATGTCTCGAGTAAAGTAACGAGCAAACGGCAAACACTCAAAGTTATATGATGAGGCCCTCTGTGTGGGGGGGGGGAAGTAAGATATTACTTTTTTTTTAAGTAATATGTAAGATATTCGGCTGGAGCAGCAAAACCTCTTTGTATTAAAATGATCAAGGGTGGGATTTATGACTCACAAATTCAACTTTCTCAAAAGTTACAAAGCTCAAAGTAATTTCTTGTGCATAATTATACTTTGAATTAAAGATAAAGGGAACGGCAAATGGTCCAAGTAACAGTGAGGTCAAACGAGACAAATATGCAAAGAAGAGTGCATGGTCCAGCTCTTTAGAAAAGACAGAACCCAAAGCAAACGGTGTTATCGACACAATCACACCGGCGTATGCAAATTAATTAGATTTGCAATCACATACTGTTCGGTGAGCGATTAGCTGCAGAAATATCAAGGAGATTATTCCGTGAATGCACAATCCCATGAGGAGGATTAGTCTTGTTCTGATAATGTCAAACTGTAATGCGGTTTTTCTGCTTTCAATTAAATAATTAGTGTGGCGATATGTGTTTTCTTATCTAAATACATGGCTGTTGTCATGGCAAAGCTTTTCCAACAGCTAACTGAAGACAGAACAAATACAGCAAACCGCCTTTAAAAACACGATACTATCAGGATACAAGCCCTTCAACGGATAATTACAAATGAACATGTACAATAGCAAAGTCAATGTGAATGCATGCATGGTTAATGATGTTGTGATGCGAGACATTATGCAAACTATGTTTTAATAACCAGGACACGGCTGAGGATTTTGACAACTACGTACACACACCCCAAGCAGCAGGACAGTCAGAGACAGACAGAAAAACATGCTCTGTTTACCCTGCATATTATATCAGCTGTTATTCAGTAAGACGAATAGCAGATGTGTGTGTGATAGATCAAATGGAGGGTGTCAGCCTGTCCGTTGCGCCGCAGGAAGTCGTATCAGGACATTTCTTTGCATGCAGTGTTTGTGTAAAACGAACTTTGATGCGCGTGTCGTCCGGGATGTTGAAAATCACAGTGTGGGGGGGGGCAGTAATCAGCGGTCGCATGTAACCTGAGAGGAGTTTCATCACCTTCCGCTGATAGATATCACTGCGCTGACACTACCTTCCGGGTAGACGCTGGAGATAACAGCCATGTGCTCTCTTATCACTGCTCTGCTGCTGACACTTCGGTTTTTATGAAACGGGTTTATGCTGATTGTCTCCAACGTAATTTAAAATTCCTTCCTAAAGGAGGCCCTATGCATGTTGGGATTGTTCCTCTATTGTGGTGTTATATAGGTTTGTGTGCATGTCAATGGTCTGCAGAATACTAAAATCACTGCGTCCTCCCCCTGCCTGAAACGCCTACTATGGACACCTTTACTTCTGTAACATTGTGACATCACTTTGTAACACTCACGCTCCTATTGGCTAGCGCTCAAACACATTGTACGTGATGGCTAAGAGACGGGACATCTCTAAGCTGCTGACCAATCACAACAGAGCCGGCCAGCTGACCAATCAGAGCAGACTGGGCTCTGGTTTCAGACAGAGGGTGAAAGAGGTGCTGCAGCACAGGCAGCATAAGAACATAAAGCGCTTTTTGAACATTAAAGCACGCAGACATGTCCCAGAGGCACAAAAACAAATATGAACCTGAAACTGAGCAGACGATGTCCTTTGTAAATGTTTTATATAGCAGAATTTGAGTGTAAAGTGCTGAAACGATGCTCATCATCGACTGCATACACGTCATTTGAGAGTAAAGAGCGGTAATGAAAATTAAACAGAGGACTGGGGGCAAGAGAGGAGGATTCAGAGATCCAAAGTGCCAATGAAATGTGATTTTAACAGTTCCTATAAAGCCAGATGACAGAGACATACTTGCTCCGTGGTTCCCTCCCGCAGGCACAACATTATTGTAATAAGTGCTGAGATGCTTTAACCCCGCTGAATTACTGCGGGGCCAATAGTGAACGGCGAGCGGGAAAAATCACTTAGCATTCAAATCAATTACCCGTGATAATGCAAAGGGACTGTGATCAATTGGGGAGCAAAAGAACATATTCATTTTCTGTGAGCTGCAGTCACATCCATGGCACTGTGGTAAAAGGAGAGATGAATTCATAAATTAAGTGAAATCCACAGTGATTATCCAACTGTATGGATTATCATTTAAGGCAGGGGTGTCAAACTTAAGGCCCGGGGGCCAAATCCGGCCCGTGACTTCATGTCATGCGGCCCCACAAGAGCTTGCAAACAACAATACGTTTATTATACGGTTACATAACGATTTACAGAAGCACGTTGCCCATAAACTACATGTCCCACAATGCATCTCAAATTTGACTTTTTTCTCAGAATTTGACTTTTCTTTTTTCTAAATATGCCTTTTTTCTTAGAATTGTTTTTCAAAATGTCACTTTTTAAAAAAAATGTCACTTTTTTTAAACTTCTTTTTGATATTCTCACTGAAGAGACTTGCAATTACTTGCCCTAGACTTCTGCTTTCAGACGTAGTTAATTATTAAGTTATTACCCTATCAATTAGTAATCCAATTCAGAGGAAAATAATGTTATTTAAATGATTATTTTAAATATATTAAATATTTATATATGTATTTTGATATCGTCTTAAAGTTACAACCGGCCCTTTGAGTGCAACCATAACGCTGATGTGGCCCGTGATGAAATGGAGTTTGACTCCCCTGATTTAAGGGCTTTGTTGCATTGAAAGGTTTTTTTTAACCGACCTTACCAAACTGTATTTTTGTATTTGTGTTGTTGTGGCAAACACATTTAAGATGTTACACTTTTTGGTGGGATCTGTGAAAAAGGTGAATTCTGCACGCAAGACTTTCTTTGAATCGCTGACAAGAAACACCAAGACCCTGATGACAAGAACTCACATTGAAAGATTACACTAAAAACGACACCTTTTCATGAAGTGACATTGCCTATACAAGCCTGCAACTCACTTCTCTTTTAGATTCATAATTTGTTCAATTTAGACACCAACATATTTGAAAAATTAACCTTTTATTTTATAATTTGTTTGTATGTATTTAGGAAAAACAGATAATTAACCATCAAAAAAAGTGATTTGCCCAGCTAGGCATCCCATGTATATTTTCCAATGAAGAATTACCCCTGTTACTCTAATTAAAGTAACAGGGTTGAAAATCAATGCTAATTTGAGCTTTAACCTCAGGAAGTATTGCTAGATGTAGCTTGTAATAATAATAATACGTTTTATTTCGAGGCGCCTTTCAGGACACCCAAGGTCGCCTTACAGTGCATTTAAATGTTAAAACAGCTAAAACAAAAACGGAACACAAATGTATCGAACAGGCAAGACAAGAGTGTGGAGTGACGGAGACATTATTACATGATTATGTAATGCTGCTTTCAAGGCAAGGACACACTTGGATATCTAATGCAAGAAAGATAACTTTGAAATTAATATGCGTTATTCTGATAATATCAGTAACAGGGTTGAGTTCTGTGCAAAACCTGTTATTTAAAATATGTTTATGATTTAACAAATTGATTTTACCATTACAAGAGACATATATCAATAGAATAATACCAAATCAAATCCCTATTTTAAATGTTATATTTGACATGCAAGTTGGTCACCAAGAAGCGGAAAAATGCCATTTTAGGGGATGTTCGAGAGCTATTTGATAATTTAAATAATATTTTGAAACCACTTTTTCTACAACTTTATATATATATTGTCTCAAGACAAGTATGTTTAACACAACAAGTGCACTTTTTTAGCATTTTGGGCATGGATTATTAGATGTTGTATATGAAATGTCCTCCAATTCTGGAATGACCCTTGTAACAATGTCCAGAATAATGCAGAAGCCAGGTTAGAATTTCCCAAAGAAGGAATAATGACAAGAAGCAAAAGAAAGCATCGCGTATGAGAAGCCGGAACCAGGAAATACTTCACAATTGTTGATTATACTTCTGTCGAATGATGCATTAATGACGCTATTTCAGCACTATGCCTACACTTATATTTAAATTTCGGTAGGAAAATCCAATAAAAAGAATAGAACGCGGTGTTTTGGGTGCAATTTTCTTTAATGCTTCACACAGTGCTTTTGCAAACAGGAAGCTGCAAATGGCCCTGAGAGCTAAGTAATTGCAGTATTTTCTCTCCGTTGCCAAAAAACATGACGTCAGTGAACCGCACATTCATAACATTCATTATGAGCGAGGCAGCTCTGAGAGGTTTTAGGCTTGACTTGTTTTGTATTCATTGTACCGACTGACCTGATGCATTTCATCTGGTACAGTTAGGTGCTCCACTCTGTTAGGGTGAGACAGCAGAAACTTCTTTTTGTGGTAACGTTTAAGAAGTAAAATACACATGTTAAGGATGCTCTGGTGAAGATGCGGGAACACAGAGGATGGAACATGTTTGGAAGTGTTCTGAGGCAGGCCATCTCACCTTCACTGTTAGTGTGGTCCACTTGTTTTAATGACTCCTGAGCATGCAGAGGTTTCAGGCAACGTCTTCCTCAACTCTGTATCTCTCATAAAGGAACTCTCTTTTAAAGTATCTTCAAATCCTCATAACTCACAAAGCCCTCAACAACCAGGCTCCCCCCCTCCCTCACGGACCTGCTGCACCACCACGCCCCTTCCCGCTGCCTCCGCTCATCAGAAGCCAACCTCCTATCCATCCCCACCCGCACCAACCACCGGACCTGGGGGGACAGAGCCTTCTCCGTCGCTGCCCCCTCCCACTGGAACTCACTCCCCCAACCCATCAGAGACGGCACCGACCTCACCACCTTCAACGCACTCACAAAAACTCACCTCTTCAATCTGGCTTTTAACGTGTGATTGTTTTGTATTATTTGACTTTAACTATATATTTATTTGTTGTTCCTTCCTTTTCTTTTCTCTTCACTATATCTGTAAAGCGTCTTTGAGCACCTGTAAAAGCGCTAACAAATTAAATCTATTATTATTATTATTATTATTATTAAAGGAGTTATCTTTCAACGTTTAAAAAGGGAGTTAATATAACATATATATATACACGCATATATTAAAAAAATACAGAAGGAATTTAAGAACACGTTTGTGTCGAAGACGTGGCAATCCAAAAATGGCTTGTGAAGACACATCTTGCAATTACATATTAATAGTCATGCTAAAAAAGTAAAAAGTAAAAAGTACAGTTGTGTGACGTGGACATAAAACAACCATGAAATTCAGAAGGATTCTTTTTAGGAACAACATTTTAGGATTTTAAATATTTGTGTGAGGATCATTCGGGTGGTGCACGTATTAGTGGGATTCTGCAAACCAAAAGCTTCTATTCCCGAGAGAAAGGTACAATATCCTGTCTTGTTAGTGTCTGTCACTGTGCTTTAAGAGTTGGTGTTGGTTACGGTACGTCCACACAGCAGCTTTTCAAACATCTTGAAAAGCTTGGAGCTGGGCGTGTCTGACAGCTTGGGTGTTTTGCGAGCAACAACCAATCACATGAATCTCCCGCCCCCGACATACAAAGCAAAAAACCCCGGGGATTTTATGCGAGCAATATATATATATATAAACTCCCCAAACAGGCGAACACCTACCAGTTTCCCCACTGTCTCTGCCTCCTCCCTCCATGCTGGTTCCTCCGGTTTGTATCCCGTTAATAGTTCTGGTCGCAAAGAACCGGGTGATTTGCTACCGTAACTTCTCGTTGGGAATATGAGGAAATGAACTGCGGTCTGGTTCTCCCTGCTTACACGTGGTTTGATTGGCTAGCGCTTCCACTGTCAGATTTGCATAAACGTGATTGATTGGCTGACGCTTCTACTGTCAGATTTGCATAAACGTGATTTGATTGGCTGGCGCTTCTACTGTCAGATTTGCATAAACGTGATTTGATTGGCTGGCGCTTCTACTGTCAAATTTGCATAAACGTGTTTGATTGGCTGACGCTTTCAGCTCGGCTTCAAAAGTTGAACATTGCTCAACTTTTGAATCCTGGAAATCCTGGAAATCTTCGCTTCCCTCCCCCACAATGCAGTTCGGTGAAAAGCGAGGCAAAGTGACGTCATCCCCATTCAAAGTCAACGGGCAGAGAAGCGTTGGAAGATTCGTCTAAAGCTGCTGTGTGGACGTACCGTTATGGTATGGTACGATATCTACCACTGCTTTAATGTGCCAAAAATAATATCATATTGCCTTTTTCGTCACACAGCAACGAATACAACATATGTGATTTACCGCAATTGTTTTCATAGTTGTTTTTCCATTATCCGTGTTTGTAAAAGACCATCTCCGGACTGTAATGGGTATCAGCACCACAGCACAGTCTGAACTCGTGTTTCATGTCGTGATATCTCCAGAATCAAATCTTCTTGACAGCATGATACACTGTAATACATGCTGTTTATCTAATTTGTCTCAAGACAATCAGATCGGCTGCTGTAGATGAAGTTATGTCACATTGCATGAGCCTGGCAGCGCACTGCGTATACCCAAATGAGTCATTTCTCTAATTGGTTTGAGTGTTTCAGTGGTGCAGTGCTTCCTCTCTGGGGATGTTTCTCACACTGAATCCAATCACAAGGCAAACAAGTCCAAATATTAAATAACTGTCGACTGACGCTGGTCGTATTAATGTTTCTGTTCGGGAGATAGAAGGTTGGAAAATGGATTCATCTGTAGTAGTTGTCAGGGAGCGCATTATTTCAACATCCACCTGTCAGTCCTTCAAACCGTGCTTTCATAACGACACTCGACAGAAAGGCCCTGGGCTGAAGAGGTTCATTAAAAAACCAGCGAAATTAGTTTTTGTTTCGCTCGTTACAGCTCTGGAGCAAAATACAAGGACTTCAACTTCATAGGATGAAAACTCATTTTGGATCGTAATTATGACCAGCAATATCATTCTGTAACTTTTCTCTGTCGTCGTCCTCATTGTTAGTGCTGGAGACCACCGTCGCCGTGTAGGGTTCAATTGATCTTTCATAGTATCTCATTATAAGAAGCCTCCCTGGGTCGGCAGCAGCGGTATCTGTATTAGGAGGATATCTTCTCCACTGCTATTGCTTCACATCAAACGCTTACAAACCAGGGTGGCTTTTATAAGGAAGCAGCCACTGGAAAAACACTGTGTCGCCAGTGTCTGTGACAGGATGAGGTTACTTCGGTCACAATTATTTACTATTTTAATTGAGTTCCTTTGCCAAAGAGATTAGGTTTTTGGCTTATTGTGTTAGTCTTTGTTTGTTTGACACAAAACTAATGGTCTAATGTTCCTGACGCTTGGTGGAAGGGTGAAGCAAGGGCAGAGGAAGAACCAATTAAATCTTTGAGCAGATTTGAATGGTGGAAACAAGCACTGGGATGCTGTTACTTTAACAATAGGAGATAGGGCTTCTGCGCTGCATTCATGGTATGCCGGCATCAGAACACGTTATGTGCTATTTAAATGTCCAAACCAACAAATATAACACTTTTCTGTTCATCAACACACAAGAAGAAATAGGAAAACGATTTCTGAACTCAGAAAATAAGAAAAACACGTCAGTGCAAAGATAACCTCGACTTTCTTCTCTTTTTCTTTGAGGTACTTTTTGGCTGACTGAGATGAATAGAGACTTGCTGATGATAAGAATATTTGTTTATTATTATAATAACATAATAAGCACAATAAATAATGCGTTCTAAAGAATATGTGCTTTTCAGTCTGCCACACCACGTTGGGGAACACAACTCAACCTATCCGAGCCAACACATACTGAAATGCATTACACAAACACACCACACAATCACATTAATGATAATCCAATAATACATGAGTATGAACTCAGGAACAGCTTTAGTTAGAAAGACAGGATGAAAGACAAGTCGTGTTTGTATCTTTTAACTTGTTAATGCTATTTTATTAATATTTATATTTCTGAAATGTATTGGACTGTTTATTTCTGTGTCTTAATTTCTCGTACATTGCCTTGTGTTTTTTATGCTGCTACAGTGCAAACATTTCTCAAATTGAGATCAATAAAGTCTCTCTCTCTTATGCCGTGTTATGCTCGCCCTCCAAAAAGGAAATCACACCGTTTCCAAACTGTGCCGTACAGATCATTGAAACGTCTGTGAGTTTTGGCTTTACGCTGTGCGCGCTCCCGCGAGGTGCAGCAGCCATTCATAACACGGCGCATGTGAACTGCCCCCGTGCAGCTCGTTAGAGTTGTGTAAAGGCCGACGGGTTATTCTGGAATTTGACGGGAGTTTTACGATCCTGTCCGTCAAAATGACGGGCAGCGGAAAAGTCTAGCGCAACCTCTGTACCCAATACAGCCTGACCAGTGGGTTGTGATGCTGTCTGGCATACCTGAGCAGTTTGCCCTTTCATTGGGTCCTGAGGGGGGGAGCTCTCTCTACAGCTGCATACAAAGTGAAGAGGAGAGCAGCACAATAACCTATTGTAGTATTGATTTCAATCAGAATCACAACGAAAATCGGAATAATATTGTATATGTATTTACTTTATTCATCGTTTATTTGTTTTTATCCCGGGGTAAATGTTGTGACAGTCGCTCAGAATGAGATGAATTAAACATATATTTAAAAAAAGTATACAAATATTCATATTAACCTAAGAAGTTAAAGTAAGAAAGTGAAATAAAAAGGAGAAACAAAATAAAATAAACATATTTATACAAATGTCACAAGTTGAAGTAAAAAGGTATTACAATAAGAATATAAATTAATAATAATTCAGATTTGCTGCTAAATAATAGATTTTGACTTCATATTTTCCTGATTTCATCGTGGCTGGTTTGCAGCTAGTTGCTCGGAGTAGTCTGCTGCTTGTATTTGAAAATGAAGTCAGCAGACATCTGTGTGAAGGCCAATCAAATCATTTTCACCGAGACACGCTTTCCACTCTGGCTGAATTAGTAGCGGCCTGAGATGTGACACAGGGGGAAATTAATGTAAATTGCCTTGACACCTATTTCCCAAGGGACAGGAGTCTGCAGTGGCTAATTAATATCGCATCATTCAAATGTTTTTCTAGTTTGGGTTCAAGGGGGAGGAACTGTCTGGGCGTGTCACCTTCCTGTCTCCAGTGTCTCCCCCCACAGTGGAGACAAGCCACTCAAGTGAAAGATTACACTCCTGGCCCGCCGTAAGTGAGAACCATTAACGGGATTTTGAGATAATGCCCATTGATTGATTAATACGGCCCCCTGGGACTTTGACATTGAAGGAGTGTGCTTGTCATCGCGGCTAAAAGCAAAAAAGGGAGCCTCGGATATCTGCCATCAGTACACAACGGTCGCCGCCATCAACATTTTAATTTATCTTTTCCCCAAAGGTGCGATGATATGAGATATAAGCTGCGTCTGAAAAGAAGATAGGCGATATTGCTCGCTGTGGGCCTGATTAAAGCCACTATATGAGAGTCAGATTATCATGGAAGATGCTTTTTTAGTGTCACTCACAGAGGATCATTACATCAGCTGCAGGGCGGACGGGTTTCAAGTTATCTGCAGTGTCTTTTCTTCGAGGTGTAAGAGCATCGGCAATCTTTCCTCATCAACCATCGCCACCGTCATAACGCTTATCGCTGAACTTGGCCGTATTAACGCCGTCTCTTCTCTCTCTGTGGTCAGAGCACACACTGTCTGGAAGTATGTGGCTGCCCAATTACAGTTTGAAATGATAGTCATTTACTTTGTTTACTTCGAGTCGCAGAAGGTTCCCCTGGCAGCTCCAACGGCAGAGGCTGGTTGAGTTTATTAGTCAATGTATTGAACATGTTAGAAACAAAACAAACAATAATAATACAAGTAATTATAACAAAGAGAAACAAAATTAAAAAAAAACGTTCAAGGTAAATTCTCAAATCGTTTCCGTCATGTTCGAAAGAGGCAAGAAGAAGCTTAAAAAGGGTCCGGTCCTCCTCTAGCGTACATTGTTGATGAAAATAAAAGTTTAGGTCATCGTCATCGGCATCCGTGATATTTGATTCAATGTTTTAAACAAATCATTTCTTTGTACAAATCAACAAAAAACAAATAAGTTTTACAATGACAAGAAATAGCAAACATTCAGGGTTTGGTTTCTAAACAATTGTTAGTTATCCGGAGAACCTTAATTCCCTGATGACATGTTCAAACGGTTGGCAGCAAGAGGCCTAATGGAAAATGGAAATGGAGTTGCATCAGATGTCTGGTTGATGAGATATCTTTGACTGAGTGTGTAAGTGGGTTCGTGTGTTAATACTTTACAAAACCTTCATTTAGTGGGAAATGCATACTCTCATCATACCCATGAAATCATAACCACCATCAGAGCCGTAAAAACATGTATTATTTATGAAAGGAAGACTATAATTAGCATAAGGTGCATATGGAAGCTGTACCTTTTATATAGCACATGGGAGCTTCAAAGCACAGTCGTTCATATGTATTCCCAAACATATGAAGTTCACAGTACATTTGGGCAACAGAATGAATATATTGGCCAGTTCACAGCAGGTTAAAAGGGTGACATGTTTTGGCTGCGTCTCACTTCTTCAAAATACTTGGTTTGAGTGTTTACTGTAAGGGTTGTTCACAGCGTCTGGCTGCAGAGAGTCTGCCAGCTAAATCTGTGTGAATAAACTCAGATAGGATTCTTTAGCAGACAACGCAATATTTGTAAAGGAGACGTGTGTGAGCTGAAGAGGAAAGTTTGAAAAGAGGAAAGGAAAAGAGAGGAAAGGAAGGAAAAGAAAGAAAAGGAGAGGAAAGGGAAGGGAAGAGAAAGGAAAGATAAGGAAAGGAAAGACAATGAAATAAGGTAAAGGGACAGAAAGAAATAGGAAGGAAAGGAATGGGAAAGAACAGGGAAGGGAAAGGAAAGAATGGGAAAAGAACAGGGAAGGAAAGGAAAGAATGGGGAAAGAACAGGGAAGGAAAGGAGTGGGAAAGAACAGGGAAGGAAAGGATGGGAAAGAACAGGGAAGGAAAGGAAATGAAAGGAAAGGAAAGGAGAGGAAATGAGAGG
The DNA here is from genome assembly GCA_036324585.1 of Champsocephalus esox. Classification (NCBI taxonomy): domain Eukaryota; kingdom Metazoa; phylum Chordata; class Actinopteri; order Perciformes; family Channichthyidae; genus Champsocephalus; species Champsocephalus esox. Next base: position 5,991,566 of record CM070486.1, on the reverse strand, counting down.
AAAGGCAAAGAAAGGAAAGGAAAGGAGAGGAAATGCAAAGAAAGGAAAGAACAGGAAAGGAAAGGAGAGGATAGGAAATGAGAGGAAAGGCAAGACAAGAGAAGGAAGGTTAGTACATGAAAGGGAAAGGATTGGAAAGAATAGGAAAGGAAGGAAAGGAAGAAAAGGAAAGCAAAAGAAAGGGAAGGAAAAGATAAGGAAAGCAATTAAAGGAAAGGTAAGGAAAGGAAAGGAATGAGAGGAAAGGAATGAGAGGGAAGGAAAGGAAATAAAAGAAAATTAAGGAAAGAAATGAAAGGAAAGGAATGAGAGGGAAGGAAAGGAAAGAAAAGAAAGGTAAGGAAAGGAATGAGAGGGAAGGAAAGGAAATAAAATTAAGGAAAGAAAGGAATGAGAGGGAAGGAAAGGAAAGAAAAGAAAGAAAAGGAAAGAAAGCAAAGAAAGGTAGTAAAGGAAAGCAAAGAAAGGAAGGCGACGGAAGGAACTATAAGAAAAGGAAAGACACAAAGTTAGAAAGAAAGCGCCTCAGCTGTCCTGGTAGTTCTTTTGAAGGCTGTCTGCCTTGCGGGCGATACAGAAAAGAGAGCAAGAGACTCGTTCCCCCCCCAGTTAGGATTTTTATTTGCACAGGAAGTCACAGCCCCTCATGCTGGTTTACAACAATGTATGTTTCACTGCTCCTGTATCGCTCGGATGACTCATCTGGTTGATATGGTTGGTGTATCATTTGTGAAAAGCTCTCTCTACAAACCACATGTTCCTATCAGGGAAAATACAAATGTGGCTTAATACATTTCGCTATGTAATAATGGAGTTTATCATATAATCAGATATGGTATCTTGTCTAGGAAAAACACAATGTGAGATGAAAACAGTACATCTCAAACCTTCCCGTCACTCCAAACTTATATTCATTTTCTGTAAATTGTGATCTAAGAACACCCAGGATGTTCGTTCAAATCTGAACTTTAGAGGTCCCGACTAACACTAATGCTGGATCACTCAACTGGAGAGGCGGCGTCACAACTTAAATGTCAACAGTATTATCCAGCCAAGAATATCTTTCATTCTGCTTTAAAGGGCTAGTGTTGAAACAGCTTTTTCATCCGTGCATCAGGTGAAGATAATTCCAGGTGAAATGTGTCACGTTGAGACCGGTGTACCTCGGCTGGATGACACAATTCCACCATTGATTAAAAACACAATCATTTTTAAATCGTATATATGCAGATCCAGGTACTGAAAGGTGTGTCAATGCCAAATAAAGTACATTTATGAGCTAAGCTATAATGCCTATTTCAAAATGTAATGTCGTGCAAACTGATGAGATTGTGGTTTGGAGACATTCCCTTTGGTTACACGAGCCACTTTGATGACGTGCGATAAAGCACATTCAATCCAGTCTCACAAAGAAACGTGTAATAGGTTGGTCCACAGGGCGAAACGTAGTATATTCACAAATAACCCACTCAAGATGAAACAGGGGTACAATATGTTTTCCTATTCATTTCTAATGACCAGTGTTCATGTCACGTGTTCGCAAACCTTCCCAGTGAGAACAAAATAGTTTGGCCGTTAAAATGCTTTTTGATTACATTTCAAAAGTGTTTATATCGTACTTTTAGAATCTACGTGCAGTCGATGTGTAGGATCCATAGTTTGATAAATATTACGAAGATTATTTGAGCTCCATGTTTTTTTTTACAAAATATTGTATCACGGGTTATTTGTGTATATACTACGTTTTGCCCTGTGGACCAACGTAGCTATTACACGTTTTTTTGGTGAGACTGGGTTGGCGTTAGATTTGCTAACCCTAACCCCATCTGTAACAGTAAAATATATGTATTTAACAAATGAAGAATCACTACTAATTCAACATTTCCCACCACAGTTAAGAAACTCAGCTCCACAGCACGCCGTCAATAGACCTGCCGCAGTCTGTGCTACATCTCATTCTGCAATGATTCCAGATGGTGGTGGGTGCTTAATTTAAATATCCTCTTTCACTCCCCTCACTCAGAATAAGTTGTTGCAGATTTTGAAATATGCTGCCACATGGAAAGGCTAGTAATATTTCCCACTGCGACATCATTCTCACAACTCTAATTAGAATAATGAGCTGACAATGGCCTGGAGCTGCATTTCACATCTCAAAGCTGTCTTTGTGGTGGCACCATTTTCTGAAACGCCGAGAGTTTGATCCGAAAAAACAAAGAAACCCTGGAAAATAATTACTCATCATTGATGACATTACGCTACAAATGTACTGATTCTGGCTTTCGTGTAGTTTTGGGAGAGATCACCAGAGATGACAGAAGTACACACATCCTTTACTCAAGCAGAAGTACACATACTCGTATTTAAAAATACTCTGGTGAAAGTAGAAGTACTGACTAAACTTCTTTATTCAAGTGAAAGTAAAGAGGCTTTGAAATGTACTTCATTAAAAAGTCAATGGAAATGGTGGATACACGGATCGTGTTCAAATCAAAAGGCACGCCATGACTCTAAAGAATAATGATCACGCACCAAACACACATTCAGACTAAAGGAACCAGCTGTTTGGGAAATGAGAGAAGTAGAAAGTACAGGTATTTGTGTTCAACATGTAAGAAGTAGAAAGTACAGGTATTTGTGTTCAACATGTAAGAAGTAGAAAGTACAGGTATTTGAGTTCAACATGTAAGAAGTAGAAAGTACAGGTATTTGAGTTCAACATGTAAGAAGTAGAAAGTACAGGTATTTGTGTTCAACATGTAAGAAGTAGAAAGTACAGGTATTTGGGTTCAACATGTGAGAAGTAGAAAGTACAGGTATTTGTGTTCAACATGTAAGAAGTAGAAAGTACAGGTATTTGAGTTCAACATGTAAGAAGTAGAAAGTACAGGTATTTGAGTTCAACATGTAAGAAGTAGAAAGTACAGGTATTTGAGTTCAACATGTAAGAAGTAGAAAGTACAGGTATTTGAGTTCAACATGTAAGAAGTAGAAAGTACAGGTATTTGTGTTCAACATGTAAGAAGTAGAAAGTACAGGTATTTGGGTTCAACATGTGAGAAGTAGAAAGTACAGGTATTTGTGTTCAACATGTGAGAAGTAGAAAGTACAGGTATTTGTGTTCAACATGTAAGAAGTAGAAAGTACAGGTATTTGAGTTCAACATGTAAGAAGTAGAAAGTACAGGTATTTGTGTTCAACATGTAAGAAGTAGAAAAGTACAGGTATTTGAGTTCAACATGTAAGAAAGTAGAAAGTACAGGTATTTGTGTTCAACATGTAAGAAGTAGAAAGTACAGGTATTTGTGTTCAACATGTAAGAAGTAGAAAGTACAGGTATTTTAGTTCAACATGTAAGAAGTAGAAAGTACAGGTATTTGAGTTCAACATGTAAGAAGTAGAAAGTACAGGTATTTGTGTTCAACAAGTAAGAAGTAGAAAGTACAGGTATTTGTGTTCAACATGTGAGAAGTAGAAAGTACAGGTATTTGTGTTCAACATGTAAGAAGTAGAAAGTACAGGTATTTGTGTTCAACATGTGAGAAGTAGAAAGTACAGGTATTTGTGTTCAACATGTAAGAAGTAGAAAGTACAGGTATTTGTGTTCAACATGTGAGAAGTAGAAAGTACAGGTATTTGAGTTCAACATGTAAGAAGTAGAAAGTACAGGTATTTGAGTTCAACATGTAAGAAGTAGAAAGTACAGGTATTTGAGTTCAACATGTAAGAAGTAGAAAGTACAGGTATTTGGGTTCAACATGTAAGAAGTAGAAAGTACAGGTATTTGTGTTCAACATGTAAGAAGTAGAAAGTACAGGTATTTGTGTTCAAAATGTAAGAAGTCAAAGTAAAAAGTCGTCAGAAAAATAAGTAGTGGAGTAAAGTACTGATACCTGAAACATGTACTTAAGTACAGTAACGAAGTATTTGTACTCCACTACTTCCCACCTCTGGAGATCACAGATCTGAAACAGAATTACCAAATCAAGACGCAACTTAATCTGCTATCATTGATTGCTGTATTTGGGTCACTAACATAACAGGAAGTGACTTATGTGTGCAAAACCTGCGCGCTTACACATCAACACACTCCGTGTCCGTGGGAAAGCATGCAGGCAACCTTGGAACACGTGTTTGGTTATTTCGGGTGCATATGCAGCTTCTGTTCAGCAAACACCGTCTGAAAGCACCAGCACCATTTCACAGGCTGATCCTGAAGCAGCTGTGAGTCTTTATGCTTCCAAATAAATCACTTTTGTTTTATTCCTCCAAAGACACGCTGCCAATGGGAAGAGCAAGGGCACGGAGAGCAATCCTTGTCAATCCAGGACTGTTTGAGAGTCCCAACAGTACGGGGCATTAGATTACAAAATCTCTTCATCTCTGTTATTCTCTTCCTGGGTTGCCTCAACAGGGGCTCTGTGTGTGACCTACAGCATTAAAGGCAAAGCAATCATTCCCTCAGCAGTGAGCAGAGCCTGGAGCGACAGCATCGGACTGTTCACTGCAGGGCAGGGGGGGGGGATTAGTAAAACAAAGGTACCAAAAGCAAATCGAGGGGTATATTCGTGTTGTGAAAAGATTCCGTAAATCCGACATGAGTTACTGGTGGAATTGATTGCCCTGAAGGTTACTTTAATTGTAGAAGGTAAACAGAACAACCACACTGAGTATTCTGAACTCCCGAGTTGTTGCCGGACTACAACACCTTTAAATGGATGTGTAGGGGGATCAATCTGACAGCACCCTGTGGACATTGAGCACCTGAAATTGAGTCAGTGTGGGGTTTGAATGTGACAGGGTCTCCGTTAGTTAGAAATATAGTGTGTTAACTGGAGAACTCTGTTGAAGTCCTACATGTTTGAAACTGTCTGATCATGGTGTGGATTTGCCGGGGAATTCATCTTCACCACTACATCACACAAGGTTTCAAGGCTTGTATTGTCATAGCTACAGTGTAGATATTACATTACATTACATTGCATTTAGCTGACGCTTTTATCCAAAGCGACGTACAATAAGTGCGTTCGACCAAGAAGACACAACCTTGAAGAAAACAGAATCATAAAGTACATCAGGTTTCCTAGAGCCAATCAGTTCAAGTGCTACTCAACTGGCTTTAGATAAGCCAGTCCTTTGTTAGTATATAAGTGCTTTGTTAGTAATTCTATTGCTCGAAGTGGAGTCCAAAGAGATGAGTTTTCAGTCTGGAAGGTGTGTAAGCTTTCTGCTGTCCTGATGTCAGTGGGAGCTCAGTCCACCATCTTGGAGCCAGGACAGCAAACCCACGTGTTTCTGCTGATGGGAACTTGGGTCCCCCTCGCAGCGAGGGTGCAGCGAGCCGTTTGGTTGATGCAGAGCGTAGAGCACGTGCTGGGGTGTACGGTTTAACCATGTCCAGGATGTAGGAAGGGCCAGATCCATTCGCAGCATGGTACGCAAGTACCAGTGTCTTGAAGTGGATTCTAGCAGTTACCGGAAGCCAGTGAAGGGAGCGGAGGAGCGGCGTGGTGTGGGAACATTTAGGAAGGTTGAAGACCAGACGAGTCAATGAAAATCTTAGGTCACAGGCTCCTCCAACAGAGCAACACAATAAAACAGATAGAATAGTTAAAATAGTGCAAGTAAATATGAGCACAAGGCAAGGGGCTGTATAGGTCACAGGCACAGCAAGAAAGTGAGTTAGGATATAATATTCACACATAAAAAATAAATAAGTAAATCTTGATTTCTTTAAATATTTGACGAGTAAACACATTCTCTTGCACTTGATAATGAACGTTGGAAGGCTGTTCTTCTGCCAGGCATCAAGCAACCATCGAATGCTTACCGTCCAGCACAGTTCTTCATACCAAAGGTTTAAAGATGTTCTCATTACCGTTATCAGGTTTCCTTCCTCAGCATTGTGTTAACAATCAAATTTGAGAGACGCTAAATTGGTAGTCAGTCTCGATGTCTACAGTCTTGCATTGATGCTGTCGGTGAGAAGTTGAACCAGCGTTTCCGCCAGGGGGCGTCTTGCCGTCATTCAGCTCGGGACGCCCTGAACGCGAGCCGAGGGCGTCCAAAAATATTAATAATTCGAGAGAATTCGATACGTTTTTATCGCTTGAAATGACGGAAAGGAAAAAGGACTAGGACGTCCCTCTGTTGGAGGGGCAAAGGAGTCTGGTGGGATTATTTTCGGAGTATTGAAGATCGTTTCCCCGACATCGGCGGTGCCTGCTACCGGACAACACGGAACGTGCGCGATTTGGACGCGATGAGCGGTGCTAGTGGAGCACGCGTGTGAGCTGCGAGCACTGAGGCAACGGAACAAGACAGTATCTATAAAGGGACGGCTCAAGTCGAACTTCAAGCACCTCTGGACGCCCTCTCAGCCCTGGTCTGGCGGAAACACTGAGTTGAACCAATAAACGTTGAACCAAGTTGATAGATAATAAATGGTCAACTTAAAATGTATTAGCTGCCCTTTCTTCCCAGCTGTTGATCAGAGTAATAGAGTGTTTTGCTTTGCCAACCCTTTTTTAATAATATACCAAGGGATGCTGACACACCTCATTTCACTTCTTCAATGGTCTATACTCAATGGACTGTGTTGTGCATCCCAGGTTGATAGGACTGTTGCTAAGCACATGCTAAACAAATAACAGGGTTTAAGTTCATCAAACTATTGCTCCATACTGCCACGTATGGTAAAATGTTATATATATGTTTCTTTAGTCATCTTCAAGTAGAAACTTTTCCTCAGCCTCAGTGAATGTCAGCAATTAACGTACAAATACATTAAGGCATATTTTGATCTTAGCCTTTGCCATTTAAAATATATAAGGGTTGATGTTCACGTGGCAATTAATCGTTTTGACAGCGTTCAACATTAGTAATAATTAGGCCTACAATTAGCCTTCTTGTTTTAATATATACAGTGGCATGATTGCGGATGAGTAATGCATGTAAAATAATAACATGTGCCTTAATCAAATATCTTTTCTTTCAGTTGAACCACATTGTCAAGGCAAATTGCCCGTGGCTAATTAAGTATAGTTCCTAAGATAGGAAAATAAGCGTTGATTGTGAACACTGATTGAATACAGCGTGTCTTCCAAATCTAAAATACATTCGACAAGGAAAAATATCAGAGCGCTGAATAAAATCCAGGTCATATTTATATCACCTTTAATATCTTAGCTGGATGCAAGTGCACACAAACTACACTGTAGATGTGACATAATTATGTCAAGGCATCTGCTCTATTCCTGCCGCCATGATTGTCGGGTATACTTTTGAGAAAAGTTTTCCGAAAGATATCGAGTCCCACCTGATGTAGAGAATAGTTAGAAATATCCTTTGCAATTATTAAACTACATTAGGAAGGAGAATGATTTCATTCCTGGTTAATCTTCCACACATGTTCTGCATGAATCCATTTTCATCTCCACCTTCTTGGGTTTTCTTGAGGATTATGATCAATTTGGGAGTGATCAGAAAGAAACATGAAGGTGCAGCGGCATTAATCTACGTCAGCAAGCAGCGGAGCTAAGCCTACTGCACTGAGTGGTGTGACAAATGAGTAAAAGTCTCTGGGTTTAACACTTTTTAAACTTCAGCAGGAGTTACCCATTCTATCCCAGTGCAAAGCGTTACTCTGCAGCAACATCTTGATTGTGTTGTACTTTCTGCCTGGGCTCACACGACACACACACAGTATAACACACACACACACACACACATCACTTCAGAGCACATGACATTGACTTACATGCATTTCCTGGAGACTTATCCTAACCTTAACCAAGTCTTCACCCTAAAACAGGGGTGTCAAACTCAATTTCATATTGGGCCACATTCGCATTATGGTTGCACTCAAAGGGCCGGTTGTAACTTTAAGACTATATAAAAATACATATATAAATATTTAACATATATAAAATAATGTATTATATTACATTATTGGCTCTGCATTGGATTATTATCGGATAGGGTAATAACTTCATAATTAACTACGTCTGAAAGCAGAAGTCTAGGGCAAATAATTGCACGTCTCTTCAGTGCGCATGTCACAAAATGAATTAAAAAGAAAAGCCACATTCTGGAAAAAAAGTAAAATTTGAGATGCATTGTGGGACATGTAGTTTATGGGCAACGTGCATCTGTAAAGTAGCATGTAACCGTATAATAAAATCATATTTTTTTCAAGCTCTTGTGGGGCCACATAAAATGAAGTCGCGGGCCGGATTTGGCCCCCGGGCCTTGAGTTTGACACCCCTGCCCTAAAACGAATGATTCCCCTTTTAAGGCTTATGGGGACCTCCATTATGTCAGATGTAGGTCCCCACAAGTATAGTAATGATAGGCCACACACACACACACACACACACACGTATGTCAGCTGCCAAACCCACACTGATGGCTCATTCAATATAGTAAATGGGGCAGAGAAAAGCTCAAGCTAAACACAAATTAATTTGCTCAACCTCGAAGCCTTGAATCTCGAAAGCAGACAAAAGCCGATGAGAGTGTCAAGTTATATTTGGAATCATATAGAAAATAACGGTTATACCTCTGTCATGGATATGTAGACACAGAACACTTTGTTGTTGTTACTGCTTGTTGTTTGTGTTAAAGTCTTTGGGACACCCGTCATGTTGTACATTATGGCTGTGTCTCCCGTGGGTGTACCCATGTGTGCATGCGACCACATTACGATGCCTGAACTGTTTTCTTCGGTAGTGAAACCCTTTGTTCTAATAGTGCTAATAAGATCTCCTCGACGAGACAGGCTGCAGTGTGTGGATTGATGGTACATGTTGACCGCTTGGCTCTGCAGAGAATGTACACATGACGTGTTAAAGGCTCTATTGGTGTTGGCTCTTGGCAGTACTTTTGTCTCTGTGATTAATGCCACTGCACATGTTGGACTGGGTGCGGCAGAAACAGAGTTGTTTGAATGCAGTCTTGATTTCTAAAGGCTTTTTTTTTGTTCAAGTCCAATTACATACACAGTCTGTGTGTGTGGACTATCAGAGTGACAATCTATAAAGTCTCACCGAGTCAGAGTTAAAGATTGAAGCAAGAAACAGTGTTAGGGCCCTTTTTGCTTTTAACGGTCCCTTATTATACTGTGTTTCATCAATATATCACAGGTCTCAGAGCTATATATACTCTAGAGACATTTTGTTACAAAGAACTCAATGGAGCTCTAGGAGGAGATTCAGGTGATAAGGGGGGGGGGTTACCTTGGTGGAGACAACACATCGTTATGACATCATCAAGTGGCCAAAATCTGATCAGCTCGTTTTCAGACAGGTTTTTATAGAAATGGATCAAAAAGAGAGAGAATCTTTGTTCCCGAGACTTTCAGAGTCTCTTTCCACAGAGGGGACACATGTTGATGTAGAAGAGACGTGAAGAAGAGGGGACAAATGTTGATGTTGAAGAGACATGAAGAAGAGGGGACACATGTTGATGTAGAAGAGACATGAAGAAGAGGGGACACATGTTGATGTAGAAGAGACATGAAGAAGAGGGGACACATGTTGATGTAGAAGAGACATGAATAAGAGGGGACACATGTTGATGTAGAAGAGACATGAAGAAGAGGGGACACATGTTGATGTAGAAGAGACATGAATAAGAGGGGACACATGTTGATGAAGAAGAGACATGAAGAAGAGGGGACACATGTTGATGTAGAAGAGACATGAAGAAGAGGGGACACATGTTGATGTAGAAGAGACATGGAGAAGAGGGGACACATGTTGATGTAGAAGAGACATGAAGACGAGGGGACACATGTTGACGTAGAAGAGACATGGAGAAGAGGGGACACATGGTGATGTAGAAGAGACATGAAGAAGAGGGGACACATGTTGATGTAGGAGAGACATGGAGAAGAGGGGACACGTGTTGATGTAGAAGAGACATGAAGAAGAGGGGACACATGTTGATGTAGAAGAGACATGAAAGAAGAGGGGACACATGTTGATGTAGAAGAGACATGAAGAAGAGGGGACACATGTTGATGTAGAAGAGACATGGAGAAGAGGGGACACATGTTGATGTAGAAGAGACATGAAGAAGAGGGGACACATGTTGATGTAGGAGAGACATGGAGAAGAGGGGACACGTGTTGATGTAGAAGAGACATGAAGAATAGGGGACACGTGTTGATGTAGGAGACATGGAGAAGAGGGGACACATGTTGATGTAGAAGAGACATGAAGAAGAGGGGACACGTGTTGATGTAGAAGAGACATGGAGAAGAGGGGACACATGTTGATGTAGAAGAGACATGAAGAAGAGGGGACACATGTTGATGTAGAAGAGACGTGGAGAAGAGGGGACACATGTTGATGTAGAAGAGACGTGGAGAAAAGGGGACACGTGTTGATGTAGAAGAGACATGAAGAAGAGGGGACACATGTTGATGTAGAGGAGACATGAAGAAGAGGGGACACATGTTGATGTAGAAGAGACGTGAAGAAGAGGGGACACATGTTGATGTAGAAGAGACATGAAGAAGAGGGGACACATGTTGATGTAGAAGAGACATGAAGAAGAGGGGACACATGTTGATGTAGAAGAGACATGAAGAAGAGGGGACACATGTTGATGTAGAAGAGACATGGAGAAGAGGGGACACATGTTGATGTAGAAGAGACATGAAGAAGAGGGGACACATGTTGATGTAGAAGAGACGTGAAGAAGAGGGGACACGTGTTGATGTAGAAGAGACATGGAGAAGAGGGGACACATGTTGATGTAGAAGAGACATGAAGAAGAGGGGACACATGTTGATGTAGAAGAGACATGAAGAAGAGGGGACACATGTTGATGTAGAGGAGACATGAAGAAGAGGGGACACATGTTGATGTAGAAGAGACGTGAAGAAGAGGGGACACATGTTGATGTAGAAGAGACATGAAGAAGAGGGGACACATGTTGATGTAGAAGAGACATGAAGAAGAGGGGACACATGTTGATGTAGAAGAGACATGGAGAAGAGGGGACACATGTTGATGTAGTAGAGACATGAAGACGAGGGGACACATGTTGACGTAGAAGAGACATGGAGAAGAGGGGACACATGGTGATGTAGAAGAGACATGAAGAAGAGGGGACACATGTTGATGTAGGAGAGACATGGAGAAGAGGGGACACGTGTTGATGTAGAAGAGACATGAAGAAGAGGGGACACATGTTGATGTAGAAGAGACATGAAGAAGAGGGGACACATGTTGATGTAGAAGAGACATGAAGAAGAGGGGACACATGTTGATGTAGAAGAGACATGGAGAAGAGGGGACACATGTTGATGTAGAAGAGACATGAAGAAGAGGGGACACATGTTGATGTAGGAGAGACATGGAGAAGAGGGGACACGTGTTGATGTAGAAGAGACATGAAGAATAGGGGACACGTGTTGATGTAGGAGACATGGAGAAGAGGGGACACATGTTGATGTAGAAGAGACATGAAGAAGAGGGGACACGTGTTGATGTAGAAGAGACATGGAGAAGAGGGGACACATGTTGATGTAGAAGAGACATGAAGAAGAGGGGACACATGTTGATGTAGAAGAGACGTGGAGAAGAGGGGACACATGTTGATGTAGAAGAGACGTGGAGAAAAGGGGACACGTGTTGATGTAGAAGAGACATGAAGAAGAGGGGACACATGTTGATGTAGAGGAGACATGAAGAAGAGGGGACACATGTTGATGTAGAAGAGACGTGAAGAAGAGGGGACACATGTTGATGTAGAAGAGACATGAAGAAGAGGGGACACATGTTGATGTAGAAGAGACATGAAGAAGAGGGGACACATGTTGATGTAGAAGAGACATGAAGAAGAGGGGACACATGTTGATGTAGAAGAGACATGGAGAAGAGGGGACACGTGTTGATGTAGAAGAGACATGAAGAAGAGGGGACACATGTTGATGTAGAAGAGACGTGAAGAAGAGGGGACACGTGTTGATGTAGAAGAGACATGGAGAAGAGGGGACACATGTTGATGTAGAAGAGACATGAAGAAGAGGGGACACATGTTGATGTAGAAGAGACATGAAGAAGAGGGGACACATGTTGATGTAGAGGAGACATGAAGAAGAGGGGACACATGTTGATGTAGAAGAGACGTGAAGAAGAGGGGACACATGTTGATGTAGAAGAGACATGAAGAAGAGGGGACACATGTTGATGTAGAAGAGACATGAAGAAGAGGGGACACATGTTGATGTAGAAGAGACATGGAGAAGAGGGGACACATGTTGATGTAGAAGAGACATGAAGAAGAGGGGACACATGTTGATGTAAATAAATAAAGCTTGATGTGAAAAGTATGATTCTATAGAAGTCTAGGAAAAAATGATGCTATTGTACTTCATTGATGTATTAACTGGTCTTGTTCGACAGCATGAGTTCATTTTTGTAAATTCCTTTTGGATTATGTGAAAACGCTGCACTTCCTATATTCCTTTTAGAAAAAAATGAGAAAAGCACATTTTGCATCAGACGAGAGCTACAGGTTCAAAAAGGGAACCGTGAGGACCAAACTCCAAGAGCCAATTAAATGTGATTTCCCAAAAATGTTCTGCATTGGATAGAATGCAGACAGAATGGTATCCAATGTCAGCAGCAGCTGTTATCTCATCTCTTCGTTTCCAACCCACTACTTACACACAAGTAATCAACTTGCTTCCTGTCACTCAATTCCTCTTCAAAAACACTCAAGCGTTCTTTTGCCTCTCAACAATTATTGGTGATTAGAAGGAACTCAGACCTCCAAACCTGAGGCCATGGTTCTCAGCCGGAAACCGATGGTAGGGAATGAGTCCTTACCCGAAGTGAAGGAGTTCAAGTATCTCTGGGTCTTGTTCTCGAGTGAGGGAACAATGGAGCGTGAGATGGGCCGGAGGATCGGAGCAGCGGGAGCGGTACTGCAGTCGCTTTACCGCACCGCTGTGACGAAAAGGGAGCTGAGCCGGAAGGCAAAGCTCTCTGTCTACCGGGCCATTTCCCTCCTACCCTCACCTGCGGTCATGAAGGGTCCTGACCCAAAGAACCAGATCGCGGATACAAGCGGCCGAGATGGGTTTCTCCGCAGGGTGGCTGGTGTCTCCCTTAGGGATAAGGTGAGAAGTTCGGTCATCAGGGAGGGACTCGGAGTTGAGCCGCTCATCCTTCGCGTCGAAAGGAGCCAGTTGAGGTGGTTCGGGCACCTAGTTAGGATGCCACCTGGGCGCCTCCCTAGGGAGGTGTTCCAGGCACGTCCAGCTGGGAGGAGACCGAGGGGTAGACCTAGGACCAGGTGGAGGGATTATATCTCTTCGCTGGCCTGGGAGCGCCTTGGGACCCCCCAGTCAGAGCTGGTTGATGAGGGGAAAGGAACGTTTGGGGCTCTCTGCTGCAACTGCTACCCCGCGACCCGACCACGGATAAGTGGGAGAAGATGGATGGATGGATGGATAGAGAAGGAACTAGAACAACCATACTATTGTTTGTTTGCACCTACGTAACTTCTCTATCACTCATATCAACTTACATGAACCCAAAGAACAAATCCAAAGGAAAGGATTTCAGACACTATGCTTTCATTCTGTGTTACCCCGTATTGAAAGGGGTTTTCTGGTAGATCAAAGGCTCGTAGTTGTGGCATGCATATAGTTTAAAAAGTTCCAACAGCCTGCCAAGTTATTTCTGAATAATTGATAAATGACAGCCTTCAAAGACCTGTTATGTTAATGTATTATGATTGTACATAAATATATATATATGTATATACATTTAGCCTTAGAGAGCGGAGAAACGGCTCCAACACAGATTATTAATGCTAACATCAAAGTCTTTCTGTGGATTACGTGTTTCTTTAACATACCTCAAGAGACAGAAAAAGCAGACAGAACTAAGAAAAGTCAGTATGTTTGAGGTTGCTATCAGGACTAATGGGGTGTCAAAGCATATTGGAAAGAGAATATGTTTGCAACAGATTTATGTTTTTAATTATTTGTTTAACCCTTTTTTGATACCCTCTCGAAACCTGGTTTACAGTGGTTAGAAAATACAACTTGGAAAGAGAGATCAAAATTCTTAGTTGGTTGACTTATGACTCGGAGTTTAAGCCTGGAATTTTCGATAAAACATATAGACATTGGTCAGACAAGGGCATTACAGCAATCGCCACTATAATTGAGAGAGGTCAAATCAAAAGCTTTCAAAAACTTAAAGAGGAGTTCAATTTGAATAACCAGGATTTATTTAGGTATTTACAAGTAAGAGATTTCTTTGAGAAAGAAGTTAAACCACACCAGCAGCACGAAATGAATAGAGTAATTATCACATTGTGTAAAGCATACAATAGTGTCTCTTGTAAAGTGATGTCAGCGCTATACCAAGGTCTAGTCATGAACAGGAAAACTTCTACACTGGATGTTCGAGATAAATGGATGAAAGAGAGCAATATACTGTTGTCCAATGAAGACAGGTATAATATATGTACTGTACAGCAATTTACCACCAGCTCAGGGAGGTGGAAAGAGTTTTGTTGGAAAAATATAATCCGATTTTTCATTACTCCCAGGACTAAAAGTAAATACGCACGTAGCCACGTACTCAGGAGGCATGCTGGAGACTGTGTGGGGAGAGGAATGTTGGACATACACATGTTTGTGCGAAAATGAAGGGACACTGGAATGAAGTATGGACTTTGGGATATGAGGTCCCGAACACTTTTGAAGTACTTTATTTAGGAAATCTCACAAGGAGCATTGTCCAATACGGAGACCAATATCTTGTGCGTATACTGATAGCATCAACGAAAAAAGCAATCACCAGGAAATGGCTGCAGGAGGAACCCCCTTGATTGGTTGGAAGTTGTTGGAGAAATACTCCATATGGAAAGACTCACCCATAGGCTCAGAATGAAACTACCAGAATTTGAAAATAAACTGTTCAAGTGGACTGCTTACAAGACCCTGCACTAAGCCACAGCGAACCCTGACCTTCGTTACATTATGTATAGATAATTATTTGATCTCTGACACTACTTTTGTTTGTTTTGTTTGTATTGTTTTTCCTGAAAATAATAAAAAACTAAGTATAAAAAAAAACCTTTTAAAGTATTACATGGCTTCAGATCTGCTTATTCAAAATGTCCCTTCATACAACAATGTAGTTCAAAGATCATTTGACAAAATGAGTAGATTTTCTTTGCTAGTTTTGACTCTATCGTCCCTCAGCGGCCTATTTGGGGAACAATTGTATTGGATATATTTACATATAACCTATTTACGTATGTCCATAATGTGATGTATGCACCTGAAATATCAAAAAAGATATTGCAGCCAAATAGACAATGAGCAAAGGGATGTATTTGGCTTTCTAATTAGTGTTTGACTCTGAATGATAAAACAGTGTGCATGTCTTTTTTTAGTGAGGATCAATAATTCCGTGTATCCTGACATTTGAATAAAGCCATCACATCTGGGACATGTATCAAATATATAATTGGACTAAACATGTCTTTTAAAAACAAGTCAGTCGGGTCATCGGGGTCATGTGAAAGCATCAGGCCACAGATGTACACGCTTTAATTGATAAAAAACCTTTTCAGAGGCAAGTGTGCCTTCACTGACACGAACTCTAACCGTCCAAGTTCTCAAGGACCTTTAAGACCTTCCATGATGAATAGACATACACACGAACAGGACGCCGCAGCAAAGCAGAACTCTGACAGAAGAGCTTTCCCTCCTTTGAAACCATTGCAGCTGCTTCTCCCACGCCAGCATGACCTTCACTGCACTAGAAATGATTAGTCTTCAGCCCAAGGGACACATCTTTATCGTCTCTAAATCTGAAGTAAACGCAGTCGAGTAATTTAATAAGCGCTGTGTGGTAGCCATGCTCTTCCACTGAATACCATGTCTTGTCTGCATGCACTACCAAACAGACCAATGTTTCTTAGCAACAAACCTCCCATGGATGTAATCCCCTTCAACACAGTGTTTCACATATTCACAGTACTGCCTGATGCTGGCTCTGGTGTAGTAATTGTGATGCCTGATGTGCGTCACCCGATAACCATGGAAACAAATATTACCCGAGGCAGTTGACCAGGCTGGGCTCTGGTTTCAGACGGAGGGTGAAAAGAGGTGCCGCAGCACAGGCAGTATGAGAAGAGCTTTTTGAACATTAAAGCACGTCACAGAAAAGACAGAAAATACAAATATTAACCAAAATAGGGCCCCTTTAAATGTGGTCAATCGTGAGTATTAAGCACTGATATTGGCTAGATCTAATGCCAGCAACATTTTCATTATGTGACGCATACAGTGTATCTCGCGAATGTCAAACTTGATGCATCAGTTTACATTAACTATGGCCCTATATATATATTTTATTTTGATAGATTGAGTGGGGAAGTTCATGAGATCTTTCTAGAGGGTTATCAAGAATAACTTTTATCCAATGACCTTCTCCCTCTCTCTCTGTGTCTGTGTCTTCTCTTGTTCCCATTAACCCAGCCACATCTTTCTTCTTGTTTTGTATCTATATCTACGCCGGGATCCGGAGTCGAGGCTGATCCTCTTGCTGTAGTCCTGTGTCCTGGATCTTCTATCCTGAGTTCTGGATTAAGTCGTGGACTTCGGGTCGTGGCTGAACCTGTCTCTGCGGTCCTGCCTTGGGTCTTGTCGTGCTGCTTCTCTGATGGCTTCCACAGGATTGTAGCTGACATCCTCGTGGATTCATCTTCTTATTACAGACACACGCATTTCCTAACATTTGGTCTATCTGCTGTCAAATGTATTATCTCTTTGATTTTCACACGGCATCTATTGCACGTCTGTCCGTCCTGGGAGAGGGATCCCTCCTCTGTTGCTCTCCCTGAGGTTTCTCCCATGTTCCCCTTAAACTGTGGGTTTTCTCTGGAAGTGTTTCCTTGTACGATGTGAGGGTCTGAGGACAGAAGGTCTAAGGACAGAGGGTCTAAGAACACAGGGTCTAAGGACAGAGGGTCTAAGGACAGAGGGTCTAAGGATAGAGGGTGTCGTTTTTCTCATACTGATATTCTGAACAATCTGTGCTGTTGTATTTGCTGTAAAGTACTCTACTGTAGGCAATTTTTATTATATGTACAGCACTTTGGCTCCACCAAAAATCGTTTATAAATGTGCTATATAAATAAAACTTGATTTGACATTTATATATATATATATATATATATATATATATGGCAATAAATGCACATTCTACGGACAATCACCAAAGATATTGATATTGAAGTGACTGTTATATATATATTGATTGTTGTGTTTTTTATCTTAATGTGTGCATATGTCTAAATGTGTCTGTTGATTGTGTATGTAGGATATAGATATTTTAATACACATCTGTATATTGTATAATTGTATTCGGGATTGTTGGAAACGTCATGTTGATCTCTCTGTCTGTACACACAAACTGAAAGATTGACCTTGACTGACTTGACTATATTTGCATATTCAGATATCTTGTTTGTACATTGTCAAACCATTTACAAACGTAATGCTAAGTTATTGGCACACGTACCTGGTGCGTCGATTCCCCCTGTGTTCCATGTATAACTTCCATTTGAACTCTAAAGTTTCAACGACTTCACAAAGTGTTCACGGATAAGTGCATACATCCTCATGGTCGCACAGAAGCCTCGACCTCAATCCCAATTAGATTTCCTTTTTTATTAGATATGGTGTAATTGGCTAAACGTAATATCTGTATTAGTTATTAACACATCCTGTTCAGGCTCCACGAAGACACTCAGTATGTGTTTTACTTTTATTGTATAAAGCGTTAGGGTTTGAATGGGTGGTCTGAAATCTAAACTGCTTTCACTTGACGGCTCATGCACTGCTCTGTGAAGGATTGCTCAGCGGTTTTCTGTCAAGTTTGACTCATCAAATCCCGTTAATAATGATATCCGTTCCATGCCAACATTTCAATTGACTTCACTTCACTCTCAACCTTCAGATAGGCGAAGCTTTACATTTGAAGCTTACCTAGTGCCGCAGCTTGAAACATCTCTTTCAGTTCTGCTGTCAGGGTGTCTGTAGGAAGTCTGGACAAATTAAGTTTCAAGAATGACTGCAACGTCAGACTCGGATAAAAAAGCAAGTGACTGCAATTTTAACAAAGTCGCTCCATCACAACAATCCCATAAAGTGTTGCTGCCAGTTGGTGTGTCTGCCTTTTCATTATAAGACCAAAGAGTCCTATTAAAAGCTCTGTTTTGTTCTCCGAGAGGCTTTTCCAAACAATGATAGCACCTGGATAGAAAGGGCTGTCTCATCATGTATTAAAGCAGCCTGTTGACAGCCTTGCACGATAAGAAACTGTGATAGATGATGCTTGTCAGGTAATGCGTCTCGAACAACAAAGTCCACTCAGGATAAAAGCAGAATCGTGTGGTTTTATCCACCAAATACTCAAGTGCTCCTTTTCAAATTGAAAGCGATATAAACTAATGGTTTGTATAAGTAAAAAAAGCAAGTCAGCCATGTGTGTGTTTACGACAAAGATGTTGAAGCATTTCCATTCAGATTTGTCAACAAAAAAGTCCAACCTTACAGCAGCTGAGCCGCATCAGACCATGAAAGAAATCTAATAAATAAACGACAGATTTGGTGTTACCCCCCACACCATAATGCATTATATTTGTTATTCACATTTCACACTACTTTGACATATTATTGCCTCTATATCAGTGTTACTCAAACTTTTTCATACCAAGGACCAACTAACCAATAAAAAAACACTTGCGGACCACCTAACTCCACAAATATCCAAAAACACATCGTTTTTTAAAAATCGCCTGAAAATGGTACAAACAAGTGGCAACATGTGTGATGAAGGTGTTTATCTGGGCTATTTCATGCAATCGAAAGTGCAACTTAAGCTCGCTCCATTGCGGAGATATTCCCGCGAGAGTGCGAAAAACTTAAATAAATGTATTTCTTTCAAATGTGAAATGTTACCAATATACTCACGGGCCACTAGGGGGCGCTCACGGACCACCAGTGGTCCGCGGACCACACTTTGAGAAGCACTGCTCTATATCCTCCATATACCCTGCTTTGTTCTACTTCATACCAGTGTGTCCCATTCCGTCTGCTGCCATGCACCGTGCAGAACAATGGGATGAGACAGGTCTTTTAAAGATGAGACGAGTGAGAGAAATCGCAGTGAGAGGAAGCGTTAATGGGGCCCAGTGGCAATGAGCCGGTGCCCCGCGAGGCTTTGATCCCTCCTCTCGGAATCCAGCAGACTCCACTGAGGCTGCTGACATGTGTGATTTCCTGGTTGGCTTGGAGGATGAGGTGAGAGTGATTACACGCCCAAAAAAAAATTCACTTGGCCTACATCAACGATCACACACACACAGCAACCCAGCAGGATAGAAACGAGCGGAAGGTAGTGCTGCGACCTACGAGAAATCATTCATTCATTGGCTAATTTGAAGAAAAACTAAAAAAGGGGGGAAATGTATGTACACACATCCTTTACTCAAGTAGAAGTACAGATACTCGTGTTTAAAAATACTCTGGTGAAAGTAGAAGTACTGAATAAACTTCTTCACTCAAGTCAAAGTAAAGAGGCTTTGAAGTGTACTTCAGTAAAAAGTACCCATAACTAGCAGCTGCTTTAAAGAGTACCTGACCTCCCTTTATATCAAGAGAACAATAATGTCATTGTTAGCTAATGAATGTTTCCATGCTGAACAACGGCAACATGACAACGTTTCCATTGGTCCCTCTTCTTTAGAGAAGACCAGGAAGTGATGGATACACGGATCGTGTTCCAATCAATAGGCACGCAGTGACTCTAAAGAATAATGACCACGCACCAAACACACATTCAGACTAAAGGAACCAGCTGTTTGGGAAATGAGAGAAGTAGAAAGTACAGGTATTTGAGTTCAACATGTAAGAAGTAGAAAGTACAGGTATTTGAGTTCAACATGTAAGAAGTAGAAAGTACAGGTATTTGAGTTCAACATGTAAGAAGTAGAAAGTACAGGTATTTGAGTTCAACATGTGAGAAGTAGAAAGTACAGGTATTTGAGTTCAACATGTGAGAAGTAGAAAGTACAGGTATTTGTGATCAACATGTGAGAAGTAGAAAGTACAGGTATTTGGGTTCAACATGTAAGAAGTAGAAAGAACAGGTATTTGAGTTCAACATGTGAGAAGTAGAAAGTACAGGTATTTGTGTTCAACATGTAAGAAGTAGAAAGTACAGGTATTTGGGTTCAACATGTAAGAAGTAGAAAGTAAAAAGGCGTCAGAAAAATAAGTAGTGGATACCAGAACAATGTACTTAAGGACAGGAAAGAAGTATTTGTACTCTACTACTTCCCACCTCTGAAAACACATTTATCGTTACGGCCTAATGAACCGGCAATCTGCAACGATAACCATTGCACCAACAGGTTGAATTTTTTTCATCCACATCTGCAGTTTATGAGTACAACAGCAAATGAGTCCCCATTCAACTGATTGGAATAGTGAGAAGACATCATTTTGTCTCCACAGCATCGATTGGTCGAGGTGGTCAGATGTGTTTGTGATGGTCGTGTCAGGGTTCCTGCCAGACAGTGTATTACGAACTTGGCAGAACATTACAGTTAACAAACGTACTAACATTTAGAGGTTCAGCAGTTCGATCCCCAAGGGCAACACACTTAACCCCGAAATGCTCCCGCAGGCATGTCAAAGTGTTGAAGTGTTTGTAAGTCGCTTTGGATAAATAACATGTAATGTAATGATGGTGAGAATAAAGTTAGCAGTAATGTTCGTTGTCAATATAGCAGTGCCGTGTGTAACGTTTATTTATCGGTAAATAAATGCTACAATTCCTCAAGAACTGATCCAAGATCCTTGTCTTGAGTAAAGTAAAGGAAACTCTAAGCTAGCAATAACTCCAGCTCACTTAAGGTGGATTAACCCTTAAGGTGGACCAGCTACTCCCATTTAAGCTATGTCTCAGCTTCTGCATTTTTTATATGTATTTGTAACTGTTTGTAACTGTAACTGTATTTATTTATAACTCTTTAACTGATAGATAGATAGATAGATAGATAGATATATGGATAGATAGATATATATATATATATGGATGGATAGATAGATAGATGGATGGATGACAGATGGATAGATGGATAGACGGATGGATGGATGGATAGACGGATAGATAGATAGATAGATATATGGATAGATAGATATATATATATATATATATATATATGGATGGATAGATAGATGGATGGATGGATGATAGATGGATAGACGGATGAATGGATGGATAGACGGATGGATAGATGGATAATTAATACAAAATTGGGAAACTATTCAGAATATGTCGCTTAATATGTGTTAATGTGACAATAATATTGTTATGACTTAAATATTACAATGTTCCTGAGGCCTGATCACACAACATTAAAAACACTACACTCCTCTCTTTAAACTGTTATTATATATATGTTGATAATAAGTCCCAAAATGTAAATATTGATAAGTTCTTGTGGATTACTTACAAAAAGAATGACATGTGTGTGCATGATGTAACCAGAATGATGTATTCTGTGATGTAGCACCATCAAGAGAAAGCCGGACGTGGAGCACGACAGTGAGATCTGCCCTGTGGTTGTATTCCAGGTGGATACGCTGAATACCAAAGAAGTACGACTCAGCGTGTGAGCTTTGATAGACGCGCATGTTGCTAAACAGGAACTCCAAAGCTCTGCACGGTTTACATATCTCCGCCGCCGCTTGTGAAGATCCCAACAGGATGTATGTATCCCCGAAAGCTGGAGCAAAACCTCTTCGTATGAATTTCCGTATTTTTTGATGTATTAAAGATGAATTGCTTCGCAGGTTCAGATAACTAATGAGGGCTGAGATGCAACATACTTCAATAGTGTCCTTGTACCATAAGCCACAAGTTGGTACTACAGAGACTCTGTCAATACAGTTCTTTATTTAAATTATGTTGTTGTTTGAGGATCCACTAGGCCACATTTTAATCTATCTGAGAGCTAGAATTACGAATGGACAGCAGCACAACCAAATGAATTTCTGATGACTTTATAATAATGATTTATTCTGTTCTTTAAACAGAATTAATCAGTGTTTAAAAATGAAATGAAATACTTTAATAATTGCATGTTTTATGTAGAGGTAATGTAACTTCAAGGCAAGGCAAGTTTATTTATATAGCACTTTTCAACACAAGGCAATTAAAGTGCTTTCCAAAAAACGAAAGACATTAAGAAAATGGCATTTAAAATCAGTCATTAAAAAGAAAAGCAAATAAATTAAACATTAAAAGAAAAAGTACATGGATAAATGTTACAGTGCAGTCTAAGATATGAATAGTTCAATTAAACATTAAAAGAAAAAGTACATGGATAATAATAATAATCATAATAACTGAACGCTGCTTCTCCAGGTTTAGTTCTGACTCTGGGGACAGGAAGCTGACCAGTCCCTGACGACCTGAGAGATCTTCAGCTTGGTAAAGATTGGTAAAGATTTTTAAAAGGCTTCTTTGGAGACTGGAAATGATCACGATAAAGATCAAGTGGGATGACTCACAGCTCCAGAGCAGAGGAGGAGAAAGGCAGCAGCTGATTTTCAAATCCATGTTTTCATGATAACATCAATATGTTCTTCACTCGAGGAAATAGACACTGTGGCGATATTGCTTTCTCAATCAAACGGAGATTATTGAATGAGATGTAACTTCGATCTAACTGAATATTTCCTGTTTTAATACTTGCATTTTTCATTATTATTATTACATGTTACTTGTTAGACGCTTTTATCCAAAGCGACTTACATACATGCAGTACTAAGTATCCCCACATGAGCCATTTGGGGTGAAGAGTCTCAGGGACTCAACGACATGCTGACTGCAGTGGGATTCAAACTTGCTATCCCCTGATTCCAAGTCCAGCACACTATCCACTGAGCCACAGCCTCCCTTTTATGTAAAAGGAAAGTAACTTCAACTTGATAAAGATTTTTAAATGTGAGATGACTCAAAACTCCAGAGCAGAAAATAAAAAAGCAGTAAATTGATTTTCTTTGAATGTACAAGTTTGTTTTGTTGTGAAAAAGACTTTGTTCAAGAGATTGAATATAAGATGGATACAATTTATTCATGATACCATTAATATGTTCTTGACTGGCGGAAAATAGACGCTGTTGGGTTATTGCTTTCTCAATCAAACAGAGATTATTGAATGCAATGTAACTTCAGGATGTGTGCTAACTGAATATTTCATGTTTTAATAATTGCATTTTTTATGTAAAAGGAAAGTATGATAGAGATCCTCTTTTACGGAGGCAGAACATCGTGTGAGACGACTCAAAGCAGAAGCTGATTTTCTTTGAATGTACAAGTTTGTTTTGTTGTGAAAATTACTTTGTTCAAGAGATTGATTACAAGATGGATACTGTGGGGGAAACTTCTGAAGCAATAGGAGTCAGGACTCAGAGACACGAGGAGAGCTGGAGCTTTGATGGCAAACACTGACGGTTTATTTGGAGCTTCGGCCGGAGAATTCACGAGACATGTCACGGGCCACGATCTGACCACGCGGTTCAGATAGCAATCAGTTCTGAAGACCCCTCCTGTAGCTCCAGGTCAGAGTGTAATAACCAACATTCTTCATTAGTTAAGACTAAACAGCTGAGGACACTGGATTACAGTTGTTGCCGCTTTTGGCTCTGGGTCATCTCCACCCCGAGAAGGATGTGGTCCAGGTGTCCCACAACAATAACTATCTCTGACTGACAGTTGCCCGGTAACAAACTGGTAACAACAACAACTTGCTTGGGCAGCCCCTCCTTACGGGAGATGGCGGCTGCTCGAGGCCGGTCAGCTGCGTCAGAGGGCGAAGGAGGACAGCAGGGCAAATCATTCCCCAACAGATACCATTTATCCGTGACATCAATATGTTCTCGACTGGAGGAAAATAGACGCTGTGGGGATATTGCTTTCTCCATCAAACGTAGATTATTGAATGAAATGTAACTTCCACGATGGGACCAGGAAACTATAAACTATCTATAAACGCTGTTGTCTGTGTAATGCAGCTTAATATCTATCACATTCACTGAATGTAATGCTGCTTTATATTATTCATGTTGACTTTTTTTCTCCTTCTGCTGTATTGCACAAATCCAAATCACGTGAGAGACACGGAGAAATGTATTAGTGTTTTCCTGTTGGAGGAAAAACATTATTACGCCGATAGTGTTTAAGATGTTTTAAGCAAAAGAACGTGGGTAGCTTTTCAAACTACGCCCCACTAATTAATTTAATGTGGGCTTTATTTGTAATGTAAGCTTTAAACAGGGTTCTATACAGTCAGAACAAAGGTGGTGCCCTATGTAGTCCCATCCATAGGTAAATGAAGAGTGCTGAGCATCTCAATGACTTCACAGGCCTCTGCGTGTAATCTCCATGAAAGCTGATGTGAGTTACAACAAGGTACTCGCTGTTATACACCCAGTGCAACATACACAAGGATGTACTGATATGATTGAGTTCCCTTGGCCTTGTGAATGATCCATGTAGAATTGATGTGAAATCCTTCTCTCATGTTTTCTCCGGGTCGTTTGAATATAAGTGGCACGAAAGCCTGGAGAAAACAAGCAGGTTTTCCTGAGATGTCCTGCATTGCCGCTCGTACTGGTGGCTGATAGATGTCGACAAAGGTCGTTGACTACTTAATGCTCCTTAAACGGATGTGTGCTTTCATCCTGCATGCCAAGGATTAGTCCAGTGTTACAACAAAAAAGTGCTTTTATGTACTTAGACTTCCAAGCAGGAGAGGCTCGACGGTTCCAGCTGGGTCGTGCCTTTTTAGTCCTCGAGTGACAGCACACAAATAATCGCTTTATATAAAAATGTGTGTGTCCTTGTACAAAATACGTGGTCACACAACCAGATATTAGTGGACACATTGACAACGCAGAAAGATATCGAGTAGAAAATGAAAGCCTTGTTTTGTGTGCAGAGAAAGGTCAACTCACACTGATGGATTGCAGCTTTAGATTGACAAGGATTAAAGTCAGCAGGAAATGTGATGGAAGTTTAAATAGTTCTTTGAGCAGATGAAGGTCGCACCACTTGAACTGCATAAGGCCGCATGCAGTACATTAAAAAAAGAAACGCTCTTCGGGGGCTCACAAAGGACGTTGCATAAATGAGCATTAATGAGTGACGGCAATTCATCGAGTTAAAAGTTCATTTATTTATATAGTCTTCTTTAAAGTCTCAAGGGACGTGCTTGTTGCAATATTCATGTTGAACCTTGAATATTCAGCAGATGCAGATCTGATGGCATGCGGAGCTATGGATATATATATAGTTTTCCTTTTTTGTGGTTATATTTAAAATATATCCATCTGTCAAGCTAGGTGATATGCAAATGAATCCACTGTTGGAGCAGGTTATCACAGAGATGGCAGGAACATGTGCTGTTTTTATTAACCAAAATAACCAACTACTGTATACTGTCGATCCTACGAAAAATGAATGGTTCATTTAATACTCTGACTATCAATTACACAGTTAGCTTGACCTTCAACAGTTCAAACTGATTAAAGATGGGGTATGTCATTTTGGAGAAACCAGCTCGAGTGCGCTAGAATTTGAAAGTACAAGAAATCCTTCAGACTTCCTCACAGGCCCCTCCTCCAACACACACGGACGCGCACATGACCAATGAGATAAGTTTGTGCCCCGATGGAAGGCTGACACGCAGGTAGGCCATCCAGTTATTTTAGCCGGGTCGGCTCAGATGATTGGTCGTGCTTTTTACAGCGCCACGGCTTCCACTGATAATTTTTTTTTAAATGTATTTATTGTCAAAGCATTTAATACAGGGGTTCTCAAAGTGCGGCCCGCGGGCCAATGGCGGCCCTCGGAAATGTTTGTGGCGGCCCGCGATAGTTAATGTGACACGCTGAAATGCATGCGTTATATTTTAATCCTCCATGGTCGTATCTAGTAAGAATTAGAATGGAATTTAAGAATGGTAAAACTGCGCCCCCTGGGTTGTCATTCCTAAATTATGAATGACAGCTTGTGGAAAGTTTGCTATGCTGCTGGTTGCATGGCAACTAGGCATCTCGCGAGTTGCGGTAATTGGATAGTTGTACAATCAAGAAAGGATTTGTTTTGGAATTATTTTGTGTTCCGTTTTTTCTCGGGCGGCCCTCAATCCAATATTGGGAACCTACATTCACTCATCAACACTTTGAGAACCCCTGATTTAATATATTCATTGCTATCGGGATGTTAAGAGCATTCCATGGAATATAACAAGTGTTTCTGAAATAAATTACATACCCCACCTTTAACTGTTTAACTATTTATCAAACAACAATTTCAAAAACGGTATCCTTGCCTTTCAAAAGTGTAGTTTATTTTTTCAATGGTTTTATTTCACTTTAAATTAAATCTCTTCATGGTTTGGAGTTTGGACTATTGGTCATAGAGATATGGAGTTAGTATTAACACACACTCTGTATCTGGATAACTTATCAGGCAGGGGAAATTAGGTGTGCACCTATTCCGATAAAATGCTATGAATTGGTCAGAAAACAGCTGGAAGAAAGGTTAATTTCTATACTGTCCATTACAATATAATTGTAACTGCAGAATTGTAGATGGTGGAAAAACCCTTTAGTGGAGGACTTCCTGCTTTCTCTGAGAACTTTGTTGGTCTCCTTGAAACACAATTGTTCTTACAGTGAGTGGCTATATGGCCACTGATTGATTGGGTCCAATTCCCAGAATTAAGAAGCTAACGTTTGGCTAAAAACAAATGTGTTGCCACCGCTAAGCTGGAGGTGGCTAATGTCTGGAGTGATGAAGATTAGAAGTTCAATTTAGTCACTCGTTAGTAACTGCCTATTTCACGAGACATTGAAGTATCGGCCATACGCGGGTGGGGTATTTAGTGACATATAGAAGAAAACGGGAAGATCTCTTGTGTTAACCACAGACCTTATATTGGCTCCTAACAAAACTGTAGATTTAAAACAAGAGAACAGGAAGAGGTAACACTCAGGTTTCAGGACTCATTCCTACACCACTTTCTCACCATCAACGAACTCTGCCACAATGTTGACCTCCATCAGAAAGGTTACATTTCTGCATCTTATGGTTGTAACGCTATGACAGAGACAACATCTGTCCATAGATATACCTGGGAAAGTACTCCAAACCATATTTCTCTAACCAAAGACATGATTTCCGGAGGTGGGCAGTAAGTGTGAGTAATTTCCGGATTTTAGGACTCACTCCTGATCCACTCTGTTGGCACGCAACATTACCTCAACATTGGATTCAAGTGTGAAAAGATCCTGACCCTTTTTGTTTGGTGGTCGAACTCTACATTTTAAAACAGCTACCGTACTTTTCGGACCGTAAAGCGCATATAAGCCGCAGCAGCTAAATTGTCCGTCTGTCTTGCTCTCGTTCTGTCTCTCGGTTCCACTTTTACTTTGGCGCGCTACCTGTCTCACTCTTTTCCGGCCTCCAGCTTTTCCTGCTGGAGCCCGCCGCTTAAAGGTGGCGGGCGCGGACCGGTCCTAGAGCCCATAGGGTTAAAGGTGGTTAATTTTACCTGTAAAATCCATAGATTTAGGAGGTTCCCTAGTGGCCGTTAGCGGTACAAAAAAAGGGGGAAAAAGTTGCGGCTTATAGTCCGAAAAGTACGGTAATTCCTTTTGACCAAATCCCCTGTCCTCTAATCAAACTGGTTTCATCAAACAATGTCCTCAGAAATACAATCCAAAAATGAGGATAACGTCCCCGCTGTGGAAGTTCGGTTTAATCTCACGCAACAAATATCACTGGATTTCAGAGTCAACGGCATGTCTTCAAACCAACTATCAAAGTTTAATAATGCCCCGTATTGGGTATCTTTCACGGCTCGTGACTTTTCCTCCACATTTGAGAACCTGACTCTCAGCCAGTGTTGACACCTCCAGGATGTTATGCTTCATTTGAAGTTATTTAGACACTTTCTCTCTCCCATGGAGCTTGCTGCAGGGAGACTGGTGGAGATGCAAGGGCCATGCACTGCTTTCCAAACGCTGCAAACACTGGATCTGGGAGCTGGCTTCAAACAGTCAGAGGAGTGATGAGGGGATGGCTCAGTGAGCTGTACAGAAACCTCAGCCACAACGCAGACTCTTTGCCAGGGGGGTCCAAACTTTTTTCACCGAAGGCCACCCACAGAAACATATACGAAGGGCTGGGCGCTAGTAAGCTCTAGTAAGTTAGAAGCTAGCTAAATCAATCAAACATCGGTCAATAATGCTTGATACTTTAAAATACCTTAAGAAAACAAAGCCTACATCACAGCTCCATAGGGTTTCATTACATTGATTTGTAATTAAAAAAAATATTTTTTGCTTGTGTTTAGAAACGACCTCGAGGGCCGGAGGTTCCCCACCCCTGCTTTACATCAATGCACACAATGTAGACAATATCTGTTTTTTTTGACTGCACATATTTTATTCCATTCTATTTCAATGTAAATATTGCTTTATTTTTCGATATATTTTGTATATGTTATTATAGTGTTCTTAAAGTAGTTCGCTATCTGTGTTTTTGAATGTTTGTTTTACTTTCATGTATGCACCACGACACCAAGTCAAATTCCAGGTACGTGTCAACCTGGTAATAATAATAATACATTTTATTTGTAAAGCAACTTTCATTGCTAAAAGCAATCCCAAAGTGCTACAAGAGGCGTAATAGAAAGAATAAAAAAGAAACACAAGTTTAATCAAAGGCTTTTTTTTAAAGAACGTTTTTGAGGCCTTTCTAAAAAGCGTCAGCGGTCTATAAACCTGTTTCTGAGACACAGCCCCACTGCAGCAGCTTATCGTGAGAAAAGAGAACATTACAAGGCTTTTCTTCTCAGTGACTGAAGGCGAAAACTTTCTCCAAGTCAGTCTCAACGCATCAGAGTGTGCTCACCAGCGGAAAAGACAGGCGGGGCTTTTGAGATCTAAATTATCTCGACAGGCCTTCAAAAAAGAATTAAAAGAGCCATTATATTGGTGAACAAAAAGAGGCTGGAGGTTAAAAAGCTAATTATGTTCAGTTCTCTGCCCCTCTCTGTTATCAGATCCAGAGGAAAACATTTCATTCAGAAAGAGAAATGACAGAAGAATCTCTTAGGGCTGTTCTTGAAGGAGTTTCTTTCGCAGGCCACAGATTAAAGTAAACAAGGTCACAAACAAAAACTGTTCATGTCAAAAGGCAAATTGAACTGTTGTACCTTTCCTATGTTAAGGTCAGGACACTTTTGTTATTCTGCACATTGTAACGGCTCTGGATTATTTATTTGTTTACCTTTTCACAGATATTAGGAGTCACTGTCATGTGACAAAATAGCGTATTTTACTGGCAGCAGCCCAATCCTATCATTTCTTTAAACAACCCATCACTGCTTTTGACAGACTGGCATGGATTCTATCAGATATCTGTGCCACTAAATATGTTTTGTTTCCCGCTGAGCACCAACCGGAGGATTCTTGCTCTCAAACGTTGTGCGAATTATCTCTAAACTGCTCAGTCTGGCAAGTCACACACGCTCAATAGCAGCATCACCTGGTGTCCGTTCTGCCGATCTGCTTCAGACATCAGGCTGTTGGTCTGTTTCATGATAGTGTTGGGTCAATTTATAACGTCAACTCACAGAGCTCGGAGCAGTCACACAAAAAAGGTGTTGCGCTCAGAAAAAGACGTTGGGATTATTTCTGGAGGCGGCCGCTTCGAAAAGGCATCTGCTCTGTTCTCATTGGAAACGATTGAAAACTAAATCTGGCTCAGAAAAAGGCTCTTTGTGGACACGTCCATAATGTGGAAAAAACACATGCAATAGAGGAGAGATCTTCACCAACTTGACCCCACATGCGCAGTGTTTGTTAAAAGCGCTTTACAAACAAGACACTGCAAATACAAAACCTAGCAAGAAGCTCAAAACCCAAAGGAGCCTAAAAGTACGTTCGTGAAAAAGATCTTCCGGATGTAAAAAAGTCTGAAACACCAGCAAATGAAAGGTAACTGTAACGCTGCGTCCACACTACAGCTTCGACAGCTTCAAAAACGGTTTCCAACGCGCCTGCCCAAGAATGGGGTGACGTCACGTTGCCTCGCTTTTCGCCGAACTGAATTGTGGGTAGCAGAGCAACTTCTGACGCCGGAGTAGCCAGCGCCAGCCAATCAAATCCCGTTTGTGAAAATCTGACAGCTCAAGCAGTAGCCAATCAAACCGCGTCTAAGCTGGGAGAGATATCCCGCCGTTCATTTCTATATTTCAAAAAAGTCGGAGGAGAAACTAACTATCGCCGTAGCAATCACCCGGTTTTGTATGACCAGACCCTCTTCACCTACCGGGACACAAACCGGAGGAACCAGGCATGGAGGGAGGTGGCAGAGGCAGTGGGGGAAACTGGTAGGTTTTCGCCTGTTTGGGGAGTTTATATATATATTGCTCGCATAAAATCCCCGGGGTTTTTTGATTTGTATGTCGGGGGCGGGAGATTCATGTGATTGGTTGTTGGTCGTGTTGCTCTAATAAAATCCCCAAGCTCCAGACACGCCCAGCTCTGAGCTTTTTTTGAAGCTGTAGTGTGGACGGGCCGTACCGATTATTTATAAGAGTCAAGTGATTTGCAGGAGTCCAGTCGCAGCCCAGCAGCATCCGACACTCTCTCCGTGGTCGTCCTTGTTAGCATGTATAATTCAGACGGCTGCTCACCTGAGTGCTGTGGAAATTGTGCTACCTACTCCTTCAGTGCCAACGGAGAAATTCCCTCAGATATCCACTTAAATCCGTTTGGAAAAGGACGGCCTCCCCACAGCTCGTAGGGAAGAAGAGCCCGACTATAAAAACCTTTTTCTGTTTGGTGGCCAATTCTCTCTCCCTGGAGAAAAATGAGCTGAAGAATGCATTGAAGGTCAGGGCAGAATCAGCAGAAGAAAAAACTGAAATAATGATTGCATTAACATGCAGCCGGGGAGCTGCGTGCTCTTTAAAGAGTTCCAGGGAGGAGGCGACACCGTGGCCGCTCGTTCACGCACAAACCAAATATGAGAGTTAATTCTCGCAGACACACACGCTCCCAGTGTTACAGTTACATTTCTGATTTATTGTCCTTTCTGTTGAGTTGTTTATGCTCGGGGGCACCACCATTTTGTTTCTGCATTTCAATGTGTTGTTTTTTATTTGACATTTTCATCTCAATAAATCTGTTAAGCTACGTTCGGTCACAGACTGTCATAAAAACAATGAATCCAACCCGGGAAGAGTTCACGACAGCAACACCTGGTGCCATGTGAGAAACGACACATGATAAATCACTGAATCTTTAAACTCAAACGGGTGGACATTATTGCCACACAGGTGTTCAATTCATCCAATAAGCTTGGAGATATTTCATCAGAGGACAAAACTGTCAACCTGCTGCCGGCACGAGAGGAAGCATAAAAAACGAGGTTGATTTACCCTCGTGGAAATGTGAAGGTTTGTACACAGCTCCCCGGCAACACATGTAATAAATGATGAGATACGACAGTCACACAGCTAGTGGCGAACACTCAAAACCCTCTCACCCGAAGCGAAGCACTTTATAACCGCAGTTTACCGGAAGAACACAAATCCAGTGAAAAGCATGATTGACTGAACCTAAAGTGTAATGCGGAGACAATCCAAGGAAATGATGACTAGTTAAACTACTCAGTGGGAAGCATAACGGAAATCTTTCACAGAGTGGAAAAAGGTTAAATAGATACATCTTTCGTCGTTGCTACAACATTTTGATTTGAGGTTTGTGTGCAAGCTAGTGTATACATATGTGTTTATATCAGGGAGGCTGTGGCTCAGTGGGATAGTGCGCTGAACTTTGAATCAGGGGATAGCAAGTTCGAGTCCCTGAGACACAATTTTCCCCTGTGAGGATTGTCCACAGTGTTGAGTATGTAAGTCGATAAAAGCGTCTAACAAGTGTCATGTTAATATTGAACTTCTAGAACTTCTCCTAAAAGTCTCATCAGCACATTTGCTTTATATCACTATGAGTTTATTGATTTTGCAACAACATTGTGAAACACTAACCGCGATGGTTTACATTCAAAGACTCGAGTAAAGTTCAATCGAAGCATTTTAATCCAAATAATTAGCAAGTGTGCGCATTTTGATTAAGGAGCAGGATGTGACACGCTCGTCGCCTACTTGTAAAGCTGCACTTCAGAGTATCCTTCTGCCCGCGCGTTGCGGGGCAGGCGGTCAGGAAAGGAAACGCTGCCGTTGTTATCTTTGAGTGTGAGTGGACTTTGGGTTTCAGCTGGAACGGAAATAGCCTTCAGAATACAGACTTCAGTACCAGGGGACGTGAGGCTTTGGGTCATGTTTGTCACAAAGAGAGAGAGACAATGAATCTGGGTATGCATGTTGCACCTTGGGTACGTTCACGGTAATGTGAAAAGACGTGCACGAAAACAAATTGTGTAGCATATTTAATCTCGATAACACCTTTAGTGGAACCCTGCATTCGCCGCTAACATATTCAGCAGCATTGTTTATGACTCTGCTAATGGTCGAAATACATTTAAAGCAGGTAAATACAAACACTTGCTTGAATACATGAATATGTTATGCTGAACTGTGAAGCATTAGCATAAAGCTGTTTAGCTCCACGATAAATACGAGGACGATTCAAAAAAAGAGACAGAAGTTTGCTCGAATGGGGATGAAAAAGCGTCACTTTTTAAAAGCAGCTTCGCCTGAAGTTTGTGGGAAAGCTTTAAGGAGAGGAAATGTTATGTTTGCTTATGGAGGATCTGATTTAGTCGGAATATGGATGAGCCAAATAAGCGATGACCTCTGGATATATATACAGCTTTAATTTGGAAAGTAACTTTTGGAAAATCATTGTTTGATGCCCCTGGTAACCCTGAAACGATGACGCGGTGAAAGCTGCATTCATCGATTTGTTTTTGGCCAAGCGAAAGTTGGACGGACAGTTCTTTATACCGCAATGTTGAGTGTATACTGAATGAGCTTGGAAGCTTCTTTTGTGGAACCGTGCTTCATCGCAACATGTTCAATTTTAAAGGGATCATGAGACACTGGGGACGAAACCATGAAAAGTAACACCGATGCCTCTGTATGAGCAACACAAGCAAACGAGGCCTTCAGCAAGAAGAAGGGTTATTCCATAAAGTTATTCTTATTGCTCGTTTTCGGAACACTGGGTTTGAATCTGACGACATCACATGAAATCACGTGAAACTCGGACTCCAGCAGCGACAGACCGTCATCCAGAACATCAGTCACATGTGAGGTTCTCTAAAGGCTCTCTGGTGCCCAAAAACACTATCGCTTCTGTCCACATGGGGCGCCAAAAACAACACCAGATGGTCCCCTATTACACTGTTTTTCAGTTGTAGGTCTCAGATATATACAGAGCCTGTCCCTGATTGGCTGAAACACCAAACAGGTCATTGCAGCATTACCCATAATCCCCTCTGTTTCATCAAGTGCTGATTCTCTGTCTGTTACTTTAGATGAAAATAAGGAGCCCCTCCCCACGCCCCTCTGAGAGACATTTGGTTACAAAGAACTCAATGGAGCTCTAGAGGAGATTCAGGTGATAAGGTTACCTTGTTGCTGATTGGCTAATGGCTACACAAGACAACACATCGTTATGACATCATCAAGTGACCAAAATCAGCTCATTTTCAGGCAGAGGGGACACATGTTGATGTAGAAGAGACATGAAGAAGAGGGGACACATGTTGATGTAGAAGAGACATGAAGAAGAGGGGACACATGTTGATGTAGAAGAGACATGAAGAAGAGGGGACACATGTTGATGTAGAAGAGACATGAAGAAGAGGGGACACATGTTGATGTAGAAGAGACATGAAGAAGAGGGGACACATGTTGATGTAGAAGAGACATGGAGAAGAGGGGACACATGTTGATGTAGAAGAGACATGAAGAAGAGGGGACACATGTTGATGTAGAAGAGACATGGAGAAGAGGGGACACATGTTGATGTAGAAGAGACATGAATAAGAGGGGACACATGTTGATGTTGAAGAGACATGAAGAAGAGGGGACACATGTTGATGTAGAAGAGACATGAAGAAGAGGGGACACATGTTGATGTAGAAGAGACATGAAGAAGAGGGGACACATGTTGATGTAGAAGAGACATGGAGAAGAGGGGACACATGTTGATGTAGAAGAGACATGAATAAGAGGGGACACATGTTGATGTAGAAGAGACATGAAGAAGAGGGGACACATGTTGATGTAGAAGAGACATGGAGAAGAGGGGACACATGTTGATGTAGAAGAGACATGAGAAGAGGGGACACATGTTGATGTAGAAGAGACATGAATAAGAGGGGACACATGTTGATGTAGAAGAGACATGGAGAAGAGGGGACACATGTTGATGTAGAAGAGACATGAAGAAGAGGGGACACATGTTGATGTAGAAGAGACATGAAGAAGAGGGGACACATGTTGATGTAGAAGAGACATGAAGAAGAGGGGACACATGTTGATGTAGAAGAGACATGGAGAAGAGGGGACACATGTTGATGTAGAAGAGACATGGAGAAGAGGGGACACATGTTGATGTAGAAGAGACATGAAGAAGAGGGGACACATGTTGATGTAGAAGAGACATGAAGAAGAGGGGACACATGTTGATGTAGAAGAGACATGAAGAAGAGGGGACACATGTTGATGTAGAAGAGACATGAAGAAGAGGGGACACGTGTTGATGTAGAAGAGACGTGAAGAAGAGGGGACACGTGTTGATGTAGAAGAGACGTGAAGAAGAGGGGACACGTGTTGATGTAGAAGAGACGTGGAGAAGAGGGGACACATGTTGATGTAGAAGAGACATGAAGAAGAGGGGACACGTGTTGATGTAGAAGAGACATGAAGAAGAGGGGACACGTGTTGATGTAGAAGAGACATGAAGAAGAGGGGACACGTGTTGATGTAGAAGAGACATGAAGAAGAGGGGACACGTGTTGATGTAGAAGAGACGTGGAGAAGAGGGGACACATGTTGATGTAGAAGAGACATGAAGAAGAGGGGACACGTGTTGATGTAGAAGAGACATGAAGAAGAGGGGACACGTGTTGATGTAGAAGAGACGTGGAGAAGAGGGGACACATGTTGATGTAGAAGAGACATGAAGAAGAGGGGACACATGTTGATGTAGAAGAGACATGAAGAAGAGGGGACACATGTTGATGTAGAAGAGACATGAAGAAGAGGGGACACGTGTTGATGTAGAAGAGACATGAAGAAGAGGGGACACGTGTTGATGTAGAAGAGACGTGGAGAAGAGGGGACACATGTGATGTAGAAGAGACATGAAGAAGAGGGGACACATGTTGATGTAGAAGAGACGTGGAGAAGAGGGGACACGTGTTGATGTAGAAGAGACGTGGAGAAGAGGGGACACATGTGATGTAGAAGAGACATGAAGAAGAGGGGACACATGTTGATGTAGAAGAGACGTGGAGAAGAGGGGACACATGTTGATGTAGAAGAGACATGAAGAAGAGGGGACACGTGTTGATGTAGAAGAGACGTGGAGAAGAGGGGACACATGTGATGTAGAAGAGACATGAAGAAGAGGGGACACATGTTGATGTAGAAGAGACGTGGAGAAGAGGGGACACATGTTGATGTAGAAGAGACATGAAGAAGAGGGGACACGTGTTGATGTAGAAGAGACGTGGAGAAGAGGGGACACGTGTTGATGTAGAAGAGACGTGGAGAAGAGGGGACACATGCTGATGTAGAAGAGACATGAAGAAGAGGGGACACATGTTGATGTAGAAGAGACGTGGAGAAGAGGGGACACATGTTGATGTAGGAGAGACATGAAGAAGAGGGGACACATGTTGATGTAGAAGAGACATGAAGAAGAGGGGACACATGTTGATGTAGAAGAGACATGAAGAAGAGGGGACACATGTTGATGTAGAAGAGACATGAAGAAGAGGGGACACATGTTGATGTAGAAGAGACATGAAGAAGAGGGGACACATGTTGATGTAGAAGAGACATGAAGAAGAGGGGACACATGTTGATGTAGAAGAAACATGAAGAAGAGGGGACACATGTTGATGTAGAAGAGACATGGAGAAGAGGGGACACATGTTGATGTAGAAGAGACATGAAGAAGAGGGGACACATGTTGATGTAGAAGAGACATGAATAAGAGGGGACACATGTTGATGTAGAAGAGACATGAAGAAGAGGGGACACATGTTGATGTAGAAGAGACATGAAGAAGAGGGGACACATGTTGATGTAGAAGAGACATGAAGAAGAGGGGACACATGTTGATGTAGAAGAGACATGGAGAAGAGGGGACACATGTTGATGTAGAAGAGACATGAATAAGAGGGGACACATGTTGATGTAGAAGAGACATGGAGAAGAGGGGACACATGCTGATGTAGAAGAGACGTGGAGAAGAGGGGACACATGTTGATGTAGAAGAGACGTGAGAAGAGGGGACACATGTTGATGTAGAAGAGACATGAAGAAGAGGGGACACATGTTGATGTAGAAGAGACGTGGAGAAGAGGGGACACATGTTGATGTAGAAGAGACGTGGAGAAGAGGGGACACATGTTGATGTAGAAGAGACATGAAGAAGAGGGGTATGAGGTTTCTGCGGTCTGCTGCTGGCGGATAGCATACAGGGAATTATAGGTAAAAGATAATTAGCTGTTGATTCTGGAAGAACAGTGTCACAGAGAGTTTACAAACCAAAATGCTTAAAATAAGCTAAAAGCATAAAAGGAGGTTCAGAGTCGGTCACTGTGACATTACCGTTAGTCCTTCATCCATTTATAACACGATAAATATTCATCACTGCGTGCATATGGTTAACCGTTGGTGTTTTCTGAGGCGTACATCCGTTCAGATTCACGGATCTCGTCTCTGCTTTCCTTCAATGGTAGGACATATTTACTAAAAGACAAACGACAGCAGGGTTTAACGGAAGAGGGGTTCAAAGAGAATGTGTGAGTGCCACCGAGCTGCATGACCCCTAAACGGTTCTGCACCTCCGCAGGGCAGGTGGCAGCTACTGCCTGCACTGAGCCGGGTGAGAAACATGTATCATGCACGCACATAAAGACACAAACAGATCGATTATTTTGCAAAGAAATAAAGAAAATAAGTATCCGTTTTGATTTGTAACGGTTTAGTCGTGTGTTGCTGCCTAATGGTCCACATGTACAGATGAATATGTCCGGTTTGTTATGATTAATTATACTATTTATTTCAAGATATCTTAATCGGAATCAGAATATCTTTAATGTCAGCATACTTCCCGGATCCCGAAACATTGGGGGCTTAGCCCACAGTTCATTAAGGTACATTCATGTACCGGCGCTACAGTGCAATGTTCTACTGCAACAGTCCCCACGCGCACACACACACACACAGTACACCTGCGTCTGTTACAATGAAGGCTCGATAATCAGCTCATGGCATATAGGTGTACGCGGGCGTAAAGTGCCATTTCTTATACATGGAGGGACGGACCTAGCCTCCTCTAGCTTCTAGCTCAGGGGTGGGCAAACTGTGTGGCTCTGGGGCCACTATGAGTCTTAAAATGTAACAGACGGGCCGGGCCAGTAGCAGATACGTGAACAAATATGTAGCTGTCCACTCCTCATTATACACTCGGCACTCATTGTCGACTTTTCTTTTCTTTGGTCCACTCATTGCTACAGATGCAGGTTATTGCGTCGTCGTGACCCACACAGCGTTTTACGTCGCTGATTTTCTCCGCAACACCGCTCACAACAACATCAATAGAGGACTGTGTCGGATAGTTTTTAATTATACGAAGCCAGGTTAAATTAAAGAATGATTAAATGAACCGTATTGAACTCAAAGCTGCTCTATTTCACAGTCATTCAAGGTAACTGATTGTTATTGTGCACGAGGTTGCACAATAACAATGCATCTCAGTCCATCACGCTACCCCGAAAAATCATTACTTATAAAACATGGCGGAGGTGCATTTCACCATGAATCCCCATGAACTCAACGTGTTTCTCGATCTTTGAAAGAGTCGTTCATTATTTCCACTCACAGAGAAGCATCATCAATATACAGCTCCGTTTTAGCCACAACAGAGTCAATGGTGAACGAAGCACACAGAAACACAGCTCAAATGATTTATAATGTTGCTCTGAGTAAATAAGTGACTGTCTGAGCCTCAAGCGTAGTTGTATTGTGGTATTCAACCACACATCATAAACCTCTGTACTGAATATTAAAATAGATTTAATTTAGTATATATCAAAATATCCTCAGATTGACAGGTCTGAATCCATGTTGCTTTTTGGTTTGATTAGTTTATTTAGTTTGAATTGAAAAGGCAAAGCAAGGGGAGTAGAGTGATGTGCTAAATAACCAGAGCATTGAGTACAATTGTAATGAAATATTTTAGTGGCCATCTCAGAGTTTTTGTATCGGTTATTTGGGCAGAAAGAAAACATTTCAGAGCCATTGCCATCCTTCAAATAAACGGGGCCGATGCAGGGCCAATTAGAGACCCATCTCCTGCTCTCACATGATGACCTCCATTCTTCTGAGGATTCCTTTAGTGCATTTCTGAGGTAATTCAAGAATGAAAAGAAAACCAATCCACAAAATGACCATCAAATATCTCATTACGAGAAAAGGCTCCCTATTGGTCGTGGCGATTAATCTTTAAATATGACATAAACTCACATCTTAAGGGGGATGAATACATTTATGATTTAACAATTCTAGCATGGTCGACAAAAAATCATTAGAGTTCATGAATATGCCAAAGGTTTGGTGTTCAAATGAAACGCTCCAGATACAATGATAATGATTTAAATGTCCCTGGACTGTTGAAAGTACATTTTAACACTTTAATACTTTACGCTGTAGTCCAAACCGCTTCAACACTAACAGTTTTCTTACTCGTTTTGAGCAATTCAAACCTACAAGTGTGTGGAACAAGCTTATTTTTAAATGACAATTCCTCAAGGATAAAATAATCCGAATTTACGACTTTTGAATCCACATAAACACATCGGCAAAATCCGGCATACTTTGAGCGTGTTTTAAACAGTTTAATCCCTTTGTGAATTGTTTCCACTTGCGCCGTCCTCTCATTTCTTCATACAGCGGGAATCCAAATGAATTAATCCTGAGTCCAATAGCCATCAAAGTCTCTCCAATAGTGCTCCTTAATTACTAGGGATGCACGATAATTATCGGTCCGATATTAGGAATTATGCCGTCATCCCGATAAACCGATAACAGTATTAATAGCCCCGATAATATACAATATATTTTTTGGGTAAAAAAAAATACTGCGGTGTGGGTGGATTGGGATGAGGGGCGCTTGTTTTTCACTCGGCTCCTCCCGTTTTGCCAGTACTGTGGTGTTAGTGGTTTAGGGAAGAGGGGAGTTCTTCACAAATCCAGCGCTCCCTAATACTTCGAACCTGATCAGTCACCTGAAACATCGCCATCGCTACGATGGTGTGTTAAAAGCGTACGAAGACAATAATACAATACAGTGTGTGTGTGTGTGTGTGTGTGTGTGTGTGTGTGTGTGTGTGTGTGTGTGTGTGTGTGCGCGCGCGCGCGTGTTGGAGCTCGCGCGCAGTGCGCGTCGCACGCGCCGCAGCAGCGGGTTGCGTAGCAATGGCGCTACCGCTGTCTTCTTATAACCGTTAGCGCAGCTAGCTAGCACCAGATGCTAACAACAACAATGCACGTAAGGTCTCTCTGTTGCTCGCTCGGACCACACACACACACCCTCCCGGTCCTCCAGATGGCCAGTCGGTGCCTGCCGGTGAGCGTGGAAGTGTGGTCTGCCACAAGCGGGCGGCAGGAGCGGGGCTGTCAGCATCAGCTTGTAGATGGTATTTTAAAATCGATGCTCTCTGAAGCTACGGGGCGGCCGAGGAAAAAAAATACATTATAAAAAAATACACATGCGTTAATCGCGTTAAAATAATTAGTGGCGCAATTTTTATTATCGGTTATCGGTATCGGTCTTGAGAAGCAGGAAGTTATCGGTATCGGTTTCAAAAAACCAATATCGTGCATCCCTATTAATTACGCTTTCATCCTCCTTCAAAAACACACTTCACATTCATCCAGTTTGTGGCAGTAGTTGTAGCATTTTGAGACTTTGAAACTTTAATTACCGCTGTCGTATGTCAGCCTGAATAATGAACAATACATTTATATATAAAAAACATTATTTTCTGCTATTTTCACAACACATCAAAACCAAAAGACATATCTGAGATGGTATCAAACCCCTTCCTGTATCACTCTGTCTGTTGTCACTACAATTAGCAGTGTCAACAGTTAATTATATAAATTATGTGCAAATTACAGCTATGTTTAAGGGAGATTTCCCCTATGAGCAGACTGTATGGCACGAAAAACAGACAGTTTGGTCTTTGAATTAGATTTGTGTGCATATCTAGACTATTTGGACAAAGAGATGATAACCAAAGCCCAGAGGAGACTAAATTAATGTCACGTGGTCTTGACTTATTGTCTGTGTGTTGGTGACCATTTCTTTTGTCCTGTGTCCCAACAGTCCTCTGTTCACTTGACTTTGTGAAGGAAGACTGCAGGTATTCTTGGAGCTACTTTTGTTGAGGAATCCACTCCGAGGGCGTCTGACTCAACCATGCATAGCTCTGAATAATACGGAAACAAGTATTATGTCTACTAATTATGTGTACCTACATTGTATTTTACATACAGTATGTAAATCAACCCAAAGGCCAACTCCAGCATCTGTTTTGCTGTGTTTCCACAAGTCGGGGATTTTTAATTGGGAACCCCCAGAAGAATTGAGCCATTAACAACAAACACAACAGTATTTGTACAGAGCTGCAACAACACGGATAAACCGGTGCACCAATTGTAAGAAAGATGCATGCTCAGCAAAACC
This sequence comes from Champsocephalus esox, assembly GCA_036324585.1. NCBI lineage: Eukaryota > Metazoa > Chordata > Actinopteri > Perciformes > Channichthyidae > Champsocephalus > Champsocephalus esox. The sequence goes on along the minus strand of CM070486.1, from coordinate 5,950,468 downwards.
CCCGAAACCTGAGTTCACTTTATTAATGTGCTCCAGGTTTATGAGTTCGCTGGTGATGAGAAAAAATAGCACGAGAAAGATTATGCATCATCAGCAGAAACTGTACGAATAAAACAGTGTTGCATCTACTGTACCAGCAGGCATGCAGATATTAGGATATTCTGAAAGTTCATGTATCCTAGTTGAGACGTTCAATTCAAAACCTTTATTCATCCAGGTGAAATCCCATTGAGATCAATGATCTCTTTCTCAAGGGAGACCTGCAGCAGTAGGTTCCACATGAAGACATACAAATAGTGCTGTAGCGACGCATCAACTTCAAAATATCGTCAACGACATATTTCCGCGTCGCTACACACACACGTCGGTCACCCACAGCAACAAGCAGTTCTCGCTGTGGTGGCTACCATTAGCAGCTAGCATTTGCTCTCCGATTTTTTACATTAAAATGGAATTATGGATTATAAATTCAATCATTTTTTTATACAGAGACTTTAAAAACCTATGGATTAACCGATTCAGCCGCGTTTTTTCTCATTTTAATGCCATTGAACACGTCTTTTGATCAGATTGACAGCTACGGTGGTGAGACGATCTCCCTAGAAGCTCTGTAAAGGTACGTGTTGTGATGTCTGTGTTTTCTTCCCCTGTCGCGAGTCCGGATCACTCAGTGATGATACTATATACCTAAATAATCTGTGGAACCTCAGCTTTAATCGGATATCTTGTATGTGCAGCTACGATAAATAATAAGGGTACTTTTATCTTGAGTTCTGTGCCAATGTCCGTTAGCATTTTTCGCTCAGGGGTCATTTAGATGCTTCTTATGAGACTTCGTCAGATTTATCGTCAGTTAACTGAGATTATTCCCGTTAATCTGGTATAAAACATTTATAGGTTCTTAAATATTAAGATCCCCTGAGACACAGTGTCGTGAATTTTTTTTTACATTACGTTTTTTATGAATTGAACAACAGAAAAATAATCGTTAGATTAGTCGACTAATCGATCAAATAATCGCCCGATTAATCGTTTTCAAAATAATCGTTTCCCCCCAGCACTACATACAAACATAAAGAACAGAACAACAAAAGGACATCACACAGCAAAATGTACAATTACAATTTACATATTTAACCACATGTACAGGTACCAACAGCATCTGATTGAGTAGCATCCAACCGAGCTTTAAAACATGTAGTGGTACCAGCTTGGTAACTTTCCATTCTGTTTGCAGACTGTTCCAAGTTAGTGGAGCTGCACATCTAAAAGCTTTCTTCCCTAAGACAGTCCTAGCACTTGGCACATTTAACAAAACCACAGCATGCGATCTCAGGCAATACGTACTTTCAATTCGCCGAGAGATCTGGGAGCAGATAAGTTAGAAAGTATGTATACAAATGTAATGTGAATAATGTATGCGCAGTATATGATACATATGTCTTTGAAATTGGTAGAATAAAGTATCACAAAAAGATTAAAGGGGCCCTTTTATGCTTTTTTGGGTTTTCCCTTTCCTGATGTTTTTGTGCAATGGCTAAAATCCCAAGTGTCCCTACGGAGGACGTTTCTCTCCCACCTCGATATGCCAACTTGTTAAACTTTGCATGTCATGGTCTAAATAATATTCACTATACTATATATACTATACTATTCACTATAGCTGCACTGAGAAAGAACTTGGTAATGCTAACATCACTTCAACAGAATATGAAAGGAAGAAGAATTCAAAGGAAGTGTACACTAAAGGAATAGTAATTAATGAAGCAGGGGTTTCCTCGCTGTTTACCCGAAGACTATAGCTCTAACAACTCTCTGACTGATAAGCGCTAAAGCTGAGTTGGGAATAAAACCCATTTGACAAAAGATGTTCAGCTTTTAATTGAGCTTCAACAACTACTTTGCTCTACACCTGACTGTCTCATGACACTAATGAGCTCTCAGCGAGGCACCTTTCCTTTAGAAGGAGAGCCAATCAAAGGAGCCGAGCAACTCAGCCCTGATGGAGCTCTCCTGCTGGAAAACGGCTTTGATGAATGAACACAAAAAAGCTATAGACAGGAAACAATGACAACTTCGAAACGGCATGACATGTTGTGTGGGAGGCTGTGGCTCAGTGGGTAGTGTACTGGACTTTGAATCAGGGGATAGCAAGTTTGAGTCCCACTGCAGTCAGCATGTCGTTGTGTCCCTGATGCCCCGGCCACACGAGGACGAAACGGCTAAACGCATAGGATTAACGCAATCGCAAACAAGCTTCCGTCCACACGCAATAGTTATCCGGATAGTGTCTGCCCACACGAGACCGCTCCGTTTAGCTCCAACCGCTGGAGAAGCTGCAGTACATGCAGGAGCCTGTACGTGGCGCTGTAACTTCCTCCACAAAAGCAGCGAAGAAGCATGGTTGTCATGGTTGCCCTTCTGTTTATTCTCCGCGGTGGGGGCCGAGGGAACCGGGCAGAGTTTTTCACCAGTCAAACGTGTATTAAAGTTTAAATCTTCCGACAAAATGATAAAAGTGCCGGTCAAAGGTCTTCTTTGTTATTTATTGAGCTTTAAAACAAATGAATAACGACTCTATATAATATAAGAATAAAATACACAGAGCCTCTCTTTTTCCTCCCTCTCTTCGGACAGCGTCAGTGTCTGTCTCATGCAGCAGCTGATCCAGTAATGAGTGACCCGGCCGACAGTAAAAATAAACCTATTTATATCTAGTGTAGGTAGTTTGAGAGGTGTCTCCGTCCTGTCAGATTAGACTTCACTCGCGTTTCGGTCCATATCGAGAGTAAAAGATAAATAATCTGAATTCAGTGTGCCGTTTACTTTGACGCAGGGTGAGCAGCAGAGGTGGGGAGAGGCGGGGCTATTGCCTCATCATTATCAGAAAATGATCGTATAGGGCGTACACACGGAGCCGTTGGACCCCCCAGAGCGTTGCGTATGCCGTTCTATCCACCTTGGGACCTGTTATCGTTTCCGCAGTCGCTTAGTGCCGTATTCTGTCGTCCTCGTGTGGCCGAACGGTCTATACGACACTAAACAGTAACGCAAACGACCGTGTTCGTCCTCGTGTGGCCGGGGCATGAGACACTTCACCCCAAACTGGTCCTGTAGGGATTGTCCACAGTACCGCTTTGGATAAAAGCGTCTAACAAATGACATGTAATGTGTGCATTTCCCCCCAATCCTGCTTTGTTCCAAACGAATGACCGGCCATCAGGGACATGAGGAACGTCATGGACTGAAGTCAAGCTGATCTGCTTTAAAGTCAATTACAAAGAAATATAAGCCCCATTAGTTTTAGGGATTTTCCCAAAACAGTGCAAATCATTGATATTACACACTGTGCAGGTGAGCCAGGTTTCAAACGTTGGTAAAGTCAGAGGTTGAACTGATTTTAAAAGAAAACTATTGATGTCATATCAAATAAAAGGTAATTGGTTTATTTTGCTCTAAGCCAATTAAAAAGTTTCAGCGAATGATCATAATTTTAAAAAGTCAAACTAGGCATGTGCTAAAACTGTTTTAAGGCCAATATCCGCTAACCCACTTTCTAAACCCTATATCTAACACCAGCCACAGACTATAGAGTGGTGCACACGTGATGTATTTGAGTAGGCCCACCCGGAGGTTGGCGTCTAAGGGTTTCCTCAACTAAGAGCAATGGGAATGTTTCATTAGAATTCTGAATACTTCAGAAAATCAGATCTGCGGCAAACACAAGTTTATGATACTTATACGTTTTTTGGGACAAGATAATCTCCACATATTAACAACAGTGTAAATTAAATCGGCAGAAGTAAAGTGACATGACTTCACGTCACAACAACCGTTAAAGGCGGCTAATGTTTAGCCTGATGAAGTTACCTGTTAGCAATCTCCATTGGTATGAAACAAAAGCTTAAGGCTGAGCCAGTGGGTTATGTACTGCCTATTTGATGTTGAAGAACAAAATGTGAAAATCTCTGCAGCTTTTGTTAACTAGAGATCTTATGTCAGGTCTCTTAACAACAACACGTTCAAAACACGGTGGAATATGAGACGGGGGAACCAGAAGTGGTGAAATGCCGACTCATTCCTGCACAACCATCACCATGTAGAAACTCTGTCATCACGTTGACCTCAACTATAGGCAAGGCAAGTTTAGTTATATAGCACCTTTCAACACAAGGCAATTCAAAGTGCTTTACAAAAAACGAAAGACATTAAGAAATGGCATTTCAAATCAGTCATTAAAAAGAAAAGATAATAAAAGACACATTAAAATAAAAAGTACATGGATAAAAGTTACAGTGCAGTCTAAGATATGAATAGTTCAATTAAAAGCAGCGACAAAAAGAAAAGTCTTCAGCCTGGATTTAAAAGTAGTCAGAGTTGCTGCGGACCTGCAGGTTTCTGGGAGCTTGTTCCAGATGTTTGGAGCATAATAACTGAACACTTATAAAGTGTTGTTATATTGCATACATTGATCAAATCTGTCCACAGATCTGGCAAAGTACTAAAAAACCTTCTCTTAATAGATCCCGCTACAGTAGATGTCTCCAGAAGCACATTCACCACGATGACACACACCAACTCACAACAACACCAGCCTCTCTGTTACTTAATACCACTGAACTCCCAAAGAGAAAACTGGTGAAAGTAAACTTTAAAATGTGTTGCCCTCGACAGCCAGACGGCCCAGCGTAGGCCAACGGGGACGGATATCTCCCGCCACATCTAGTAATGTGTAAAATTACTCCTGGGCTTTGCGCTCTCATCTGCACATTTAAGCCGAGCACAGCGATGGCAGACTAATCTTGATTCAGGCGATATCTGTGACCTCCTTCCTGCTGAAGGGACTGCAGGCGGGACACTCGCAGGGAGACGTGTCGGACGAGGAGAGAGACACATACGGTGTACGTTTCTCAGGGATGTGGAAATCAGATTGTCAGACGACCCAGCGCTCTGCCCCCTGACTTCAGGAGGCAGCAGTTACTGTCAGTGTCAATGATGCCCTGTGGACGACTACACACAGCTCAGCAGCAGCACTGAATACTGCGCTGGAGCAGTGGAGAAGAAGAAGAAGAAGAAGAAGTCATATTTTGATAGAGTAATTTAGCTAATTAACTCGCACCAGGACTACGTGTTTGAATCACACCTCGTTGTACAAATACATCGGCAAACTAACCGAAATATCATCAAAACACTTTTCAAAATGCTTCAGGACAAACATAACCTTTTAAAAAATGTATTGCCCTCTTCTTATTGCGTGCATTTCAGATTGTAATCGCCAGACCCTATTGATCTTCTTATATAAAACACTATTTCTCAGCATAATCCACTGGAAAGTAGGATTTATTCGACCCTTGTGACGAAAACCCGGGGTACGTGTAGAAACAATTAACTTCTACAATTCCCTTTTTGATTCAGAAAGAGATACCGGTCAAAGAATCTGCTGCATTATGGAACACCGTGTTCCTCTTTGGTGTTGAACAAACTTTATCCAAAGAAAAGCCATCCTTTGTTTGTCAGCGACGGAGCAGCGGACATGAATTATGTATGTGTTTGCCAGGAAATCTGTTCCCGTCTTCAGCTCGAACAAACGGCTGCAGACAGAAAAACATCCCGATGCAACATCTGGCCCGTCACCCCTCAAAAGACTCCCTGTTCCGGCCAGATGTGCTTTCAGGTGTTTCTGAAACAAGCTGCGTCTACCTGGTGACCAACATGACGCTGACAATTCACCAAAGGTGGCGTCCATTATCATCAAGACAAAAGCAAACGCTGCTGGAGTGCGATCCATTTCAGATATTGTAAGTGTCTCCATTACAGCTTACTTTATCATCCAAGCTTTTACGTTTTTTTCTTGACTTCAACATTTAATCATTGTCAACATGTTCTCATCACGTACTGCATCACCGGTTTTTTCAAAGCAGTGGGTTTTACTTTCTGCTTTTATTGTTTCCTACACGTTTTGTAAGGCTTCGTGAAAGGTAGATTTCTAGCTATATTAGACTCTTGTAACGGCACTCTGAAATACATGCAACACAATAACTCAAAGATAGTGACGTTTGAAGCACAATAAACGTCCTCTTAGATAATCTTTCAAAAGATGTTAAAAGACATTATTATTTTATTTTTTACTTTGTATTTAAAACATCTATTTTTTGAATAATTATTATATTACATCACACATCAGGTTAGGTGAACCAACAATATATACATTTATTTTTCGGTGGCCAAGATGCTCGGTTCAGATTTACACAGACGGCCAGAGGGTGGCGTGGCTAAAACCGGTGTAGACATTGTAACACATCCTAGTTTTATATAAATGAACGCAAAAAGTCTTAACACGTAAACAAAAAACGTACTTCCACAAGTAAGCGATGGCAGTATTACAACGTTGTCAAGCCTTTCTCAAAAGTGTGTGGAAGTCATATTTTTCATTTCATTGTAAATCCATATTTTCCTTCAATGTGAGATTGGACACACAACAAAGGGTCTATTTTCTGACTTGCACAGACCCTTAGTCATGTTCACCAGGAAACGATATGTGCATCACGAACACGAAGCCTGATGATGTGAATTGAAAACGTGATGACCTAGGAAGATAGGAAAGAGATGGGAACAGAACTCACATCCTGGTTCTGCGACCGGACGTTGACATGTACACAGACCTTTGTGATTCCGTGTTATTAACTGAACATTCAATTAATACTTGTACTCACCTAATCCATATAAGGCAACGGAGAGATCAGCAAGCGACCGGAAAGAAGAAAGGAAAACATTATTAGCAATGTGTTCAAAAATTGCATCATCTACATAACAGGTAACAACAAAATGAACGTTTCAACATGTAAAGGTTAACAGATCGGATTGCTTTGGCCAGCTTTATTTAATTACAATATTTAAAAGTTGGAGAGAATAGATTGTTCTGTGTGAAACTCGACTGTCACCATCCGTCAGGTTTTTTTGGGTCATTAATTATAAGTTATTTTTAGAAACGGCTTTGACAGTTAATCAGGTTTTCACGGGTAAAAGCAGATAAAATCAACTCTAACTGATTGATGCGCATTTTATTAATAGGGTCTAAAAGTATTTTGATACATGTCAGGTGTTATAACAGAACTCATCAGGTGGGATTAATGATTAAAGACTGAAAAGTTACTTTTTCATAATGTTTCCACTTTAAATTTCAGAAAAATACCAGTTTTTAGTTGTGTAAGTAAGACCTAATATTCTCTCCTAAAAACGAGCACGTCTGGTTCCTTTTGAGGACATATTCTTCTGATTTACATAATACAATTCATGTTTTCAAGCACAGGAGACATTCTCTAGGCAACAGAGAGAAACAACCCTTTAATCAAGTGAGCATGCTCAGGTTGTAAGGATGTCAGACATCTGTCGGCATACATTATCTCAATTCCTGAGTCGACTCCAGGTTGGTTTCTGTCTAAAAAGGTCACGGATGGGGAAACGGAGGTGTCAGCAGCGCGCTGGTGATGGAGTGGACCGACACAAAGCTCAGGTTCACCTGGACCGGGAATCTGTACACCCTTATTGACAAAAGGTCAGGTAGCTAACGATCCGAGGGAGAAGGTTACCACTGTCTAACGAATACACCTAATGCCATTTGCATACCCCGCCGCCGTGCATAGCAATCGGCAGTTAAAGCACTGGATCCGCACCCCTCGCCTATTACACTGAAAACACCCACAATGACAGGATGGATTGCACCAACATGCACACCTATCACGTAGCTAACCAAATGCTACAAAACACTGTTGTATTTTACAGAGTAGCTGCAACATACTCTAAATATTAACCATGCTAGATATGTGATGTTCCTGCTGCATTAATATGTGTTGCCTCAGGTCAACGTCAACTTTAAAAATGAATGCTTGAGCAAAGCTTTGAAATCAGTGTCGACAGTGAAGCGGGAATAGATCAGGCTTCAGAAGACGAGACCGCACGGTGTGGACGGCGGTGTAAACCACAGCGTCCATCACGGTAGAGATGTGGACAGGAGTTACCCGCGGGCTTTTGTTGATGCTCTCAGGTGCCGGTGAATATTCTCAGGCCTGACTTGAGAATCTTCAGTGAAGCTCGCGACTGAATACCACTACTCAGAAGTTGTCTCTTTTTCAGCAAAGTGAGGATCGTGCCAGTGCTATACAAGCTTTTCATCACCCACGGAGATAGACCGAGAGGTATTCAGCTGCAAAAAGTCTTCTTCCGGAATGTGCCGCTGAATGTTTCCTCACATTCCTCCCCCTGGCTAGATGAAGAGGAGACGTCTCATGTGTTTGGCTGGTGGGAGATAATGGTTTTATTGTCTATGAATACAAAGAGCCTTGCTGCCATAAATCAAAGGATGTATTCAAAAGACTGAATATTCACATTGTCTGTGCTTTACTGTTGTTTTTAACTTAATCAGCTGCAAGGTAAGTTATTACAGAGATGTATCTCCTGACTTGTTTTAGAGTGTATCGTAACCTTACGCAAACATCATTATTTCCATCTCCAGCTGTTTAGGCAAGGTGTTCACCGTGTACCGTGTACTTCTATCACCTTTTGGGTCAGGATAGGCCCTAGGGGTGGAACATATTTAAAGGTCCCACGTCATGGCCATTCCTACTGATCATGTTTCCATTGTTGAGGTCGACTAGAACAGATTTAAATTGTGCAACTTTCCAAACTCACATTGGTTTCTCACAGCATCTCTGTATAGTCTGTGTATTCACTCTCTGTCCTACACGGCTTGTTGGAGCTCCTGCTCCCTGTGAGCCCACTGTGCTCTGATTGGTTGGGATGTTGCGAGGCTCGTTGCTGCGAGGAGCGGACAGGTTTCCGGGTCGGCGATACAGCGAGAACAAGCGAACTCATCCTGAGCACACACACACTCACAGCCGAAGTAGAAACAATAAGTGTGGCTTGATATTGAGAAAGAAGAAGTTTTATAGCGCTGTGAGAACGGGTCTGCGGAGAGCGTTTCTCCGCCATCCCAACCCGTCTATTGCCAGCGTTCAGGGAGCTCTATGCAAGTCAATGGGACTCCCTGTTAGTTAGCCAAGGGGTCCTAGTGAGTGAGGGGCTCCGCGGATTGGTCCATTTGGGCCAATCCGGTCATTTGTTGTTGATCTAGGTGTTCACACGTCACAGAACCCAGGAAGCAAACAATGGAAGATGAGAAATCCCCAACGAGGCGTTTAGGGGCAGCACAGACAGGTGTTAGCTGTGTTAGAGCTTTACTCGCTACAGGGTGCACGTTGAGGGTTTGTGACTGCAGACCGTTTACAAGCAGAACAACCTTCATAACACGAGGGGACGGGTGATAACCGGAAAAGCATGACATGGGCCCTTTAAATATTAAAGCTACATTATTCAACTTTGCCAAGTGGCAGCTCCACAACATACTGTACTGTCGGTGCCTGAGGCTTAACTCCACTTGGAACTAGAGTTCAAGTTTCTAATAAACTGGAGTGGAGTTTTAAAATGTAAATCCGAGATGAAAAAGACTGACCACTCACAATAGTAAAAGAATGGAGAAGATAAAACTAAAATAGGACGCACATTATGACAAATGTCCACCAAGGATTACGCTTTAAAAAGGCCTTATATGCTCTTTGAGGTGTTCCCTTTCCTCTGTGTGTTATAAATAAGGCTACCATCCCTGTGTGTCCTCCAGAGGGACTTTCTCTCTCACACACTCCAACATACATAACATAACGGGTGTTTCTCAGGCAGGAGTATCAAGAAAACGGGTCAGGATATCTCTGCCTCTGCTTCAGGTCTTTTTTGTGAATCTCTCGCGTCTGCTACATGTATGGAAGTGCATCACTAACAAGTGCCTCTTCAATCCTTTAATACTGGACCGGGTCGAGATGAGCTGAACAGCAGCTTGAATGTAATACAATAATCAGTCTGATGTGCATCCTTGATCCGGACCAGTGACCTTGTGTACAATTCAAAGTGGACCTATAATAAAAAGGTTTGAGTACCCCGGCTCTACAGGATGCCCACAGTCTTCAATTTGTAATGATTTACCAAATGTGTTTTCAACATAACATGCAGCTTTTGAATGTACTGATTGTTGCATCGAATGGTCCACATTGCACACGTCTAGACAACACATAAATACAATAAAGGAGCTACAACAACATGTCCAACTGAGACAGATGTGTTATTCAGGGTAAATCCCTCCTCGGGTGTTGCAGCTCAGTAAACAATCTATTCGCCCGTTTCCTCCCCCGATCATGTGCGAGAAACAACCAGCACAGGGTCATGTCTATTACCGAGGAGAGAAAGCACCCTTCTCAGACAAAGTTGAATTGGCCGCCTTGTCTGAGAAGGCTCATCACTCAACGTAAGTGCAGTTCAGAAGTGAACAAAGGGACCTCATGGACACAGCCTACAAAGCAAGCAAGGCACAGAGTAGAAAGGACGGAGAGCGTTTAGAAAGTAAACAGATGCGGTCTTTCTGACCGTTACTGAGGAGGAAAACTCGCATCAAGTGTGCATCTGAAACTTTAACGAGCCATGAGCCAGATGTAATGCTTTGCCATGGAAACATCGGCCTCCTAAGATGAACCCTGCGACTGTTATCGCCGAGCGAGCCGGGATGCATATGGAGAGCTTACTGTAGGCCCGGGAATCTGTCCAGTTTTTAATGAGGGTAAAAGGACACTGCTCTCATCTTTATTGCATGGCACTGTGTGCATCTGCGGAGGGAGTGCTCTGGAAAGAGAAGATACTTGGTGATAAACAAGGCCTATCTGGAGGAGGCCTCGCAGCAATGAGCAGGCGCTGCAGCATGGCAGATAACAAGAGCTGCTGGCACCGGGGAGGAGGGGGTGTGTGCTGCAGACTGAAGGTGGAATCACGGGGAAGGGACTCTGGGTGTCCAGCGAGGTCCCTTCATTAGCCTCGGTGTCCTCTGTGTTCTCTGCATGCCTCTCAGTGTCCTGCTCGCCCTGTGCAGAGAGACGGGGAGGGCTCTCTGAATAGCAATAACCCCGGCCAGCGTCAATCCATCTTCTCCTTCATTAAGAGGGCTGCGGCGTTATTGCGGGCCGTAATGATGACTCAGGCCGCCCTCCCATAGGCTGCGTGTCCCTGCCTTTCAGATGTCATAAAAGAGAACACGCGAGTCGTGCCGGAAATGCATGTGAATTATTAATCCTTCTGTCCCTGGAGGTAGTTTGTCAATGTGTGTGTGTGTGTGTGTGTGTGTGTGTGTGTGTGTGTGTGTGTGTGTGAAAATGCCCACATTCCGGGCTTTACACTTCATGCAGGTTGATTTAAAATGTATGTTGCCAGCTCCTTTTGGCACTGGGGAGTTATTGCAACAAAAAAAGTCAAATGAAAGGCTGCGGTAATTTCATGTGGTTCAGATGTATGGCCACTGCTTCTCATCCACAGCTTGGGATGGTAAGAGATGATGCTTTATGCAAACTAATCCAGCAGCTACATCTCAGCAGAAACTGGAGGAATGGGGGAACAGCAGAGGGTTCAGAGCCCCTGTGTACACAGACTGCAGCCGGCTCGCTCACTCAAAACCTGTTATGTTTGCAAAACAAAAAAGTAAAGAAAAACAAGCTTGGAATATCCCTAGAAGAAAATATGAACAGACCGATGGTGAAGAGATGTTCTTTACACACAGACATTTAAATTGGCTTAAACATGCTTTTCCTGAAGTGTGTGCTATAGGTTTGTGTGCACGTAAACGCCTTCATTGGACTCCTTTGTTTACTTCCATAACATAGTGACATCACAATGTAACACTTGTGCTTCTATTGTCTAGCGCTCCAACACACACTGGGGACTGGGCTCTGGTTTCAGACAGAGGGTGATAAGAGATGCTATAGCACAGGCAGTATGAGAACAATAAAAACGTTTTGAACATTAAAGCATGGAGACATGTCCCAGTAGAGACACTACACTGATATACACCTGAACATCAGCAGGAGAGGACTCTTTAAAGTAGAGACACTACATGCTGATATACACCTGAACATCAGCAGGAGAGGACTCTTTAAAGTAGAGACACTACACTGATATACACCTGAACATCAGCAGGAGAGGACTCTTTAAAGTAGAGACACTACACTGATATACACCTGAACATCAGCAGGAGAGGACTCTTTAAAGTAGAGACACTACATACTGATATGCACCTGAACATCAGCAGGAGAGGACTCTTTAAAGTAGAGACACTACATACTGATATGCACCTGAACATCAGCAGGAGAGGACTCTTTAAAGTAGAGACACTACATACTGATATACACCTGAACATCAGCAGGAGAGGACTCTTTAAAGTAGAGACACTACATACTGATATAACCTGAACATCAGCAGGAGAGGACTCTTTAAAGTAGAGACACTACATACTGATATACACCTGAACATCAGCAGGAGAGGACTCTTTAAAGTAGAGACACTACATACTGATATACACCTGAACATCAGCAGGAGAGGACTCTTTAAAGTAGAGACACTACATACTGATATACACCTGAACATCAGCAGGAGAGGACTCTTTAAAGTAGAGACACTACATACTGATATACACCTGAACATCAGCAGGAGAGGACTCTTTAAAGTAGAGACACTACATACTGATATACACCTGAACATCAGCAGGAGAGGACTCTTTAAAGTAGAGACACTACATACTGATATACACCTGAACATCAGCAGGAGAGGACTCTTTAAAGTAGAGGCACTACATACTGATATACACCTGAACATCAGAGGAGAGGACTCTTTAAAGTAGAGAGACTAAATACTGATATACACCTGAACATCAGCAGGAGAGGACTCTTTAAAGGAGAGACACTACATACTGATATACACCTGAACATCAGCAGGAGAGGACTCTTTAAAGTAGAGACACGACATACTGATATACACCTGAACATCAGCACAATAGGGCCCCTAATAAGTAATTTTTCAAATATCAAACTATAAATCACTAAAATCGAAAATTGAGACTGTAAACAAAGAAGATCCTTTTGTAATCTAATCATTTATTGAAGCCAGAATGCGAAAGGCACCTTTACAGCCTTCAGGTTTTGTTATTGACTCTGTGTTTTGTCAGAAGGCCATTTATCTATATTTCAATATTTCAATATTTAATGCGTACCTACAGTCGGATGATCACCTTCACCTGCTGAAAGCAAATTTGTTATATTATTATATTAACCTCCATCACTGCAGCTGTCACCGAAAGCCCTCTCCTTTGCCTGACAAAGCAAAGTCAAAGCCAATCACATTAACGTCCAGTCTATGGGGGTAAACAGTGCTCTTGACTGATGGGTTTTGTATGGAGATCATTGTATGAGTCATAAATAGATAATATAATCCAACAATTGTACGTTTCGGTGTTGTTTTTGTAATTATTGTTGTCGAGACATTAAAGCACTTGCTGTTTGTTCAATGCCCAAAATAAATGACCGATGCCTCTTGTGACTTTATGAGTTATGACTCCTGTCTGTCAGGAACAACGGCAGAAGTCGAACAACGTTATTATTAGAGGTCGGATGGATGGATGTGTCGACAAAATAGGAGACTGCTGTCAACAGTTTGGTTTTTATTATGCATGGACGATAAGTTGCTCAGTACAGAAAATATTCACATGAGCAAGTAAGAATGCGAGGAGAAAATAATATATGTTGCCTCAATTTATGCCTGCCTCGTATCCAGGCTATTTTCGCCTCTATAGTTTGCAACTCTGCAGTCTGAAGGTATTCTGATGCTGTTTCTGATTTAGTTTGAAGGATACCAGAAAAAACTGCACATCACGTCGTTTTTAATGAATAAAAATACATGGACAAGCAACCTCCTTTCAAGGATGCAAGTGCAAGCATAGGGTCAGGGTAAGAGCACTGCAAAGCTTCCGGTTTATGTTTTGCAACCGTGGTCTTTCACAAACTTACATCATGTAACAGACTGCGTGACCTCAACTCATTTCCTCTCGGATACATAGAAGCACGCTTGCCAACCCTCCCGATTTTCGCGGGAGAATTTCATTGCCCTCTCCCGGTTTCCTCCCGGGGTCATATTTCTCCCGATTTCTGACAAAATCAGATTTACTCACGACTGTTTCCACTCGGACTTTAATACAGCTACACCATCGTTTGGTTTCCATGGTAGCGCGTCTCTTTAGTAGCGCGCGCAACTGAAAGTCTGAGAGGGTGAGGAAGATAAGTCACAGAAAGGACAAAACTCCCCCCTGCTCACTCCTTCCCTGTATAGCGCAGGTCCAGCCCCCCATCAAGACAGTGCACTTACAACTGCAATAAGCACGTTAAGCTACTACAGCTCCGGCGATTACTTGACTAATGTTTTGGGACCAGTATTTGGCGTGGGTGTTTTTTCTCTTGTATTTGTTTCTTTAAAATACATCAACTCAATTATTGAAGTGCTAATTATATATACTGTAAATACTTACTACAATTACTACAATTCTCAGCCTCAGACAGTTTACCGGTGTGTCCCATTTCACAGACCTCCATTATATCTTTTGATTTTACTTGTATTTTTAACTGTTTGTGATTTACTTGAATAGCATTTAGGAACGTGTTGATGCATGGCTTAAACAAACAAGTGGCATGAAGTTCAGACAACATCCAAATAACTCTTATGTGTAACCCACATATTGGACGGTTTGGAAAACACTCAAATGGGATGTGGGTGATTTAGGAAGGACATGACCCAGTTCAGTCATTCAAGATTTTGGATTTGAGATTTGAAACCGTTGCCTAATGACGGTCACCCAAACAGCTGACAACGTTAAAATCCATGTTACCGTGTCAGTTTCCATACACCTGACAGGATTACATTATGTATACGCCTCGTTGGCTTTATTCAGAACAGTAATGAGCCACGAGGCGATGCATCTTTAACCATGTATGAGAATCCGCTCTGTGTCGGTGTAGTTTCTAACCTTTAGGCTTCAGAGATACTAAACGGTAATAAAACGTGGCTAAGAAGTGTGTGAGAGCCTCATACTGATCGAGGGCTTATTTAAAAGAGCCACACACACACACACACACCACACACACACACACACAGTGCCTGAATGCAGCCATTATTCATAAGCATGGGCATTTCCATCAATTATCCAACAGGAGCAGGTGAAACAAAATCCATGAACTCTCGAGTCGATGAAGTCAACGAACTCTGACCTTTTCACCAAACCTTCACCAGCGACACTAATCAGACAGCTGTACATCCACAATAAGAACAAGCGAGGGAGCTGAACGGTCACGTAGTCCAACGTCTGAACATGTTCAAAAGCCTCCCAGAGTCCCACGCAGATTAGAAAAACAACGCTAGCAGAGGAACGAGGGGCTGGGTGTGAAAGAGAGTGATAAAGAGGGTGTGCACACAGCACTTATCTGCTACTGAAGCCGTGTGCACCGCCGGCAAATAGATCTGTCAGACCGGAGCGTCTCAAGGCTCCTGATGGGAAACTCAATACAAAAAGGGAACCCCAGTTTCTCGGGCCAAAGTAAATAGGCGTAGAGCGTGACATTATTGATAAGCCATAAACTAACAGTGCTGTTGCTTCTCAGTGTCAGTCAGAGCAGTCGGCCCCACGGTCACTTCCTGTCTTTGAGCTGGATCGTTTTCCTTGGGTCAGGATGGGAAATTGAGCTTGAAAATCAACACGCAGTCAAGTAGAGGAGGCCATATTGGGCTTTTGGCTGGTTGCCCTTTCCTCTTGTGTGTTCTAGAGGTTGTGGTGTATGTCAATGGTCTGTCAAGGCTTAAATCCCAAAGTTCCCTCCAGAGTGACATCACTACGTAACACTCACGCTTCTATTGGCTAGCGCTCCAGTCATTGTACGTGATGGGAGTAGGGCATCTCTAATGAAAGCATGGAGACGTGTCCCAGTAGAGCAGGGGTGTCAAACTCAATTTCATTCCGGGCCACATCAGCATTATGGTTGGACTCAAAGGGCCGGTTGTAATTTTAATTATATATAAATATACATATGTAAATATATAATATATATTAAATAATGTATTATATTACATTGTTGGCCCTGCATTGGATTATTATCAGTTCTGGTAATACCTTCCTAAATTACTACGTCTGAAAGCAGAAGTCTAGGGCAAATAATTGAAAGCAAATATTCAACAATTACACCTCTTGTATTGTATATTGTATTGTATATTGTATTCTTTGCAAGCTCTTGCGGGCCACATAAAATGAGGTCGCGGGCCGGATTTGGCCCCCGGGCCTTGAGTTTGACACCCCTGCAGTAGAGACATTCAATACAATGAATACACCTGAACATAAGCAGAACAGGAACACTTTAAGGTTCAAACTATTTTCCTTGCCAGAGGAGCAATGTTTCAACAAAGCATCTCACCTCATGCATTATACATGCCAAAGTGAGTGCATGTCCTTTGTTTATACATATTAATTATTATCAGGCTTTCGCTGTTTAGGTTGCATCATGTTTACAAATGAAGGAGAATTTAAAATGAGAAGGTGCATCAGTGGGATGTCTAACATCAAACAGTTATACAGAAGGGAAAGATATCTGTAGAAAAGTTGGAATAATTGTATATTTCTGTTGCGCTATTAGGGTGTAGGATTAATCAGAAAAAAGAGTTCAAGACTTCAACTCAGAAAAACAACTTGAAAACAGATTTAATTGCATTGTTTAAACACCTCCAGCACGACTGGTGTAAGAAAAGAGAGACTGGAAGGTGTTCTGGATGCTTGCGATATATACCAACTCCAATGACAATTAGGGTTATTTTCAAATACATATATAAGTCAAACATAGCTCCAGGATAGACAATAACGAGGGGTCAATGTACCAACCTAATCATAGCCCATGTGGGAGGATGCAGAAGGTGTGGAGAGCTTCCAGATACTCCAATGAAACAAGGCTTTGCTGGAATGTCAAGTTCAAAATCAAATTAAAGTCTAAATGCCACACTGTCTCGTGTGTATACAATTCGCCAGAAATATTTTCATTATTACCGTCCTCTTTCTTTTCAATAAAACATTGCTTCTCGTTTCTGAGCCAATTAAGTGCAACTTCCCTTTGGTATGCCAAGACATCTCACCATAATACCATCCACAACTTCCTTTTATTACACCTGCACTCATTTGCACTTGCTTTTTGGAGATGCACTTACTCCGGCGTGACTCACACTAGTTGGACCATCTTCACTCGCTTTTTTTTGTAACATTTCCCCACTGGCAACATGTATCACCCGATTAAACTGTGACACAAAAAATGTCATTAAAGTTCATATATTGATGTTTTTAATCAAAAATCCCATTATGAAGAGAAGGTACACACTCACCAAGCACAAGGAAGCCTACATTGGAAAAAATATTCAGTTTGGCTAATAAATACTGAGTGTAATGTTTAATATACATGGCAATTGATATCCTGTAATTACTGCACTTTGAACAGGCTTTATTTTGGTGTTCATGGTTCATATTTGTATGTGTGTGTGTGTGTGGGAGAGAAACTCCCTCTGGAGAGAACACAGTGATGTTAGCCTTTGCCGACCATTACCTGCACAGAAACCTATATATCACACTGTAGGAAAGGGAAACGCCCCAAAAGTACAACAGGGCCTCTTTAAACCAAAGCACAATCAATTAAATCAATTATTGTCAATGTATAGTTTTGAAAATAAAATTGCACAGTTAGAAAAAAATACACTTTAAACCATGTCACTTCTGGAAAAGGGGGTGTGTCTTAAACTTCCACTGACTGAAGAAAATCAAATGTAAACATCGAGGGGGTTCATGTTATGGTGAGTGTAATGGTGTTGAAATAATAATATTATATACGTCTAACAATCATATAATATTAAATCACACCACATACATCGTAGATAGATGGATAGAGAGAGGTAGATAGATAGATGGATAGAAAGAGAGATAGATAGATGGATAGAGAGAGATAGATAGATAGATAGAAAGAGAGAGAGATAGATGGATAGAGAGAGATAGATAGATGGATAGAGATAGATAGATAGATGGATAGAGAGATAGATAGATAGATAGATAGATGGATAGATAGATAGAGAGATAGATGGATAGATAGAGAGATAGATAGATGGATAGATAGAAAGAGAGATAGATAGATGGATAGATGAAAGAGAGATAGATAGATGGATAGATGAAAGAGAGATAGATAGATGGATAGATAGAAGAGAGATAGATAGATGGATAGATAGAGAGATAGATAGATAGATAGATAGAGAGATAGATGGATAGATAGAGAGATAGATAGATGGATAGATGAAGAGAGATAGATAGATAGATGGATAGAAAGAGAGAGATAGATAGATAGATGGATAGATAGAAGAGAGATAGATAGATGGATAGATAGAAAGAGAGATAGATAGATAGATAGAAAGAGAGATAGATAGATGGATAGAAAGAGAGAGAGATAGATAGATGGATAGAAGAGAGAGATAGATAGATGGATAGATGAAAGAGAGATAGATAGATGGATAGATTGAAAGAGAGATAGATAGATAGATAGATGAGATAGAAGAGAGATAGATAGATAGATGGATAGAAAGAGAGATAGATAGATAGATAGATGGATAGAAAGAGAGATAGATAGATAGATGGATAGATAGAAAGAGAGATAGATGGATAGATAGAAAGAGAGATAGATAGATGGATAGAAAGAGAGAGAGATAGATAGATGGATAGAAAGAGAGATAGATAGATGGATAGAGAGATAGATAGATAGATGGATAGATAGAAAGAGAGATAGATAGATGGATAGAGAGATAGATAGATAGATGGATAGATAGAAAGAGAGATAGATAGATGGATAGATTGAAAGAGAGATAGATGGATAGAAAGAGAGATAGATAGATGGAAAATATTTGCGTTGCAGCAGCATACAAAACCAAAGTCAATGTAGGAATCAAGAAACAAGAAATACAAATATTACCAATATATTTCACAAATAGAAATAAAATAGCATTACAAATTAAAAAAGTTAAAGAATATCAAATAAAAAATAAAATAAAATATATACATGTGGAATTTCCAGTAACAAATATAATGCAGATAAGTTCCACAGGGTGAGCACTGCTCTTCTTGCTGCAGCTCCTTCACAATAAAAGCTGCCTTGGTTTGCCCTGAATGGTTTAAAGACTATTGAGTGAATAACACTTACTTTATCATTTCGTTGTTCCTAATTTCCAACTGGCCTCCCTGAGTGTGGCTGCTGTGTTCACGCACACTACGGTCAGTGTCTGCTCCCAGTAGGAAGATCAGCATGCACTCCTTATCTCGGTTGGACTGCTTGATCGATGGACGCTGAATAAACTCGTCTCTCTGCAGGGCTGACCCTTATTGCTTTAGTCCGGAAAAACAATCAGGGACTCTGGCTGGAGACTCAATTCTCCAGTTTAGCTAACGTACTGTCCCAAAGGGAGAAGAGTCAACAAGCCACCTCTGATCCACAGAGCAGAGACTCCCATACAAGTTGGGAGATTATAAAAAATGGGGCTGAGAAAGAAGCAAATGTTAAAAAAGATTCCAAAGAGACACCACGTCCAATTCTGTTCATCGATGTGTATGAGTGATTTCCACTACCATATCACAGTACAGCTTTTTCTGAATGTAACATGTGGGAACCAGCATGTTTTTAGGGGACAGTTTGTATTTTTTTAAAGCCTTCTTTTGGTGTTGTTCAAATTCAGAAATCTTTATCCTCACTAAATTTGCATAATTGCAAAAATCTAAAGTACTTTCAAGGAAGTCAAAGCTATACTGCCACCATCGGATACGAGTACAAATAAAATGTTAACTATGTTGAATTCCTCCTGATCCTCCATTACAAGTAACCTTAATATGGACACGTTCACGATTAACATCTATGTTTCTAAGTATCTGGAGACAGCACACTCATATGTCAACTTTTCATAGTCATGACCTTTAGTGAACTTGAAATAATAAATATTTTGCTCCAAGGCACAATAGGATAAGCCAAAGCCTAGCAACAAGCAGAAACAGTTTTCATTGAATATTTCATTAAGGTTTGCAACGTGAGAGCCGAGAGGTTATCTGAATAAAGCGCACCCCCTCTGGCCATTCAGCAAAGAGCATTCTCTGTGGTCAGGCTTCCATTAAAAATAATCCTGCACTACATAGTGATACATCCAGAACTTTTAATACTTTACAAAACTTTTTTCAAACATGAGGGACCAGCAGAAACTTCAGCTAACCCTATGAGACAAACAGGACCAAAAGTTGACGTGGACCTATTGTAGGGCAGACTACAGCGCCACTTACAGGCCTGGCATATGTACTACAGCGTCTCCAGCTGTTTTTGAACAATGGCCGTGGCTGTCTTCTCCTGATTGGTGGAGAGTTGCCCATATAGGCGGAGCTCCTCGTTCCTGACGTCAGAGAATTTTCAAATCTGTATCAGTCTGTGTCAGATCCGTTGATGCCCCGTTTTCAGAGATTTGGGTATGGAGGAAAAGAGAGAGGTTTGTGTTTTCTGATCCTTAGTGGGTTCCCTGACACACCGGGGACACATATTCATGTATAAAAGACGTACAAAAGTGCATTTTGCATGATAGGTCCCCTTTAGTTTAAAAAGAACGGTTTGTTACCCATTTGAAATGTTATGTTTTGTCAGCCGAGTTAAAGCTTATTCCAGCACTGAATTGGTATTCCTTTTTTTACACAGCTTAGTTGAATACTCTATTCTCAATGGTTGCATTTTGACATTACAGAGGTTTCTAATTCTTGCTAACATACCGTTGTTAAGGATGATCAAAATTCTACAGTCATGTCAATCAAGAACATTTTAAATCACTATTGTGAATCAAGTCATTGGGTTATTTAGTAGCAGGCGTATATAACCAGTGGGCGAATGTTCAACGAGGCAGTCATTGTCCTTTACAGATTCTGCTTGTATCCTCCGTTTATTAGTGGAGAGAAACAA
Source organism: Champsocephalus esox (assembly GCA_036324585.1). Taxonomy (NCBI): domain Eukaryota; kingdom Metazoa; phylum Chordata; class Actinopteri; order Perciformes; family Channichthyidae; genus Champsocephalus; species Champsocephalus esox. The sequence continues at coordinate 5,929,514 of CM070486.1, read as the reverse complement.
GGGTGCACTCTGTCCCACTTCCACTCAATTTAGCAAGACATCTTCCCAAACTGCAAGCCTTTCCCTCCATGTGTGCATAATTCAAGTTGCTCTTCAACCAAGACTCAACACACACTGCGACATGAATTGACTATTCTGAGACAGAAAGAAAATGTCTTCCGCTGGAGGTCTTTGAAGACGGACACAATGACAGGAAACATAGAAAGTATGAAATACATTTCAATGGCTGTCTTTTGAGTATTTTGATTGGTCCTTCTTCATAGTGCCATGGACACACGGCTCAGGTAGTGCTGAATTTAACAATGCCACCCTCCCAACCAGATGCGATGGTACAAACAATGAAAAAAGCAAATGAATTTTGCGTTAACTCAGTAGATAATGTTTTTTTACATTGTTAAGAAAAGACTTGTAATTGGAGTGCGACAGGAGAATGGCATGGTTTCTGCTGAATTAAAATCTAATGACTTTTGCCAAAATCAGCCAAAAAACACAGGCAGCACACTTAACCTCGGCTGTGTGTGTGACTGCTATCTCCGTTGCTCTGCTCCATCGGGGAATTGAATTCAATGTAATGAGGAATACTGATTTATGAGAAACGTGACAGACTGTGTGTCTCCATCAGAGTTTCCTCGGATCCACAGGAGGGGGTGTGTGTGTGTGTGTGTGTGTGTGTGTGTGTGTGTGTGTGGCCTATCATTACTATACTTGTGGGGACCTACATCTGACATAATGGAGGTCCCCATAAGCCTTAAAAGGGGAATCATTCGTTTTAGGGCAGGGGTGTCAAACTCAAGGCCCGGGGGCCAAATCCGGCCCGCGACTTCATTTTATGTGGCCCCACAAGAGCTTGAAAAAAATATGATTTTATTATAGGGTTACATGCTACTTTACAGATGCACGTTGCCCATAAACTACATGTCCCACAATGCATGTGTGTGTGTGAGCCTCTTTCTGACCAAGCAGCACCACAAACTGAGAAACCTTAAACTAAAACAGGAAATAATACTTTGTGATACACATTGAAAAGAACAGGAAATAATAATCAAATACACTGTTTACAGATTTTTAAAGGGAACCTATTTTGCCCATTTTCAGGTGTATATCAGTATGTAGTGTCTCTACTTTAAAGAGTCCTCTCCTGCTGATGTTCAGGTGAATATCAGTATGTAGCGTCTCTACTTTAAAAGAGTCCTCTCCTGCTGATGTTCAGGTGTATATCAGTATGTAGTGTCTCTACTTTAAAAAGTCCTCTCCTGCTGATGTTCAGGTGAATATCAGTATGTAGCGTCTCTACTTTAAAGAGTCCTCTCCTGCTGATGTTCAGGTGTATATCAGTATGTAGTGTCTCTACTTTAAAGAGTCCTCTCCTGCTGATGTTCAGGTGTATATCAGTATGTAGTGTCTCTACTTTAAAGAGTCCTCTCCTGCTGATGTTCAGGTGTATATCAGTATGTAGTGTCTCTACTTTAAAGAGTCCTCTCCTGCTGATGTTCAGGTGTATATCAGTATGTAGTGTCTCTACTTTAAAGAGTCCTCTCCTGCTGATGTTCATGTGTATATCAGTATGTAGTGTCTCTACTTTAAAGAGTCCTCTCCTGCTGATGTTCATGTGTATATCAGTATGTAGTGTCTCTACTTTAAAGAGTCCTCTCCTGCTGATGTTCAGGTGTATATCAGTATGTAGTGTCTCTACTAAAAGCTCTTTATTTCTCTCATACTGCCTGTGCTAAAGCACCTCTTTTCACCCTCTGTCTGAAACCAGAGCCCAGACTGCTCTGATTGGTTAGCTGGCCGGCTCTGTTTTGATTGGTCAACCGCTTAGAGATGTCCCGCCCCTTAGCCTAATGTTTATGTAACACACTACTACAGGAAAGGGAAAGCCCCATAAATCATAATAGGGCCCCAAAAAAGCTTTTTTAGAAGAAGCACGAAACACCAACATAAGTATTGTGTTTTTTTTGCAAGTGATTATTAAATGAAAACTGCAAAAGAGAGAGTTATAAAATTACATTTTCAGAGCAGCCCTCTCCAAAGTACAAACTGTTTGCTGAGTGTTATTTCTGCTTCGGTACAAAACCACAATGAAATAGTAACGTGTTCTGTTTCTCTTGTTTGCCACAATGTATCTGTCTTTACTCTCTATAGAAAAGTTGAGACGAAGACCAGACAACTTTAACTTCAAGTCAAGGAATTGCAAGAAATGTCCACCCCCAACATTGATTTCTGTGTGGCTCCAGTGTGTGTTCAATCAGCCCCACTCAGTAAATCAAACTCTACTCGTTCTGGGCCTTTGGGGAAGCATTTAGCAGGAACTTGTTGGGGCCCTTGAACTGGATTTAGACCCAGGTCCCATTAGTGCAACGGTACTTGAGTTCCAGACCAATTGTAACTGGATTGGTAGAAAAATGTCTTGCAACCGAAAGTTGGCTAGACACAACTTCACAATAGTGACAAATACTGAAATAAGCCCGATACAATTGCTGAAAGGCTTTCACTTCAATAACAGGAGACGTTGAGCTTCCATTAACTGCATGTCAAACTTTATTTTCTTTTTCCTATCCGGTTTTCTCAGAAGATGCACTACCTTAGAAGAGATATCACACCCTGTTGTATGCGTACTGTGTCAATTGCATAATTATTTTGTTCTGCAACCTAAACTGTTTGTGTACATAACAGTGAGGTATTAATCCAGATTATACAATATACAACAACAAACAAGAATATACTGTCTAGGGTTGCCAGAAACTGACCATGATCAAAATCGATTATTCGGCAGCCCTGGCGAATAATAATCGATTATTCGACCCTAATACTGTAACTATTAAATAAAGCAATGGACTACCACATTTAAATAGTCGTCAGGCAACTTTTACACGAGGATTTTCATATCAGTTTGGTGTCCTTTTTATCAGCTCTGTGAACGAATTAGTTTCCCACCTTGCACATGTCGGGCCCTCCAGGTAAGTTAGACTGCAGTGAGGTGTTAACGCTGTCTGGATATTGTGCTGACCCCAGTCCAGACTCAGGCAGTTGACCCTTTAAGAAATGGCAGCTCTCTTTAACTCAAGGGTGTCAAATCGGAGGACTTATGAGTGCCCATGTTTTCATTCCAGTCGAGGACTACACTAGGCGCTTTCAGCTCCCTGCTGGGGCGGGACGAAATCAGCGAAAACACTTGTGTGATGTGTGACTCAGCTGAAAATGTGCAAATCTAAAAAAAAATAATAATAATTCTTGATACAGCTACAGAAACTATTCACATTCATATACCAGAATGATAAATAGCATGTGGAGGTGATTTCATGATGTTTAAGCAGCCTATATTATTTGAAAATCAGTTTAAATATGATGTGGTACTGGTCAAATAGTCAAACACGACAGAAGTGAACTTTCATTAAGTAGCTGTGTTATTTTCAAACCAGCCGGTACAGAAGAATAACTGCAGCAATCGTTTAGTCAATGAACAGAAAATGCATCAGCAACTAGTTTGTTAATCAAATGTTTAAAAGGAAAAATATCAAAAGGTCCAAAACTCAATAAAGTGTATAATTGTAGTTCTTTTTTATGATTATTATGTCTGCTTTGGGACAAAATATACTCCACCCGTAGTATGTGTCATTGCATAAGTCTTCATGTAATTAAACATGGGTATGAGTATTTCATATTTCTCTAGGGCTGTACGAAATACTTTGAAGCTTCGAAGCATGAGTCATAATGAGATTGACTTTTGAATTCTAGACCAATAATTAAGCAGCTTCGTTCCCCTCACAAACCACAATATAGCTTTAAGAGTATGTTTTTTTAATGCTTCACAATTACAGTAAAGAGGTGTTTTTATACCACAGGAAATTCTAACCTCATCTCCACAGTAGCTACAGTCAAACAGTAAAAGGCATCAGACATGAGGTCAGGCAGGGAGACCGACAGTCAATAAAATCATGTCAACCTCTCTGACTCACACATTATTGGAAAACAATACACACACAAGCTAATGGACGCCCAGACACACTTTCCTCGTCACACAATGTAATAAAGGGATAACGTCTCTGGCAATCAGATCAGATATAGCCACGCCAAATGGGTCAACACATTTTATTTGTTGAATGAAAAGACTGTTCTCTGTAACGTGCGTATCTATCGCCTCTGAATCATTACAACCGTGAGTGCATGTCCTGGTGTGACATAATGACCTGAAGGTTTTGTAATGATAATATGCATCAGCCTGGCAGGGGTTACACTATTCAAAACAGCCCAAAAAATACAAGCAGGACAAACCAGCTAAACACTGGCCCATTAAATACAGCGATTAGGTGAGAGACCAACGACTGCCCCATTAAAGATAAACACCGATAGAGTGAATACAGGCCTATTAACGACCAGCAGACTGCCTCATTAATTGCCACGATAGAGTGACAAATTAAGACGTGCTTAATACATAATTGAGACTTTACTACCAAAAAAACGACTCTAAATAATGAAAATGTGGCTGGCAAAAATATAGTCCAATGGATAGATCCTCAATGGCCTGGCCCCGCCCTACCTCTCTGAGCTGTTACACAGCCACTCGCCCACTCGCACTCTCAGGTCAGCTGATCAGTTGCTCCAGAGGGTGGCAGAAACAAAGTCTACGCTGCGCCCCTAAACTGTGGAACGACCTGCCCTCGCTCATCAGACAGGCTCCCACACTGTCTGCTTAATTGTTACGTTTATTCTGGTTTGTTTTGTGTTTGTATCTTGTATTTTAAATGTATTTATATTGTGTTGTGTGAGCTTATCTCTCTGTACAGCACTTTGGTCTGAAGGTTTTAGAGTGCTATATAAATACAGTTGGATTGGATAGATACATGACATAGGGAGGCGTGTGGCGCAGTGGACTAGAGAGTTGGTGTTCAGATCAGGTTGTCACAGGTTCAAACCCCACTGCAGTCAGCATGTCGTTGTGTCCCTGAGGATTGCCCACAGTATTGAATGTAAGTCGCTTTGGATAAAAGCAAGTAACATGTCATGTAATGTAATGTAATACATAATGTGGGACAAAACAAGTATAACACTGGTTGATTAAATACTGAGACAGATACTATTTAAAGAGTCATATCATTGTTTTTAATGGATAGCTTTTTATGGTACCAACCAGAAAATATAAGTGGAAGTGAATATGGAAAACTGTTGAATACCAAGAGATGTATTAAATGTTTGATCAGTGACCATTTTGAATTAAATTATCATCCAACTATGCAAAAAATGTCAAAAGTGTATTTCCAAAAATAGTCAAATGGAGGTAGCCTAAAAGTAAGGTGTTGAAAAAATAATAGTTTGATATTGTAACCGAAAACCAGTGTCGAAGCCATTTAAAGGTTTTGGATTCATAGTGAGAACATCTAAAAGATATGTTTTAAGTTGGTATGATATTATAACTGTTTAGCTATTTATGTATTCATGATTTGATAATGCTGCTGATAGTCGTTTAATAGACAGAAAATGTTTGTTTGCAGCTTGAATCAGATTCCGTTTTCTGACTGAAATAATTGTATTTAGATCACATTATTATTTTTCGGAAGTTGCAACTGTTTTTCTGACTTAATCTTCTACTAAATAATGTTTCCTCAGTTACTAAACCGCATCTTCGTGTTTGCTTTCTGGAAATGTGTGTCAGACAACCAGCATTTAACCTCAGGTGGCCTCAAACGAAAAACACTAGAATTAGCTCAGATATGACACTGAAATTACAGTGATCGTTTAAAAAACCCAAGTACGGCCTAAGCCCTGTCTGGGAAAGCAGACGTTGGTGTTTAATGGTTGAGTGCTTACTGAGTCTGAGACAGACCGCCTAAACACTGATACATTAATTATTCAGAGCTACTGACTAAACTCTGAGCCATCTAAAGGCGAAGGCGAGCCGAGTGACTAAACACTGAACCGTCAAACTCTGAGGCAGACAGACGGACCCGGCAGCAGCATCTGTTCGCCATTTTAATTTTTAGCAGGGGGGAGGGGAGTCGACCACTTGACCCTGGGAGTGCCATCTCTATCAGTGCACAGCTGAAATAGCCGCATGAAGCCGACCGCTTGCTGCTCGCAAGATTTCGGAAGTGGTGCCTCAATTGCAGAGTCTACCTGATTGCAGATGGAGACGAGCACTAACCTAGAATTTGTCTGCAGGAAGCTGGGATATAAGTGGTGTCATTTCATCAACTTCTGGTGTTCATAACTGCATTTAACATATTCAGACTTTCTCGATACTTCATCACAAACAATTGTTCACCAAGACTGTGTTCCGTAAATATTGTTTTGGTGGAAGGCATTATGCTAAGCACTGCAAGTTATCACTTTTGATGTAGCTGTCAAGATTTGAATAATAAAAGGGAGAAGTGTTCGGAAGAGATGAAAAAGAAAATAGGGGTGGAAAGGAGAACACTCGGAGTCAAGGAGAGGGGAAAGATAAAAGGAAGGAGGATGAACAACAAAGACGGAGTGGACTACGGAGAGATGAGTTATTCAGAAAGAGAAGTGAGGAAGATGAAGAGAGACAGACGCAGTGAAGTTTGACTTGACATCAGCCTAGTTCTAGATTTGGGAACTGAGAAGCATTTCCATAATTCAACTGTCCCAGCTCTTGTTTTATTATTCTTAGACACTTACTACTCAAGGATCAAAACATCTTTCATGGGCTGTAAAGATCTTCTGTCAAAATGCGCAGCCACGGAAAGCTGTTGGAAATCTTGTGACTTGAAAATCCACTAAGTGTTGCAGGGCTTTGAGGTCAACGGCACCATGATGACTCCTGAGGATCGGAGGTCATTTAGGTCCAGCCTGCAGGAAGGTGAATGTGAGAAGGGAGCTCATTTCAGAAAACCCCAAGAGACCAATGCACAGAGGAAGTGCCACGTAAGCTCAGCTGAGGAGGGCCTGTCCCTGAGACTGTAATCCATGATCTGACACCAGCTCACACAACTCTGATGTGAGTCGGGTTCGGTCCAACGAGGACTTATCTTATAGCTTCTGTGTTCATTGCGACCATTCCTTACATCAAAGAATATCATTTAAGGAATTATCGTGTCAGCCGTAGTGCTTTTCCGATGGATGAGTACCGTCTGGAACCACATTACCCCGATACCTTTCTGACCTCAGAATTGGTAGGGCGGCCTTTGACACGTTTGCATCTTTCTCAAACGGAAAATGTGGCAAGCTGCCAGGAGTGTGAAGACGAGAACAGGATCTGTACAGAATTTCTAGATTTTGCTTGTATTTGTTTTGGCCAGTCCTCACATTGAAGTGTAATCATTTAAAGGTCCCATGTCATGCTTCTCCGGTTATCACCCGTCCCCTTGTGTGTTATGAAGGTTTGTATGCATGTAAACGGTCTGCAGAGTCAAAACCCTCAAAGTGCACCCTGTAGCGAGTAAAACTCTAACACAGAAAATACCTCCCCAAAATCATGATGTCATGTCGTCCCCGGAACGAAATGGACCCATCCGTGGAGCCGTTACGTCCGCGGAGCCGTTACGTTAAGCCCCCGCTGATTGGTCCAAATTGACCAATCCACAGACTTCCTCACACTCAGTGCAGGCAGCTCAGCTGATCTCTCCTCCCTGGCTGCAGGCTGATAACAGACCGTTGGGATCGTGGTGAAAGTCTCTCTGCAGACCCATTCTCACAGCGTTCATCAACCTTTCTCTTTCTCAATATCAAGCCACACTTATTGCTTTTACTTCGGCTGTGACTTTGTGTGTGCTCAGGGTAAGTTTGGCTGTGTTTCGCTGTTTATCGCTAAACAAGGAAATCACACCTCCACGGAGCTCAGCGCGATTCACAACGTCCCGACTGGTCCCGACCAATCGGAGCACACTGGGCTCACAGGAAGGGGGGGGCAAGAGCTGCAACGAGCCGTTTAGTGGAGAGAGTGAATACACATACTTTACAGAGATGCTGTGAGAAACCAATGTGAGTTTGGAAAATTGAACAGTATAAATCTATTCTAGTCGACCTCAACAATGGAATTATGATCAGTGGAAATGGCCATGACGTGGGACCTTTAAGAACTCATCGTGTCAGCCTCAGTGTTTTTCCGATAGATGAGTACCGTCTGAAACCATATTACCCAGAAACCTTTCTGACCTGAGAATTGAGAGGGCGGCCTCTGACATTTCTTTGTCTTTCTCAAACGGACAATGTGACAAGCACACACACTTGTGAGTGCCTGGAGTGTGAAGACGAGAACAGGATCTGTACCGAACTTCTAGATTTTGCTACTGTGTTCATTTCAACCAGACCTTACATCAAAGAATAATCATGTAAGGACTAATCGTGTCAGCCTCAGTGCTTGTCCAATGGATGAGTACCGTCTGAAACGATATTACCCTACACCTTTCTGACCTCAGAACCGAGGGGGCGGCCTCTGACACTTTGTAAATCTTCTGAAATGAGAGCCAGCTCTGCTGTGATTGGTCAACCGCTTAGAGATGTCCCGCCCCTTAGCCTATCACGTGTTGGAGCGCTATCCAATAGAAGCAAGAGTGTTCTATAGTGATGTCATTAAGTTATAGATGGAGGACAATCGAGGTGTTTCAGACATGGGGGGGGGGAGTGTTTGGGAGAGAACATGTTAGTCTTTGCAGACACAAACCTATATCACACCGTTAAGAAGGGGAAAACCCCAAAAGCACATTAAGGCGCGTCTCAACACCGCAACAGGAGACTGTACTACAAACAAACCGTGCTTTGTTTCCTGGAGGCAGTTCTTCTGTGAGGTTGGTATTACACTCTGATGCGAGTGTCATTTCATCATTCTCTCTGTGCCATTACATCTGCTTTGATTTGTCACTCTATTATCCCGCCATGCGACACGGAACATTCTCCCCTCTGCTTTCAGAGATAGTCAATCACAAAGTACAACTGCACTCGGAGATGTCTCGCATTTGCAGGAATATTAACTTGTAATTGACACACGCCACACCGATACAAGTCATAAGAAGCAAAATGGTGAAAACAATTGGTTGTACATCAAGCTGACATGGTGATCAATTGCAGGTGCATAGTCGATTATTTATTAATGTGTCTTACTTGAATAGCAACATCGCATGTTACGTGTTCAACGCTTTTATCCAAAGCGACTTACATACTCTATACTGTGGACAATCCCCACAGGACAATTGGGGTGAAGTGTCTTGCCCAGGGACACAATGACATGCTGACTGCAGTGGGGTTTGAACCTGTCCCGAATACCAACGCACCATCCACTGCGCCACACGCCTCCCATCCAATATTTATTCATTTGACAAAACACTTTTACATGTAGGCTATTCTCATTTACAATTCAAAATCAGTATAGTGGTTATAGTCCGATGTTCAGTCTAAGCAGGAGCAACTTTGGAGACTTCAGTCACTGATTTTGATGTTGAGCTTTCTTCGTCACTAACCCGTACCCATCCTCTCCATCATGCATGAACGAAACTGTTTATTGAAGACATTCATGCTCAAGTAAAACTAAAATGTGTCAAATATCGGGGTTTTTTTTATCTAAATGAAATCATATTAAATTGAGATTTCCATAAAGTTTAACAGAAATGCTTCAAATGTAAACCAACATACATTCATAGATTTTATTTTTTTCTTCATCACATTTTACATTAATGCAGCGAAAACAGACAGCCCGAGAAATTAATAAGGACAAGTGAGAAACGGTATCATTACGTGTCAAATGGGCTTTAACTGAACTGTTGAGACTGCCGTGTGTGTTGCTACACTGTGAAAGTCACTCACTGAAACGCATTAATGATCTCTGTCCCTCTTAAAAAGGTCCTATTAAGCTTTCGGGGTGCAGAGCCTCACCTGTCATACTCCAATGTAACGGAAAAACAACGAAAGAAAGACTAAATAGTAATAATAATAAAATGTCCCCACTGATCTGTGTTGTAAGTGTGATTTCTGTTTGATTCCAATCGCTTTTTATAGTCAAAATCAGCAACTTGGCCGAGCTCCGCTACAACTACGGCGCGCGATGAGAAGTGAGGCAGGGACAGCTCAGCCTCTCGTAAGCCCACAGCTGGCCCACAGTAACTGGCTGGAACGCGGGCACTAATTTAACGCGGGCACTTATTTTGTGAGCGCGCTCCAGCCAGTTACTGTGGGGTGAGCTGAGGCACAGACGAGCTCTGCCTCACCCCACAGAAACTGGCTGGGAAGCGGGCCCTAAGCGCATGCCTGCACCATCTCACTGTCTGTCACCAATGTAATGTTTGTAGATCCCTTTATTACATTTATGCTCGCCATCCATAGTCTCTAAATAACTTATTTCACGTATATATTTAGGCTCACACAACGGCAATGAAAAAGCACCAGGGAAGCAGCCATAACCTCTGCCGCACTGAAGGGGGCGCACGTGAGCCCACAGGTTCTTGTTGCTACTGTTATTCTACGCAGAGACGGTAGACGCAAACAACAAGCTAGACTTTTGAAACTAGAGGAAGATAAGGAGGACTTTTGGAGATTGTTGTCCAGAAGGAAAGCATGGACTTCATCTTCAAGTCGAGGTAAGACCACCATTGTAATGAAAATGGGATCTTACTAAGAAAGAACAATCCAATATTTAGATGTTGGGTATCCTTTTGTTGAACGGTCTGTTTAAAATGAATCGAAACATCAGACTAAAAAAAGCTTACTGAACATTTCGATTAAGGTCAAAATATAATATTTGTAAATCTGACTCTGAAAGAGCCAGTGCCTCACCAGCCATGAACCTCACCGCACGTCACTGGTGTGTTATATGTGTGTGTGCCACCAGGATTATGCAACTAATACATTATCAATGTTTGTGTGCAAAATCCCTCTTTAAAAAGTAACATTCTGCTCTCACTTAAAATGTGTGTTTCTGGTGAAATAAGTAGGCAAGGCAAGGCAAGTTTATTTATAGAGCACTTTTCAACTGAAATGAGCAGAATAGGGCCTCTTTAAGTTGGCTGCATGTGTATGATTTACATTGTGTCAGACTAACCTAATATCATCACAAAAAACAAGGAATATAAAGCCATGATTGATCGTTATCAGATTTGGTTTCTGTAGTTAATGCTTTCTCGATGGCGACACGTTTAGCATATTGCACGTGAATATTTAATAAAAGTAACAGGATTATGCAACTATTAGATAATCTTTGAAATTGATTTCTGTTGTAAAATAAGTAGGACTGATACTGTGAGTGAGTGCATCATTTTAGAAAATCTAGCTCTTCTCCCCAAAACTGTGTCAGTGTTTGCAAACGCTGCCGCACTGAGCGACCAATCAGAGAGGAGAGAAACCTTATGGAGGAATTGATTAAACCAGCGACGACGAGATGCTAAACATGTTCTACTGCGCTCCACAGCGTGTTCTGCAGCAGTCCTACTTCATCTTGATTTATAATGAAAGCCTTGAATATAAAGTGCACTGCACCGCCGCCACAAGAGGCAGGGAGGGCTCTGCGTGTCACTGTAATTGAAATGACATGAAACATTCAATCCGTCACTCAAACATGTCCAACAGATTGAGAGGTTATTTTGAACTTGGCCTGTGGCAGGAAGGGTTGAAATGAGGTGTTGTTTATGATCAAACTGTAGCTTTTTGGTTGTTATATACACTCAGAGTGACTTTTATAATGGCGTTGTTCCTTTTTTCTACAACACTGACATGGAAATATGTTTAGAATAAAAGGGGCCTATTATGCTCGATATATGCAGGAGTCCTGAAGTCAGATGTAAGACCTTTTTCAAGACCCTTCCCATACGTTTTAAAACCTCATCGCCACTTTGAGTTTTAACCGGTTACCTTGGCGACACACTTGACCTCACATTGACTATATACAGTATTGATTGTCCTTCCTCCTTATCTTCCAACCATTTGGACGCAGACTTGCATTTCCCCATAACGATGTTGCTTAGCAACCGGCGTAAACGGACCTTCGCGCTATCAAGCAGTGAGCGTGCGACGTCCTGTTCAGACGACGTCAAACCCAACGGGATGCCATCAATAAACTCCACAGAATCACACTACACACCTACGCCATGACTACATTCAGGCACACTGTAGAACACAACCTCTTTGGACCATTCATATACTTATTGAAAACAAGCTACAAAATGTAAGACCTTGGAAAATGCCATTTAATACTTTTTAATAACCTTAATTTTCGCAAAATTAATCACTTTTAATACTTTTTAAGACCCCTGTTTTTGGGGTGTTCACTTTCCTGTCGTGTGTTATATCCATATGTGTGGATGTAAACGGTCTGTAAAGGCTAAAATCTATATATTTTAAAACTGACATAAGTGGAGATTTAAAACACATGTATACTTTAAAGATAGTGGCATTGAAACTGTATTTTACCGTCATACCATTACAAATTGATAAAGTCAAAATATATGTTTGCGGTGAATATAATATGTCTGACTCCTCAAACGTCTCCTGAAATGTTGCCTCTGTGGATGTTAATTCGTGCATGTCTGACCGTGCTCTAATGCGTCGGCTTCTTCGTGTTTGCAGCCATGTGGTTTTGAAATCCTATCAATTATGAATTGAACTGGATTTATTCAGAATCTGGCCGAAGCCGCTCGTGTCTAACTGTGTTTTCTGTGTTCCTGCAATAAATATGATGAGTAAAAAAGAGTGATAAATAAATAACAAATCTCTCTAGAGGTTAACGCAATATGATGAAAGACATGCCTTTAAAGATTCGTCTTTACATTTATAGAAGAAAGGAATAATTGATAAGTAATGGGTGGCTTTCGACTTAAGACAAATATAATGAACCCTCACTTAAAACAGTGCCAATAGACTACAGCTGCAATACAATCAATCCATTACCAAGACAACAACATCCATAGAACAATAATCTACCACTAACTTATCATTATATGTTATACCTTGTTGCTGATTGGCTAATGGTTACACAAGACAACACATCGTTATGACATCATAAAGTGTCCAAAATCTGCTCATGATGTAGAAGAGACATGGAGAAGAGGGGACACATGTTGATGTAGAAGAGACATGAAGAAGAGGGGACACATGTTGATGTCGAAGAGACATGGAGAAGAGGGGACACATGTTGATGTAGAAGAGACATGGAGAAGAGGGGACACATGTTGATGTAGAAGAGACATGAAGAAGAGGGGACACATGTTGATGTAGAAGAGACATAGAGAAGAGGGGACACATGTTGATGTAGAAGAGACATGAAGAAGAGGGGACACATGTTGATGTAGAAGAGACATGAGAAGAGGGGACACATGTTGATGTAGAAGAGACATGAAGAAGAGGGGACACATGTTGATGTAGAAGAGACATGGAGAAGAGGGGACACATGTTGATGTAGAAGAGACATGGAGAAGAGGGGACACATGTTGATGTAGAAGAGACATGGAGAAGAGGGGACACATGTTGATGTAGAAGAGACATGAAGAAGAGGGGACACATGTTGATGTAGAAGAGACATGGAGAAGAGGGGACACATGTTGATGTAGAAGAGACGTGAGGATTTTGCATAATTGGTGAGCTTTAAATGACAACAAAAATTATTCTGCCCCATACCGTGTTATAAAAAATGAGCCGTGCCCTCAATCCGACACGCTTAACACCAGGCGCTAAATCACCGTCTACAAGCACTTGTTGTCCCAGCTTGACTTCACCTGGACCTGAACGCCCCACAGTGATTTCTGATTGGACGTGGGCCTCAAATGACCGAAGCATACAGTCTTCAGCAGATACGATTCGCTCCACTTGCTCTTAACAAGGAGGATGAAAGAAGACGCACAACAAGATGATCCATGTCCAATCCTGTCCTCACATCAAGTGAAGTGCTGCTGAACGCAGTATGGCTGGACATCAGTCTTCCAATCATTAGAGAAAATAAGCGGTTAATGAAAAGGCTTTCCTCGTGGCCTGGAGACTTCAATGTATGGGCACTTGTACGAGGAAGGCGACTAGAAAATCAGAGGGAAAAAGGCATCCGATTTGTTTTATTCTGGTGCACTTAGTATTCACGCAAGCATGTACATTTGCCCTGCGAGCACAGCATGTCAACTGGACGTAAAGAGAGGCCGGATAGTAAGGCGGGTGATGGAATTAAGAACTGCTTTAGATCCCATGTGGTGACATCTGGTGCCATATTGATCCTAAGAATAGTTTCCGAAGTGAAATTAATTATTAATTAATATCTTTCTGGGTGAGCTTTCTTTGGTGTGGATATCATTATATTTCAGAGTGCGACCCCGTAGCTTCAAGAAGGAGGACAACTACATTACGTTGGATCATTATTTAGGAATTTAGTAGCATATAAAGACGCACTTTGAAAGAGTGAATATATGTTTTTAGTAGGTGATGGTCATAAATCAGATGATCTCGTACCCACAGCACTTAATGTGTTGTCCAAGTGACATACAAATGCTTTTTAATGCTCGTAAATCTGTCACACACGGTTACAAAACATATTTATTATACAGCAGGAAGTTGGGCCAAGATATCCCTCTGGGTTTATCTCCGGTCAGACGCATTTAAGGACTGCATTTTAAAAACAGTGTGTGGTTAGTGTATGGTTGTTTGGACTGGTTTCATAGGAAAGCTTTCATCCACTTAGCTTGGTGTGAGAATAATAACGTTTGAATAAACAACCACTGCAGTCTGGTTCATTAGAAGTAACCGACCGCAGCCAACTCTTAAAGTGCCAGCGGTAATTACTCAGAGTTGTAACTTTAAAAAAAAACGTGATCGTGTTTTCAAAATGCTGGCTGAAGCTAGACAGTACATTAAAAGGGTTCACTAAGGCAGTTATTATTGTTCAACTTTGCCATCTAGGACTGCAGGATTTGGGAAGAAATAACTTATTATTTTGGAATTGTTATGCAATTGCTCTGATTCGCGATATTTAAAGGAGGGGTAGGTAAGTTTCAGAAACCGGCTCGAGATACACATTTTGTTATATTCCATGGAATGCTCTTAACATCCCGATAGCAATGAATATCTGAAGTGCTTTGACAAAAAATCCATAAACAAATGTCATCTGTAGAAGCCGTGATACTGTAAAAAGTACATGGCCTACCTGCCTGTCAGCCTTCCATCGGGGCACAAACTTATCGCGTGCCCTCATTGGTCATGTGCGCGTCCGTGTGTGTTGGGGGAGGGGCTCTGTGAGGAAGTGGCAGATTTTCTCCGGTTGTGTATTTTCAAATTCTAGCGATCTCGAGCCGGTTTCTCAAACTTACCTACCCCACCTTTAAGGGAATTAATTAACAATTAAAATAAATATTTAGAAATTATGACAAAATTGTGATTTTTTAAGATAATCTTTAACAAACAAGGACTTTTTTTATGATGTCTGGAGAATGTGTAGCCCAGGACTCTCAGCGCCACACTATTTAATTCAGAACGATATTTTCCCTGTTTGTGAATATTTTTGGATACAAATATTGCACTCGAGTCCATTTTGCAACTTTGATAACATTACATTACATTTTGGCAGCAATATCAGCTATATTTCAATCATACAGATTCAACATCAGAATGAATTGCCTGACCTGACAGTATGGCAGTATAGACATTTAAACACTGATCATTTCATTGACTGCCCATGCCTGTTAAATGCATTTGCAACCTAATATCAAAATCTATACATTCATCAATATTTTTCATATTGACGTAAATAAGATGAATGACTACGGTGAAATGGTTGCCCAAAGTGCATAATTCACAGAGTTAACACTCACTACAGAAGTGTTGCATATTGCTTCAGTTTCGCCATGGCTTAGTCTGTAGGCAAGCCCTTCCAGCACAAGAGCTTTAGTTAGCGGAGTAAACATGTGTCAGGTGACCCAAAACATGGCTCTTAACAAATAGTAGTGTAGATCTGTCTTACTATGATACATCAAATATTACAAGAGACTTAAACATGTGGTCTCTGGGTACAATCTGTTGAAATGTTGGCCTGTCTCTTCGTACGTAAACCCATACCTCCATACCGTTTATGTAAATGCAACAGTGGAGTTACGAACATGGAAGTATTTAGGGCAGAAGAGAGACTCAGAGAAGCTTCCAACACAAGTTGGAATCATATCCTCGATACAGGCGACGTATCTACTGCGAAACGAGGATACTTTGCCAATAATTGACATAAGAAGTAAACACAATTAGAGGTCTCATCTTAAAATATTCTCTAATATTTAGAGTTTAACATGTTCAAGTAGACTGTCGATACCTCCTGGGAGATGTATTATTCGTCCAACCCGTCTCCGGAATAGGAATGAGAAAGAAATGAGCGCATTAAGAAAAACTACAGCAATAAAACAAGCGTCTTAACTTCATTTCCCTCCACTGACAAGCTCTTAGTGGCTCTTCTAAACGTCCCTCCTGCCCAACACGCACGTGATTGAAATATGGGATGAGGACTTCACCGTCGTTTCCATGGCGAGCTCAAAGTAAAAAACCCAAAGTTCATTGCTTCCTCGTCAGAAACCCAGACAGCTCCATTTAGCGCAGTCACAACAGAAGTCCATTTGCCGCTTCGACTCTGTCAAGCTTGACAAATATTTACTGAGCCAGACACTTCCAGTTCCACACTGCATTGTGGGGGATAAACACAAAGATTGAGTCTGTACACAGCGAGCCTTGAGATGTCCCTAACTGAATTGACAGAGACGATGAATGATAAATAGTTAAGTGTAACACGGCGCGCTTTTATTCTGAATGACGAACCAGCACAAGGGAATCCTTTGTCATTCCCCTCCGCCATCTGATGTTCTGCGCTGATCTGATAAATGACAGAAAGAACCTCGTCTTTACACTTTGCTGCGTCTCTGTACGAGTTTATCTACGAGGTGCCAGAGTGGATGAAAACAACATCAAATCATCGGCAGGAGAGATGTAAACAAGATGCCAGATATCATCAGAGAGAGTGCAAAGTGCATCAGAGAGGGCACGAGCATCCACTCAGGGAAAATAACACATGTCGGTGTCGAGTTCTTTGTAGATAAATCATACTTTCATAATCTCGCTTAGGCAGGAGTTTCGGTGTGAGAGCTGGAGCTAAATAATGTATGATCTGATATAAGTCCTCATATACTTCACCATGGTGATAATGAAGTATTCATAGGTGAACTTTTTTAAATTATGTTACCCCACGAAGGTACAACAAGGTTTATTCATGCTAAAGTTACACAAATAAACACTTTTTAATTAAAGGCTTTGAGACTTTAAAGTACACCAGGGCTTCTCAAACTCCGGACCGAACTGCAAATCAATCCGGACCGAACCCTGAAAAAATAATACAACATTAAAACTTTCTGATACTGATGTCAATTAATGTCTGACGCGTTGATGAACGTGCATATAGATTTACTTATGTGCGCGAGCGTGACACGCATTGCAGACCGCAAGTTAACCGCAAGTTCACCTTGACTTTCTAATGCTTCTGATTCAAGGCATTGGCTCCAGACAAACAGTGCCATTTCTCCCACTAGTTCAAGCCATAGTATGTATGTATTGAATGTGTGTGTGTGTGTGTGTATATGTTATGGATGTTGATCGATTTACTGGCATTGTTCTTGAAATTCACAAGTGGACCTTTAAAACAAACGTTTGAGTACCCCTGATCCACACAATAAAATATGGTCTAGAAATAACATCGAAATAACATGTGTTGGTTAAGGTTAGGATAAGTCTCCAGGAAAATGCATGTAAGTCAATGTAATGTCCCCTGAAGTGGTGTGTGTGTGTGTGTGTGTGTGTGTGTGTGTGTGTGTGTGTGTGTGTGTGTGTGTGTGTGTGTGTGTGTGTGTGTGTGTGTGTGTGTGTGTGTGTGTGTGTGTGTGTGTGTGTGTGTGTGTGTGTGTGTGTGTGTGTGTGGTGTGTGTGTGTGTGTGTGTGTGTGTGTGTGTGTGTGTGTGTGTGTGTGTGTGTGTGTGTGTGTGTGTGTGTGTGTGTGTTTTATGGATGTTGATCGATTTACTGGCATTGTTCCGGACCAGTGACCTTGTATGAAATGCACAAGTGGACCTTTAATACAAACGTTTGAGTACCCCTGATCCACACAATAAAATATGGTCTAGAATTAACATCGATAGGTTTAGACCATCTGCGTTTTTATTTCTCAAATTGAAATTACAAAAATGTACTTTTAAAACAAGTATGATTTTTCAATAAATCCAATAATACCTGATACAACTTTGAGGTTATTGTGGACAAATACTGTCCATCAGATGCATTAGCCAGCTTCTATCTTATTTTGGAAGTTGTTTTTGGAAGTTGTGAATACATTCTGAAAGTTTTAATCTTGATCTTGATTTTCCCCTACATCTTACAGAAAAATGTACTTATTTCGCACCAAACCGGGAAAACATTTTTAATATTTAGACCGTTAGTTGTCTCCTGTCTGCTGAGCAAGTATTGTATAGTTAGTTGTTCGATGTTTTTCACAAAATATCTGCTTTCTGGGACGGAAACAACAGTATAATGGTGATAGTGAAACCCAACGGGAAGTTTTGATCAGGGAACCAAATAACTGAGGTCAAACATGTTGGTAGAACTGCAGAGTCAGGCTTTGTAATAGTAAATGAACTTGCATTAATATATAATACATTCACACACTAATGGCAAGGCTGGCAAACTGCTCATCATCTTATCTAATGCTCATTCACACACATTCAGAAAGCAATATGGGGTTCAGTATCTTGCCCAACAAAACATTGATACGTAGACTGGAGTAGGGATAGGACCACTGATATAACGTTCGGTGGACAACTTGCTCTACGTCTTGACTCATAGCTGCCCAATTCATAGTCAATGTGTAAAAAGCTGATTAAAAATAGGCAGATGCTATTTACACCGGGTGTCCATAGCTAACAATGCATTTACACCCGGGTGTCCATAGCTAACAACCCGGGTGTAAATAGCATTGTTAGCTACGGACACCCGGGTGTAAATAGCATTGTTAGCTACGGACACCCGGGTGTAAATAGCATTGTTAGCTACGGACACCCGGGTGTAAATAGCATTGTTAGCTACGGACACCCGGGTGTAAATAGCATTGTTAGCTACGGACACCCGGGTGTAAATAGCATTGTTAGCTATGAACACCCGGGTGTAAATAGCATTGTTAGCTATGGACACCCGGGTGTAAATAGCATTGTTAGCTATGAACACCCGGGTGTAAATAGCATTGTTAGCTATGAACACCCGGGTGTAAATAGCATTGTTAGCTGCAGACACCCGGGTGTAAATAGAATTGTGAGCTATGGACACCCGGGTGTAAATAGCATTGTACTTATTTCACACCAAACTGGGGAAAAAACGTTTAGTCAATGTGAAAAAAGGTGATCTAAAACTTAATTGTAAGCTGAAACACAGTCCTGTCTCTCTAATTAGAAGTAAGGGGACAAGCCCAAACCATCAAAAGCCCAAACATCTGTGGACTTATCAAAGTGTAATGACTTATATGATACACCAGAAGCTTTTGAAGGACTTTAACATAATCACATAAAGGCAGAACACTTGAAAAAAGAAGTGTCTACAATCAGTCTCTACATAATGCCTTCAGTGCCTTTGCTGGGAAGTTCATCTTCACACCGTCTGTTTTAAAATGAGCACTTCAGCTTGTTCTATACTGTAACAGCGCCAAACCCGCCAAAAGAAACATCTTCAATGCTTCAAAAAGACATTGATGTGGAAGAACAATACCAAAGAGAGACTTCTCAATCCTTAATCCCTATTGTTAAGCTAATGCCGCGCGCTCCCGGATACTTCCTACCTGCAAGCCTTTCAGTAGGGGTGAGCAAATCATTCACAAGACTGTTCTTAAACACAGAGCTGCTCAGATAAGATGATCCAGCGTGGCTGTGAGTGCGAGATAAGTCAAGACTAATTCCTCCTGTCTTGAGGGCAGAGTCCCAGTGGGCCGTCCCGCAGCGGAAGCTTCCTGGAACGCTACGAGCTACGCCTGATCAAAGACGCCGTACTTGGCAGGCAATTTGTACAGAGAGAGGATTTCATGTGGAGGCATTTGTCTACTGATGGT
Organism: Champsocephalus esox; assembly: GCA_036324585.1. NCBI lineage: Eukaryota > Metazoa > Chordata > Actinopteri > Perciformes > Channichthyidae > Champsocephalus > Champsocephalus esox. Next base: position 5,909,485 of record CM070486.1, on the reverse strand, counting down.
AACTTCCTGATTTGCCTCACATGACACGTGAAGTATTTGCATGATCACAGCCATGCAGCCGAGGGACGCATTAGCGCAACAGTGTTAATCCTGAGGCGTGATCGCTATGCTACACACACTTTGAAGAAGCACTAGAAATGTCAGCGAAGTGGAAAACATGTACGCCTGTCTACAAGCCGGCAAAGATCACAATGTTGCAAATACAGGACACCTGCTGTGCGAAGAGAAGCAGGAGGCTTTTCATCTGATTTGAAGCAAAACACAACACGCGGCCATCAGTGGGGCTCTAGATCTTTACCAATAAAAAAACGACGGGGGTAAAGATATCTGCTTTTGTATCAAACACTTACCGAAAAAGCAGCAGGATTCAAAAGCTCTCTAACCAGACGATGACGGGCGCAGTGACCGAGGCATTGTATTGTGTTGCGTTCTTTTCTTAGAGATAAGACAACAGTCGTTTCTCAGGCTGAAAGGTGTGTGTCTTCCAAAAGCACTGCGCAAAACTATTTACTTTGGAAGTAGGACCATTATGGTGGAGGACAAAAAAGACAGTGCTTTATTTCAAAACAGATATCGACTAACATTTATTTTGCCGTCGATACTTTGCAACAAAAGGCTCAGAGGACTCGGTCGTTCCGAAAGCTTCTTATTTCACCCCGACAGCCGCACATGTCACAATCTCATCCATTGTTCCTGCACCCTTTGAGGGAAATGTATTCCAGATAAGTGTCACAACTGAGGAGACACACATGTGTTCTTCTTCATACTGTATGGCTATGTCTCGGTCTTTTAATACCCTAAATAATGTAATTTGTCTGAGTTCTTGTAAAACCTTCTCTGACATGGGAGATGGGAATATGAAACAGAAAATGTTCATGAATATTCAAATGATGTTCGTATCGTAGCACTGATATAGCCTCTGTTATCCCGTACAGATGTAATGCAACTTCATATTTGATGTAGCCATATAAAGCAAAATGGGAATGCAAGCGTTAAGAGTTTATATAAATAAATCTTGTCCTGCACACGAGTATATTCATGTCTGGTTAAAGATGAAGATGACCAATTAGGAGTCTGTGTGTATACTGTGTGGATTCAACAAACCAGTGACGTGCGGTGAGGGTCGTGGCTGGTGGTCCCTCTTTCAGAGTCAGATTTTAAATTATATTATATTTTCACCTTAATCGAAATATTCGGTTATTTTCAAAAGCTTTTTTAGTCTGATGCTTCAATTCATTTTAAACAGACCGTTCAACAAAAGGATAGCCAACATCTAAATATTGGATTGTTCTCTCTTAGTAAGATCATTACAATGGTGGTCTTACCTTGACTTGAAGATGAAGTCCATGCTCTCCTTCTGGACAACAATCTCTATTACTTTTTTGTAAAAGTCCTCCTTATCTTCCTGTAGTTTCAAAAGTCTAGTTCAGTGGGTCCCAAACTTTTTCAGTCGAGACCCCCTGGGGTATTGGAAATATTTTCGGGACCCCCCAACCCGGTTCCCATCTATATTGGTAGGATTAATTGTATATTGTTGTAAAACATTACATTTTCTCTGCTCCAAAGATCCAACTATCATTTTATATTTTATTATGGATTACACATGAACAAAAGTGAAAAATAGATTTAAGGAAAATATATGAATGAACACTGAACTACTATTTCTACTGCAGGTTGCAAACGATCACATCACTATACATTTCCTATTCCACACATAGCCTATCAATGCCCTCCTCCTCCAAGAAGATTCTGATCTCATCTTTAAGCGCCAGCACCCTGGACAGCCCTTTTCCGCGAGAGAGCCATCGGGACCGATCGGGACTCGCTGTGAAAAAGAACAGCTGTGTACTCGGAGCCCATCCCCTCGCACAATGGCGAGCTTTCAGTGGTCTTGTTTTGATGTCATTGAAGGTGGTTATAACATCGGACAAAACGACATTTAAGCTCCGGACTCAGCTGCTCTGACGGCCGTGTTAAAAACTTCTCCACGCCTTCTGAGGTGAGGCAGAGCTCATCTGTGCCTCACCTCACCCCACAGTAACTGGGTTGAGCGCGCTCACAAAATAAGTGCCCGCGCTCCAGCCAGTTACTGTGGGCTTACGAGAGGCTGAGCTCGTCCCTGCCTCACTTCTCATCGCTACCCGTAGTTGTAGCGGAGCTCGGCAAATTTGCTGCTTTTGACTATAAAACATTTACAACACAGATCAGTGGAGACATTTTATTATTATTACTATTTAGTTTTTCTTTAGTTGTTTTTCCGTTACATTGGAGTATGGCAGGTGAGGCAGGATTACAAATACAGACATGCATACAGATCTGCACTGACACATATAGTTGCTGACGTAAAGGAGCACTCACGGAAACCTCAGCATTTGCCTGTAGGCGAACTAGCGCCTCTCAGTCCAATTGGGACTTGAACCAGCGACCCTACAGTCCCTACTGCTGCCACCTTTTGTACAATTTGAATATGTCTGCAGGTGAGTCATTGATTTTGTTTTCACACTCAAGCTTTAATCACGTTAGTTATATATTTATTGGCGTAATATATTACATGACTGTGCTCATTTGAGCTGCCGGCCGTCACTTAGCATATGTGTTAGATCCCACGATCAAGGGGGTTTTAAAGAATTAGCAGCACGCTTTATTAAGCTGGGCATACAAAGTAACTTCCAGAGCAGTAGGATTAATGTGAAAGAAATATAAGAGTTGTTGTTGTGCAGGTTTTCTGGTTGCAGCTCTGATAAGATCATATGTGGTGCTTCCTGAAAGCCAGAGGGAGACGGAGAGGAGCCAATGCCAATTATCTTTCTTTATAGTGGAGAGGGTGCTCTGAAAGCATTGTGTAACAACATCTATAGGGAACGTTACATTGGAGCAAATGTACCGTTTATCTCCAGATAACTGCGGCACCTTAATGACCCAAAAAAAGGCCACTTCAACAAAGTGTCTTACATTAGCTCAGCCTACACCGTTTTAGAACAAGTTATTTGAAATGGATCTGTGCAGCCGGGTGAGGTGGAACGAAACACTTGAAGATTAATTGACACTACTTTGCAATCTGCCGCATGCATTTAGTGATCGCCCTGGATCATAATGGATTTGGATCGAGCTGTGAACCCAGCGTCACCACTGTGTGGCATTAGATGAACAATAGACAGTAACTAAAAGCTTCATAATCGGGAAAGCCCTTCTATCCCACACAGAAGGCTTCTCACGACTAATGGGATAAAATAACTACTCAATAAGTATTTTCCCACAGAGGCAGTTGTTATGACTACGTCCACTGGCATTGCATTTTACAGCACAAAAAGGTGAGATATATATATAAGCCTAACGTCCAAAAACAATCAAAGAAACTCCCTTATTATTGATTGATGTTTTAATTATCACTGATTTTAAAGAAGATTACATCTCTAGAGTTTCAATAGTGTGTATCTTTTGCTATCAACATTAAAAACCTTTTCATAAAAGACTTGTTATAGAAATAGAACACGCAGATATACTCACACACACACATGCAGAAACACACACACGAAACATCAGAGAGGATCAGAGGTTAAGGGTCAAACTACTGTGCCTTAATAGATTTCCCGCGGCTTACACATGATCTCTGAGAGGCGAGGAGACAGGAGAGGAGTGCAGAGAAGAGGAGGTGTGGAGAAAGATGACTTGCAGTACTATGCTTCTTGGGAAGAAAAGAAAGACGGTTGTTCCGTCCCCACTGAAGATTGGAAGGGAATTCTGAGGTTTTCTCCCGGAGTGAGAAGTTCATTTCATGATTGATGAGGCAGAAAGGAGAAGTCTTGACAAAAGGTGGATTGATGGCCTGAGCAGCTTCAGCAGAATGAAGAACATTGCCCCGAACGTAGGAAGTGGACCATGGCCTGCAGCTATGAGTGTGTGGATGCCTTTGAAACACTAAGGTTTTAAGTTTGAAACAACTTGAGGAAGACAGCAGCGGTTGGAGTGGACGCCGGGGGGGATTTAGAATAGCAGTATTAAGGGGTTGTTTTAACATCAAAAATACAGAATAAGCCTTGAAAACAGATAAGAGACCCTTTCAAAATAGTGTGTTGGTAACACGGGGTGTTCAGGTAACACTTAAAGACTTTGTTATGGAACGCAAAGCAGAGTAGGGGGCTAGTACACCCGCCTGAGGGTCCGATTGTGGAAGCCATGCGAGCAAAACATGGTGGAAACAATCAGTCTAAATTAACAATCGGGAAATGTTCGGATTTCCAAATGGCGGTTCTGTGAATAAATTAAAAATCAAGAACCGAAAGAATTGAACTATTCATATCTTAGACTGCACTGTAACTTTTAATGTTTATTCTATTAGCTTTTATTTTTAATGACTGATTTTAAATGTTTTTTGTTTTTCTTTTAATGTTCCTTTATTATCTTTTACTGTTTTTAAATGCCTTTGTCTGGATGTCTTTCATCTTTGTAAAGCACCTTGAATTGCCTGGTGCTGAAAGGTGCAATAGAAATAAACTTGCCTTGCCTTTAATCTGTGTTTTTGCTTCATATCCAGCATCTTAAATGATGCTCAAAAACTCTATCCTCTTCAACTAAATCAATACATCCCATTAAGTATAATTGCAAAACTTAATTAACCACATCTGTATAAATAAAACAAACTACTGGTGGATTAAAATTGTATTTACAGAACTTATTTTAAACTCATCAACTTGAAATGGCTTTCCAACGGTTTTTTTCTCCGACAACAGCATTTCCATTCTCCATCATGTGGAACAACTCTCCTCTGGGCTGGAAAATTGAAATTTGAACAGTAGCAAATCACTGTCTCCACTATTCTCGTTCTACTTCCCCTTTCTTTCTGCAAGACAGTAAATGGACAAAGCAGCACGCAGAGCATGAACAACACGGCCGAACTAGCAGAGTTCTTAATGAGGAGACACGGCAGAGCTTAAATTACAGTGAAATATATAACATTACACAAATCCAGACATCAATACCGAACTGCTGACGAAGGCCTCTGTACTCCGAGACTCGTTGTTTTACTTGATGAATATTTGTGTATCAACTATGGGAATTTGAAAGCAAATGTATATTTGAATATTCGACCCCCAAAAAAACGGTTAAGCGATTAACCGAAATGTACATATCCGGGAGGCGTGTGGCACAGTGGGGTGTGCGTTGGTGTTGGGATCAGGGGGTCACAGGTTCAAACCCCACTGCAGTCAGCATGTCGTTGTGTCCCTGAGGCACTTCACCCCAAATTAAAAGCGTCTAACAAGTGACATGTGATGTAATGTAATGTAATGTCCTGTAAAAAAGGGTTCGGTGTACATGTTCAAATAAGTATAGAAACCAAGTCGAATTTGTCAAATGAATTGAACTGGTGATCACAGTTTGAACAGTTGACAGCTATAGGCCTACAGCTTTCATGCTTAAAACATAACTTGGTTTTTAAATGAAAGAGAGATCAAACACGAACAACATAACGGGTTAGGGTACGTAACCCGTGACAACAGAGATCAACAACCTGTAACAGGGCCTGTGCACAGAATGCAGCTATTCAATACTCATTCTTGTTTAAGAATATGAGCATGTCTACTCGGGGGAGAGGCGGGTGCAGAGACGATTCACAATCAGGCCAGCTGCAGAGAAGACCCTCTCAGCTGGAATGTGGGCATAAGATGAGGTTTGAGTCTGCGTGATCTTCGTGTAGGGAGGGGCAGCAGCCATATCATAAGATGAGGTTTGAGTCTGCGTGATCTGCGTGTAAGGAGGGGCAGCAGCCATATCGTAAGATGAGGTTTGAGTCTGCGTGATCTGCGTGTAAGGAGGGGCAGCAGCCATATCGTAAGATGAGGTTTGAGTCTGCGTGATCTGCGTGTAGGGAGGGGCAGCAGCCATATCATTCGCTAGAACTACAGTAGCTAGATCTGATGGATTTGGACATAAACGCGAGTGAAGTATAACCGGACGCGAGAGAGACCCTCACAGCGGGCAGAGCTGCACCTGCAGCTCTGCCCGCTGTGAGGGGCCGATGAGCGGAGCAACACACACCTTTAGACCCAACACACTTATGGCACTGTCATATACATTGAATGATTCAATTTGACCATGTAATCAACTGAGGCACACCTCCCAACAAATATTATTCGATTAAAGGTGGGGTAGGTCATTTTGGAGAAACCAGCTCGAGTGCGCTAGAATTTGAAAATACACAGCCGGAAGAAATCTGCCCCTTCCTTCAGACTTCCTCACAGAGCCCCTCCTCCTCCAACACACACGAACGCGCACATGACCAATGAGGGCACGAGGTAAGTGTGTGCACAGATGGAAGGCTGACAGGCAGGTAGGCCGTCCAGTTACTTTAGCCGGCTCAGATGATTGGTCGTGCTTTTTACAGCGCCACGGCTTCCACAGATGACATTTTTGTTATGTATTTATTGTCAAAGCATTTAAAGTATTCATTGCTATCGGGATGTTAAGAGCATTCCATGGAATATAACAACAAGTGTTTCTGAAATGAATTACCTACCCCACCTTTAAGGATAAACGTACAATGATTTGGTGTGCATAGACGACCTCATGAAGGTGTCCTTATTGGCCACAACTCCCACAAAATGTGTATGCTAACATGACAAGTGCATATGCTTACATATTGACATTTTGGAAGGAAATAGATGCAAACTGCAACTTCACCATACAATTCATCCATGCCTTTATCTTTAACTCTTAAACAAGTGAATGCGTTTTCATTGCCATAAGGCTGCACATTTAGTTGAAATGTAATCTATTTTATGGCAAAATGACTTCAATCCTTTCAATGTATTTTCATTAAGGTTGAGAAAGATGATTAAAAAACTATTTATCGATCCTAAATCGTAGTCGCACTAATTGTCAAAATAATGGAAATGTGTTATTTTTTCCAACTGCAGAAGATTTCATAAATGCTTTCGTTTAATCAAAGTCACCTCAGAGTATCAATATACAATTTGACTTGTGTTAAAATAACTTGCATCTCTTCAGTTTGTGACAAAGCCGCACGTTATCACACGAAATCTCAAGGGGTTTTTCCAATCTTTACAGTATTTGACACCCTTTATCCTTTATCCTTATACCTTATTAACCTTTTGACTGCAGTCTAACCATCTGGCCTTTAAGCCTCCCTTAATCCTTCCCAGCTATACTGGTGGAGTGTGTATACAGTCTGACGGTTATTCTGTCCACAGTTCAGAACCTGTGAAATTAGAGTTCAGGAGTTATCAGATGTTTCCTCCCCAGGTGTCAATCCCATCGCAGTATCCATACGTCACTCAAACACCATATTTCTGTTTGAGGAAGTCAGAGAAAAGGAGTGATACTCGGGATGGGAACGATTAAAGGTGGGGTAGGAAATTCACTTCAGAAACACTTGTTGTATATTCCATGGAATGCTCTTAACATCCCGATAGCAATGAATACATTAAATGCTTTGACAAAAAATACATAAGAAAAATATCATCAGTGGAAGCTGTGGCGCTGTAAAAAGCTCGACCAATCATCTGAGCCGGCTAAAGTAACTGGATGGCCTCCCTGCCTGTCAGCCTTCCATCTGGGCACAAACTTATCTCGTGCCCTCATTGGTCATGTGCGCGTTCGTGTGTGTTGGAGGATGGGCTCTGTGAGGAAGGGGCAGATTTGTTCCGGTTGTGTATTTTCAAATTCTAGCGCACTCGAGCTGGTTTCTCCAAAAGTACCTACCCCACCTTTAAATCCAGTGCGAGTTTCCTCAGGTGCAGATGTGGTGCTCGAGAGAGTATTTACAGCAGCAGGATGCTGTATATCACGCAAAATAATCAAATTGAAAATCACAAGAATAAACATCTGCTTGGACCCACACTGGTTTCTGTTCTGTTTTCATACATAAATCAGAAGATGGAGAACCCGACAGAATATGAACAGCACCAGCTGCTGAAACCACATGGAACAGATGCAGCCAACTTGTCATGTTTTCTCGTGTTAAGCGCTCTGCTGGGAATGTAGAATACAACAATAAATGGTAACACTACGGACATGATGAGAGCAAATCTGCAGCAGAGTGAATACTTTTTACTTTAGCCCTTAATAATATTGACCAAATATATATATGAACAAAACCATGCAAGCCCTCCAATGTGGAGTCTGGAGTGCATTTAAAACCTCAAAGCAAAGAAAGACTTGGCCAGCCTTTGAATAAAATCTTCACGCTGAGGAACACAAAACACCTTTGACAACCGACAGAACACTTTGTAGTTTTAAATACCGCCTATCTGTCCTCGCCTTCACTGCAGCTCTCACTTTGCAAAGATATATACAGCTATTCTCTATTAAAGAGACTGCTGAATATTAGCGATGACTATTTGAGTGTGCAATTAAATTCCAAGATGCCAAGTATTATCTTGGACCCTCAAGCAATCAAGACACTGCTCGATCAAACGATAGAGGGGGAGACAATTAGCTTTGTACAAAAGGTGCTTTAAGTTAATACTAAATACAATAGAGTGGTGCAGTCATGTCTTTTTGTAGACCGCCTTTGAAGTTAGCTCAGCAAGGGCTCACTCCACAAAATACGATGGGATTGTTTCCGTTACATTTCGGAATATGGCAGAAAATAAGCTTAGTCCCTAACACACATTTGAGATACTTGTAGTTGTTCTTCTCAGCAAGATCATGTCTTCATATTAACTCACTACTACTTTTGACGGGAACATGCAATCGGCAGAAACAAAAAGCTAACGTAATGCTAAAAACAAGCTACATGTGCAACTGCTAAGCTAAGGTGGCTAATGTTTGGCTTAGCAAGGGCGCACTCGACGAAATGCAATGGGATTGTTCCGCTATATTTCGGAATATGGCAGAAAATACATTTACGATCATCTCGACATTTTAACACACACTACTTGTGATTGTTGAGCGTAACATGCAATCGGCAAAAACAGAAAGCTAACGTACTGTAATGCTAAAAACGAGCTACTTGTGCGACTGCTAAGCTAAGGCGGCTAATGTCTGGCGTGATGACTAGTCTCATTTAGTCACTGATTAGCAACCGCCGATTTTGTGATGATTCACTAGCGGCGTATTTTCTGATGTATCTTACGCCGTAGAACATAACGTGAACATCTCTTAAGCTTGCGTTAACCACAGACCTTATTTAAGGCTTCTAAAGACAAACACGTCAAAAAAAACATTGACTTCCAGCACAGGGAACAGGAAGGCGTTCAATCCTGACTCATGTATTGGTTTTAGGACTCGATCTTGCACCACTCTGCTCCAATTGCATATACTTTGATATTATATTATATAGATTATATTTAATACTAGTTGAACATTACATTTTTATATTTGTATGTGTTTTTTATTTATTTATTTTTTATATGTTTCTAGTTATTGTGGTTTTTATAGTTTTTAATTTGTTTTAATATTGTACTCCCATTGTGTTATTTAATATTGTAGTTGCTGCCTGTACAGCACTTTGGTCAACTGACGGTTGTTTTAAATGTGCTATATAAATAAATAAAGATTGAGATTCAATAAAAGTGTAAAAAGCTACATGTTCAACTTAATAAAATAAACTATTAGAAAATAAGGCCAATGGGTTTATGGCGTTATTAAACTCGGAGCAGCTGATCAATGAAAACATGGTTAGAGACATGAGATGTGGATTTCAAAGAACATCATGTTCAATCAGTGACCCTGAAGCAATGACAACTTAATTACAACGTTTCCGCAGCGAAGATTATCAAACGGTGACAGGCCTTGGAAACACACGGAGGTAACTTATTTAATTACCGCTAATAGGTTGGAACACGAGCGTTGTTTTGTCCTTGGATTGCTCTGGCGCTACGGAAAGATTGAGCGTAAGAGAAGATTTGTTTCTCAAGCACTTTGTTTTTCTGGCAGAGAGAAATCAGCATCATCGAGTCGCTCGGCTTGTTTCTTTATACTGAAGTGGTTAATGATAATAGGAAACATATCAATTAAACACCAACATAAAAAGTATCCTGTGGAGAAAAGTGGTTATACAATACGAAACAAAAACAGAGCTGACTGAACATCCGCTAAAGAAAAATCAATACTTCTCAAAAAAGAGAAATAGAAATAGCAAAAAGGAGACATTGGATGTTCGGGGGTTTGGGGCGATCTATGTTAACAAGATTCAACAAGAAACGGTGACCTTTGAAAGCAGAGACATTGGATTGAAACCGTGTTGATTCTCCTTTTCTGCTTTAGCTTCAGTGCAATCAATCCAACACACTCCTTCAAGTCAACACCTCCAATAATTACTTGGTAAATCAAAGTGAATTCATATTTCAAGCAAAAATGCCAATCATCTAATGCATGTGTCAAACTCGTGGCCCGGGGACCAAATCCGGCCCGTGGTGGATTTAATTTCGGCCCGCAGGATAATTTCTAATTACTATTAGATCTGGGTCGCCGGTATATTGCACGCACACCTTCACTCCATCCTGAGGGTCTCCTCCGCTCAGAGCCTGAGCCCAAACATTGATGACCTTGCTCCCGAGATGAGACGCCAAGTATCTGAGCCAGCATCTCAGAGCAGCACACTGAGTTCAATGGATGTTTCCTTCTGCACTTTCTCTCACGACAGCAGGGCATGTTTGGTTTTCTCTTTGAGGGGAATAGTTTTGTTGAAGCTGTTGTTGGCCTGTGGAGAAAAGTACTCATAAGAAGTGACTCTGGAGAAGCTGCAGATAGAGCCATGAGAAATGAATGCAGCTGATTATTTAATGTTGTTTTTATAGGCAATAATTTAAGCTTTGTGAGTTCCAGGTTTAATATGTGCAATGAGTTCATTTCATTAAGTTCTGCAATAAACATTGAACCAGTCCGGCCCTCGACTAGTACCCTTTTTTTATTTTACACTGTGTATTTGAGTTTGACACCCCTGAAGGGTTCAAGACTTCTCACACATGTTGATGTAGAAGAGACATGGAGAAGAGGAGACACGTGTTGATGTAGAAGAGACATGAAGAAAAGGGGACACATGTTGATGTAGAAGAGACATGAAGAAGAGGGGACACATGTTGATGTAGAAGAGACATGGAGAAGAGGGGACACATGTTGATGTAGAAGAGACATGGAGAAGAGGGGACACGTGTTGATGTAGAAGAGACATGAAGAAGAGGGGACACATGTTGATGTAGAAGAGACATGAAGAAGAGGGGACACATGTTGATGTAGAAGAGACATGGAGAAGAGGGGACACGTGTTGATGTAGAAGAGACATGGAGAAGAGGGGACACGTGTTGATGTAGAAGAGACATGGAGAAGAGGGGACACGTGTTGATGTAGAAGAGACATGGAGAAGAGGGGACACATGTTGATGTAGAAGAGACATGGAGAAGAGGGGACACATGTTGATGTAGAAGAGACATGGAGAAGAGGGGACACGTGTTGATGTAGAAGAGACATGAAGAAGAGGGGACACGTGTTGATGTAGAAGAGACATGAAGAAGAGGGGACACATGTTGATGTAGAAGAGACATGGAGAAGAGGGGACACGTGTTGATGTAGAAGAGACATGAAGAAGAGGGGACACGTGTTGATGTAGAAGAGACATGGAGAAGTGGATTTTGCACAATTGGTGACCTTCCAAGTCTCCAAACTGTATGGGAGTACATTACTGAATTGATGACGTTCCCCCTTAACAATAAAACTGATTTTTTGTTTTAATCTAAACTTCCAATCAAAGCGATCGTATAATCGTAAGTCCCTATAATTACTTTAGTAAAAGGACAGCCCCCTTCGTGAGACAGTATACCATTACATTTAAATATTTAAAATCACCAGCTCTTTAGACGGTGTTTAAGCCAACACCAGCTTCAATAACGTGCAAGTCCATTTCTTGTTTCCCCCTTCGTGCTTGGACCAATTTTAGATTATAGCGGGTATAAAAACAGCTGTACTTAAAAATGCATTATGTGTATGACATTAATATTTTATAGCTGTGTTTTATATACTGTGTAAATACTTTGCAGATGCACTCCCCAGCAGGTCGGAAAGGCTTACAAAATGGCTATTATTTTTCAACACATTGGTAAAATCAGCCTGATTAAAATCAAGTAGTGCTGATGTCTCGCCATAATCAGCGCCCTACCGTCAACATGAGGTCCTTCATTAAGCCAATTGGGTGATTCATTATAAAATGTTTCGATGTCATGCACACTTATCTGTACATAACACGTGAACACAATGCATTCAGAGACAGCTGATCTGATCCGAACTGAAGGACAATCTGTGACTTATCATGTATTATTACATGGCTTAGTTGAATACTCGATTCTGATTGGTCAATTTAGAACATGTGACACGTTGTTAATACTGAACAGATAGACCACTGTCAAGGACTTATTGACCGTTGTTAAGGACGCTCACATCTTCAGAAAGAAGTCCGGTCAATTTAACTGTATACAATTGGGCCGAACTGGGACATGAAAAACAGCGCAGAAGTAACGGGACATAAACCCTCCTTTTTACGCAGCGGTCCAGACATAGACATCAAACAGCGACACATATTCAGTTGCCAGTTACTTTGGCATCAGGGCAGGGATATCTAGATACTTCCCAAGGTTCGACATCATGAATTGTGCTACTTTTAAAGCAAGCAGCGATGTTTTCAAATCTGTACTCAAAAAGCTCCTCAAAAACGCTATCGAAGCGGTTCCTGCCGTTGCTACGTTAGTTCAAATGGTAACAACGGACTATTTTTCTTAGCGGATGCATTTCAATTTAAATCAATACAACTATTTTTTAAATCAATAAAATAATTGTCTAAATCCATAAAAGCATTTCAATTAATATTGGGAGTCATAACGTTACTTTGTTGAGAATGTGGCCATGTAATAAGCGGGATAATGTCTTCATGCCGATCTAGATCCCTCCGCTTCGCGTCGGGCTCCTGATCAGCCTGTCGGTGGTCTTCACCGCTGCACATTATCCCTTACTTATTTTTCAGCTAACAAGAATGTGTCGACACGCAGACGATACTGTGACAACACATGTCGTCCCGCTGACACCTGACACAGCGGAGGGACATTAAACATGGATCATGTCCTCAAAGTAGGCCACTGTGTGCCGCTCCAAACAGCTCCACGCAGCCCGGCGTAGAGATGCTTTCATATTCAAAATCCTTGCACATCGCTTCAGTCTGAACACACTAGCAGCCCTTAGTCGCTATCGCAGGTAGAAGGGTGTGTGTGTGTGTGTGTGTGTGTGTGTGTGTGTGTGTGTGTGTGTGTGTGTGTGTGTGTGTGTGTGTGTGTGTGTGTGTGTGTGTGTGTGTGTGTGTGTGTGTGTGTGTGTGTGTGTGTCCTAGCATTACTATACTTGTGGGGACCTAAATCTGTTTACACAGTCATGTGTGGGGACTCACCTCCCTTATGGGGACATAATGGAGGTCCCCATGAGGGGAATCATTCCTTTTAGGGTGAAGACTTGGTTAAGGGTTAGAGTTAGCATTGTGTTGGTTATGGTTAAGGTTAGGATAAGTCTCCAGGAAATGCATGTAAGTCAATGTAATGTCCCCTAAAGTGATGAGTACCCCTGATCCACACAATAAAATATGGTCTAGAATTAACATCGATAGGTTTAGACCATCTGCGTTTTTATTTCTCAAATAAATGGAAATTACAAAAATGTACTTTTAAAAGTATGTGTGGACAGTCAACACATGGCTTTCATCATCATACTTAAAGTGTGTTGGCAAAACAAATGCATTAAGTTAGCTCCAAGGCAAACACTTATCTTTTCAAATCTCTTTAACAATCCTTTTTTTAGGTATAACATACAGTACGAGACGTTCAAGGAGCAGGCTTATTATTATCTGTATCAGACATTGGTTTTTGCAGGTTCAAATAAGAAAAGGGTTGGCGTGGTCGATCACAATGTGAGCAACTTGAAAAAGGGCAAAAGAGAGAATATAATGTGTTTATACTCTGATAAAAGACAAGAGCAGTAAGAATGTAGCCCTGCCTTTAATTTATACAAACAAACAATAGATTTTAGGAATAAAAAAAGCGTCAATTTGAATCAATGAACGAGCATCAATACAAAAACATGAATTACACCGTTTATTATTAATGATATAAGATCTGTTTACGTGTTTGCATGCAGGGTGTGTGTTGACCTGCGTGTGCACTCTTTAATCCAGACGTGGTTTCATCTGTTTTCATTCAGACTTTACAATTTATAAAAGCCATACACTGAATAGATTTGCTAAGAGAATCAAAGCAGATTTCATAGTGGATTTAGATTCAATAAAATGATACTTCCCTCACCGTCCCTCTAGTTCAGTGTTTCTCAAACTTTTTCATACCAAGGACCACTCAACCAATACAAAAACACTCGCGGACCACCTAACTCCACAAATATCCAAAAACACATCGTTTTTTACAAATCGCCTGGAAATGGTACAAACAAGTGGCAACATGTGTGATGAAGGTGGTTATCTGGGCTATATCACGCAGTTGAAAGTGAAACTTAAGCTCGCTCCATTGCGGAGATATTCCCGCGAGAGTGCGGTAAATGTATTTATTTATTTCAAATGTGAAATTGTACCAATATTCCCCCGGACCACTAGGGGGCGCTCATGGACCACCAGTGGTCCGCGGACCACACTTTGAGAAGCACTGCTCTAGTTCACTGCTTGTTCTGATCCCTTGGTGAGTTTTGAAAAAGATTTAGTATATTTAGCATTTCCCCAAAAAGCAATGATAATCCCGTCTAATCATCACTTAACCTTTGGAGGACCTACTCTAAAGTTTCTGGCGGTGTCTGTTGGTGAAGAAACTCTGCCGCACTCAGCCTGAATGCTATCTGTTCCTATTAATGTGTTGCTTTATACGGATGTGCATCAACTTCCAATGGATATCAACCGTTAATCCAGACTGAGATGTGCAGCCCCTTTTTATTCCAACATCGTAAAATACCACCACCTTGGCGTCGACTGGGACACAAAGCCCCGGTATGTGTGTGTCTAAAGCACCAGAAAAAGGCTGTTGCATTGCCGTGTGTTTTTGTGTGCTTCATTGTCACACTGTCCGTCTCTCGGTGTGCAGAGCAGACATACAAACAAAGAAATGTGTGCTACGTGTACTCAACATTTGGTCATTTCCAGCTGAGCTTTTGAAGTTTGCATGCTTAATTTGTGCTTTTATGACATATCTGTGAAAGCATAAGAACATGTTAAATCACTGGTCGTTAATATACACAACCCATGTTAACTTGTCACTTTAACTTATGATGCACTTTATAACTTAGATGATGACCAAATATGTATATACTCTTATTTTTATTCATCTCCTATTTTTATAGTCTTTTATTATTATTATCATTATTTCCTTGATTTTATATTTTATATTTTATTGATCTGTGTGAATCTTTGCTGTACTGTTTTTTTGTTCACGCTTACCCTGTTGCTGCTTTGCACAACTGAATTTCCCCTCGGGGATTAATAAAGGTTCATCTCATCTTATCTTATCATAAAGTAGATTTACTGTGGTTCACGGCGTTGTCTTTGCTAAGGACTCTAACCCTCACTATTTCCAGCCTTACAGCAACCGACTGCTATGCCTTTAACAGTGAGCGGTTTGTGTAAAATGCATATTCATGACTACATCACTGAGGGAAAGGGGTGTGTGCCGAACTGAATGCTGATTCAAGGACACATTTTAAGTATAAGCCTCAGTGCTACTAGTGCTAAAGTTCATCTGAAGTCCTGCAGGACAAAGGAACACACTCCAGTGCATTACAGGATTATCGCTCCGGGCAACGAGTCGACAGACTGTGTGTGGATTTCACTGAAGTAATGCAGCACCTCATCAAACTGCTGTTTACATGGAGCAGGGGAAACGTGAGAGACAAGCACCTCTAAAAATACACCAACTGTGATAGAAGTTAACACACGGACGCTTTAAACAGCATACTTTCAAACGGTCCCACTTATGGCGCGGATAATGTATTCCACCAAAGTGAAGCAGCCCGGCTCATCAGTTCAGGCGTGACTTCAATGTATAATCTCACTTTCCCCCTCACGGTTCAGACGAGAGTTGGGAGTCTCTGAATCCCAGCCTGGCTTCAAAGCGCTTGTCCTCCAGAGATAGGTTACTGTTTCACTTTGCTTTGGTTTCCATGTCACACTCCCCCCGGCGAGCCTGGAGAACACGTGCTGCCGTCGCGCCTGGTTAACAGAGTTAATTCAAACCACTCTTGGGTGTTTCGACATTCCCGTAATTAACCAATTCAACCTCTCTATGTGCGGCCCACCGTACAATCACAATCATGTTAGGTTGCTCTACTGTATGGCACACCCACCCTCTTCGTGGTTAAAGAGCCCGGATCCAGGTTGGTAAAACAAATGCATTCAGGCGAACACTTATCAAATCTCCTTAAAAATACCTTTTTATTTGTATTTGCAAAAGACAACATACAATACGAAACGTTCAAGGAGCAGGCTTATTATTAAGACATTGGATTTTTCAGGTTCAAATAAGGAAAACGTTGGCGGTGCTAAATCATTTCAGCTATTGACAATGTGAGTAACTTCAAAAAACGGCAAAAATGAAAATAGATGTGATGAAGCCATATCTAGGAGCTTATATTATTTAATAGTTATCCATTTATTTTATTGTTCTGTTTTGTTTATAGTAAATCTTCCTTTTAATTATTATTTAAGTTGATCAAATAAGTTGTACTATGCCTCCGTTTGTGTAAAGGCAGCCTTTGGGCGCCGGGGGAGGGGAGGCCTGCTCATTATAAATATGGGATACAGGTGGTAATGAGCGGGGGACCCGGCAGGCTTATGGTTTTTTACCATCGGGTAAGAAGGAAGAGAAAATGCTTGATGTGTTGATAATAAATTGCACTGAAGCGACTTTTGCTCGGACCTTGATTTTTACCCAATGCGTAAGATTCGCTGACGGGTGCCACAACGGCACTTTACTTTGCGTTATATTTCTTTCTTATATTTTTGCCGCTATAATATGTATTTATACTGAGATCGGATCCAAGAGCCGTAAGAATGTAGCCCTACCTTTAAAATCCAAAAGTTATACAAACAAAAGTTTTTAGGTATCAATTAAGCGTCAATTTGTTCAATCAATGAATGAGCATCAGTACAAAAACATGACTTACACCTTTTATGTTTAGTATCGATGATATAAGCTTAGTTGACGTTTTTTCAAAGCGCTCAGCAGCCTGGCCTCCAGAGATAGGTTACTGTTTCACTTTGCTTTGGTTTCCATGTCACACTCCCCCCGGCGAGCCTGGAGAAAACGTGCTGCCGTCGCGCCTCTTTAAGCGTGTTTAACCGTGTTAAATCATACCACTCTTGGGTGTTTTGACATTCCCGTAATTAACCAATTCAACCTCTCTATTTGCGGCCCACCGTACAATCACAATCATGTTATGTTGCTCTACTGTATGGCACACTTTCCCCGGACCCCCACTGGGAGACCCATGGGCATTTCTTTCATTCCACACATCCAGACTGCTTAATATCTGGCGAGTCGAGTCATGTGACCAGGAAAGCTTGTGTGGAGAAAACCTGCATTATACAGCAGATGTGAGTTTGAACTCTTGGCATTGAAATTAAGCGTCTCTCATATAATTTCCCCAGAATGTGAAGGATTATTTATAAATATGGATTCTGAAAAAAATTACCAACAACCTAATGGAATATAATTTGTATATGGATTTAGTTTTGCCACAGATGTGTATTGTGTGTAATGTGGTGCAGATTCAAGACCCATATCTACAGTGGCAGACAGCCGAGATGATGCATTCAAGGTCAACGGAATCTGCAGCGTTCAGGTACGGTGGCCGAAAAGTGCAACAACAGAACAAAACATGCAAACTAGCGGGCATGTTCATTTAATAAACTATGAATGTTTCATATCCATGTAACGGGAAGACACTCATCTAACTGATCATTTAAAAAAAAACACAATGCTAACGCTGAGCCTCTGAATTAGCAACGAGTGAAAAATGCTAACAGATGACTGCACCGAAATTCACTCACAAAACCTTATTATTTATCTTTGCTGCACATCCAACCCATCGTTTCACATCGTGAGGAGACACAGAATCAAAGGGTACTCATTATCACTCAATCATACGAACTCTCGGAGATAATAACAAGAACACACATCAAAACATATGGAGCTAAAACGGCAAAATGGCTCACCTGTGTGGTAGTCTGGTCAAAAGTGGTCTTCAATGGCATTACAACGATAAAAACGATGCTGAAGTTAATCCATAGGTTAATCCAATGTGTCTGTGTCACTTTGAATGATTTCTGATAATCCATGAGCAATAAATCTGCTTTTCGGTTTTGAGATGTGAGACCTCGAGACGGCTTCACTATGGAGCAAAACTGCTTGCGCGAAGACGCCATATTTTTTTTTAACATGAATGTGTGCGGGACGATGCCCCTTCGATTCTATTGGCTCTAACGGTTAGAAAGAGATGTCACATGTCAAAATCGAACAAGGGGGGGGGAGAGGTAAGGAAAATCCACCCAAATGTCCCGAGAAGAGGGTTTTTTTTTGCTAAATCTGTCTAAAAAGGTCAAATATCACTTGTTTTGCATCAATCTTGATACAGGGTACTTATTATATGTTGTACTTTGGATTCCTACAGCTTTTAGTCTACCATCCCATCATCCAAGGGTAGTTTTCACTGTAAGTACAAAATATCTTTGGGATGGACACTATAATTTACAGTTTTTTACCATGTTCAATCTGAATTTTCTTTAAAATAAAAACATCTATATTGATTCTGACTTTTCTACATCCGACTCACAGGTTTATCATTACTTTGAGAAGAAAGATTATTAATGTAACCCTTTTAGAAGTGAAGATATGGTCATTTGTTCTGGGAATGTCATTTTCGAGCCTGAGACCTGAAAAACAAGCTTAGGGCTAAACTGGTTAAAAAACGATGCAAATATAAGATCACAAATGTGCCAAAAAACATGCAAATGAAGGAACATCTTCACCAACTTGACAACAACACAGCACATGTTGACCTTTGTGGATTATAAAGTGACTTTCGAAGAGTTAGTCTTTCATAATTGTAAGGGTTTTTTCTGTACATTTGAAATGACTAGGTTAGCTAGGTTAGCTATGTTAGCTAGCTAGCTTACAATAGATCTGCAATAATATCGGAAGGAACCAAGCGATCACATTGTTAAAATAAGCCAATACAACTAACATTCTAGGTAAGTTTCCAAAACAACAGTGACAGTTGGCCAATTTAATAAAGTGTTGTTTGTCATTGTTACGCGTTTGCACGTGTCGGCCACCGTAAGTTCAGGATCCATACATTTCCTTTTGTTCAACTTGAGAGCATCATCATAAAATATGTTTACCATATTGAAGTTTCTAATGCATGACTTGCAAACAATTCAATATGAGATAATTTATCGGATGAATTGACCTTCGTTAAACTTAGATGACAGATAAAGGAGATGTGAATGATGACTAAGTGAATAAGGTCCCTTTGTTGACCCAGCAAAATAACTTCATGGAGTATTTTATGCTCCATGATTGAAAATGGCAGAAGCTGGAAACACTGTCATCTGCCTGTCAGTACAGTAAGTGGCTGTGTTGAGGGAGCGATGTGAGGGATTCTGAGGTGAGGAAATCTTTAAAACAAAGCAGCATTGTGGCTCATCAAAAGAAAAGCCACTATATAAAGAAAGTTGCTGACATTATAAATAGGGCTGAAAATAACCATCGATTTATTTAAAGATCTACTGTCAAAAGTGGGCGATATTCACCTATCTCTGTCTCGCCTCTTATACAATAGGACTGTTTTATTGATGATGTTTTTAATGATTTAGATGTAGCTTTTATTATCAATATTATCATCAAGTGAAATACATCACATAGAGAGGTGAAGTCCCGCCCATCTGCTTCCGCCCCATGGGACCTTATTGCGGAAAAAGTATGTATTGAAGTCAATGGTGAGAAAAAGATTATCTTTCGATCCCGTTTGAATTGTGCCACGAATTACACACATGATGTTTGTCAATCTTAACAAATAATTTCCGTGTCAAAAAAGTCACAGTTTGTCGTAAAACTGTTGAAATGAAAGACTATGAAAAATACGCAACTAGAAAGACTACAAATCCCAGAGTCCCGGTCCCGCATGCTGGCTCTCACGGAACCGACTAACTCCTCTTGTGTGTGTGCAGCTCTCAACGTGCTCTCAACCTCTTTTAATACTTTCCGCCTCGTTCTGAAAGAAAGAAGTGAGATGTTTCAACGTGACGGCCGTCTGGGTGTGTGGTGCGAGGCGGGAGATGTAGTTCATGGAGCGGTTTCACACAAAACAAAGTGTTACTTCACATTTTTAAGACACATTTTAATTTTTTTGACTTGACAATTATCTTTTAAAATTCACAAACATCATATGTGGAATTCGCGGCACAATTCAAACGGGATCGAAAGATAATCTTTCTCTCGCCATTGACTTCAATACATCATTTTTCCGACACAAGGTCCCATGGAGGAAAGGGAGGGACTTCGCCTCTCTATAAAGCTGTATCCCATAAATGAAATTATTACATATAGTGTACATTTTTTTGCGTCTACCAATATTTGCAGTGGATTCAAATCAGATTCCATTCTGAATTAATATGCAAGTCATTTCATGATGAGTCCAGTCCAATTGAATTATAGTTAACGGAGATGGTGGGTGAACAAGTGCAGCATTTCTAGTCTCGTTTAATACTTTATAAAAAGCACACACTGCTCCTGACTGTCCCCCGAGTCCAGAAGTCATTTTCATGGTTTACTTCAGTCACTCATTTGACTCCCACGTGCAGAATTAGATAGGGATTGGAAAAATACAGATTTGTTTTCTTTCAAGGGGGCTGAAGCCCATACAAATCTCAAAGCTCAAAACCTAAAACAAATGAATTTAAGAAAAGAATAAGCTGATTTGTCTCAAGATTACCAGAGACTTGGGAGATTTGTATCAGTCAGGATTGTTATGTTCCAAACAGATGACCTTAATACCCAAATCAAAGAAGAGGGCAGGCCTACAAGCAACAACGAGGCCTCTGAGCAAACATGACCAGATTAATTTACAAAGAGAGCAGCAGTTAAATTCACCGGGAAGACGTCCTGCGTTGCCAACACTTCCATGTCTGAGAGTAATCAGTGAGGGATTTATTTTTTTATTTTTTTATTAACCTTTTTGACCAGAGTGTATTAAAGAGGCCCTATTATGCTTTTGGGGTCCCCCCCCCCTTTCCTGTAGTGTGTTATATAGGTTTGTGTGCATGTAAATGGTCTGCAAGGGTAAAATCCCCAAAGATTATCTCCCACACAAACGTCTGTAACATCGTGACATCAACATGTAACACTCGCGCTTCTATTGGCTAGAGCTCCAACAAATTGTACGTGGCTAAGGGGCGGGACTAAAGTAGAGACACTACATACTGATATACACCTGAACATCAGCAGGAGAGGACTGTTTAAAGTAGAGACCCTACATACTGATATACACCTGAACATCAGTAGGAGAGGACTCTTTAAAGTAGAGACACTGCATACTGATATACACCTGAACACCAGCAGGAGAGGACTCTTTAAAGTAGAGACACTACATACTGATATACACCTGAACATCAGCAGGGGAGGACTCTTTAAAGTAGAGACACTACATTCTGATATACACCTAAACATCAGCAGGAGAGGACTCTTTAAAGTAGAGACACTACATACTGATATACACCTGAACATCAGCAGGAGAGGACTCTTTAAAGTAGAGACACTACATACTGATATACACCTGAACATCAGCAGGAGAGGACTCTTTAAAGTAGAGACACTACATACTGATATACACCTGAACATCAGCAGGAGAGGACTCTTTAAAGTAGAGACACTACATACTGATACACACCTGAACATCAGCAGGAGAGGACTCTTTAAAGTAGAGACACTACATACTGATATACACCTGAACATCAGCAGGAGAGGACTATTTAAAGTAGAGACACTACATACTGATATACACCTGAACATCAGCAGGAGAGGACTCTTTAAAGTAGAGACACTACATACTGATATACACCTGAGCATCAGCAGGATAGGACTCTTTAAAGTAGAGACACTACATACTGATATACACCTGAACATCAGCAGGAGAGGACTCTTTAAAGTAGAGACACTACATACTGATATACACCTGAACATCAGCAGGAGAGGACTCTTTAAAGTAGAGACACGACATACTGATATGATTTGACTTTTCTGTCAAGTAAGGACACTGACCCTAAACCTATAGGGTCAGTGTTAGTTCCCACCAAGCAGTAAAAGCTGTGAAGATGACCTTAATCTGTTGGCGCCCCCTCTGTCTTAGTGTGAGCATATGTTTCAATACAGGAAGATGTGTTTTTGATCAGCTGACGAATCAGAACGAGGGAGAGTTTGGGAGAAATGTGGAGTTTGTCTGACGTCTCCAGCGTTCTGATTTTCCAGTCAATGCACTAAAAAGAATATCCAACAACACGTGTACAGTTTCTACAGCATCACCGCCAACATACAGTATGTGTCTGTGGGGCGAGGTTGTGCAGTGATCAGTGGGTCGGCAGCCCCCCCTTCACACGTGTCAAAGTGTTCTTAGACGAGACACTGAACCCTGAACTGCTCCGGATGGTCAGGTCAGCACCTCGCACGGTGGCCCGATGCAATCGATGCCTGAGTGTGTATGGGAAAAGGTGAATGGGAGACAAATTGGATGAAAGCACTATATATATGCAGCCATCAATCAGTGCGGTGAATAGCATGCAACTGGCAGAGGTCATGTGACTGCTTGGATGATTAGTTGTGAGAAATGTCGCAAGATCCCAGTAAATCTGCAAATAATCAATATTTTTTTCATATTAACAGTCAATCAAAGCACGACGTGTGATGTGCAAAGGATGACTCATAGTGACCAAGCTACAGAGAATTAAACTCGGCACTTTTCAACCTCCCTTCCAGCAACAACGGGCAAGACTTTTAAGCAAAAAAAGACAACACAATTAGAGACTAGCCGAGTGAGTCATCGAGCAGTTATGAGGACAGATTTCCCTCGGGAGTTTGTAGAGACTGCATGGTGTTCAGCTGGATGTGTAAATAAATACATGTTTGCCAACAGCCCATAGTGGCCAAATACTTATGAAAGCAGCTTTAAATGTCACATGTCAACATTAGAATGTTATTTTTTTTTACAATACTTTACTTTATCATTTGGCTGACACATTTACCCTTTCCTGGAGTGTGTTATCTAGGTTTGTGTGCATGTTAATGGTCTGCAAAGGCTAACATCTGTGTAACACACACACACACACACACACACACACACACACACACACACACACACACACACACACACACACACACACACACACACACACACACACACACACACACACACACACACACACACACACACACACACACACACACACACACACACACACACACACACACACACACACACACACACACACACACACACACACACACACACACACACACACACACACACACACACAACACACACACACACACACACACACACACACACACACACTTTACATTAAAGCATGGAGACATGTCCCAGTAGAGACACTGCATACTGATATACACCTGAACATCAGCAGGAGAGGACTCTTTAAAGTAGAGACACTACATACTGATATACACCTGAACATCAGCAGGAGAGGACTCTTTAAAGTAGAGACACTGCATACTGATATACACCTGAACATCAGCAGGAGAGGACTCTTTAAAGTAGAGACACTGCATACTGATATACACCTGAACACCAGCAGGAGAGGACTCTTTAAAGTAGAGACACTGCATACTGATATACACCTGAACATCAGCAGGAGAGGACTCTTTAAAGTAGAGACACTACATACTGATATACACCTGAACATCAGCAGGAGAGGACTCTTTAAAGTAGAGACACTGCATACTGATATACACCTGAACATCAGCAGGAGAGGACTCTTTAAAGTAGAGACACTGCATACTGATATACACCTGAACACCAGCAGGAGAGGACTCTTTAAAGTAGAGACACTGCATACTGATATACACCTGAACATCAGCAGGAGAGGACTCTTTAAAGTAGAGACACTGCATACTGATATACACCTGAACACCAGCAGGAGAGGACTCTTTAAAGTAGAGACACTACATACTGATATGCACCTGAACATCAGCAGGAGAGGACTCTTTAAAGTAGAGACACGACATACTGATATGCACCTGAACATCAGCAGGAGAGGACTCTTTAAAAACCTTAGACTCCCAAGTAGTATAGTGCCCAAGAACATGTTGACTGCAGGGGCTGGAAATCAAACCGCTGACCATCCGATTCTTAAACGTCCATTTATCCCCTGAGCCAGAAAAAAGTAGTCCCAAAACACTTAGTTATCAAACATTTCTGAGGAGCTTCCTGTGACTAGTTACATTTTGCATAAGCATTTCGTTGTTATAAGGGCCTGTGAAGCATATGTGTTTCAGTGTATGCTCAATTGTTTTGTTGCCAGAAGTATTCACAGAGGTGGAAAAAGATACCTCTCGGCAACTTCAATTGGAAAGCACTAATCCTCTGGGTTACCGCATCTTAAAAAGGAAGCTTTGTGCTTTTGAGGAAAATAATTAATTCTGTACCGGCGGTGTGCCAAAGTTAATGATATTTCTGAGGGGGTTAAAAAAAGAAACATTATCATACCACCAGAGTATTATATTGCCTTGAGAGAGTCTACTTGTTTGCTAATTGTGCTGGGATTTACGGCAGACATCGCTCCGGAAAATGATATGTGAAGAGTGTGGGAGAAAAGGAGAAGTAGCTTAAGTGGGAGAATGACTGAGCGAGCAAGTGTGTGCATTCAAGAGAGTGAGAGGGGGAGCAATAAATCTAGGACAGGCACTGACTGCAGGGTGAGGGGTGGGAGGGAGAGTGAGGCTTTCAGAGAGAGAAGAGGGAGGGAGGTAAGAGCACACGCAGAGAAAAGAAGAGGACTTCAGACGCTTGTGATTTTATTTATATGAATTATACAAAGGAGGAGGAGCTCGCTGACTTTAAATCACTGCCTCACGATTATAGGATTTAACAGTATCCAAAAAAACTATGTTGGCCACCACTGTGTCTTGTATTTGTTGTTGTCTTACCAGAGGAATTATCCCAGTGTGTTGGGGGTTTTAAAACAAGCCCATTCATTTGCATCAGGGGTGTCAAACTCAAGGCCCGGGGGCCAAATCCGGCCCGCGACTTCATTTAATGTGGCCCGCATGCAAAGAATATAATAAGTTTATTATATGGTTACATGCCACGGTTACATGCCACTTTACGTGCCCATAAAGTAGCCTACATGTCCCACAATGCATCTTGTTTTGTGACATGCTCACTGAAGAGACTTACAATTATTTGCCCCGAGACTTCTGCTTTCAGATGTAGTTAATTTATGAAGTTATTACCATATCCGATAATAATTCAATGCACAGGAAATTATGTATTATAATGCATTATTTTATATATATTATATATTTATATAGTCCTAAAGTCACAACCGGCCCTTTGAGTGCACCATAATTGTGATGTGGCCCGCGAATACATTTAGTTTGACACCCCTGATTTACATCATAGTACATTTAGTTGATGCTTTTACCTTTAGGCAACTTACAATAAGTTTATGAAAATACAGACTCAAAAAAAGCAAGAATCCTGCGAGAACATTAGCTTTCGTTACTGTACTGCTGTCTTGGCTTCAAATGAGCCAAACGTTGACGGGTGCTCAACGACATGCTGACTGCAGTGGGGTTTGAACCGTTGACTAGTGTTGTCACGATACCAACATTTTGGTTTCGATACCAAGTCAAGAATTACGGTCTTAAATGTAATTATTGTGCTTTATATTTCACACCAGAACCACATGGGTAAGTTAGCTAAAAAGACAGCCGTATTAGACAGTTATCATTGCCATTAATTGCCTCGGCAAACTACGAAAACGTTCATTTGTCACAAAATAAATTACACTGGTTTGACTTGGATTTGAGGGCTTGATGTAATTATGTTATCTATCCCATTCGCTAACCTGTCTGTCTTTACATTCTTTAAACCGCTCTGGATGCCGGTCGGCGAGGTGCTTAGCCAGTCTATGTGTTGGCTCCCTTGGTTTGAGGGATCTAAAACATGTCTCACAGACAGGCCTCGTGGTGTCCGTAGGCTTGCCCTCGCCATCAGAGATATCGCTCAAATACTTCCACATTTCGCTTCTGGCGTCTTTTTTGCTTCTCACGTGCTCTGGCAGCGAGCGCGTGCACGAGAGAGGGGAGAGACTTAGAGCGTGCACGAGAGAGGGGAGGGACTTAGAGCGTGCTTGAGAGAGGGGAGGCACTTGGAGCGTGCGAGAGAGGGGAGGGACTTAGAGCGTGCTTGAGAGGGAAGGGACTTAGAGCGTGCACGAGAGAGGGGAGGCACTTGGAGCGTGCAAGAGAGGGGAGGGACTTAGAGCGTGCACAAGAGAGGGGAGGGACTTAGAGCGTGCTTGAGAGGGAAGGGACTGCAGGCACGGCTGCAGTGCAGGGAGTGGAAACAGAGCGCTGAACACACACGGCTCTCATTAAAACGGCGCTTTCTCACCGGAGTACTTTCCCCCGTCATTCTTAAAGTACCGATACCAATGAAACGGAGGAGTCGTAACGTTTTTAACGGCAGGGTATCGCGGTACCTTTCAAGTATCGGTACACCGTGCAACACTACCTGTGACCACCTGATCCGAACACCAACGCACAACCACACGCCCCCCCTTTGATGACCAAGGTGCAGTGAAAACAGGTTGGCTTTCAGTCTTCAAAAGAAGATGTGTGGATTTCCTTCAGTCCTTATGTCATGGGGAGCTCATTCTGCCATTTTGGAGACAGGATAGCAAACATGCTTGTTTTAACATAAGGGGTACCCGGTTCTAAATCGCAGTTAGGGAGTAATGATGTATTCGTCTTTATTCAAGATGCTAACCCAAGATACCACTTTATTACAATGAACAGAGGACAGTAGATTGTTTACTTGATTTGTTAAGAAATACTGTGGCTATATTCTCTGTATATGCTATCATTGAACTGCCTTTCTGACTCGAGGTTGGTGGAGAACAAAAATGGAGCTAAAAGGAGAGTCAAAATGGCCAGCAACACGACTTCAAACAATTGCTAAAAAATGCTTGTGGGCTGTCGGATGTGTAAATAGGAAACGGTTTGCCATAACTTGAAAAGGTGACGATGACAAAATGATATTCGATAGGCTGAGATGCTTCTGCCATGTGAGTTGAAAACACCAAACTGACCTGCAGTAAACCGTAAACTCGACTCCATGGGAATCCATTAAAAGAGTAATCGACGACTGATTTTCTTGCTTTCCCACATCCTGTGAGGAATAAAAGAAAAAGCTCCAGGAGTCAAGTCCTTGGAAGTTGATTTCCTTTTCTTCGTGTGTGTCCAGTTATTGTTACTGTAGCAGTGAAGCTGTGGTGAGGTTTCTTAATTAATGGTTGTACTGAGAGAGAGTGGGCCGTCTGCAGGGAAACTCTCCCACAGCAGCGACTCCAATTCAATTCCTGATATTATTGACTTTAAGTTTGGCCACAAGTGAGCGGCTGTTTCTGTTCAATGTGCTCGTAAATTGCCCTAGGGTATAAACGTCTCTTTTTAATTATACTTTAAATACCTTCCTACACATAAAGCACTTAGAAACGTTCTCAGGTAATGAAAAGTGCTATAGAACTTGCTTAAAGTTTCTATATGTACTCTAATGAATCTAAAGCAATAAAGAAAGTATTTTAATGAAGAAAATGTTTGCTGCATTAACAATTTCATAAACAATTATCCTTTTCATCATCAGGCCAACAATGTGATTTTCTTATTTCCCGCCTGGCATGAGCTTTCCATTGATTTATCCTCCAGAATAACTGTCTGCTCGTCAATAGAAACACATGTGAAGTGATTGTTCCATTCAAGATGTATGAATGATGATGTATGAATTATGACAATGCACTAAATCAGTAAGGTTGTGATGTTTGTCGTGACACAGCTGGAAAACAATGCATACATAATAAAAGTGAACTATTCACATGTCAAAAGAAACCACATTTGATGCACACCTGTTGTCTGAATGAGAACACGCAAAGACTGGTTATAACCAAGCACATGTTGCTAACGAGGGAAGGAGACATACGGTGCAATATGTTGAACAGTATGAAACAGAGAGACTTAAATTCCTTCTGTAACCCACAGATTCTCATAACCAATCGCCCCTTGCGGGATTAATAAAGTTGTTGATTGATTGATTGATTGATTGATTGATTGATCGATTGACTGATATGTTGATTAATAATAATTAATAATTCCTTACATTTATTATAGCGCTTTTTCAATGACTCAAAGCGCTTTACATATACACACATTACACATATATCATACATGCAATGGTCAGATACTGTGGACAATACCCACAGGAGCAAGTTCAGGTGAAGTGTCTTGCCCAAGGACACACCGGCCTGACGCAGTGGGGGCGGGAGCGGGTTTTGAACTGGAGGTCGAGCAGTATCAGCAGGTTTCACCTTCACCAGGTTTACATATAAAAGCCCGGACACACCAATCTGACACCAAAGAACTGACACAGACGGACCCCGACTGTTGCGTCGCCTCACGTCTCCTGCGTCTCGGCCATGTGTCGCACTGGAACACACCGCAAAGACTGCAGCCGACGGCCAAGAAGCACGTACGAACTGCGCATGCGTGAGTGGCAATAGCTCTCCTTACCAGCAGGCGGTGGTAGTGTGTATTCGTCATTCAAAAGAGGCAACGACCGGAAGACAGACTGCGTGATAACCGAGAGAAGAAGAACGCGAAACGAGAGAGAGACTGCGTGATATAAACAAACAACAAATAGCGTGCGTTCCATTTCCACTCTACAGCGAGAAGCTCACGGGGCTTTCCCGAACCTGAGTCGAGAGCTGGAGTTAAATGAAATCTCAGATTTGCCTTCTTAATAATTTGTTTGGGTCCCTCACTTCCGTTTCGCTTCTCATGCACTGATTCGCTAGCTGAACAGCCAATCAGAGTGATTTATTTTGCCGATAGCCTTTGGCCGACTGCCCGACATGTTGAATCGACGGGTTTTCGGACGAAAAGGTGTCGGCCCGGCTGAAAAGATATGACGGTGCGGGACACACCAATCTGAGTAGGGCGTGTCCCATCGACGCCAAAATCGGCTTGGTGTGTCCGGGCCTTAAGGCTAATGCAGACAGCCCGAACTTAAAACATTCATCAGTTCATGACTTCTCCTACCTTACAATGTGTGTGACTGTGACGTGAACTATTGGATAGGGAGTACACATGTTGGTCCTTTGTTTTTTGGCTGTTGCCATCATCTTTTTTTCAACCATAAAAGACAAATGTGGCCAAACTAAATCGTTCAATTAACCTTTATCAATGCCAAGCACACGTGAAAGGAACAACACTGCCTACACCATGGTATTGATCAGTCAATAAGAAGGTAGAAATGCCCTTAAGCATCGATGCTTTATCATCTGTTCAACTCAACATTTAACCAAAATGAACATCATGTGTTGTGTCCCGTCAAAAATGTTGAGTTTAGTCATGCTTCATGTTTGGTTATGTTTCGTATTGTCTTCCACTTCCTGTTTCATTTTGATACTCACCGGTTATGCTTCATTTCCAGGTTCTTTGACTCCCTACCCTTGTGTGTGTCTCCCGCTCTCATCAGCGCTAGCCCCGCCCCTGATTGTTTCCACCTGTGCCCAGTTACCTTTTGTCTATAGTCCCCAGTTTCCCTTTGTTCTTTGTCAGTTCGTCTTGTCCTGTCCTCTGCTCGTTACCGAAATACTTATCTCTGATTCAAGCCTATTTCATGTTCCTGAAACTTGTTATAAGTTTAGTTCCTCAGTAATTATACTTTACCTCTGGCTCCCGGGTCGTGCATTTGAGTCCTTATCTTTGTGTATCCAAGTTCGTGACAGAAGGCTTGAAATGTGAGATTGAGAACATACATTCGTCAATATAAATGTTTACTTAAATAAATCAAGTGAAAAGAAAGGTACTTTTCTCAGACTTCTATACAATCCAACGTATTTTTGTAACCTGTTGCACCCCGTTTGCAATTTGAAAAAATGCAAGTTTCTGCATTGGTTTTACAATATTAAATTATAAAGGGCTATTGCAGAGTTTTTAATTGCCATCTTTTCAAAGTCCAGATACATTTGGATCTCCCAGCTGGATACCAGAAGTGATAGTTGATTATGATAATGCTTCGTGGACATTACAGTGTGAACCACTGTAGAGGGACCTCAGCGAATACTTTTCCAATTAAAGCACCTGATTGGAGGCTGCCCAGGTGATTTCATTTGTAATTGAAAGGTGCCGTGACGGTCAGAATAATTTAATTTACATGGCATTATTCATTCTTTCATGAAAAAAGGTCCCAACTGATGCAACTAATCAGCTGATTCTTTTTTCCATGAACAATTATTTAATTAATTAACAGCCAAATATTGACTTTGCCAATTGACTTCAGTTTTCTGTTTCTCTTCGTTTGCCAAAAATAAAATAAATATATTAAGTTCATTTTTTTTAAACAAAATAGATTGTAATACTGTCATTAAGACTGTAAAGTTGTAATGCAACCATACTATGACACACATTAACACAAATAGAAATAGGAGCACATTCTAGGCTCTAATGCACAGCTTGGTTTCCAACGGCACTGCTGTGTTAAATAATACTTTGGAAGAGGCTCGAGCAGAGCAACTGTAAAAACATGGATTCATTTTTAACTAGAGCCATGTAGAGAGCAGATTATGCAACGAGTATGTTCGATGTACGCGAGTGTTTGAGGTGTGTAAGGTGTGAGTGTGGTGTGTGTGTGTGTGTGTGGGTGGGTCCTAGCATTACTATACTTGTGGGGACCTACATCTGTTTACATAGTCACGTGTGGGGACTCGCCTCCCTTATGGGGACAAAATGGAAGTCCCCATGAGGGGGTTCATTAATTTTAGGGTGAAGACTTGGTTAAGGGTAAGGGTTAGGGTAAGGGTAAGGGTAAGGGTTAGGGTTAGGCATGTGTTGGTTATGGTTAAGGTTAGGATAAGTCTCCAGGAAATGCATGTAAGTCAATGTAATGTCCCCTGAAGTGATTTATACATGGTGTGTGTGTGTGTGTGTGTGTGTGTGTGTGTGTCGTGTGTGTGTGTGTGTGTGTGTGTGTGTGTGTGTGTGTGTGTGTGTGTGTGTGGTGTGTGTGCAAAACTGAGCAATTGTTCTTTCCAAATAACCAGCTAATAGAATAAGCCTATTAAATGTAATTTCGACCAACTGTGGATAATCATTCTGTTCGACTTTCCAAATACAAATTAGCCTAGTGAGCTCAGTTATAAATAAACGTCAGAAATGCTATACATTATGCATGAGTTACTAAACAGGCCAATTAGGACAAGGCGTAGGGATCAAAAGTGTCAGCCACCTGCAAAATGTACACAATCCTGTCGACAAAGAGATTCTAAACACTAAATGTCCACAAACACGCATATCAGCAACAAAGAGACCCATAACAGCCGAAAGGAGATGCAAACCCTAAGGAGACGTGCAACAGCCCCGAAAAGCTAAAAGATGGCTCCTAAGAAGTTGTGAAGGGCCGATAAGATGCATCTGTCCACATGCCGTTGTCTTCATCTATGATAACAGGATGAATCATAAGATGTTGGGGTTTGACCTCTGTCCATCAAAGACTTTGGGCTTTTTGCAATGAGCCAATATGTTCGTAAAAGTGATTGTACATTGCCAGAAGCATGCAGTAACGAAATAAGTCACCTCCTTTGTGTTCATTATGACGTTAAATAGAAGAAAATATGGATAAAAACTAAGGTCTGCTGATCTGTTGAGCTTTAGTTTAATCAACAGTGAAAGTCAATGTTGTTTGAACGGATGATCGGACAAAGTGCCGAGTCCGATGACGCTGTAAGCGAAACGTCCCGAGTTCTCTAATAGCAGAACACGTTGACATGTCAGGGAATAGTTTCCAGAGATGTTTACCGTCCGCCCCCTGATGCAGACGCCCAGCCTTGGGCAGCATGCCATCTCCCGTAAGGAGGGCTGCCCTAGCAAGTTGTTGTTGTTACCAGTTTGTTACCGGGCAACTGTCGGTCAGAGATAGTTATTGTTGTGGGACACCTGGAACACATCCTTCTCGGGGTGGAGATGACCCCGAGCCATAAGCGGCAACAACGGTGATTCAGTGTCCTCAGCGGTTTAGTCTTAACTAATGTTGATTATTACACTCTGAACTAGTTAAAACCTGGAGCTACAGGAGGGTCTTCAGAATTGGTTTGGCATCTGAACCGTGTGGTCAGACGAGACATGTCTTGTGAATTCTCCGGCCGAATACACTGTCAGTGTTTGCCATCAAACCGTGGCGACTGTGGCTGCGAGGGAGTGCGGTCGTCTTTCAACCAGAAGGTTGTGGGTTCGATCCCAGCCCGTGCAGCCAACATGTCGATGTATCCTAGGGCAAGATACTTAACCCTGAGTTACTCCCGATGGCATGGCCAACGGTGTGTGAATGTGTGTGAATGTTAGTACCTAGAGCAAGTGGTACTGCTCTGTATGAATGGGTGAATGACATGTAGTATGTAAAGCGCTTTGAGGGGTCGTAAAGACTGGATAAAGCGCTACATAAGTACAGTCCATTTACCATCAAAGCTCTCCTCGTGTCTCTCTGAGTCCCGACTCCAATTGCTTCAGAAGTTTCCCCCACAACATATTTTTTGGTTAGGTTAAGGGTAAGGGTTAGGGTTAGGCATGTGTTGGTTATGGCTAAGGTAAGTCTACAGGAAATGCATGTAAGTCAACGTAATGTCCCCTGAAGTGATGTATACATGGTGTGTGTGTGTGTGTGGTGTGTGTGTGTGTGTGTGTGTGTGTGGTGTGTGTGTGTGTGTGTGTGTGGTGTGTGACTGTAGTTACAGTTTTAAGTGCGAGACGATGATCCAAAACATATTCTGCAACTAAAAATCATAGTTTTTAAATAAATAAAGTAAGATAAAGGAGAGAAAGGCTTGTTGAATAAAGCTCTGAACAACCTCCCCTCAGAGGTTTGGAGTAACGGCAGAAGTCTTAAGAAAATATTTGAATTTGCGAGACGTAAAATATTAATAATTTTGGTTGTGGACATTTCTTCATGTGTATTGACTCAACTTCTGAAAGACGTTGCTTGTGTCAGTCATTCTGACTTTCACATGAACCTTATGCTCCAAAAACTTTGCAAACCGAAGTACTGCATGATTAATTAGAAAAAGTTCCTCAAGGTTTATTATCCGCCCACAGATTCTCTGCAACATGTGAAGGTAGTCGTGATTCTATTAACCACTCCTGCGCACATCAGGATTAGTTTATTTGACTGACTAACTGCTTGATTGATTTCAGAGAGATTCCTATTGGTCCATTTAATGCAGGCTTCTCGGACAACTTCTGCGGTCAACCGCGGCTCCGATTCGCTTCAATTAATTTCTCTGTTTTTGGATCTTTGTTTACGTGAGAAAAAAAGTATGTGTTCTTCAAAAAACACAAGCAAAACAGGTGGAGTAATTGATATACAAAGTGATTATTTTAAGGGTGAAATATTGATTTAAAATTCTACCAAGTAACCTTTTTGGGAAGTCTCTATGACACAGAAGGTTTAATAGTATTTTGTAAAATGACAATAGATTAAAAAGCCAGCTGTGTGTAACCTCTCCAATATCTACTTATGATGGATTATTACCCAGATGGTAAAGCAGACTGACAGGAAGTGGATTACATGTCACCGTCACGGGAGTAATGTACTCCGTGTGTTCGTCTGCGCTGAACGTGATCATGTGGTTTACTGATCTCAATCAGGGCTACGCAGAGACGTCTGCTCGTTACTTAAAGTTCCCCCGAAGGAATCTGAGAGGACCAACAATAGTAAATGAGACAAATCAACAAGACAAAGGAAGGAAGGAAGGAAGGAAGGAAGGAAGGAAGGAAGGAAGGAAGGAAGGAAGGAAGGAAGGAAGGAAGGAAGGAGCGGGGGTTGGGAAATGGGGACCGCAGAGCTGGTGTAGCCCGCGGACTGATGAACAGACGAGAGGTTCAAGATCTGTGGAAATGAAGCCAGAACTGCAAGAGGCTAATTTATCTTCCAAGACAAACCACAACCATATGGACGAGACGGAGTCGAGGTGGAGGGGAACTTGTAGAAGCGAGGGGGTGGTGTGGTGTGTGGTGTGTGTGTGTGTGTGTGTGTGTGTGTGTGGTGTGTGTGTGTGTGTGTGTGTGTGTGTGTGTGTGTGTGTGTGTGGTGGTGTGTGTGGGCTAGCATTACTATACTTGTGGGGACCTACATCTGTTTACATAGTCACGTGTGGGGACTGGCTTCCCTTATGGGGACAAATTGGAGGTCCCCATAAGGAGGATCATTCATTTTAGGGTGAAGACTTGGTTAGGGTAAGGGTTAGGGTTAGGCATGTGTTGGTTATGGTTAAGGTCAGGATAAGTCTCCAGGAAATGCATGTAAGTCATGTAATGTCCCCTGAAGTGATGTATACATGGTGTGTGTGTGTGTGTGTGTGTGTGTGTGTGCGTGTGTGTGTGCGTGCGTGCGTGCGTGCGTGCGTGTGTGGAGAAGAATAAAGATTTGTGAATCCTTCAGGCAAGATCAAATCCTTTGAGATGCTGTTGTCATTGCAGAAGTAAAGGGCGCAATGAGATGATGTCATTAAAAGAGCGCCAGTATTCTTCAAATAAACGAAAATGTCGTGCGCGATAGAAACAGGCAATGTTTGGCGTTTCATGACTTACTTGGAGGAACGTTCGTCTCCTGGATCCACACAGGATTTGTGTTCTTTGACCGTGCTGCTGCTTATCTTGGCCAGGACTCTTGTGCAAAACAGATATTTGATCTCAATGAGACTTTCCTGGTTTACATTGTTTAAAATCATAAACACCTAACCACCCAACTGATTTTTTTTTAATTGTAAAAGCGCAAGAAACTGCTGAAACGGACTTTGTGATTTACTATTATTTGTGATGTGGCTCATCAGAACAACGTTTTTAAACAATATGTTCCTTGTGCCTGATGCAAGTTATTTTCAATGGCAATGCAAATATTCAAACATTTTGATTTAGGGCATTTTTGACTGTTCCTGTTTAAGTCCACAATTACTCTTTTTTAAAAACGTCCCCTAGTATACCGTTTCTCATCAATATCTCACAGGTCTCAGATATCTACAGAGCCCGTCTCTGATTGGCTGAAACACCAAACAGATCAGTGCATTACCCATAATCCCCTCTGTTTCAGCCCTGTTTCCAAAGTGCTGATTCTCTGTCTGTTACTTTAGATGAAGATAAGGAGCCCCTCCCCACGCCCCTCTGAGAGACATTTGGTTAGAAAGAACTCAATGGAGCTCTAGAGGAGATTCAGGTGATAAGGGGGGGGGGTTACCTTGTTGCTGATTGGCTAATGGTTACACAAGACAACACATCATTATGACATCATAAAGTGGCCAAAATCTGATCAGCTCATTTTCAGACAGGTTTTTATAGAAATGGATCAAAAAGAGAGAGAATCTTTGTTCCTGAAACGTTCAGAGTCTCTTTCCACAGAGGGGACATATGTTGATGTAGAAGAGACATGAAGAAGAGGGGACACATGTTGATGTAGAAGAGACATGAAGAAGAGGGGACACGTGTTGATGTAAAAGTGACATGAAGAAGAGGGGACACGTGTTGATGTAGAAGAGACATGGAGAAGAGGGGACACGTGTTGATGTAGAAGAGACATGAAGAAGAGGGGACACGTGTTGATGTAGAAGAGACATGAAGAAGAGGGGAAAGGTGTTGATGTAGAAGAGACATGGAGAAGAGGGGATACATGTTGATGTAGAAGAGACGTGAAGAAGAGGGGACACGTGATGATGTAGAAGAGACGTGAAGAAGAGGGGACACGTGTTGATGTAGAAGAGACGTGAAGAAGAGGGGACACGTGTTGATGTAGAAGAGACGTGAAGAAGAGGGGACACGTGTTGATGTAGAAGAGACATGGAGAAGAGGGGACACATGTTGATGTAGAAGAGACATGAAGAAGAGGGGACACATGTTGATGTAGAAGAGACATGAAGAAGAGGGGACACGTGTTGATGTAAAAGTGACATGAAGAAGAGGGGACATGTGTTGATGTAGAAGAGACATGAAGAAGAGGGGACACGTGTTGATGTAGAAGAGACATGGAGAAGAGGGGACACGTGTTGATGTAGAAGAGACATGAAGAAGAGGGGACACGTGTTGATGTAGAAGAGACATGAAGAAGAGGGGAAAGGTGTTGATGTAGAAGAGACATGGAGAAGAGGGGATACATGTTGATGTAGAAGAGACGTGAAGAAGAGGGGACACGTGTTGATGTAGAAGAGACGTGAAGAAGAGGGGACACGTGTTGATGTAGAAGAGACGTGAAGAAGAGGGGACACGTGTTGATGTAGAAGAGACGTGAAGAAGAGGGGACACGTGTTGATGTAGAAGAGACATGAAGAAGAGGGGACACGTGTTGATGTAGAAGAGACATGGAGAAGAGGGGACACATGTTGATGTAGAAGAGACATGGAGAAGAGGGGACACGTGTTGATGTAGAAGAGACATGGAGAAGAGGGGACACGTGTTGATGTAGAAGAGACATGAAGAAGAGGGGACACGTGTTGATGTAGAAGAGACATGGAGAAGAGGGGACACATGTTGATGTAGAAGAGACATGGAGAAGAGGGGACACATGTTGATGTAGAAGAGACATGGAGAAGAGGGGACACGTGTTGATGTAGAAGAGACATGAAGAAGAGGGGACACATGTTGATGTAGAAGAGACATGGAGAAGAGGGGACACGTGTTGATGTAGAAGAGACATGAAGAAGAGGGGACACATGTTGATGTAGAAGAGACATGGAGAAGAGGGGACACATGTTGATGTAGAAGAGACATGGAGAAGAGGGGACACATGTTGATGTAGAAGAGACATGGGGAAGAGGGGACACATGTTGATGTAGAAGAGACATGGAGAAGAGGGGACACATGTTGATGTAGAAGAGACATGGAGAATTGGATTTTGCACAATAGGTGACCTTTAAATCGGGGTGTTCTCATTCCTCTTGTGAGTACACCATTATGAAACCTGAAAATGAGCATTAAAAAGAGCCACTTAAATAAATGGAAGCGCGTGAATGGGTATTTAGCAGTAACTGACAAAGAGAATGTATTTATTTTACCCTGAGAGAAAGAAGCACTTATATAAACTCATGATTAAGAGGGTCCTTGTTCCCCTCCGAGTCATAATACATCAAACTAAGTAGTGTATACAGTAATGACCTGATTAACAAAAGATGCGCGCTGGATCAAGAGTACAATGATCTCCCAGATTATAACTTCAGCACTTGAGTGTATCTCATTGCTTGCGGCGGGACGAGTATTCTCCAGCAGAGAAACAAGTTTCCAGAGAAATCAATGCTGTATCCTCCAGAGACAAACAACCTCCTGCTTTTTATATCCACTGCCTGGGGTGATCTTACAGTATGACTTACTTCAGATCATCGTCTGTCGCATCCCTCTCAATCAACTCAATTCACTGTTCGCACTCCTCGAGGAGAATAATATGACAGATACTTGAACAGAAGAAAGTAGCAATGCTTTAACAAGTCAGTGGTAGACAGACAATTTCAGCAAGACAGAAATAAATCATCAAAGTTTGGAAAAGTATTTTCTCTGTTCTCCACAGCTCACACTTCAATACACAATATAAACACGTCTCGAAGCCTTCCGAGTAAATCGCCAGAACGCGGACACCTCCTCATCTCCACCGCTCCCATGTTTTATTTTGTGTTGCCATAAGTTAGTCTCTCTGCGTTTCTGCGCTGGGCTAATGCTAATGCTAATAATGCTAATGCGAGGATAATAAAATGGCGGCTTGTTGTTGTTGTTGTTCAGAAGTTGTGCCTTCCGAGTAAATCGCCAGAACGCCGACACCTCCTCATCTCCACCGCTCCCATGTTTTATTTTGTGTTGCCATAAGTTAGTCTCTCTGCGTTTCTGCGCTGGGATAATGCTAATGCTAATAATGCTAATGCTAATAATGCTAATGCGAGGATAATAAAATGGCGGCTTGTTGTTGTCGTTCAGGAGTTGTGCCTTCCGAGTAAATCGCCAGAACGCCGACACCTCCTCATCTCCACCGCTCCCATGTTTTCTTTTGTGTTGCCATAAGTTAGTCTCTCTGTTGTGCGCTGGGCTAATGCTAAAATGCTAATGCGAAGATAATAAAATGGCGGCTTCACAAAACCTTTTGGGAGTTTTAGGGGGCGTGGTTTGCAATCCGTCCAGCCAATCAGAAATAGGAACCCTTTTCTCCCACGAAAGTCCAGGCTCTCTAGCAGGGACGGAAAAGGGGGTAAAAAGGTTCTGATCAACTCATTTTAATCCCGGATTTTTTTGTGAACGCGACGTTTCGGAACTATATCGGAACTAAAGTGGGAAAGTACTGGGGTGTGAACAAGTTTGGCAGTTAGTTCCTGGTTTCTTACGTTTAAGTTCTTGCTGCGAACAGTCACCGTTCAACGTCGAAAATGT
This sequence comes from Champsocephalus esox, assembly GCA_036324585.1. Taxonomy (NCBI): domain Eukaryota; kingdom Metazoa; phylum Chordata; class Actinopteri; order Perciformes; family Channichthyidae; genus Champsocephalus; species Champsocephalus esox. Next base: position 5,870,768 of record CM070486.1, on the reverse strand, counting down.
ATTCAATACATATGTGTTCCTGAAGTCCATGTTTGGCATGACATGTTCTTCAAAAGAGTAGCAAGGCAATTTCGGTTTAGTCGATGTTAGGTGCTGTCCTTTTGATGTCCTCATTTCCCATACACTGATATACCGTTGAGCACCAAGTGACTTAGCTTCAGCTACAACGTGTTTGTTGTGTTACGAGGATGAAGAGGTATTCACAACATGCTCAAGAGCTATTCTTTATCTGATCCATCAACAGATCGTTCCCACAGTTCTCATCAAGGCCATTAAACAATTGGCAGGTTATAAAGAGGGTTGTCTTTATCAATTCGGTGTGTAACTTATCGCTTTTCAGAATTGTCCACTAGAAATATATGTCTGTGAATGGTGTCCATTAACAGTTTGTGACCAAAAGACAAATGCTGGAATGTACCAACAATCTGTCTTTATATAATCCAACTCGTCAAATGTAGATTTTACCCCAGAATACATCATTAAAATGCAATGAGTTCAATGGTAATCTATCATAGGAGACGATTGACGTTTAATTGCAATTAAAATATTTCGTATTACCCTTTTACTTATCCACGCAGCCTCAAATTTCAGCAGCGCAGATACTGTTAATGTGAGATTCAAGATTATCCTCCATCTTTTGCAAAAGCGTAATGGAAATGGTTCCTTCCCTTAGACTTTTACACGTTTGATCTGCCAACCATGTCCTCAGAAAGCCATAAGCACCATCAAAGGATAACGCCTCAACCTCACTGCTTAGACACATCCGAGTATGAATATATGCACCATCAAGGAAAGTCCTTAAAGTTGGCAATTGAAGAATCCCAGCATGCATTTCACAGAGAGTTATGAGACGTGTGGGAGGTAATTAAGATGGCAGCCACAAATCCAGGTGCGCCAATTAGCAGCTGATAAACACGATACGATCCTTTATTTCCAAGGGTGCGCATGAAGGGATTCCCTGAAATGGTATATTCTCATTACTGCTTTTGCTTAATTTTCTGATTCAAGTTGAAGTTTAAGGATATAAATACCGATATATTCTTAATTAGCACTCGGAAAGTGATTCATTTATAATACATGGCTCAAATAAATGCATGTATTTAAGGAGATCCGCTTATGTCAACACTAGAAGATGCTTTTTCAATTGACATGTCATCAGTCCAAAATGCAAGCAATATTATAAGACATTGACAACAACTGTCTGTCTGTCTGTCTGTCTGTCTGTACCAACCTAAAAAGGAAAATGGTTCCCAGCAAAGTCACACCACAACACACTGCTCCTGGCATGTGGTCCCATCTGGATCCACCATGCCTCCAATGTATACTCTTGAAAACACAAACACACAGACACACACACTTCTGCAGAGACCTTGCCAAACGGCAGTTGAAGCCGGAGTCAGGAGACAACTTTCATGCAGAGCTTTAGTAGTCCTGCTTTGGCCAAACGAGCCGACCGATAAGTGGCCGGCTGCGCAAAATGGGATTTTGATTTTCCTGACCACATATTGGTTATTATCCTGACACGCCATCAAAATACACGGGTTGTCCCAGACCAGATTCAGTGAACACAGCCGAAGGGGATGAAATGAAACTATTCGACTGATCTTTTAGTTGCAGAATGGTAATGGTACAGATACAAAGTGGTCAAAACAACACCAACAGATATGACAAGGTAGTTAAACAAGAGTGACGGACAGTGTTTATGGGGAAGAAGAACAACAAGAACAAGAGCAAGTAGAAAAAGAAGACATGCTTAAATCCACAAGAGAAAGTTCTGTTTCCCTCCGTTGAAAGAGTGGCAGTTCAGTGCCTCGTTCAAGGACAACTCTGCAGAGCCAAGGGGGCTAACTGTCAATCCTCCAGCTACCTCTCCATAATACTTTTTATTTAGTTGGTGCGTACAAGGCAGTGAACATTGCGTACCCAAGCCAAGTCCCTTTGGGCTGAGCTACTTCTGCCCTGGTCAGTAAGGAAACATCTTCAGATCAGATGCACGCTAAAGGGTCTTTGAGCAGGTTTCTCTCACTGATTGTGCCGTTATGTTAAATGTTTGTTTTTCATGTATCGTGTCTTGATATGTGACCCGCTCTATCGAAATCAGTCGGAAGTCGCAACGGCTCATTTCAAAATAAACGTGGATTCGGGTGTTTTGTTTGATTTTAAACAAACAAAGTCTTGGCTTTCAGAATATGAAACTTTTATTTCCAAACTCACATGATAAATACATTCTTTAAGCTTGTAAAGGGAAGACGACAGGCAATCTGCTGTTCCGCAGCGCCGCCCCCCCTCCCTCCGGCTGACTTTATGAATGTAAGGCGTATAGTAATCATAGATAACACGGCAGGGTCCGTTACAGTTTGTTTTCATCTGATTTCAATGAAACACAGTCTTGGCTTTCAGAATATTAAACTTGTTTCGGCAAATTCAGTTGATAAATATAACTTTGAAGCTTCGGCATAATTACAAGCGGAGAACGGAGTAACTTGACGTCACAGCAGGCATAACAACAGCCGGTGTTACTCGCGAGGGTTTTCACCGGGAAACACACACACACGCAAACATACACAAACACACACACCCGCGAGCTTCCCCCAGACCAGTAATCCAAACGAAAATATCTTCCCTCCGTTACTACTTTGATCATTTATTAGCAGCTGATAACCAATCAGATCGATTCCAGAGATTCCAGAGAAGAGGAAACTTTGAAGGCCATTTTCTCAAAGTGAGGACTCGGTGACAGTCGTTATATAATGTGACATATTTCGCTTAATATTTGGAGTACAACAACAATCCTGATATCATTAGAAAGCTAGGAATATCCTCTTTCCAGCATTATACAACTCAAAATGTGTCTTCGGGTCAATGCGACTGATTTCGATAGGGCAGGTCACATATGTCTATGTTGATGTTACACATGGAGCTGCTGTCAAATTTCAGACTTGATCTGACCATTAAAGTATTATTGTATCGTATCTTCCATGAGTTCCAAGGACTGGCCTCTAAAAGGGTCCCGAACAACAACGACTGTGCAGGGTACAGGGCGAATGTTCAGTGTTTCCTCAGGAGACACTGATCTAAAACTCTTTAATCTAATGGGGGGAACGGGCTTTTTTTTTCTTCACGAAACTATGTCTCGGGGCTTCTTAACATTTATGAAACTATTAGTGTTCCATACTCACTGAACGGGAAGAAACTCAGCTAACTGACAATATGAACCATTTTTACCGAAACAAAACACAAGTCTCGCAAGAAGCGTCTAAATGAGCCCTGAGCGAAAAACATGCTATTGTTCTTAGCACAAAGCTCACGGCTTAAATACCCTTATTACTTATCGTATCTGCACAAACAATATATCGACTAGCAAACTGACATTCCACAGATTCCAGAAATATAAGTATCATCACTGAGCGATCCGAACTCGCGACAAGGGAAGCGAAAACAGACATCACACCACGTAGCTTCACGGAGGAAACACAGATATTCTTACCTTAGCTGTTGTTCTGATAAACATTTGTGTTCAATGGCATTAAAACGATAAAAACGCGGCTGACGGTTAATCCAATGTGTCTGTGTCACTTTGAAAGGATTCCTGATAATCCATCTTCATATTTACTAGTTTGAGCCTAGGTTTCAGTTTTCAGTTTTCAGAGCATAACATAGGTTTCGACTTGCTGCGCGTCACCCTAACTCCTCAATGGTAACGTGTGTGTGTGTGTGGAACTTCCCCTTTCGATTCTATTGGCTCAAAAGAGGTGTCAATCACCAAAATCGACCAATGGGTTCCAGAGAAATGGCAAATACACCAAAAATGTACTTTAAAATGAAACAATTCTATATTGATTCTGACTTTTCTACATCCAACTCACAGGTTTATCATTGCTTTGAGAAAAAAGATTATTAATGTTCCCCTTTTAGAAGTGAAGTTATGGTAATTTGTTTGCTTAACCCGATTTGGACATAATTCAGTAAAACATGACCTGGTAATTATCAAACTGCTGCTTGAGAGTTATTCCTGTCACAATCCCATCTGATTATCTCTGATTCCTCTTTACTTTTTCCAACTCGTTAAACCTCAGAATCATTTATTTCTTCCCTAACATGATGTTTTACCATGAGGCAAATCCACAGTGTGCTCAATCAATGATTGTCTGGTATTGAAGTTATTGTCTCATGCTCTGGTTACTTTATCGATCCTAACTCGGGAAATTGATGTCATGATGGCATGTCATGATGGCAAGGAATAGCACTTGAGTTTAAAATAAAGTAAAAATTGAAAAACACTGAATACTACGGAGCCCCTTAGGGGACATGGAGAAGAAAAAAAAAGTATTTGAAAAAAAATAAATAAAAAGTTTTGCGAGATCTCGCAAAACCCCGTTGCAGTTTGTAGACGGTCCCTAAGCACTCCTCCTCGCCCTCCTCCAGCTGCGGATTGTGACCAATTACTGATGTTAAACTCGGATTACGGCGCGTATCGAACTGTTCTGATAAAAACGACTCTGTAGCTCGTTGTCTACCTTGCTATGATTGTAAAGTCATGTTGTTTGTATTTTTACAACGTTATGTTCATGAGTTTTTGATCCGCGAAATTCGAATCTGTCAATAACTCAGCTCAGAGGAACGTGCATGTCCCCTCGCTCTGAGTGTTCTCTTGAGGTGTCTTCACTTATGTGAAATCCTTTATATATACAGTCTATGTGTGAAACCCGTGCCTATTGCCAAGCACTGATGTTATATCTTTATATTTAAGGCCAAGCTCAAAGTGAAATCGATGAACCACTCCATTGTTGTGGTTTCTGTGTTGCCGTAGCAGCCGAAACTGACCAGGAAGTACTAAATGAAAAGTATTGCGATTTTTTTTCCTTCTCCATGACCCCTAGGGGGCTCCGTAGAATATATACATTTAAAAAACAGGAAGACACATCTCTCAGGAGCATTTATAGAATACACAATATTAAATAGGCAGAATAAGTTAGAAAACACTCACTAAACTCTGTAATACCATGGGAAGCAAGGACAAAAATCTTTGTAATAGGACAATAAATCTCAAAAGTCCCTTTCCCCCAGAACCCCTGCAGTGTCTAATGAGATACAGGATAATTAAAAGAGAAGGATGTGAGAAGACCTTGAACACAGCACGGCCCGCCTGGTGGAGATGAAAGAATATCATGAGAGCAGTAAACGCTTCAGTGTGAAATCATCAAGATTTAAAATATGGAGCTTCTCAGCAGGGAATAAGTTGGGACAGATGGTTAACAGAACAGTGAGAACTCCCAAAGAGCTTCCTTTAAGATGCACGTTCCCTTTCAAATTATTTAGCTAATTGTGTGTATATTTCAATAATTAAGCTCTTTCACCGATGGCTTCAAGGGGCCAACAAATGGAAGTGTGGAAATCACGAGTCCACTGGATTATTTCACCCAGAACACACAATTTGTTCGGGTTAAAAAGGCTCACTTCTGGCATGTTTGAGCAAACGTACCACCAGGGGAAATGACTTCTTCTGTGACTGTGAGGCAGATGACGTTTTTCATGTGGAACTACTTGAGCAGGTCTCCCTGGAAAAATATCTCAATGGGATTTATCTGTATAAATAAAGGTTTTGAAATGAAATGAAGATTTGTCTCCCAGTTTGATTTCCCAGAGGGTCGGAGTGCTTCTGAGTTTGACCTCCCATCACTCATCAAGGATCACTCTCTTCTCTACGTACAACAGAGGGCTGTCAGATCCCGACATGTCTTTACGCAGCAGCCTCGTAAAGTCACCTGTTCCCGCTCGGCTGTATTTCAGAGCGGGCTTTTTATAGCGCACATGGGTGAAGCCTCAGAACAATGCGAGGCCTTTTTCCCCCACAGAGGACGAAGGTTGTTGTGTAAGCAAACCGGTGTGATATGCAGAGAAGGCAAACACATCCTTTACTCAAGTAGAAGTACAGATACCCGTGTTTAAAAATACTCTGGTAAAAGTACTGACTAAACTCATTTACTCAAGTAAAAGGCTTTGAAGTGTACTTCAGTAAAATGTACCCATAGCTAGCAGCTGTTTTAAAGAGTACCTGACCTCCTTTTATATTAATAGAACAATAATGTCATTGTTAGCTAATGAATGTTTCCATGCTGAACAACGGCAACATGACAACGTTTCCATTGGTCCCTCTTCTTTAGAGAAGACCAGGAAGTGATGGATACACGGATCGTGTTCAAATCAATAGGCACGCAATGACTCTAAAGAATAATAATTACGCCACCAGACACTAGGGCTGTGCATCTTCACTGGTCTCACGATTCGATTACGATTATCCTGTCAACGATTCGATTCGGTTCGATATCCCGGTGCATCACGGTGCATCACGGTTCATACCAATGCGTTGCATCCTCAATTTTCAATATTACTGCACATGGCTTATTTTTCATCAATGCATACATGCAGTAAATACATATGAACTCTCTTTTTATTATTTAGAAAGTGCTTCAGAAATCAATAACATAAATGTCTTGACATTAATTTATAAACCAAAATAAATTAATTGTGTAGGTCTAGCCTCCGTGTGTGAAGTTGTTCTATCCTCGAAAACAAAAAGCTAATGCTTCTGCAGTCTAGCTGCAGCTTCTAGCAACGACCTTCTGTTAAGAAAGGACACTGAATGTCCTGAATGAGGCATCACACACCTTGAGTCTGAACACAGCAGACAACAGGAGTATTTACAACAGCATATACAAACTGAAATACTGCATGTGGGTGCACACTTACATTCTCTGTCTTACTGTTACACAAATCCCATGTATGAGATTAAATTAGCTTCATTAAATCTCAGTGATTAAGTGAATAATAAAGTTTCTATCGGGTCACTGTCAGCCTGTCACTCATTATTTCCAGGGAGGGGGCGGGGCTTGGAGGAACGGAGAGGAGACGGTGATCGCGGAAGCTTTTTTCCTCCTGCCTTCACAAACTTCACACACGTATATATCGTCTGAAAATTGCTAGAGGACATTCATACTCTGCAATCCAAGACTTGATTAAATCCACCAAAAACCTGACACGATTGTAACGTGATTATTTTTGAAAAACATAAATCCCTGTCTGTGTCTCTGAGCCGCAGCGACACGGAGTGATTCGGAGCGGGTCCTTCTGCTGCTGGTTCTGGACTGGTGGTGTTGTGTTGGTGGATAAAGCAGACTGCTCCGTGTTCGGTGTTGCTGTGCCGCTGTCACGTCTGCTCCCTGATCTCTGCGTCACCGACCGATTTGATATTAAAGTGACAGAAAAAACGTTATAGTAAAGCCGCGGCCGGAAAATCAGGAAGCAACGTTACTACTCTATAACCGATTATCTTCCATCACTGCATCGAGACCGAATCGTCCACGTCCGCATCGCAATGCATCGTAAAAACGATTATTTTCAACACCCCTACCAGACACACATTCAGACTAAAGGAACCAGCTGTTTGGGAAATGAGAGAAGTAGAAAGTACAGGTATTTGAGTTCAACATGTAAGAAGTAGAAAGTACAGGTATTTGAGTTCAACATGTAAGAAGTAGAAAGTACAGGTATTTGAGTTCAACATGAGAGAAGTAGAAAGTACAGGTATTTGTGTTCAACATGTGAGAAGTAGAAAGTACAGGTATTTGAGTTCAACATGAGAGAAGTAGAAAGTACAGGTATTTGAGTTCAACATGTAAGAAGTAGAAAGTACAGGTATTTGAGTTCAACATGTAAGAAGTAGAAAGTACAGGTATTTGAGTTCAACATGTGAGAAGTAGAAAGTACAGGTATTTGAGTTCAACATGTAAGAAGAAGAAAGTACAGGTATTTGAGTTCAACATGTAAGAAGTAGAAAGTACAGGTATTTGAGTTCAACATGTAAGAAGTAGAAAGTACAGGTATTTGGGTTCAACATGTAAGAAGTAGAAAGTACAGGTATTTGAGTTCAACATGTAAGAAGTAGAAAGTACAGGTATTTGAGTTCAACATGTAAGAAGTAGAAAGTACAGGTATTTGGGTTCAACATGTAAGAAGTAGAAAGTACAGGTATTTGAATTCAACATGTAAGAAGTCAAAGTAAAAAGTCGTAGTGGAGTAAAGTACTGATACCAGAAAAATGTGCTTAAGTTCAGTAACAAAGTATTTGTACTTCACTACTTCCCACCTCTGCTGGTATGTCAAAGAGAGATTAGATGTTGTGTGATAAAAGGAAGGATGAACTTTTTATAAAGTATTGAACTCCGCATCAAAGAAGCTCAACATACTGATCTGTATTCATATACCAGGCTATTTTAGACTTCTGGTTATAAACTGGAAGGTTGTTGTGTTCGCAAGCTAGTCTATTCCGTCAGAAAAAAGAGATTTTGTACGATAAAAAGAAAATGGTACTAAAAGTATTAAACAAGCTCAACAAACATAACAGGTTTTGAACAATGCCTTCAAATCTTTGTTTTTCAGGTATAAAAAATTTATCAATCATCAATTCCAAATTAAATGAGAAATTCTACAGGGAAAAGACGGAAATCTGTGCCACATCGCGTTTTTCCAATTACAATTTCAGGAAATGTGTTTATGTAGTTCATCGTTTCTCACTTGCCTCGACATGTCTGAACCGTTTTAGGCTGTAGGAGTAAAAAACGCACTAAGGGCGACCAACAACCTCTCCAACAGTGATAGGTTAGTGGGAAACAGACAGCCGACTTTCACACTATGGCAGTAATTAATCATCGAGCCCCAGAAAGCGCAGTGGGATGTCAGTCTTTTATACGCCACTCTGGAGGGTGTGAATACAACACTATACTGTAGCAATCAACATTACGCCAACAGTGGGTGTCATTCATGATATTAAACACCTCTTCTCTGCCAAGTCACAAAGGCTGGAACCCTTGAATGTGTGTCAGCTGTAGTCGACCCTTGCTGCATGACGTGGTGTGCCACATTGAAATCTTAATTAACGTCACTAAAGGTTATTTGAAGCAGCACTTCAAATACAGCTACGCTTTTATTACACACACCCTACAGTACCACTGCTTTTTACAGCTATTTTTGTCATCATAAATGCAGAAGGATCAAACCAAAAAGGTCTCGTAGTAGTCAATACTATATGCATGTAACCTTTAGAAAGCCTTCAAAAAACACCAGACAGGAATTTACGAGACACTTGAAGTTCAGCTTGTCTCCCAGAATAACCAATGTGTTTGGTGTAGTGGAAAATGTGTTCTTAATGTTAGATGGCAGAAAAAGGGAGTACAGTCCCTTTTGGAACAAAGCAAGCACAAGTCATCCGAAACGTCACTTCCTTAAAAGTGCAGTCAAAGATGCATGACATACAAACATATGCTGTGGCACCCCCTCAGGCCAATCAGAGAAATTTGGAAATGCACCAAGTCTAACAGACGGACAGCCAGATGATGAATGGACTGACTAGAGAAACAGTGGAACAGATCGGGGTCGGCTCATTCCCATCCCCCAATGTCACTGTCGGCACAAAAAGTACAATAAGTGATGTACGAAGTACTTAAACTTGTAGAGGACAAATCATATCAGTATGTAGTGTCTCTACGTGTCTCCATGCTTTAATGTTCAAAAAGCTCTTTATTTCTCTCATACTGCCTGTGCTGCAGCACCTCTTTTCACCCTCTGTCTGAAACCAGAGCCCCGTCTGCTCTGATTGGTTAGCTGGCCGGCTCTGTTGTGATTGGTCAAATGCTTAGAGATGTCCCGCCCCTTAACCTATCACGTACAATGTATTGTAAGGGTCATCCAATAGAAGCCTGGGTGTTACAAAGTGATGCAACACCCATACATTTTGGCCCGATTACTTTACAGGGTATACGCAGGAATCCTGAAGTCAAATGTAAAACCTTTTTTAAGACCCTTTCCATACATTTTAAGACCTCATCGCCACTTGGAGTTTTAACCGGTTACCTTGGCGACACACTTTACCTCACATTGACTATATACAGTATTGATTGTCCTTCCTCCTTATCTTGCAACCATTTGGACGCAGACTTGCATTTCCCCATAACGATGTTGCTTAGCAACCGGCGTAAACGGACCTTCGCACGCTATCGAGCAGTGAGCGAGCGATGTCCTGTTCAGATGACGTCAAACCCAACGGGATGCCATAAATAAACTCCACAGAATCTCACTACACACCTACGCCATGACTACATTCAGGCAAACTGTAGAATACAACCTCTCTGGACCATTCATATACTTATTGAAAACAAGCTAAATGTTCGCTAAATTGATTTATCAACTTCTAATACTTTGTACCCGCGGACACCCTGCTTTAGTATTTTGTGAATGTTAAGTGCAATAATTAATTATTAATTACATTTCAATGTTCTTTCTCCATACAGTAATGTTCAACAAATTATCAAGTTTTTTTCCCGTTATGAGGCAGCCATTATCAAGCAGCCCTAAACAACACATTGAAATCAAATCAGTAAACATTGTCATTTCTAAGAGAATGATTCAAAACCCCAAGTGAATTATTAAGCTACATCGTCAGTCACCTCAGCAGAACCTTGACAAATGAAAATGGAGCCATTTAAAACGTGAAAAGGGAACAGCAGGTCACTCCACCATCTTGTTTATCACCCTATCAAGGATTTCCAAGCATGCCTGCACTGCCTGCTCCTTTATTGGAAACCATGCAATGGTTATAAACCTCCAGCCCCTGGTCAAATCCAAAATGAAGAAAGCATCCAATTGAAATGTGACATAAACAAGACAGATTTATGTTTGCACTTAAGTAAAACGTTTTTATTACAGAAACTGGATTTGTATGCGCCTCGATTCAGTTCCCTTTCCGTCGCTTTTAAATGTTCCTTCGCTGTGCAATACATTTTCTGTATGAGTGACCAATCACAGCAGAGCCGACCAGCTAACCAATCAGAGCAGACTGGGCTCTGGTTTCAGACAGAGGGTGAAAAGAGGTGCTGCAGCACAGTAGGACTGTACCCGAATATTCGTTCGTTGGAGTACTATTCGGGTTTCAATTTCGTTATTCGGATAATAACGAATAATGGTTTTTTTGTTTTTTTTATTTATTGAAATCTCCAATATCAACGTAAGAGCTTGTGCCTCTTCGGGGGGTGCTAACACTTAACCATAAACGTTATTGTTTACTTTCTCCGCCTTTATAATGTAGATATTACTTTTTCTCCGTTAACCTCCGTCACGTTGTTTCCATAGCAACAACAACTTCCTATTAACAGCGCTAACTGTCCTTCAAAATAAAAGCATGACAATACAAAATAGGAAGCCAAGCCAAGTTACACTTGAGACATATGCAACTGCAACGAAAGTAACACACACAACGCTATATCCTTTTCTATTTCAAAGAACACAAATTGGGTTATAAACATTAACAAATAACTATAAAACAACAATACTGTAGAATAACAAAATGAATGCCTTGAATAACCCGAAATACACGCGTTGAAGCGGTTCGCTGCCGATTACTTAACCCCCCCCTCCCCCGCGGGCCGAATATTCAAATATTCGCTGCTGATTACTACCGGATATCCGGAACCCGAAATTGGTATTCGGGACAGCCCTGCAGCACAGGCAGTATGAGAAGAATAAAAAGCTTTTTGAACATCAAAGCATGGAGACATGTCACAGTAGAGACACATAATATGAACCTGAACATTTGCATGTCCTCTTTAATATATGTGTTCCATCACTTCACTGCTTTCTTCACAGGGATTGTATAAAGGCGCTTGAGTTTATCCATGAATATTTGATATGCGATTACAGTTCATTAGAATCCTCCCCGGCATTGAGGAGAAGTTAGATCTATGGCGTTTTGCCGTAACACTCATTGACTTCTTGCCTCCTCCCTGAATGTTTTTCTTCGTACGCCCACTGGCATTTATGAGTATGCTACACATTAAGCATAAGTGTCTTTAACAGTGTCCTGCCCTGTGTGCATCAAACCAATCAATCAGAAATTAAGAGTTTTGATTAATGCCTAATTACTGGGAATGATAATCAGTCAGCAATGTAACCCCTCCGTTCGGCAACCATCACACTGAGTCTGAAGGCATCTGCATGAACAGACGATTGGGTTAATAAAGAGCACGGTGATCAGTAATTGGCTAAGGGGGGAGGAGTGGTGGTGCTTCTTCAAATTACACATTCCCTTCATGTATTATACAATACACAGAGAAAGCAAATAGTGAGGTAGTTCACAGCAAAATTAGAGAAATTAAAAACAGTCGCTTTGCTTTGTCGGACCCATAAATTACCTGATTGCTAACCAGTCACGAATCCAAAGTTTTAATTAAAATACTTTTCCTTTCCAGCACACCAGTTAAGTATTGGGCCAATGTACTCTTTGTCCATAGGCAGCAGAGCGAGCATAATAATGGTTGGCCATAAGCAAAACAGCAGGTCTCATTACAGAAACACTGGCCCGGCCTCAGCTTCTGTTTGGGATAATGCAGTCCGTCTTTGTACCACCTGCCCACACACTACAGACACTTTAACTTCCTTTCTAATTACGAGGCAGGAACTAATTGTCTGCTTTGCTTGAGGAAGGAACAGATAGAGAAGACAAACAATTATTGCCCTACATACAGTATGCACAACATGACTTCCTCTTTTCCTACTTTTAAATTCAGTCCGATTCAAAGCAAACCAACATCCAGTCAAAATGGATTGCAAGTATTTCCAAATTAGAGTAATGAAGTCTCTACGAAACTTTTAATTGTGTGAACTGTTATCTGCTTCTGATAGACTTAGACATTTAGGCCAAGCTCTCCTCCATCATGTCCTCGGAGATCTCTATGACTAATTCATTATTCTAAGCCTCTTTAAGGTTGGCACTGAAACGCTGTGTGATCACGGAGAGAAGATACAACGAGTGGGGGACTTTGTTATTCGAGGGCCAATTTCCTCTGGATTTATCCGTTTTCCACCAATTGAGTCACAATTTAAAAAAGGAATTGCAATATGAAAAACAAACGCTAGCACCAGTAAATAAAAGCATGTATGGAAAATACGCTACCAAAATGTGTTTTTCAGCTTCCACCCATAGCTTTATCCGATGCTGAGCACAATCCCTGATATCAGAATGACTGTAGGAAAGATTCCACTTCTGTACCACTTGAGGAAATTCACCATGATGGCACTCTCCATTATATCAGAATGCATGCATGCACAATTATACCAGATTATCCTTTCTTTCTCAAATTGCCTACAAATAAGACGGTCTTCTACAATCCCCAAAAAGCCAAGACTTCCTCGCCCAATGGCACAACTTCAAGGTTCAAGGGTTTTTAATCCTTCCGATTGATTAGTCGGCCAGCAGCTCTCGGACTTCCCTAACTAATGTTCCCATCTGCACTCTCGCTGTTTTGTTACGAACACTCCTAACTAGGGATGTCCCGATCACCTTTTTTTGCTCCCGATCCGATTCCGATCATTTGATTTTGACAATCTGCCGATACCGATTTTTCCCGATCCGATCTTTATGCAATGCATTAAGAGAAAAAAAAGGTAACAGATAACGGCTGGTCATCCAACGCGATGAATTCAGCTATCTTGGCTGTTATTGTGTTGGCCTTTTTACTGTTCTGGGGCAGTTTCTCTTTCCTTTTGAAAGTCTCTGAAAGTGTCGGTTGTTTCAGTGCCGTTACCTGAGTGGCCGCTGTGTACTCGTCGTGTTGTTGTTGTTGTTTGTTTCTCAGGTAGCGTATTAGATTGGTCGTGTTGAACGTAGCTCTGTTCTTTCCACCACGCGGAACCTCCGCCTTGCAAACATTGCATCTGGCTGTTACACTGCCTTCGCTTTCAATTTCATAATACTTCCAAACTCCTGACATTTGCTCTGTCCCTGACTCCCGAGTCACCAGCTGAACGTAGCCTCTCGTTAGCTTGCTGCTGCTATCAGACACTGCGCCCACTCTGTTGCCAGCTTTCAGAGGAATAAGCAACCAGGTCTGAAAACAAGCCCAAAGAAAGCAACACATACATGATGTGTAATTTTAAGGATGACTTTAAGACGTGAACATGGTCATTTTTGTTTTGTAACATTAAATAAAAAATATATATATTTTATTTTAAAATCCCGATTTTTTTCTCCCGATTCCGATCTTTTGAAAATCACGTGATCGACTCCGATCCCCGATCACGTGATCGGATCGGGACATCTCTACTCCTAACCCTCTAGAGATTTTTTAAAAAGATGTTTCCAACCTTATCTGCCGAAACAAACATCCCTCACCCAACATAATGGATTTCAAACCATTGGTCGATAAGAAATAAACAAACGGACGTCAACGGCGCACGATGAATGCAAGGCTAAGTCAGGATTTAAGATATACTGAGGTCAGGAGTCCCACAAAGCACCACTCTCTCAAGAAATGTTTTAAATATTATATATGTTATACATACTGTATGTATAACTAGTTTTGAATACACGCAGATTACCATCTCAGGTCTAATGTTATTGAAGAATAGGGTGGGAATGACCAGAGACCCCACCATATGATCTTATCAAATAACTCATGATACAAAATTCAAAACATTTTGGGTTTCTAAATATTTGGTGAGTTTTGCAAAATCTATTTCCAATTTTTACTTTCTTGGTTTGATCTTATATAATAAAGTCGTCTTTAGATGTCTGATTTCTTATATATTCAGGATTACGATATACGGAGGTCAGTAGTCCCCCAAATGCACTTTACAGATTATAAATAAACCTTTACATTTAAGAGGTTTCACAGTTGGCTCATTTATCTTTTTTGTTGTTAAAATAAGATGTTCGATTAAGTCCAAAAGCCTGTGACTGTAACTCGTTTAAAAGAGCCTCACTCCTTTGAAACTTTGGGACTCATTGGAAAGTTTGATTTAAAAAAAAGACCCTTACATTAAATCATCCCTTTCAACACCTACTGTAGAGCCTACAATACCCACAATGCAACTCCATCCCAACAGTTTAATTGGAGATTAAACGTGCGATGCTAGTAGCACTAAATGCCATTCCTGTCCCAACCCAGCACTGAAATCCTGGTCCACTCGTTCGTCACATCCCGGATTGATACTGCAATGCACTTCTGACTGGCCTTCCCATCAAGCTCCTCAACAGACTGCAAATATTCCAGAACTCTGCTGCCCGGACCATCCCCCGCACCATCACCCCCATTCTCACTCAGCTACACTGGCTTCCTGTACGCTACCGTATTGACTACAAAAACCTTCTACTCACATCCGGTATAAAGCTCTCCACAACCTCCATGTACATCACGACCTCCTTCAGAAGTACACCCCCTCCCGCACCCTCCGCTCTTCCTCCGTAGGACTTCTCACCGTCCTAAGCTCTCGCCTCAAAACAATGGGTGCTCGAGCTTTCAGCTGCTCGGCTCCCAGACTCTGGAACTCGCTGCCACGACACATCCGACAGTCTGATTGCATAACAACATTCAAAACCCAACTGTTCAAACTGGCATTTTCTTTATAAACTGTACCCCGTGTCTTGTAGTCCATCTGTAGTCCATTTCCTGTTGTTCTTCTTGTTTTACCCCGGCTGACATTTCATTAAATCCATTCATTTTTATTTATTTTTTTAATTGTCCCTATACTGCCCTAAGGTGTCCTTGGGTGCTATGAAAGGCACCCCCCAAATAAAATGTATTATTATTATTATTCCCCTTTAAAAATGGTAGAACATTTATTCTCCTCAAGTTATAAAACCATCTTATTCCTCGAAATACAATACAGAGAAAATGAACTCAGTGTCCTTTAATGAAAGCCTCGACCTTGGCTGAATGCACAGCTTGACATTTACAGCTTGAATCTAAGGCTGATGGACATTTGCGGCTGATTTAATGGACAACATAAGTGCCATTACAGGTCTGCCTCACCGGAATTTAAGGTTACAAACATGCCGAAGATAATTAACCTCTAAAAGCCCTGTTTTAGTCATCGGAAGTGTTGATGTAACAGCAATTTGACAACATGGGGCTTTGTTCGCTAAAAGCCTGTGCCTGCAGATTGCACTAAACAAATACAAAACTTTTAATAGATGACACTATGAAGGCTTCTCAATGCTCTAATTTCCCCTCCTTGATTCCCCTCCTCGACTCCTATCCTCGTGTCTTAGTCCCGCCCACGGGAGATGCGAGCGGAGGAGTCGAGGAGGGGAAATTAGAGGATTGAGAAGCCTTCTCTGTGGCTTTAGTGCATACTTTTTCTAAATGCAATGAAGTCAATTCAAAGGCAGAATTGACAGTTTTGAAAGTCCTAAGAAGTAGAAACTAGCTGTTTTGCAAGATGATTACACAGCTTGAAACTAATCACCTACACTGCCATCAAGTTTGCATGAATGTGGCGCTAACGTGGCATCTTACAATACAGATGGAAACTATCATTTTCATATTCTCCAATTGGTATCTTTTCTCGTGAATGAAATGACAGCAAATCAATTCCTCTTTTTTGCTCGAGGCTCCCCAGGACTCTGCTAATTCCCACGCTTTGAGAAGCAAAAGATAAAACCAGTGCAAATTAAAAAGGGCTCGTAATGCACATCCATATGTCATGAGACGGAGGATAAAGTTATGAGCACTGCGCAGCTCATTTTGAAGCTCCCGTTTCACTTTAAGGTCCACAAAGGGGATCGCATGTATTTAAAGTACACACCGTCAACGACTTGGAAGTCAGGTTAAGAGCCAAGTTGACGTATAATATTTCAATTCACCGACATGATGACTGCTGCAGAATCTGTAAGCATGGCAGGCT
This sequence comes from Champsocephalus esox, assembly GCA_036324585.1. Lineage (NCBI taxonomy): Eukaryota > Metazoa > Chordata > Actinopteri > Perciformes > Channichthyidae > Champsocephalus > Champsocephalus esox. The sequence goes on along the minus strand of CM070486.1, from coordinate 5,854,034 downwards.
GCATCACTAATTTAACATCGCTGCTTAAGGACAGGTTTAAGTGCTACAAGTAATTCTTTATTCATCAAAGACAGCGAGTGAGAGATGTTTACTGAAACGTATGATTGAAAATCTAGCCCGTGTTAAAAAGATGTTAATAGTAGTAATAGTAGCCCGGCCCAAAGCTCGTGGCTTTCTGTCTCTTTGTGTCGCTTAAATCCTGTTTCATAGGCTTATGGTAGAATTATTATAATGTGTGTTGAACCTAATAGCATAGCAGAGACTATTATAACAGTGAGGGATTCCTTTTCTCTCAGAGCCCATGTAACCTAATAAAAGTATTGATTACACTGGGCATTGCTCATTCTGGCAGCACGCTGCGGGGCAGGAAATAAAAGGATGTTTTCATAGAGCACAGTCAAAAGTATATACCAAAGTCAAGTCAGGACAGAACCCTATATTCTATAGCTAAAAGATAAGTAAACCAATAATTAAGGCTGCTCAATTAATCATATTGTAATCGCAATTACGATATTGGCTTGCAACGATTATGAAAACAACATGATAGAAATAAAACTTTCTAAAACATTTTTTAATTTTTCTATTGGTTTTTCAGTTGAATTCTACATAAAGTTGAGGGTATTAAACTGTTAAAAACATACTGTTCAAAAATAAATGTTCAAAGTAAATGGATAATCGTTTTTAATAATCGTGATATCAATTATTGACCCAAATAATCGAGATTATGATTTTTGCCATAATCGAGCAGCCCTACCAATAATCCATTGCCATCCGGCCCATTATAGGCAGCAATGAATAATCGTAAGCTTGCTTTAAAAAAGGAAATACAAATGTAAATTGTTATAGTTCAGAACCTGCCTTATTTATACATGTATGAGATCCAATCAGCTAGATAGAGAATAATAAAATAATACCATTTATTTAGGGCACCTGTCAGGTTACATTACAACCTGTAAGGGGCGGGACATCTCTTAGCGGTTGACCAATCACAACAGAGCGGGTCAGCTAACCAATCAGAGCAGACTGGGCTCTGGTTTCAGACAGAGGGTGAAAAGACAGCAGCTTTTTTTTGTTGAGCATTAAAGCATGGAGACATGTCCCAGTAGAGACACTACATACTGATATACACCTGAACATCAGCAGGAGAGGACTCTTTAAAGTAGAGACACTACATACTGATATACACCTGAACATCAGCAGGAGAGGACTCTTTAAAGTAGAGACACTACATACTGATATACACCTGAACATCAGCAGGAGAGGACTCTTTAAAGTAGAGACACTACATACTGATATACTTTTATTTTTATTTAACCTTTATTTAACCAGATAAAAGCATTGAGATAGAATCTCATTTGCAACGCTGACCTGGCCAAGAAGGCAGCAACGTTACACATAACACATAACACAAACATATAAAATACAGAGAACATAACTAAGAAAACAAAAGATAAAAAAGCAGTCACTACATTGAGCACATTAGGACAGTACGAAATGTGCACTACTTATTACTGCAAGAGCAGCTAGTGGTAAGGACTTCAGACAACTTTAATTTAAAACATGCTATTGAGACAAGTGCCCTCAGTTTGAGGCGTGATTGAAGGTCGTTCCAAGACCAAGGACTATAATAAAAAAGACTCCTTTTCCCAGCCTCAGTCCGCACAGCAGGAACCTGGAACCGTATCCAGGCACTGGATCTGAGGTTGTAAGAGTCACAAACTGGAGCAAATCTGGCACATATGTGCAGTGGAAGCTTACCTAAAATTGCTTTATACATTAATAAAAACCAATGCTGCATCCTACGCATACTAAGTGAGGACCATCCAGTTAGGCTATACAGTTTGCAATGGTGAGTCCTATAGGGTGCATTTGATATATATCGCAGTGCAGCATGGTAGAGTGGGTCAAGTTTGGCCAAAACAGTGGGACAGGCAAATCTATAAATGGTATCACCGTAGTCCAGCTGGGACAGGAATAAGCCAGAGACCAACCTTTTACGGGATGAAGTTGAAAAACAACATTTAAGTCTGTAAAGGAAGCCAAGAGTGAATTTCAATTTCTTAGTTAGAACTTCAATATGGTGTTTGAAGTTGAGATTACTGTCCAACCAAAAACCCAGATATTTGTAGGTATCGACAAACTCAACAGAGACGCCATCAAGGGTGTCAATGGAGAAGCAAGAGGACGCTGACTTGGGAGCAAAAAGCATTGCTTTGGTTTTCTTACTGTTCAAAAGCAGTTTGGAATCAAGAAGTGCATGCTGCAGCGTGATTAAGTCAGATTTTAGATTGGAAACGGCCATATCCAGAGTAGGAGCACATGAATATACAATAGTGTCATCAGCATACATATGATAGGTAGAAAATTGCATCTGATTACAAATATTGTTTACATATAATAAAAAGAGCAAAGGCCCCAAAATAGAGCCCTGTGGAACTCCCTTCTTCAAGGTGACAGGGTCAGAGACAGTATTACCCAACCTGACGCATTGAGTACGGTCGGTTAGATAACTCTGAAACCAGCAAATGGCCTTATGACCGAAACGAGACAACATAACATTAGACATAATGTGGTGATCTACAGTGTCAAATGCTTTGGCCAGGTCTATAAACAATGCAACACATACAGATTTGTTATCCAAAGCAGCCTTAATATCGTCTAAGACTTTCAGACTGGCGGTCACAGTACTGTGCTTTGATCTGAATCCAGATTAAATAGGGTTAAGGATGTTGTATGAATTTAAAAAAAGTTTTAGCTGAGTAGAAACTAGGGCCTCAAGAATCTTTGATAACGCAGAAAGATTTGAGATAGGACGATAGTTATTTAACTCTGTGGGATCACCAGCTTTCAAGAGGGGCGATACCAGAGCTTGCTTCCACACAGCTGGCAATGTGTGAGTGGACAGGGAGAGATTAAAAATATCAGTTACTGGTTGTGCTATAATCTGAGCTGCAATTTTTAAAAAGAACGGGTCGAGGCCGTCAGGCCCGGCAGACTTTTTAGGATCAATTGAGTGCAAACCCTGTAAGACTTCAGAGACCGAGAAATAAGCTAAATCAAAAAGAGGGGAGTTCATCTCTTGACTAGGGCTGTGAGTACGACCATTTAGAGAGTCATGACTTTGCTCATCAAAAATGTGACCAGCCTTTTTTAAGTGAGCATTGAAAGCATTAGCCATACCATCTGAATCTGAAATAAAAGAGTCACTGACCTTCAGTTTTTTTGGGAAACTAGAAACCTTCTTGTTCTGAAGTGATTTAATTGTTTTCCAGAACTTAGAATGGTCATTAAAACAATCAGTGGTTAAGCTCAGTGGTTAAGCTGAACACCTGAACATCAGCAGGAGAGGACTCTTTAAAGTAGAGACACTACATACTGATATACACCTGGACATCAGCAGGAGAGGACTCTTTAAAGTAGAGACACTACATACTGATATACACCTGAACATCAGCAGGAGAGGACTCTTTAAAGTAGAGACACTACATACTGATATACACCTGAACATCAGCAGGAGAGGACTCTTTAAAGTAGAGACACTACATACTGATATACGACTGAAAATAATCATAATATTACTTAAAGCGAGAGACAAGACAAGGATGTTTTTGAAAGCATTCCCAATAAAACAGACTGAACGAGTGATTTCTTGTTCGTCACATCTCCAGTATAAAGTGATATGGGATTTGATGGGGTTCACAAATGAAAAAAGACAGCTCAAATCTCCCCAGGGCAGATTGCAATTAAAAAACATCTATGACTTAAAACTGAACGGATGTAGACGGGGTAACGTTTAATAAAAAGGGTGTCAATGTTCCAGCGTATAATTGGAAATGTAATCAGCAATGATTTCACGGGTCAGAGACGGAGTTCCGTTCGACACATTTCGGATGATTTCCTAAATCAATGGCCTGCTGGGCAAACACACACTAAAGTCTAAACAGCATTGACGGCATATATATATTGTTTTTTGATAATGTTTGCCACTTTTCGGTGTCACTTTTGTTCTGGTTTTGAATGCCAAGTGAGTTCCCCACTGTCACTTTTGAATTAAACATGACAAAGCGACAGATCTTGTTTTGTACACAACATGATAACTGAAGTCAGGCAAATCCAATGCACTCAATGTTGACCTAATTTGTGAAGCATTTTTTAAGCCTGCGTCAAAATCAATACGACTGAGATTCAGCACATGTTCAGCAGACATGCGCGCGCTACCCGAGACAGCATTATTGATTGATTTACAGGGTTATTTCAGAGACAAACACAAAACGATAAATAGAGATATGTGCTCTGGACACAAAGAGTATAATTTATTTAAATGGGAAAGCTAGCAGCTGTGAAGGTCACAGACGCATAACAACTCAATGCTTACTTGTATTTCATATATTCTATGAAATCAAATAACTAAATATTTAGATTGCACTGTCACTTTGATTCATGGTATTTTTCATTGTATTGTATTTCTAAATGTCATTTTTAAAAAAAGGTATTTATTTAGCTTTTTATCTCAATGCGTTTAAGATGTTGAAATGGGCTATATGAATGCACTCAAATATTGAAATGATCCATTCAAAGAGTCAGACTTCTGCCTTTCTAAATAAATAAAAAAATTCCATCAACAGCCTAAGAAAATCTGGATAAACCATTATTATAATTTGTGACTGGTAAATCAGATGTCTACTTCGAATTGAAACCGTCATCCATCTTCTCCGCGTATCCGTGGTCGGGTCTCGGGGTAGCAGTTCCAGCAGAGAGCCCCAAACGTTCCTTTCCCCTCATCAACCAGCTCTGACTGGGGGGTCCCAAGGCGCTCCCAGGCCAGCGAAGAGATATAATCCCTCCACCTGGTCCTAGGTCTACCCCTTGGTCTCTTCCCAGCTGGACGTGCCTGGAACACCTCCCTAGGGAGGCGCCCAGGTGGCATCCTAACTAGGTGCCCGAACCACCTCAACTGGCTCCTTTCGACGCGAAGGAGGAGCGGCTCAACTCCGAGTCCCTCCCTGATGACCGAACTTCTCACCTTATCCTTAAGAGAGACGCCAGCCACCTGGCGGAGGAAACCCATCTCGGCCACTTGTATCCGCGATCTCGTTCTTTCGGTCAGGACCCATCCTTCATGACCGTAGGTGAGGGTAGGAAGGAACATGGCCCAATAGACAGAGAGCTTTGCCTTCTGGCTCAGCTCCCTTTTCGTCACAACGAAACCATCATATATTATGTAAAAAAACAAAACAGTCCTGTGCTCTCGTAGTGAAGCAGACTGAGTAACCCGGGCTAAACTGGGATGCTTTGAGGAATGGCAGCGCTCCAACACAAACTGAAGACATGGCCACACTACGGACCAAACTGCTGTGTTTATTTACGACGACTTCAAAAGCCGGAGCGCTCTGTACTAAAGAGAAGAAGCTGTCACTCAGACGGAGAAATGCCGACATCATGTTCAGAGGATTGAATAAAAGGATCTGACAGCTACATCTGACATCCGGAGGCAGGTAAACAGGTAAAACATCCATCATAGCTCTCAATACAAACATCACAATTTGTTGCCTTTCACTGTCCTTGCAGATCCAGAGACATGACTTTGAAATCTAGAACTTAGCATCGAGTTGCAGCTAGCATTTTATTAAATACATTATTCTGCAAGTGATTGTCCTGATACATCTAGATTAAATAGTTAAATCACATATAGCTTCTCCTAAAGCCAAAGAGGACGTCATGAAATTGTTTGCTTTGTCCAAAGAAAGTCTGCTCACTACTCCCTAGTAATAAAAATGTACGCTCGTTTCTTTCTGCTGCTTTATTTCTAATGATTAGTTTTTAGCCCCAACAGCGTTGAAGCAATTAATCAGACGGTCCCCCGGAGCCCCAAAAGTCTTAATAAAACTTCATTTGTGTTGCAAAAGCGATTTGTTTTTTGATTGGGTCGCCGGGATATATTTAAACTTTCAAGCATATGATTTAATTAAATATGCCCTATTATGCAAAGCATGTAAAAATGTCACAGTCCAGGCACAAAATACAAATATGAACCTGAAAATGATTACATTACATGTTAGACGCTTTTATCCAAAGCGACTTACGCACTCAATACTGAGGGCAACCCCCACAGGGGCAATGTGGGGTGAAGTGACTCAGGTACACAACGACCTGCTGACTGCAGTGGGGTTTGAACCTGTGCCCCCTGATCCCTACGCACAACCCACTGCGCCTCATGTGAGCATGAATGTCCTCTTGAAGGATTAACCGCTTTCATTTTGACAAAATAAAAACATCGACCAAAAGGGCCAACATTTCGTTTTTAAACATTGGTATCGGCCCAGAAATACGCAAGCATGCCTAAATTCCAGCTCTTCCTTTTCAAAAATATGTGTGAATATAATCTGTATATCTAAATATGAGTGACACAGTCAGTTGATTCATCGCAGTGTTTGCACACTGCGTTGACACGACTTGTTGTGTTAAAGCCTCAGCCACCCACTCCACTACAAGACTAGAGGGGAAGATTTGTTTCCAGTCCACAGCTTGTATTTACAGTAAACTAAACATGATGTGACACGACATTGGAAAATGTCACAAACTACCTCCGTAGGAATAACTGTCAGAGCCAGGACTAATCTACAGGAACGTGCAGCTTGTTCCGATGCACTTCCACAGGCTGACGTGAGAAACAGTGGTGAACTTTGAGAGCTGGAGCCAGACTCGCTGAACTGCAGCAGGGAAAGCAATCCGGCTGCCGAAAACAATATCGTGCCGAGAAAGATTTAAGAGTTGGCCGATTGTAGAGGAGGCTTTCCAGCGTTCTTGTCTGAGTCCTTTAGCAGATTTGTAGCACCGGGAAATCAGTGTGGGAAGGAGAGGAGATACTGAAAAGATGCGCTGAAAGCTTAAACTCTGGCTGTATTTCTTCCGTTTCCACGGCACCCATCGCACACAAATCCTTCATCTGGAAACGGAGCACTGGGAAAAGTTGCGGATATGCAGAGAAGCAGACGGGAGACCCCTGTGGAAAATGTTTTATACCTTTCAGCTGTTATAGTCTGGCAACCATTACACACCGTATGTCAAACCAATCCTTAACACAGATTAGTACCTCGTGGGAAGCTGTGGCGCAGTGGGTTGTGCGTTGGTGTTGGGGTCAGGGGGCCACAGGTTCAAACCCCACTGCAGTCAGCATGTGTCCCTGAGAGACTTCACCTCAAAGTGCTCCTGTGGGGGTTGCCCTCAGTGTTGAGTACGTTAGTCGCTCTGGATGAAAAGCGTCCAACATGTGATGTCATGTATAAAGCTGTTACAGGATGGGGTTAGGAGGAGTGTGGCGAGGGAGGAGGTGTCACCAGAGGCCGACAATACCAGAAGAGTGTAGCGAGGGAATGAGTGAGCATTTTAGCACAATGGTTTCTAAAAGGTGTTTTTGGTTAGATGCCTGAAATGTACACGTTTTGTTCTACGCCACAACATTGGTCGTTAAATACTGCACTTTTAAATGTCTGACGCTTTTACAGTCCTCAAAAACAAGTGACCAAATGAGACTCTCAATGGCATCACGGTAAACATGAACTGCCTTTGACATAGCGGTGGTGTTGCGAAGTCATGTGACCTTCATTTACTTTGTTCACAGCCTAGCATTAGCTATTTACTTCTGGCAATACATTGCATTTATGCTTCAACTATTATTAAAGTGGTGTATTTTCCACAATATATCAAAATCCCATTGAGGTAGAGCTTGAGATGCTTACTTTGGTGATGGCCTAAACACACACGTTATCACTGCAATCACAATACTAAACTCAACTTACAATATTATTCCGTTTTTTTTTGTTTTGTTTTTTAAATACGATTTTGAGTATTACACTATGTTTGTATATCGTCACCTGTTTTTCAGTTGCAAATTAAGCTGGTTGTCAACATCTGTTCAATTGGTTATTTATCTTATTACTGTGTTCTTTCTACATTTTAGTTTTCAGAAACTTCTTTCCAATCCTGCTGAAACCATCCAAAAGAACCGCACCATCAGCACCTTACTTGCATGTACAACATGTACCATCGAGTACCGTTTGTCTATATTTATAGACATTTTTAGAAATGTTTATTGATTGGGATAAACCCCTTGAGATGCACCATCTCGTTTTCAAGGGGGTCCCGACAACAGCAACGACTTACAGACATAAACAAAAAGACAAAAAGCGAAACATGACACACAAGACAAACCACGTACAGTGTTAAGTGAAATGCAAGCAATGCATACAATCATTACAATTTGAGACAGTCGAGCAAATCAGTTTCATCAATATCAGTTTCATTAATATCAGTTATAACAAGTGCAGACCAGCTGAGAGTGAGATGATGATGCATGTTTAAACAAACCCAGTGATGACAGAGGTCTAACAGCAGCAGGTCAAGTGCTCCAGTCTGTGGGGCTTTGAACGTGAACGCTCTTCTGCCAAGAGGGGACGGAGAAATAAACCTGGACAGAATGTCTAACTTGATGATTTGATGAGTAGGGTACGAAACACTGCTTTAAATAAGGGGGATAGTTAAGATACATGCATTTAAATATCAGCTGGAGCCAATGCGTGTGTCTTCTTACATTTAAAGAATATATATATATATATATATATATATATATATATATATATATATATATATATATATAAGGTGCATGGATAAAATGTCACTTCCAATGTTCAAATTTGAATTCCTCTTAGAGAAATGAAGGAGGCCACCTACCGTACAGTGTGTAACATTTTCTTCATTCAGAAATGTCATTCCTTTCAGTTGTAAGGGGAGAAAGCTTATTAAGAGACAGGAAACGCCATTTCAATGAAAAGGCCGCCAGAATTACAGAAAAGGATGACACTGTTGAAGAAAGCCCAACTGACCACAGAGCGAACATGTTTTCCCAGAAGCGGTTCCTCTTGAGATTTGATAAATATATATTACTCAACCCCTTTTAGCAGGTTTTCCTACAACACAAATGTTGAATCTAGCTGGTAAAAACGTTTAGCTAGTCTGACTCACAGTACCACAGGCAGTGGAGAAAGCAATTTCAAATAAAAGGCACAGTCTGAGAGGTGTTGTGCGTGACAACTGATTTCATACCACACATATGCGATGGCTTTATGTAGAAGACGGATTGCTTCCCTGCTGAGCAAAGTTACAGAGCTGGAAGACGCCGGCCGTGCAATTATGAAAAGTGCTTGCATCCCCTTCTCTCCTCCAGAGAAGCAGCAGAATGATTTGCAGTTAGGAAATGTCCTGAAGATAGCTCGGGTGTAGACAACACTTCAACTTGTTCTTCTGAAAAGTTTGGAAATATCAAGTTTTACATCAAAAAGTTTCTTCAATAGACTTGCTCAGATTCTCCATATAATATATATATTATATATATATATATATATATCGCAATGTCAGTTTTTTCCAATATCGTGCAGCCCTACCTCCCGCTTCTATTTGCTAGGGCTACAACATATTGTACGTGATAGACATGTCCCGGTCCTTAGCCTAAGCGGTTGACCAATCACAACAGAGCTAGCCAGCTAACCGATCTGAACATTAAAGCACGTAAACATATCACAGCAGAGGCACTAAAAACAAATATGAACCCTCGAATCAGCATAACATGGTGCCTTTAAATGAATAGTTCGCACAAGCAGTCTAAATATTCGGTACAATGTTGGCAAACTCTACAATCGCAAGCCAAGCAGGTGGTGGAGATCACTTTGTATACTTCACAGAAAGTAGCAGATGGGTTGCATGTATGTATTCAGGAACTGTTTAAATTAGTGGTGCACGATAATTATCGGTCCGATATTAGGAATTATGACGTCATTCCGATAAACCCGATAAAAGTATTAATAGCTCCGATAATATACAATATATTTTTTGAGTAAAAAATCATTTAAAAAGTACTGCGGTGTGGGTGGATTGGGATGAGGGGCGCTTGTTTTTCACTCGGCTCCTCCCGTGTTGCCAGTACTGTGGTATTAGTGGTTTAGGAAGAGGGGAGTTCTTCACAAATCCAGCGCTCCCTAACTCGTGCCTGGCTGTGACGTAAATGGTGTGCGGCCGTGAAGCCAGGACAGTAAACAAACATGTCGTCGGTAGTATGGGACTATTTCAAAGTTTCAGAGTTAGATAGTTCGCTTGCTGTTTGTATTAACACATGCAGAAGTTCCACGAGGAGAGAAGAAGGCAACGAGCGATAATACTTCCAACCTGATCAGTCACCTGAAACATCGCCATCGCTACGATGGTGTGTTCAAAGCGTACGAAGACGCCGGCGCTGCTAAACTAGCGGCGAATCCAAAGCCAGCTGCAAAGGCACCGGGGCTTTCACCTCTCCACGAGGCTTTTGAAAAAGGCAAGACGTTGCCAGAGTAATGCCAGGTAATAGTTGCTTCCATTTCTTAATATGGACCACTCATTGTTCAGGGAAACACATCGACATTGACTGATTGACTCAATTATATTTATTTGGGGAAATAAATATGGTCACTTTGAAGAGTCCAAACTGTTCTTGGCTTTGCTTTGTTCATAGTAGTAATGCTCATGTCATCTGCTCACTACTAGTCTTTTTTTTACCACCAGTTATCGGTATCGGTTTAAAAAAAACAATATCGTGCATCCCTAGTTTAAATATAACCCATACCTAAGAAAGTTGTCTGGGACACAAGATCAAGTGTTTGAGCGGCGCTGCTCGGAGCCTCGACTAAGGCAGGGAAGGTCTTGTCTCACGAGGTCTTCTCAGACGTGAGATAAATGGCAAACGGCCGTCTGCTGCTGAGGATGCAAGCCGATCCATGAAGTCAAGAACCTTTGATGCAGATTTGATTTACTGCTTAATCTACTCTCCTAAGACGCGGGGCTTTTACGTCGATTGAAAACTAGTCATGTCTCGCACAAAAACCCAAACAAGCGTGCTTTCACAAATATTGCAATATTCTGACATAAAGGTCTTCCAAGAAAAGGGGGCAATGCATTCTAAAAAGAAGTCTACTCCTTTCAGCAGGAGCTACTAAGAAGCCCTGGAGCTCTTGGTAGAGGTCCCTCACATCACGCTACATCTGAGGAAACCAGCGCTTCACAAAAGGGTCCTTTCACTGCTGTTGAAGGACAACATCCTTAGAAAGCACGCCACAAGAACAAGATTATAGCTTCAAGGGATTCAAGTTTAGCTGGGCTTCAAAGACTGCTTCATACAATTAAAACGGAAAACCAGCATTGGCCTTTTTCAATTACATAGAGAAAAAAATAATAAAAACACATGGAAAGGCCCACCTTGAAAATCTGTAATTGCAGAACAAGGCTGTGAGCGAAAGAAAGCCCCCCCCCCGTCTTTCCAGTAACAGCTTCTTAATGTTTGCAGGAGGTGGCTGTCTGATGCTCAGAGTGCACAGATTGGTTTTAGCCTTGAGCCCATCTGTCATTTGAAATAAAAAATAAAAATCCATTTGCAGTAGGTTGCCGTGCTGCAAACAGGTTTCTTTTTACTTTATTACACAGACAGTAAATGCCACCAAAATGCTTGTCCCTTAAGCATGCTTCGTGATCACAAACAAATATGAAAGATGTACGAGAAACAACGTGGCACGCTTTCTCTGGGACTAAAAAGGCATTTCATTTCTACCTTGGCTCTATCGTCAGCCGACATGGAGTATCAGTCCATTGTTACGCTTTCGTCCATTGATGACACCCAACGGTACCTCGGGATCAACCCTACCTCCTCTGCAGCCCTGCCTCACCCACACGCACTGCCTGCCTGGAGGAGATACAGGCGTGGATGAAGCAACACTTCCTGAAGCTCAACAGCTCCAAGACCGAAGCCATTATAGTTGGCACCCCACACCAGGTTCGGTCATCCACCACCACCACCTTCTCCGGCCAGGACATTCCCCTCTCCTCAACGGTCACCAACCTGAAAATGGACGCCCATCTGACCTTTGAGGCTCACATTAACCAGCAGTGCAAGAACTCCTTCCATCACCTCAGGAACATCGCCAAACTCCGCCCCACACTCACTCAGACGCCGAAAAGCTAGACCACGCCTTTGTCTCCTCCAGGCTGGACTACTGCAATGCACTCCTCACCTCGATGCCTAACAAGCTCCAGTACATTCAGAACAGCGCTGCTAGGGTCCTGATGAGGGTGTGCAAATACGATCACATCACCCCCATCTTTAAAGCACTACACTGGCTCCCCGTGGAACTGAGGATCGAATTCAAGGTCTCCGAATTCAAGGTCATGGAACTGCCCTTCCCTACCTCAAGGAACTCCCCATACATCCTTGCGGACCACCCGCTCCAGCAACTTCCTCAAACCCCCCAGGACTAAGCTCCGTACTATGGGAGACCGGGCCTTCTGCACCACAGACCGTGGAGGCTTTTAAAAAAGGCCTCAAAACCCATCTTTTCAATCGAGCCTTTCCCTAGACTGTGTATTTATTACCACCCTTTTATTTTTATTGGTAATTCTACCGTGTTGTGTAATGTTTTTATACTGTTCATGCTCACTGCTTGTAGCACTTTGGGATTTGAAGTCAAATATGAAGTGCTTTATAAATGAAACCCATTATTATTTGCGTTCTTAGGGGGACAAAAGGTTTCTGGAGAGGCTTGTACTGGGCGGTGTAATAATGAAACCTCTTCAAACACAGCGACACAGCAAAGGCTTCGTTTCGCCACATGTAAATCAATTAGTGGAGAACATGAGAGGTGGGTTTTCACACTGCCGCTTTGTCTGCTCTCTGGCCAGTGTCTCTAACTCTCAGAGATAGAGCTGCTGCTGCTGCTGCTGCTGGGAAAGCTGCCAAAAACATACAAACCATGACTGGGCAAACACGGCTCCACAGGCCCCGTTACTCTGCAGATACCTCGGAGCAATCGGGGCCGTTCAATCACAACATTTGACACACCGACCTCCATGTAACACTGTTAGTCATGATCCAGGGGGAACAATTCATCGAAATCGCATTATAGGAATAATAAAATTGCTGGAGGCGAGTAAATATAAGTGCAGATCAGTCTTAAGCAATCACAACATGGTCATTCTAAATATATCCCTCAATGATCCCTAACCCAATCCCTCACATTGTGAATAATATTACAATATCTGTGAAAATGTCCAAATCGTGCAGCCGCCATCATAATGTATCCGATACATTTATCCGGACTCACAAAGATGATATTCTCTCAACATGTCGGCTCCATGCTTTCACCCAGGAAACACTTTGGCTAAGGTGGTAATCTACCCAGGACTCATAATCAATTGCCAATTATGGCCTCTGAGCTGCTACCCAGAGAGTTAAGAGCTGCAACCATTACTGGATTGATGTATTAGTCCGACAGAAGTCCAATCAGCAGCGTCTTCCACTGATCTTAAAGTCATTGAAGTCATTTTTCAAGCTGCTCGAATGTCAATTCGTAGCTGGCTTAATTGTACATCCGTGTGTCTGGCTGTTGGCGAATCAAGACCTTTCAAGATGTCACCTTGGGTTTTCTAGGAAACCATGATGGGTCTTTTTCAAGTTTTTTTGTTAAGTTAGAAATCCAAAGTATGGCTTAAGTATTTGTGTGAGTCAATGTCCGCCACCATTCCCATTAAAGAGTTTGATTATTTTCTAGGATAACCTTTTGCCATGACACAGAATTTAGCAAAATGTCAACGGGATGTGTTGAAATGTATGTTCTTGTTTTTGTCTGAAACCCAAAGATATTCACAATGATATGATACAAAACAAAAACAATTCTTTAAATCTGATTACAGAGTTTTCTGACATGAAACATTTTCTCATCCATTAAACCAGTTATTGGTTGGTTGGCCATTTTGTTTGTCAATCAAGGAATCCATTAGTCGACTACTCATCGTAGCTCTGGAGGAGATGAATGAGTATAAAACTATAATTAATATGAAATTGGCGGGAAAAGGACTGGGTACTAAAGCTTCGACACTTTCTCGGCACCAAAGAAATGGAGTATCGTACCATAAGCTGCAAAGAAATGATTGATAACATGTGTACCGCTTCCAGTGAGCTTAAAAGCGTTTTCAATGAATATTAAGAAATGTTTCTGCACAGCTGCTTCAGATAAGGCAGCATTATAAAAGTTTGCCTTTTATCAGCATATATCAAAGTATGGTGCTGCCTACTAAAACAAACTTTAAAAAAAAACATATGCCCTATGTTATATCCAGTTTTGAGGTCTTAATTGTTGAACATGTGAAACATGGACCCGTCTTGGCACAAGGAAGAACAAGGACACTCAGACGCTCTAATCAACAAACAGGCCTATATATATCTGAAGTGTCCTTGAGGAAAAGCCTTAATCCCGATCGGCTCCAGGAATGCTGCTCTGCTCCTGACCTCTGACCTTCACATGGAGGAGAAAGGTTCATAAAGAGAGGCGGATTTCCCTCAAGGCATCAATAAAGCGTCCCATTTCAGCTGAGGTATTGCTCCAGCCCTGCCCGAGATCATATAGAGACAATCACTACGGCGTCTTGATAACGAATCCCTGAGAGACTTGTATTTAATCATCCCTGGAGAAAACCAAATCACTCACCTGTTTACAACGAGAGCCCAATATGTATGAACATATACATTTGAGGTGAGAAAAATGAAGAATAATAGATGCATTACAGTGCAGTGTTCTCCCCAGAGCAGCCGTTAAGTCCATGATATTGCTTTTTCTCACCTGGGGATTTGTCTGCGTCGCTGCTCATCCGGCAGGTCGGCTGCATTTCCCTTTAGATGCTCGTTTACTTTGCTTAAGGACAGGACGCTTTGAACTGCGAGGCTGAGTGCAGCGGGGCCTAAGCAGCAGCTAATCAAGTGTGAGCAAGTCAGAATGCAATGCAACAATGCAAATGTTTCCCCTTTGGTCTCACCTGGAGAGCAGCAGCTGCCTGGAGTCAGTGCAGAGGGCAGGGTGTTTTACTGATGCAGGACAGGAGAAGGAATGCCGTTCAGATGGGGCGCTGAATTAGACTTTTAACCAATTAACTGTTATTTTTGCAGGATTATTGTGAATGTATGATCCTACTCTGTCAATTGTATGTTTATTAAACATGGGAATAAGATAATGGTTGCTGTTGGAATTTGAAAATCTTGGCTTTCTTGCGATGATAATAATAAGGGTTTAAGGCAAACTCAAACTCATCACAGGCCACATTCGAATTATGGTTGCACTTAAAAGAGCAGGTTGTAACTTTAAGACTATATAAAAAGACATATATAGATATTTAATATATATAAAATAATGTATTATATTACATTATTGCCTCTGCATTGGATTATTATCGGATAGGGTAATAACTTCATATTTAACTACATGTGAAAGCAGAAGATAGGGCAAATAATTGGAAGTCTCTTCAGTGAGAATGTCACAAAATGATTGAAAAAGAAAAGCCAAATTCTGGAAAAAATATATTTTGAGAAAGAAGGCATATTTGAGATGCATTGTGGGACATGTAGTTTATGGGCAACGTGCTTCTGTAAATCGGCATGTAACCGTATAATAAAGGTATTATATTCTTTGCAAGCTCTTGTGGGGCCGCAGAAAATGAAGTCGCGGGCCGGATTTGGCCCCCGGGCCTTGAGTTTGACACCCCTGGTTTAAGGTATACAATTTAGTAAATTGTGTTTAAAAGGACATGAACAAGCTCTGAAGAAGTTACTTAATTGTAAATGTGACTTCCCTAAAGTCAAAAACATATCACTCGATACCAAAATCACCTACATTCATAAATACCATTTCCTCAGCTGGAAACGTTTGTGAAATTAATTTAATTTAAACATTTGGAAATTGGCTAGCAGGCTTTTCTAAATAAATGACCACAAAGGGAGTGAACGTGGACATGTTGGTGCGTGTAACCCCGTTTGAAAGACGGTTGCAGCCGTCTGCAGCACTAAGTGTGTGTGCGCGCCTTCCTATTTGCGTGGGACTGGAGCTCTCCGAGGCCAAGATCCTCTGAAGCCTCCTCGGAGGCAGCCGGCCATGCGCCAAATCTGTTACTGCAATTACTTCTGACAGCAGCGCCTGCGTGGCCCAGGAAGGGACGAAGAGACACTGACCACGAGCGTAAGCTGCATGTGTGTAGTCAAGAGTTTCCTGCGCACACTTTGGTGAAACCATCAAGGAGAGTATACTCCTTAGTGCACACGTAGGCGTTCCTCTTGTGCCGTAATGAAATTGAGGCAAGGGAAGACTTGGTGGAAACGAGTAGGAGAGGGGACGTATTGTGCGAAACGCCTGAAAGGGTGGTTATGCAGTGAACATGGAGAAAGATATTGGCACGGAGAGATCAGCCCTGCTAAAAGTCATACTCTGCGTACTGCTGAGTGCTGGAGCATCAATATAAAAAGGAGTTGGATATTAAAGCAGGATTAGTGTTTGGGAATTCATAGATCACTGGGTCATGTCAGGAAATCATCTTTTGGATGTCGTACACTTTGCAATTGTAAGTAGGACACACTGTGTTAGAGCGCACCCACACACACACACACACACACACACACACACACACACACACACACACACACACACACACACACACACACACACACACACACACACACACACACACACACAACACACACACACACACACACACACACAACACACACACACACACACACACACACACACACACACACACACACACACACACACACACACACACACACACACACACACACACACACACACACACACACACACACACACACACACACACACACACACACACACACACACACACTTGTGTAATATGTTGTGAGTCTGTGGTTCTCACATGTGAGCAACTGTCACATGATGTGCTGTGAGTGTTTCAGCCCCGATCTTATCCATCTCTGCAAAATGCATATTCATGTTTGCTTCTCGAGTGCACACTGAGCCTGCCTGCTGGACTGGGAGTTGTGGCTGCAGTATACGGTGGATGCTGGTAGGGCTGATGGTCATTTATAATGAGCTTGCAAGTCATTTTTTAATAACCTTAAAGAAGAAAACGTGCCAAAAAAATGCCAAAACATTCCTGCAGGGACTTGCACTCTTGCTTAGACCCGTTCCAAAATGTGTAATAGGATTGGGTGCGTGTGCTTGTGCGTGTGCTTGTGCGTGCGTGTGGTCCATCTTCCAGAAAATTACCAATCAGGACAGCAGCCACCTCTGCAGTTGCATGTTGCAGAAATGTGGCACCATCACTTTTCTATGCAACACAATTAAGATCCTGGCAGCTTACTGAAGGAGGAAGAGGATGAAGAGGAGGAAAAGGGTTCCTACTCACCACATGAAAGCGCCACCACACACACGAGGAGAGTCCATCTGCAGTCCCGTGCACCTGACATGGTAGAAATCCCAGCTGGAGGATGTTTAATCCCAGTTGTCCCAGTAGCCGGCGGGGGATAAATCACCGTCTGCAGGTGTGAGCCTCCAGGCGATGCTGGTGCAGTTCTTCCGAGGCTCTTAAGTTGGATAATGCGGAATGAAATATATGTATACGCACGAGTATTTGAGCCTGTCGAGGTCTTCACAAATGTGATTGTCCAGCTACAGTCTTTACTGTGTCTTAACGAGCAGGAGAGCTGAACAAAAAAGGCTCGGCCAACCCGCGTCTTCTCCGGGCGAAACAGAGCGGTTTCTCCACATGGGAGAAGAAAGTTCCAAGTATCCTGCTGCGAATTGGACAACTGGGGAAAGAGATGAGACACAGTGGTCCTGAAACGGATCAAAGTCCTTGCGCAAAACCCGATGAGTGTCCCCAAAAAATCATAAATCAATGGACATCAGTTGAGCGATGACGCGCGAAACACAGGAATCCTGCCTCAAAAAGGCTCGATTGGAGTAAATAATGACAAGCAAATAGGAAAGAGAAATATGATTAGTCTGTGTGATAGTCATTCTTCAATTAGGAATTCCAAAACATGTGATTTCCTTGCGCTAATCATGGACACGGTTGGAGAGGAGGGCGAAAAAGGCATCCGCAGCGCTGTGATTCGGCTGTCACTGACTTCATTTAAAATCCCCAGCTGAGAAACAAGTGGGAATACATGCTGAGCTGTAACCGGGGAAATTGCACCTTGAAAGAAGCCGGAGAGGTCCGGGTTAGCGGCTCACACACTCCAAAACATATCCCGGTTTTCCAGGAGTTCACCTACCGCAGCGGGTTGCGACAGTCCCTCAGATGGGAATCACCAGAGCGCCAATATCCACAAAGTCCTCCTACTTTCTTGTTCCGCGTTACTTTGTGGTGTCAAGCCGGAGAACCGGAGCGCAGCATCGTCGCTGACCGGGAGTCTGAAACAAAGCCAAGTCCCAAAAAACTCTCCGGTTCTGTGCGTTTTCAAATCCAAACGATCCGCCTAACTGCTGCACCTGTGTGCGGGGTTTGCGGTGCGCACAGAGCGCTGTCTGTCTCTGTCCTGTCCCTGTCTCTCTGAATGTCTGTCTGTCCACAGCTGTCTGTCCGGTGTTTTAACTCCGCTCCAAACTAAACGTGCTCACCTTAAAATGTACAGAGCTGCAGCTCGCCCCCGTGAAGACAGCTGCAATAGAAAGACCCATTTCCGGTAATTATTTTCAAAATAAAATCTAGTAAAATAAATCTACTTGTCGGCTCAACATTGTTATTTTGAGTAATGTAAAGTGCCATCAATGTTATTTTCATTAGTTAATATGGTTAATGGATATTTTCTTGATATAACTATTTTAATTACAATTGTTATTAAGATAGTAGACATGATTATTATTGCTGTTGGTAGAAGTGTTTGAGTTTAGAAGTTAACAAACTGCTTTTTATAAATGCCGAACAAACAGCTTATTGTAAGGCTTGCACAAACACATAATGCAATGAATGTAAATATGAAATCCAAAGCAAAACATATGATGATGCAGGCGTTAAGAGGCGGCTGTGGCTCAGTGCTTAGTGTGCTGGACTTCGAATCAGGGGGTAAGTTCGAGTCCCACTGCAGTCAGCATGTCCCTGGGAAAGACACTTCACCCTTTGCTCCTGTGCGGATTGCCCACAGTACTGAATGTATGTAAGTCGCTTTGGATAAAAGCGTCTAACAAATGGCATTTAATTAAGAGATACTTTTAATATTAAGTTCAAGATAGATCCTTAACTATCCCTTTATCATGACTAATGGCATCCATACGTTGAAGAGACTCGCTATACTTGAAAAACATTTGTTTGCAGGTTTGTTGTGAGGCCTCAGCTGTTGCTGTGACCAGGCAGTTCTCTGGCTCTGAGATGTCTTTAAGTTTCAATTATTAAGTTTCCACGTTTTTATTTTTAAGGAAACAGGGCTAACATCCGGTCTACTCCATATTAGGAGTGTCTAACTTGACGCAGCTCAAACCGGGCATCACAGACAAAAAATAATCACGTGTCTTACACCCCCCCCCCTCCTCCTCCTCCTCCTCCTCCTCCTCCTCCTCCTCCTCCTCCTCCTCCTCCTCCTCCTCCTCATCATCATCATCATCAGACAGAGAAATAAAAGAGCTTCTTCACTCCTGTTGGTTTGGCAATAAGATCATCTGTATTTCTAGTTGAATATGAAAAGGAGACTTTTAATTATTAGGCAGTAGAGCTTTCTCCCAGTTGACCTGACACACATGCAATTCTTGACATTAGAATAGTTGTATCCTATTTAGTTTTATATTTGATCTGCTTAAAGGTGGGGTAGGTCATTTTGGAGAAACCAGCTTGAGTGCGTTAGAACTTTGAAAATACACAACTGGAAAAAATGTGCCCCTCCTCCAACACACACGAACGTGCACATGGCCAATGAGGGCACGAGATAAGTTTGTGCACCACGGCTTCCACAGAAGAAATATTTGTAATGTATTTATTGTCAAAGCATTTAATGTATTCATTGCTATCGGGATGTTAAGAGCATTCCATGGAATATAACAAGTGTTTCTGAAATATATGACACCTTTAAAGCCATTCTCAGACATGGAATAGATGCTGTTTCTGGCTCCGTCCATTATTTAAATGTCTCATAATGCCATGAACAACAGCACCCCAGGTTTTAGTGCATCTGGGGACATACGTTTGCATCACTCTCTCCTGTCTTCTCTCTAATGGCGCCATCTGATAGCGACCAAAAATGTGATGTAAAAACAACCTTTCTCGAGTTGAGAGCATATGTTGTGTTTCCAGTTCTTCCTCTAATACCAACAAGTAAAAACGTAGCACTTAACAACAGTGTTTATCGGGAGATAGCAGCATCTCCTAGTTTATAACGGAGACAACGGCAATTTATAACCATACATAAAAGATAACTGAACAATGTGACAGTAGGGGCCTCTGCTGGAATTGGCTAAATGAATAATAGATCAATAATTGGTCCTATGAATATGGCATACTAAACTTCACTCTCAGCTTTCTGTGGAAGGCTGTAACAAAGCATAATACACATCTAAATCAGTTGAAGTTCCCATGGCAGTTTGCTTTAGATATTAAATACCGTCCTTGTAGCCTGTCTGCTGCACAAAGATGCAGAGCTGATTGTTTTTTTTAATAACCTGTTGCAGGAAGACGCTAACAGGCACACTTAGTCTGTGCCTAAGACTAACCAACAGCAGCTTTCTCTGCTTAAGAAGCTAATCTATCAGGACCACTTAGGCAAATCGTTCCTGTTAGAACACCTGGGCAGTCGGCAGCAGCAGCAGGCAACGGGCAGAAAGAGGCAACAGGCAGAAAGAGGCACCAGGCAGAGACTCAGAAGAAGACAGTCAGAAAAAAAAGTACAAACTTCCGTGTTTAAACATAGTCTGGTAAAAGTAGAAGTACTGACTAAACTTCTTTAATCAAGTGAAAGTAAAGAGGCTTTGAAATGTACTTCAGTAAAAAGTACCCATAGCTATCAGCTGTTTTAAAGAGTACCTGACCTCCCTTTATATGAATAGAACAATAATGTCATTGTTAGCTAATGAATGTTTCCATGGTGACCAACGGCAACATGACAACGTTTCCATTGGTCCCTCTTCTTTAGAGAAGACCAGGAAGTGATGGATACACGGATCGTGTTCAAATCAATAGGCACGCAATGACTCTGAAAGAAAATGACCACGCACCAACACACATTCAGACTAAAGGAACCAGCTGTTTGGGAAATGAGAGAAGTAGAAAGTACAGGTATTTGAGTTCAACATGTAAGAAGTAGAAAGTACAGGTATTTGTGTTCAACATGTAAGAAGTAGAAAGTACAGGTATTTGAGTTCAACATGTAAGAAGTAGAAAGTACAGATATTTGTGTTCAACATGTAAGAAGTAGAAAGTACAGGTATTTGTGTTCAACATGTGAGAAGTAGAAAGTACAGGTATTTGAGTTCAACATGTAAGAAGTAGAAAGTACAGGTATTTGAGTTCAACATGTAAGAAGTAGAAAGTACAGGTATTTGTGTTCAACATGTAAGAAGTAGAAAGTACAGGTATTTGGGTTCAACATGTAAGAAGTAGAAAGTACAGGTATTTGTGTTCAACATGTAAGAAGTCAAAGTACAGGTATTTGGGTTCAACATGTGAGAAGTAGAAAGTACAGGTATTTGAGTTCAACATGTAAGAAGTAGAAAGTACAGGTATTTGTGTTCAACATGTGAGAAGTAGAACGTTTAGGTATTTGAGTTCAACATGTAAGAAGTAGAAAGTACAGGTATTTGAGTTCAACATGTAAGAAGTAGAAAGTACAGGTATTTGTGTTCAACATGTGAGAAGTAGAAAGTACAGGTATTTGAGTTCAACATGTAAGAAGTAGAAAGTACAGGTATTTGGGTTCAACATGTAAGAAGTAGAAAGTACAGGTATTTGTGTTCAACATGTGAGAAGTAGAAAGTACAGGTATTTGAGTTCAACATGTAAGAAGTAGAAAGTACAGGTATTTGGGTTCAACATGTAAGAAGTAGAAAGTACAGGTATTTGTGTTCAACATGTAATAAGTAGAAAGTACAGGTATTTGGGTTCAACATGTAAGAAGTAGAAAGTACAGGTATTTGTGTTCAACATGTAAGAAGTCCAAAGTACAGGTATTTGGGTTCAACATGTGAGAAGTAGAAAGTACAGGTATTTGAGTTCAACATGTAAGAAGTAGAAAGTACAGGTATTTGGGTTCAACATGTAAGAAGTAGAAAGTACAGGTATTTGAGTTCAACATGTAAGAAGTAGAAAGTACAGGTATTTGGGTTCAACATGTAAGAAGTAGAAAGTACAGGTATTTGTGTTCAACATGTGAGAAGTAGAAAGTACAGGTATTTGGGTTCAACATGTAAGAAGTAGAAAGTACAGGTATTTGTGTTCAACATGTAAGAAGTAGAAAGTACAGGTATTTGGGTTCAACATGTAAGAAGTAGAAAGTACAGGTATTTGTGTTCAACATGTAAGAAGTAGAAAGTACAGGTATTTGATGTTCAACATGTAAGAAGTAGAAAGTACAGGTATTTGTGTTCAACATGTAAGAAGTAGAAAGTACAGGTATTTGGGTTCAACATGTAAGAAGTAGAAAGTACAGGTATTTGGGTTCAACATGTAAGAAGTAGAAAGTACAGGTATTTGGGTTCAACATGTGAGAAGTAGAAAGTACAGGTATTTGGGTTCAACATGTAAGAAGTAGAAAGTACAGGTATTTGTGTTCAACATGTAAGAAGTAGAAAGTACAGGTATTTGGGTTCAACATGTAAGAAGTAGAAAGTACAGGTATTTGTGTTCAACATGTAAGAAGTAGAAAGTACAGGTATTTGAGTTCAACATGTAAGAAGTAGAAAGTACAGGTATTTGGGTTCAACATGTAAGAAGTAGAAAGTACAGGTATTTGGGTTCAACATGTTAGAAGTAGAAAGTACAGGTATTTGTGTTCAACATGTAAGAAGTAGAAAGTACAGGTATTTGGGTTCAACATGTAGGAAGTAGAAAGTACAGGTATTTGTGTTCAACATGTGAGAAGTAGAAAGTACAGGTATTTGTGTTCAACATGTAAGAAGTAGAAAGTACAGGTATTTGTGTTCAACATGTAAGAAGTAGAAAGTACAGGTATTTGTGTTCAACATGTAAGAAGTAGAAAGTACAGGTATTTGTGTTCAACATGTAAGAAGTAGAAAGTACAGGTATTTGTGTTCAACATGTAAGAAGTAGAAAGTACAGGTATTTGTGTTCAACATGTAAGAAGTAGAAAGTACAGGTATTTGTGTTCAACATGTAAGAAGTAGAAAGTACAGGTATTTGGTTCAACATGTAAGAAGTAGAAAGTACAGGTATTTGTGTTCAACATGTAAGAAGTAGAAAGTACAGGTATTTGTGTTCAACATGTAAGAAGTAGAAAGTACAGGTATTTGAGTTCAACATGTAAGAAGTAGAAAGTACAGGTATTTGGGTTCAACATGTAAGAAGTAGAAAGTACAGGTATTTGTGTTCAACATGTAAGAAGTAGAAAGTACAGGTATTTGTGTTCAACATGTAAGAAGTAGAAAGTACAGGTATTTGTGTTCAACATGTAAGAAGTAGAAAGTACAGGTATTTGTGTTCAACATGTAAGAAGTAGAAAGTACAGGTATTTGTGTTCAACATGTAAGAAGTAGAAAGTACAGGTATTTGGGTTCAACATGTAAGAAGTAGAAAGTACAGGTATTTGGGTTCAACATGTAAGAAGTAGAAAGTACAGGTATTTGAGTTCAACATGTAAGAAGTAGAAAGTACAGGTATTTGGGTTCAACATGTAAGAAGTAGAAAGTACAGGTATTTGGGTTCAACATGTAAGAAGTAGAAAGTACAGGTATTTGTGTTCAACATGTAAGAAGTAGAAAGTACAGGTATTTGTGTTCAACATGTAAGAAGTAGAAAGTACAGGTATTTGAGTTCAACATGTAAGAAGTAGAAAGTACAGGTATTTGAGTTCAACATGTAAGAAGTAGAAAGTACAGGTATTTGTGTTCAACATGTAAGAAGTAGAAAGTACAGGTATTTGGGTTCAACATGTAAGAAGTAGAAAGTACAGGTATTTGTGTTCAACATGTAAGAAGTAGAAAGTACAGGTATTTGAGTTCAACATGTAAGAAGTAGAAAGTACAGGTATTTGGGTTCAACATGTAAGAAGTAGAAAGTACAGGTATTTGTGTTCAACATGTAATAAGTAGAAAGTACAGGTATTTGGGTTCAACATGTAAGAAGTAGAAAGTACAGGTATTTGGGTTCAACATGTAAGAAGTAGAAAGTACAGGTATTTGAGTTCAACATGTAAGAAGTAGAAAGTACAGGTATTTGTGTTCAACATATGAGAAGTCCAAAGTACAGGTATTTGGGTTCAACATGTGAGAAGTAGAAAGTACAGGTATTTGTGTTCAACATGTAAGAATTAGAAAGTACAGGTAGTTGTGTTCAACATGTAAGAAGTAGGAAGTACAGGTATTTGGGTTCAACATGTAAGAAGTAGAAAGTACAGGTATTTGTGTTCAACATGTAAGAAGTCCAAAGTACAGGTATTTGAGTTCAACATGTAAGAAGTAGAAAGTACAGGTATTTGTGTTCAACATGTAAGAATTAGAAAGTACAGGTAGTTGTGTTCAACATGTAAGAAGTAGGAAGTACAGGTTTTTGGGTTCAACATGTAAGAAGTAGAAAGTACAGGTATTTGAGTTCAACATGTAAGAAGTAGAAAGTACAGGTATTTGGGTTCAACATGTAAGAAGTAGAAAGTACAGGTATTTGGGTTCAACATGTAAGAAGTAGAAAGTACAGGTATTTGTGTTCAACATGTAAGAAGTAGAAAGTACAGGTATTTGTGTTCAACGTGTAAGAAGTAGAAAGTACAGGTATTTGGGTTCAACATGTAAGAAAGTAGAAAGTACAGGTATTTGTGTTCAACATGTAAGAAGTAGAAAGTACAGGTATTTGTGTTCAACATGTAAGAAGTAGAAAGTACAGGTATTTGTGTTCAACATGTAAGAAGTAGAAAGTACAGGTATTTGGGTTCAACATGTAAGAAGTAGAAAGTACAGGTATTTGGGTTCAACGTGTAAGAAGTAGAAAGTACAGGTATTTGGGTTCAACATGTAAGAAGTAGAAAGTACAGGTATTTGGGTTCAACATGTAAGAAGTAGAAAGTACAGGTATTTGAGTTCAACATGTAAGAAGTAGAAAGTACAGGTATTTGGGTTCAACATGTAAGAAGTAGAAAGTACAGTATTTGGGTTCAAATGTAAGAAGTAGAAAGTACAGGTATTTGTGTTCAACATGTAAGAAGTAGAAAGTACAGGTATTTGTGTTCAACATGTAAGAAGTAGAAAGTACAGGTATTTGAGTTCAACATGTAAGAATTAGAAAGTACAGGTAGTTGTGTTCAACATGTAAGAAGTAGGAAGTACAGGTATTTGGGTTCAACATGAAAGAAGTAGAAAGTACAGGTATTTGTGTTCAACATGTAAGAAGTAGAAAGTACAGGTATTTGAGTTCAACATGTAAGAAGTAGAAAGTACAGGTATTTGGGTTCAACATGTAAGAAGTAGAAAGTACAGGTATTTGGGTTCAACATGTAAGAAGTAGAAAGTACAGGTATTTGTGTTCAACATGTAATAAGTAGAAAGTACAGGTATTTGGGTTCAACATGTAAGAAGTAGAAAGTACAGGTATTTGGGTTCAACATGTAAGAAGTAGAAAGTACAGGTATTTGGGTTCAACATGTAAGAAGTAGAAAGTACAGGTATTTGTGTTCAACATGTAAGAAGTAGAAAGTACAGGTATTTGGGTTCAACATGTAGGAAGTAGAAAGTACAGGTATTTATGTTCAACATGTGAGAAGTAGAAATTGCAGGTATGTGTGTTCAACATGTAAGAAGTAGAAAGTACAGGTATGTGTGTTCAACATGTAAGAAGTAGAAAGTACAGGTATTTGTGTTCAACGTGTAAGAAGTAGAAAGTACAGGTATTTGGGTTCAACATGTAAGAAGTAGAAAGTACAGGTATTTGAGTTCAACATGTAAGAAGTAGAAAGTACAGGTATTTGGGTTCAACGTGTAAGAAGTAGAAAGTACAGGTATTTGTGTTCACCATGTAATAGGTAGAAAGTACAGGTATTTGGGTTCAACATGTAAGAAGTAGAAAGTACAGGTATTTGTGTTCAACATGTAAGAAGTAGAAAGTACAGGTATTTGGGTTCAACATGTAAGAAGTAGAAAGTACAGTATTTGGGTTCAAAATGTAAGAAGTAGAAAGTACAGGTCTTTGGGTTCAACATGTAAGAAGTAGAAAGTACAGGTATTTGTGTTCAACATGTAAGAAGTAGAAAGTACAGCTATTTGTGTTCAACATGTAAGAAGTAGAAAGTACAGGTATTTGGGTTCAACATGTAAGAAGTAGAAAGTACAGGTATTTGTGTTCAACATGTAAGAAGTCAAAGTAAAAAGTCGTCAGAAAAATAAGTAGTGGAGTAAAGTACTGATACCAGAAAAATGTACTTAAGTACAGTAACGAAGTATTTGTACTCCTCCCCTTCCCACCTCTGCAGACAACATGCTCCATGCAGCAGCAGCAGCAGCAGCAGCAGCAGTAGATTAAAGACCAGGTCTAAAACCACAAGACTCAGCGACAGCTTCATCCCACGGGCTATAAGGCCATTAAACACCTGCACTTTTGGAAGAACATCCATCACATTCATCTGTTTGCATCTTAGAAAGGATGTATCTAATATATCATATGCAATGTACTTGTATATAGACTCTCCTTGCAATATTCGATTGTATTTGTATTTACTTGCACTGTTTTATCAGTTCTATGTCATATATGTTGCACTGTTGGAAGAGCCTGTAGGCAGCAGCTAAATACATCAGCAGCAGGCAACAGACAGCACTTTGGGATGACTTTTAGCAGTGAAAGGTGCTTTACAGATAACATGTATTATTATTATTATTAGTGTTAGTATAAAGAGCAGCAGAAAGCAACAGACCGAGGCTACCCACTGTACCAGGCAGTCGATTGGATAATTTGCTTCACTGTTGCAGAGTCTGAGGAGGCTGGTAATGGGGTGTTAATGCATTTGACTTTGTAATTTAGCTTTTTATTCTCTGACATTTAGACAATACTTATTGTCAAATGGAGAACTTATTTCTTCAAACTCTTGTGCCTCAGGAGACATAAGAGTCCCTCATGGTGATAAATTAGGAAGTGCTTCGTGCGGGAATTTAGTTCCGCCTGCAATTAAACATTCAAATGGTCTTGTTT
The DNA here is from genome assembly GCA_036324585.1 of Champsocephalus esox. NCBI lineage: Eukaryota > Metazoa > Chordata > Actinopteri > Perciformes > Channichthyidae > Champsocephalus > Champsocephalus esox. The sequence goes on along the minus strand of CM070486.1, from coordinate 5,826,830 downwards.
TATTCCAGCGCAATGGAGGCTACTCTTTTAAATCAAACCTGCTCCTCTTGTTACACCGTTCTATTGTCACTTCCAGATGGAACACATTCTTTTGTTTATCATATTTCCATGTGAGTAAGTGTGAAGCACCAGGGTGCAGAAAAAACAGGAGTTCAGGTTGAGGTGCAAAAATACGGATTGTATTGACCCAATATATGTACGGTTTTAAGATGGGTAATAAAATCAATTAGGTTTAAACAAAAAGGTGTAGATATCAACAGACACAATCTAGCATGTAAACGCATAAGCAGAACGTCACAACAATGGGTGACATCCTGTGTAACATTCTGTCCAAGAGCAACTCACATACCCCCCCTCACATACCCCCCCTCATCTCCACACTGCAGGAATGTATAGCACTACTGGTCAGTCCATTATTGCATGCAGGGGGAAGAGGCTCTAAAAAAGGGGTGGCTTAAATGGAGTGGCCTCTTCAAACACCCCTCAGGGTTTGAGAGGAATGGTGTAGTCCAATTAGCTGACACATCTATAAAGGCAGGTGTTTTCCATTAGCTCAGCCTTTTGCCAGCAGCAAGGTGAGCTGACAATAGGATTACACACAACACAAATTATATTATAATCAATGTGTAATGTAAACAACATTTCTTGACAGCACATTGTCATTTCGGTAACATGTTCAGTGTTTGACACATCTTTCGGTTTCTGTTGTCAACCTCATAGCACTACTTCTGTTTGATGTTCTAAATAAGTGGGTTGTATTCCCACTTGGTTTGTATCTTATCCTTCCAGAATCCATTCGTTTTTGTGGATTTGAATCTTTTTCTACTTGAAGATTAAAGACCCTTCAATTCATACAAAATGCTGCAGCACGGGTTTTAACAGGAGCGAAGAAGATGGACCACATCACTCCTGTTTTAGCAGCATTGCACTGGCTGCCAGTTAAGTCCAGGATTGATTTTAAAATACTTTTACTCTCATACAAAGCTCTAAATGGTCAGGGACCATCTTACCTACAGGATCTTTTAATCTCCTATTGCCCCTCTAGGGCATTAAGGTCCCAGAGTCCACAAAGAAAGGTCAGGTGCAGAGCTTTCGGCCACCAAGCCCCGATCCTCTGGAATTAAATTCCAGTGACGATTAGGGAGGCAGACGTGTCCACACATTTAAGAGCACGTTGTGCCCTCCACGAATTTTCAACCTTTGGACCCCTTCGTGGCAAAAATGTGCTCGCCCATAATAACTGCTATTAAATCATACATCAACATTTATTTCTACTTTTTTTTCATGAATCACTTAAACAACTTATACCGTACTCAAAACTACCAAACATTCAATAATTTTCAATATTTTAACCCTTTAAATGCCGTTTCATTATTTATGACAAACACAAAATAAAAAATTCAATTTAATAATTAGTAGAGGGCTGGAACTTTGGTGGTTATTAAAGTCTTGGATGTGTCAAAGATTAGCAACTAAATTGATTTCACTGCATTATTGTTTTGTACGTAGTGTCAGATACTACCTCTGGATCGTAGCAAAAATGTACACGCCCAAAAAAAGGTCAGGTGCAGAGCTGTTGGCCACCAAGCCCCGTTCCTCTGGAATCAACTTCCAGTGACGATTAGGGAGGCAGACGGTGTCCACACATTTAAGAGCAGGTTAAAGACTTTCCTCTTTAGTACAGCGTACAGTTAAGACTGGTTTTAAACCCCCTTTTATACATCCTCATGGACCCTTGGTTTTATGGAATTGTATTTATTGAACTCTAACTGTATCTGTGTCATGTTCCTTTTTAAATTGGTATTTTCACATTGGTCTTGTAAGAGACGTTTGTTGTTTTTACATTGCCAATTGTGTTTGTTGACTTGTGAAGCCCTCTGAGACAAATAGGATTTGTGATTTTGGGCTCTATAAATAAACTTGAATTGAATATTGTGTCTTATGACGTGTCCTTTTCAAGTTTGCATTGTTTTTTTACAGACAAATGTTTTCATCTTCAAACATGAATCTGAAGATGATGCAAATGTATTGAAAAACCTGTTTCCACACACACACACACACACTCAGACCAGTCCTCTCGTTCTGACTGATACAGTGCATAATGCTGCTGGTGTGAGTCAGTATACGCTGCATTCATGCATGTGCATTAGCTATGGAAATCTCTCAGAGCGCTGCGGGCAACACGCTCTGACAGGGCCGTAACTACGCCAGTCAATAACTTGTGCATTATTGTGATAAATGATGTCGTTTTTTCCCCATCATAAACTTGTCCCAAGAGAAAATGGTTTCTCTTGGTTCGTAGTCATTTCGCACAGAGGATTTCGCTATACAGTTAAAGACCTCAACAATCGTAAAATGCGTTGTTATGTAAACGTACAATTTACAAACACATTCATGGTGCCCAAAAGATGAAGGACATTTCTACTGCAATAGAGGCTTACCATTTTTAACATATCCTGCATGTGGAAAACTTCAATATCTACTCGATATATTGGAATAGCATGTTGTTCACACATCCATGGCCCTCTCAGGATCAATTGAAATACATTTGATTCCCTTCACTAAACATTTAGTGCCATCATCAGGTCAGAAGGACACTGTTTCCAACACACTCGTTTATGATTGAATATCTGCTAAACTCAAAACTCTAATTGAGCAATGCTAGTATGCTATAAAGCAAAAGTAAGATGGTCAACTCTTCAGCAGGTTAGCATGGACATGGGGAACATGTTAGCATGCTCACATTAGCATGCAACTTTTCAAGGAAAATGTTGTTCTGCATTATCAGCGCTTTGAAGTGTCACAAATATGTTTCTAAAAAAGTAATTGGAGGTCGGCGTAGTTTTCACTTTCACCCACGAGACCACTGTTTATGTCCTGTGTGAAACCAAAAGTTAAAGGTCCCATGTCATGCTTCTCCGGTTATCACCCGTCCCCTTGTGTGTTATGTAGCTTGTTCTGCATGTAAACGGTCTGCAGAGTCACACACCCTCAAAGTGCACCCTGTAGGGCAGGGGTAGGCAAGTAAGTTTGGCCTTGGGCCAATTTTTTGCTGAGCCACAAGATGGCGGGCCAGAATATAATCAAAGCCTAATTCAAGGAATTTATTTTGGTAAGAGTTCAACGCCAGGGGGGGGGCCTTAGCGTCCATTTTCAACGCAAGGGGGGGGGCCCTTAGCGTCCATATTCAGCTTTCCGGGATGTCCATGTGCTTCTATGGACGCTCATGTAAGCACGGCATTCGTTTGTGTCAACTGCCCTTAAAGGCAATGAAGACACTACACTACCCAGAATCCCCAGCTATCGTTTGGACTACACCATGTGCTCTGTTTGGCAAACCCCGTGATCGTCCTCAAGCTCTGTGATTGGAGAGTGTGCTCCGAGGGTTACCGAGCCTCGAACAGCACTTGAAATGGGATGGAACCACGGCAGACTGTTCAAAACTGGATTTGAACGGGTCCACCGCGTCCCCCCCCTCCCCCACCCTGTCCCCAGAACTACACATGCTGGCTATTCTGTTTCGCAACATGTTCTCTATGGCACGTCTCTACTGGGAGTTGTAGTTTTAAAAGACGTGTTCGTATTTCCCATAATAAGAAGTTGCCAGTATTAAACTGTGTACATCCCTGGAGGTTTAGGGGACAGGAAACACTCACATTTAAAACATATAATTAATAAATGGGTGAAAATTGCTTGTGCCCATAATGGGCAGCATTAATATATATACCCACACGCCAGCTAAGGTCAGAAGAGCTTTATTTAACAGCTGGACTTATGTTTGTGACCCCTCCTGTTGTTAATTGATAACATTACATTACATTACATTAATTGATAAGCCTGAAACATGCACTTGTCAAGGTTCAGAGGCACATTTTGCAAATATGGCAGTAGCCATCGATCAGCTTAAGATAAGATATACTTTATTGATCCCAAGTTGGAACATTTGCGTTACATCATAGTATACATACAACATAGTTAACATTGCTGGAGGTATGCACACATATTGATAGATGTCTTGTAATGCACTATTGAGGAACCTGCGACCCAAGTTTTTCATTCAGTGCAGAACTACACCACAGTTGTGTAGGCCTATATGATATGTCAATAAACCTTAGAACATCTTGAAATCTTGAACGGGATGTGCAAAATAGTCATTATATACAGTCTTTAATTAACTATTAGTAGAGAATAACGAGTAATGAATATACTTTATAGGGATTCTATTAATATCTAATAATAAAAATAATGAAATTCAATAACGTGCTTTAACCACCAGGTGTCTCTTTATATCAGGTGTGCACCTTTATGGTGTAAATGCAGCCTATCTACCAATTGGATCAAATATAAAAGTGAGCCGAATTAGTGTTGATACTGCAAGGAGACGTATTGTGTGAAAAGAAATGTAAGATGTTGTTTAATGGCTGATATATTTATGATCCACGTCACGTTTTCAGTTCCTCATCTTTGTCTTCTCATCAGGGCTCTATAAATACAGAACTGCGGCAGATATGTAATATTTAATGCAGCCGAACCGTGTATTACAATGCCGTTATGTGATGACTTTCAAAGAGAAAAGCAAGAGCACTCGGAATAAGGTATTATTTTATTTTTTAAAATATTTTCGGTCTGTTTCCGGTATTTGTTAATGACGATGTGCTGTGAGATGTGAGACTGGAATTGCACAGGGGAAAATAACGTATCTTTAGATGCGGATTTTGTTAAACTAATATGTTTAGGCTGTGGACCAACACTATACATTGACGGGGAAGGGGGGTAGCAATAAAGATAACACCATTAAACAGTTGCACAACATAACAGAAATAATATCGATAGCAGCGTCCCTAGCAACCACCTTGGTAACAATGAAAACGTTGGACGCAATTTCCTGAAGTAATCTTCGTAATAACTAGCAAACTAAAGATCATGTACATCCACTGCACACATAATCTGAAATAACAACTCATATTTCTCGCATCAAATGACATCAAAACGCATTTTAATGGCCAAACTAACTTTAAAATAGGCATTTTACACCCAGAATAAAACGAAGTTCGGCCATGTTTTCTTTTTCTGCAGGGAGAAATCACGTGACGTCAAACAGAGCACATGGTGTAGGCCAAACGATAGCTGGGGATTCTGGGTAGTGTAGTGTCTTCATTGCCTTTAAGGGCAGTTGACACAAACGAATGCCGTGCTTACATGAGCGTCCATAGAAGCACATGGACATCCCGGAAAGCTGAACATGGACGCTAAGGGCCCCCCCCTCGCGTTGAAAATGGACGCTAAGGCCCCCCCCCTTGCGTTGAAAATGGACGCTAAGGCCCCCCCCCTGGCGTTGAAAATGGAAGCTAAGGCCCCCCCCCTTGCGTTGGAAAAAGCCGGCAGGGGACTTGACATAACGTCAACATAGGCCGACCTGGGAGTGAGGATGTGTTGTCCACAGCGCCGCTTCCCCTCCCTCCGCTGACATTATGAATGTATATGTCGGGACAGAATTTATTTTACCGGACAAATTCGAAACTTACCGGTCATGTTTCAATAATAACAATAATAAGAATAAGAATGGTGTAGCAAAGTTTCCGTTAGCAGGTAATCACCGGACTATGACCGGATATGCTGATGTTTAAAACTCAGTTAATGGGGCTCATTTTTATATTGCTTCAGTTGATAATCGTTACAGAGCGAAAAGTTCAGATTCATTTTTCAATAAATGATTCAACAACAAACAACATCATTATTACATTCAAACAAACTACTTGTAGTAGATGAAGTACATTATTCAAAAGTTTACATTAACTTTGGATAATAACACGGGAGAAACGGATCCTCTCTTTCCCCTCTCTCTCCCTCTCCTGACAGCCCGTCAGTTTCTCATGCAGAATCTCTGGGTGATTATGCAGCAGCTGATCTGATCTCTCTCGGTCCGGTTACACTTCACTCGCGTTTATGTCCATATCGATCAGATCCAGCTCTCCTGATCGGCCTTTATAGAGAGCAGCGATCAAACTATTAAGAGTGAATATCGGCCGATCGATCGGAGCCTAATTAGACATTTTGACCAACAGGTTTTGAATTTACCGGTTTTTAATGAATTTTACCAGATAAAACCGGTAATTACCGGCTAACAGAAACCCTGATGTGCGACTCTCGGTCCTATGTTGTACTCAAAATAATATTTATTTTTGATTCTCAAAATTACGGGCCAAATATTATTGCTGGCGGGCCAACAATGGCCCGCGGGCCGCCTATTGCCGACCCATGCTGTAGGGAGTACAACTCTAACACAGAAAGACCCTGTCTGTGTCCCAGAACGCCTCGCTGGAGATTTCTCTTTTTCCATTGTTTACTTCTTGGGTATAGTGACGTTACGTCCGCGGAGCCGTTACGTTTGGACCAATCCGCGGACTTCCCCACACACACTCACACACACACACACAACACACACACACACACACACACACACACATCACACACACACACACACACACACACACACACACACACACACACACACACACACACACTCGGCGGGACGTTGCGAGGCTCGCTGCTGCGAGGAGCGGGAACACTGTGAGCTGGCTCACTGGTGTGGGGTCGGCGAGACACCGCGGAACCCAGCCTGAGCACACACACAAACTCCCAGCCAGGCTGCGGCGGGTGTGTGTATGTTTCGGGCTGGGTTTCGCGGTGTCTCGCAGACGCCCACTGGGCTCACAGAGGGGGGGGCAGGAGCTCCAACAAGGCGTTTAGGACAGAGTGAATAATACACATAGATACTACACAGAGTGAGTTTGGAACATTGCACAATATAAATGTATTCTAGTAGACCTCAACAATGGAAACATGATCAGTAGAAATGGGACCTTTAATACTGTCTATTTATAGACCTCCTAGCGACCTTTTTATAGCGTAACAAACATACTTATTTTAATCCAAACCATAATCTTTTACAATATCTGACCGAGTCATTTTGTTGTTTTTTTGACATGTTTTGTTTCAATTTACAACGTAAGCCGTGTGTTTGGCTATCGTTGGAAATGTAGTTGTAAGGGAGGCCGTGTTAAAATCACGGCTCTTAATTCAGTGTTCACTCTTTGATTGTTTCAGAGATGTCGTTGTTTTAAAGAAAGGCATGAAAACAATACTTTTTTTAATACAAGTGTCACCACCTAAGACCATCACACTGGTCATTTGTACCGCAGCCACAGCAGTAATATAATAAGGAGACATTTCTGTAAACCACAAAGTTAATGTATTTGCAGTGTGGGCAATGACTGCGTGCTTTAAGGCACATAGAGAAGTGTTTAGTTTTGAATGCTGCAGATGCTCCATCAACATATTTGCCTGCAACCCCATAATCAAAAACCTAATGATGGGAGAACTAAATACTTCTCTGAATGTGAAACTCTGCTTGTATTCATGTGATGTATTGTGTGATTGCTATCTGTGTCAGTATTATATTAGAGCTGAAATGTGAAGAATACATTCTGAACATCATCCCAGTCTACACCTTTCCACAAACTGACAGCAAATGACCCAAAGTCCACACTGTGAGCAATTAAAATGATCCAGTCACCAGATCCATACATTTCCCTTGGAGCTGAGCAGCCATATCCAATGTGTGGACTCTCATTAGGCATCATGTCAAGAAAAAGTCACACATTTTATTTTTGCCTTTCTCTGGAGTTGTTTGCTTCCCTGACAATGTAATTTGGTTTCGTCAACACATATCCTGCCTGCTGGTGTGAAATGGATAAGAAATATATTACTGCCATTCAAGCCTTCCCAGGTTTGATGACTTTAAGTTGACTGTGAGCTGCAGTGATTCACATGAAGACATCCCTGAGCAAAATGATGCCTCATACGTCTATTTAGGTGCCAAAGTTGAAATTACTTTCAGTTAAAGCACAACATTTGGGAGAATACAAATATGCCATACTGTAGCTTGCAGCATCCTCCATTGGACATTTAGGCTGCGGCCACACGAGGACGAAAACGGCTAAACGCATAGGATTAACGCAAACAAGCGTCCGTCCACACGCAATATTCACCGGATAGTGTCTGCCCACACGAGACCGCTCCGTTTACCTCCAACCGCTGGAGAAGCTGCAGTACATGCAGGAGCCTCTACGTGGCGCTGTAACTTCCTCCACAAAAGCAGCGAAGAAGCATGGTTGTCATGGTTGCCCTTCTGTTTATTCTCCGCGGTGGGGGCCGAGGGAACCGGACGGAGCCGTTTGACCCCCCAGAGCGTTGCGTATGCCGTTCTATCCACCTTGGGACCCGTTATCGTTTCCGCAGTCGTTTAGTGCCGTATTCGGTCGTCCTCGTGTGGCCGAACGGTCTATACGACACTAAACAGTAACGCAAACGACCGTTTTCGTCCTCCATGACCCGGTCTGTCGGTCAGTGTTGTAATCATGATTGACTCACTGACTTCAGATATAAAGAAGATGGACGTTTCAAGATAGCCCCTGTCCGTGCCTCAGGAGTTCTTTTCTGAAAGATAAACCCCTGATGATCTATAGTATAGTCATTTCAGTGCATTAGATCTGTTGTGGTTAAGTTAAAATCACACATAATTCATCAATATAAACATGGTATAATTTACTATTAACTTACTATTGTCATGTATCTCGTGTCTTTGCCGAAATGTTGTACTGCTTTCTTATGTGACATGATGTGTGAACATGTGATCTTGTTAGCTTTGGATTATAAATTAAAGCGTGTTAATATTATGAATGAGTTCTTCTTCTTTCGTATAACGTTAGAGGTCCAACTCGGTGTCGTGTAGCCATGCCCGCATCTCTGGTCCTAGGTCGAAGAGGCTGGCTTCCGAGGGTGGTCTATATAAGGGGCAGGTGGTGATTATATGGACAGCGGTCTGCTCAGGGTCACCGCACTCGCATGCCACACTGTCCGCCAATGAATGAGTTATCTTAAATGGTTTGTGAGCTTTAAGATAATACTGTACATTTAAAAAAGTCCTTACTAAATAATTAGTATAATTAATTCATTTGATAATTGAAATGAAGTCCAAAATGATGATCTAATTTGCATTTTTTGTAATATTGGCAAATACTTGATTCCTAAATAGACATAAGGGCTGACTTTACTTTGAAGGAGCAGCGAATGGTTAATAACGGTGATTTCACAAAGGCCATTAATCACATGTTAGTTATCCGTGTGACCGACAGACCGGGTCACCACTTTATTGAAGGGGCACGAACATGATGAAGTGATGACAACATAATGCTTAGTTAATCAGGATTACAACACAACGCTGTGACTGGTCCATTTGCTGGCCGGTCACGTGAACTGCAGACCTCTATGACGAAGACATCAGTAATAACTCAGAAGTCATGATTGAGATACTTTAGTTGATGCATTCATTAAGGTATTGTTCCTGCATTAAGTCATGCATGAGATATTAATACCTGTACTGATAGTTCATGAAGTACATGCATGAATTCATGATGATCCATGTACCCTTACCAGAAAGTGTTACCTAATAGGCCAAGGGGCGGGACATCTCTAAGCGATCGACCAATCACAACAGAGCCGGCCAGTTAACCAATCAGAGCAGACTGGGCTCTGGTTTCAGACAGAGGGTGAAAAGAGGTGCTGCAGCATAAGTATGAGAAAACTAAAGAGCTTTTTGAACATTAAAGCGTGGAGACATCCTGACAACTAGCATAATGTATATCACTGTTGGGTTTTTGTTATCATGAGACAAGGTTATCTTTAAGTCTTTGTTATTAGTATTTATATATATTTTGTTTGCTATTTTGATTCGGTGCATAATTGGTGATAAACTCCACAAATGTCCTTCCCCAAAAAAGTACAAGCTTTAACAGATATTTGCTAAAGATTTGCTAAATTAGGACATGTTCCATTTCACTGTGTTCGAGGTATTGAAACAAGCGACATGTACATTTGTATCAGGTTGGAGGACTTGTTGAAATCTCCCTAGGATACAATTCAATTATTTTTAGTAGCACAATTATTTGAGGATGTGCACCGACAAGGTTCTCTTTTTCATGTCCTATCTCACAGACATCTCTAACCTCTGGAGAGGGGGAGAGGAACAAGGAGACATGTGTAAGTGAACAGCAGGAAATTGTTCCAGACAATTAGAGGAACAGAACCGTGGCCCCCAAGAGATAAGTATATTAGGATCGTGATAAAACTAATGTTCAGCAGATTCATTATGCTGCTATGGGCAAGGAGCTGTTTGTGCATCTAGCGGAAGATAGCCAGTAGATTCCTGTTGCACACATATTGAAAAGCCTGAACAAGGATACATGGAGTAGAAAAACAAATCCAGCCGTAGTCAAAGCTCGCATGTTTTCTGAAGGCGTTACAAACATGTCCCCTCTTGTCAGAACACGGCTGCCTTCTGTGAGTAAAATACAAAGCTAAAAGGAAATGTATATAAACATTATGTGTTTCAGATGAAGTGCAATCACTGGAGACATCAACAACCACAGGAAAAACAACAACTGCAGTCCCTTTGCCAGCGAGATCAAAGCGCAATCACATCAGGGCCGTCCATCATCACGGAGACTCCTTTGCGCTGTGCTTTTTCAAAGCATGCTTCGTGCTGCTTTGTGCTGTCACTCAAGTGCAGGGGCGCCGCCAGGGATTTTGGGCCCCATGAAAATATATCACATTGGGCCCCACCACCAGGCACAGGCCACTTTGTTTATAAATGACCTTGAGGGCCGTACCAAATGGTCTAGCGGTCCGTATATGGACCGGGGGCCGGAGGTTCCCCACCCCAGCTTTAATATAATAACATTAGTATTAATATCATAACCAAAATGTCGGCGATTAACATTTTGTTTACCTAATACAGACTGATCACTCAATGCTTCAAACTGTCCATCATCCTAATAGACTAAAAGCAGTTTTTTGTTTTATATAGATCATTGGCTGTGTGGGAAAATACTGTGTTTGAAATGTATAATTTAAATTAGATGTTAGCTTTGTGTTATATATATATATATATATATATGTATATATATATATATATATGTTAAGTGGCATGTCATTCAACACAATGCTGCTCACCTCCTTCAGTTGGGAGAAAAGCTGGTTCAGGTTCAGCCTTATGGGGGGACAGGGCTGCTGAGCCTAAAGATGGATCTGTGGGTCCTGGCACCAGGGGGAGGGACAACTGATTTAGTATGAATAGGCGCTAAAAATGTGCCTGCATTTATTAAAGGTAGGTAGGTAAGAATGGAGAAACCAGCTCGAGTGCGCTAGAATCTGCCACTTCCTTCAGACTTCCTTACAGAGCCCCTCCTCCAACACACACGAACGTGCACATGATCAATGAGGGCACGAGATAAGCTTGTGCACAGATGGAAGGCTGACAGGCAGGGAGGCCATCCAATCATTTTAGCCGGGCCGGCTCAGATGATTGGTCGTGCTTTTTACAGCGCCACGGCTTCCACAGATGACATTTTTGTATGTATTTGTTGTCAAAGCATTTAATATATTCATTGCTATCGGGACGTTAAGAGCATTCCATGGAATATAACAACAAGTGCTTCTGAAGTGAATTACCTACCATACCTTTAAATATCAGCTAAAAGAGCAGTGAAATGAAAGACCTCTGCATTTTCTGTAAATATATTAACAGTACTTAATGTCAGCTTAGTAAACAAAAAAACATTAGCTAACAGACTAATTTCCACCACTCATGGACCACACCCACCTTTCTTGTGAAAAACTGGGTGACATACTGTCGCCCTTTAGTCCCTCTCTCTTGTCTTTCTCTCCTTTCTCTTCTTTTCTTAGAGCCTGACTTTGTTGCTCGTTGAGACATGGTACAACACACGTATGTAGGCTAAATACTGGCATCCCTCCTCACATGCTCTCACTCTCTGCAAGTGCCGGTGCTGCACCTCGTTTGGAGGCAGGACCAAACCATTACATGTAAATAGAAGGGGGGTGTACAGAGGCTTTGGGTAATTCACTTTTGGAAGAAAATAAGTTAAATGAATCGTAAGTTTAGTGAGTAATTTATCAATATAACGTTCTATTAATGTTAATTATTGAGGATTGATGAAAGGTTACTTACATTTGTTTTCTTAATGTTCTAAACATTTTGGGGCCCCTGTCAGTCACGGGCCCTTAGAATCGTTCTAACTTTTCACCCCCTTACGGCGCACCTGCTCAAGTGTTCAGTGGAGCTTACATCTGTTTCCCACGAGGCAACAACCGAAAACCCATCTTACTCAGAGAAGTCTTTGAATGGCTCTTCTGACGGATTAGGTAGATGCTTATCTGTGCTCGGCTGCTGAAGAGTACTACTCTGTGTCACAGTTTGAGTCCTGCTGGGCAAAACCGGTTTACTTTCTCAGAATTCAAGACTTTTTCAAAAAATTCATGTTTTTTCCAATCTTCTTACAATTCAGCATTTTTTTTCCAAAAGTGAATTATGTCACTCAGAATTCAGATTTGGTTTTTTTCAAAATTGACATTTTTCTTAGACTTCTGACTTTTTTCACAATGTACTTATTTCCCAGAATTACAACTTTTCCCTCAGATTTATGATTTTTTTTTCAAAGTGTACTTGTTTAGCTGATTTCAGATTTCTTTAAAACATTTACTTTTTTCTCAGAATTCCGAATTTTTCGAAATTTCGGTCGAATTCAGTTTCTTTCCACTGATTTCAGATTTTTTTGATCAGACTTCTGACTTTTCCATCATGTCTCCTTTGCGCTGTGCTTTTTCAAAGAATGCTTCGTACTGCTTTGTGCTGTCACTCAATCAGATTTTTTAGAATCTTCTTACAATTCAGAATTTTTTCCAAAATCCACTTTTTTCCTCAGACTTCAGAACTTTTTTAAACTTTTTTAAACTTTTTTCTCAGAATTCCAACTTTTTCAAAATTAATTTCTTCCTCAGAATTCAGATTTGTTTCATAATGTACTTATTTCCCAGAATTAAAACTTTTTCCTCAGATTATTGATTTCTTTTTCAAAATGTACTTGTTTAGCTGATTTCCGATTTCTATTAAAAATGTACTTTTTTCTCAGAACTTTTCTAAATTTACTTTTTCCGCTGGAATTCAGTTTTTTTCTACATTGACTTTTTTCGCTGATTTCAGTTTTGGTTTCAAAATAGACTTTTATCCCAGAATTCCGACTTTTTTATCAGAATTCTGACTTTTCCATCATCACGGAGACTCCTTTGCGCTGTGCACTTTTTCAAAGCATGCTTCGTACTGCTTTGTGCTGTCACTCAAGTGTTCAGTGGAGCTTACATCTGTTTCCCACGAGGCAACAACCGAAAACCCATCTTACTCAGAGAAGTCTTTGAATGGCTCTTCTGACGGATTAGGTAGATGCTTATCTGTGCTCGGCTGCTGAAGAGTACTACTCTGTGTCACAGTTTGAGTCCTGCTGGGCAAAACCGGTTTTTTCATAGTTTACTTTCTCAGAATTCTGATTTTTTCCAAAAATTCAGATTTTTTTGGAATCTTCTTTCAAAATTCACTTTTTTTGTGTAACAGTTTGAGTACCATGCAAAACCGGTTTTTTTAATAGTTTACTTTCTCAGAATGTTTCAAATCGGATCTTCGAATTCAGAATTATTTTAACTTTTTCTTCAGAATTCAGAATCCCTTTTTAAATTCACTTTTTCCTCAGAATTTTCGCTGCATTCAGATTTTTTTCAAAATGTACTTTTTTTCCAGAATTCCAACGTTTTTCTCAGAATTCAGTTTTTTTCTTAAAATTTGACTTCTTTTGCTCAAATTCAGCTTTTTTTTTCTAAATTGACTTTTTTCGCTGATCTCAGATATTATTATTTGTTGTCAAACTTCTGACTTTCTTTCAATTGTAACTTTGATTTGCCGAATTCAGACTTTTTTCTCAGAATTCTGACGGGTTTTTTTTATATTGACTTTTTTTCCGCAAAAAAATGCACTCGCTGTGAGTTTGTCTCTTCATTGCACTAATTCAGGGGTCTGCATCCTTTCTGACCAAAAGAGCCATTTTGCCCCCTTTTCCACCAATTTTCTTTGTCTGGAGCCGCATTTGATAGCTTGATATATAGCTTATATACATTGTTACATCATAGACAACAAACTACAGTCTTTTTGCATTTCTTATTTATTACATTATAGAAAACTGTTTGCCTCTAACAATAAACAAATAACTCTTATAAGGAGAATCAAAGAGACAGGCCTACTTTAAAATAAATCAACACAGCACTTGGGGAGTCCTCTGCACATTTGAAGAAAAATTGATATAATTAAAATGGGCCCACTTTGAAATAAATAAAACATATAGCTGCACCCTAAAGAGAGTGAACTGATTGAATTATGACTGAAGATCGTCAGCTGTCTTCCTCTTCCGTGTTTTTCCTCCAGTACGTAAAGGCTGCAGCACCTTTGACAACTCCTCTCCACATATCAAACATACAGATAACTCTGTCCGCGCAGAATTAAACCCTCGGTGTTCCTCTCGTACTTTTATTTTATTTTTGTATTTGTATGTGTCACAGTATCTCCTCAAAGTACAAGATACGAAACATTTTCAACCGTGCAACACAATTTAAATAGTCCTACAAATATGTTTCTTTTATTTCCTTCTTATTTTTGTCTAAACTCAAGGGAGCCAGAGCAGAGGGCTTAAAGAGCCGCATGCGGCTCGTGAGCTGCGGGTTGCCGACCCCTGCACTAATTGTTACTTAACTTACTTACTAAGTCTCTTCTAAATGTAAGTGTCAGCTTAGTGGAGCATATAACAGGCGAACATTGGCACGTCTTGCTTCATAGGATAAATCATGACAAATTGGAAATATCTTTTCATCAGATATCATTCGAACCATTGTATGAGGGCACTTGTAGCTACATTTATATTATATATCACACCTTCTCTATAAAAGCATGATGAAAGGAAGGAGATTAGTAATGCTACCGTTTTAAAAGACAAAGCTCAGAAAGTCACATGTGGATTAATTAGCTCATTACATTAATTTAGGAGAAGCCTTTCACACACATTAATCCAGAGCAGGTAATCGACACAGATAATGACCCTCAGTTTTCCTCTCCAGTCTTTTTGTGACTTTCAGCATGATGAGCAGCCCCACTGTCATTAACTCACTTCTCAGTCACTACTAATTTAGATTTTAATTGACTATTTAACATGTTTTTCATGGCAGCGCTAGATGATATTACGCTCCTTTAAAAACAGCTGTCTGTGCTTCGATGGGCAGATTTGTCGCTATTAAGAGAAGATTGTGGTAAGACGCAACATAAACGAAAGAGCCATAAACTAGTTTTTCATTCGACGGAATTACTTACAATTTAATGTCACACTTCAGGCTGCCGGAGAAAATATGTTAGTAATCTTATTCCCCAGAGTGGCAATAACTGCGGAACTTTATTAAAGGACACACATCAAGTGCTCGGTCCTATGTTTGGTCACTCTCAGGAACAACATTAAAAGTGTTCTCCACAGAGACGGTGTTAGAGCCATTTTCTGTGTTGACAATGAGTGTATTATTTTCTTATTAATTTAGATCTTAATATATTCTTTCCATTTATGTATTAGTACCGAATTAAATATTTGGAGAAAAACTTTGATTTACTGCGAGCCACACCTGTGATATGAGGAAGGGAAGGGACTGAGCGTGAGGAGGAAATTGTCTCCAGCAATGAACGGGGCATCGGAACAGTCTTTGACCTCACATTCAGAGGCGTTTCTATATGTACAAAAGTGGTGGGGCACAAAAAACTGAGTTGTCTATATATAAGCTTCTGCAGAGAGGTTCATGGCTAGTTTACAAATATATTAAATCAAAATATAATATTATTTTCAAAAGCCTTTTTTGTCTGATGCTTCAATTACTTTTAAACAGACAGTTCAACAGAAGGATACCCAAAAAAATGTAATTTTATCATTTAAATATTGAATTGTTCTCTCTTAGTAAGATCCCATTTTCAATAACATTGCAGTCTTACCTTGACTTGAAGATGAAGTCCATTTGCCTATCCCTCTGGACAAACATCTCTATTACTTTTTTGTAAAAGACCTCCTTATCTTCTTGTTTTTTCAAAAGTCATAAATCTAATCTAATCAATAGATTTTTTATTCGAAAATTATAAAAGTAGGGTAGACATGTGGATATTATCCGGCTGAACAAAACGTACATTTATCTAACAGCTACATTTCCCACAGATCTTATTTTGAGCTATTTTCTAAAATCCTATGGAGAAATCTCGTTGCTTTTTGTGGAGGGAAGCCATGCGCAGCCTACTTCCTGGTTTTAGGACGCGTCACTGCAGCTCTCTCTCCTCCTCTTCACACACCACACTTTTCGCGGCACACGTACTTACAGCCAATCAGCTCTGAATGATGTGAGATGACGTATGGTGGGGATGGCAGCACTTTGCCCCTATGGTCACTATTTTTTGCCACACACATTAAATAGGAAAATACTCTGAGCATGCGCAGTGTAGTTTTTACAGTCACCACTAGGGTGACCAGATGTCCCGCTTTGCGCGGGACTGCACAGCATTTTCACGACTTTTGGTGCGTCCCGCAAATTGAGACGATGTCCCGCATATTTCATTTTGATTGGCTAAAACGCTTTTCTTTAAAATCAGATTCATCCAATGGCTGTTGAGAAAGCAGGGAAGGCTATCATCAGGGGGCTGTGTTTGCTGTCAATCAAACTGTAACACACGGCGGGTGCTGGTCAAGTGTTAACCAATGAGAGTAACTCACTCACACACCCCCACCCCCCCCCACCCCCCCCCGCCAAACAACAACAACGAACGCAGGCGACGCAGCAGGTTATGGAAAATGGAGGAAACTGAAACTCCAGCTAAGAAGAAAAGAAGATGCACATACAACAAAGACTGAAGACACTAACCCGTGGGTGAAGCCGGTGCAGGGCGACTCTCAGAGAGTTTTGCAATCTGTGCAAGAGTAATTTTTAAATTTCACATGGCAGTGAATACGACGTCAAAAGACACCGAGAATGCGATTCTCACAAGAAACGTGTCTCAAAAAGAGACATCCCACTCTGGAGACATTCCTACTCAAACCAAAACATTATGGTCACTCAGACGAGGTGACAGCAGCAGAAATAACCAGTGTTCACCACACAGTGCAACACTCCCATCATACCGGTCACATGACTGGTCACAAGCTAGCGCCGACCATTTTCCAGACTCTGAGATAGTAAAGAAAATGTCATGTGGTCGTACAAAAGCAGCGTCCATAATATCAGATGTGCTTGCCCCTGCCTCTGTGGAGAGTTGTTTGACAGAGGCAAAGACACCAGTGGGTCTAGGGGACAGAAGAACCTTCTGTTGCTGTGATGGACAAAACTGAAAGCTATTTTATTTGATGTATTATTATGTTTCTGTTCCCTCCTGGCCAGTGTTGGTTTTATTTGTATCTATTAATTTATGTTGTGCCTACTTGTACAGGTAATACGACTAGTTGAATTAAGAAGATGCATTTCTAAACACTTGAAGTGAATAATGCCTGCTGCCTTGGTTTACTTTTCTTTATTAAAAAACTGCATTTTGACTTCACTTTCTGCTCTGTTGTTATATATTTGTTACGTTTTGTTTTCCGGGGGTTGCTGTTGAGAGGGTGTCCCACATTGTCCCACATTGTCCCACATTGTCCCACACAACCATACTCCTTGTCCCACATTTGGTTTGTTGGGATCTGGTCACCCTAGTCACCACTGATTTAGACAGTAAGAGGGGGGGGGGCAGGATCAGGTTTTGTCCCACATGGCTCTAAACAGCTCAATAGGCACACACTGTCGACACTAATTAGAAGAACACATACTAAAACAGCAATGTACAGACAAATCAGATGATTAAACATGATCTTAAAATATATTGTATATATTTTTTAATTTATTTTTTGCATTTTGTTGTAATCATTATTGTAATACTTTCTGCTGACACTAGGTGGGGCTGTGCCCCACCTGCCCCTAATGACCAGTCACCACTGCTCACATTACACTGATCATTTTCTTTATTTTGTTTGTTTAAATATATGGAATTAAATAAATCGGCCAAGTAAGGCAAAGAAATCGGCGCCTACAGAGCTTTATTTGGATGGTTTTTAACGTGTGAGTCAAGAAGCGGATCCCTGTTGACGTGGCACAGTTTTAGACAACCTGATCTCACCAGAATGCGTGACTCCACCACGACTCCTTAACACCACAATGCGTGGTGGAGTCACGAACTTTGTTACATTTATGTGTCTGCACCACGCAAACAACCCCAATGTAAAGTGAATGAGGCTCCGTTGTCGTGGTGCACACACACATTTCTACAACGTCCTGCAGTGAGCTTTTATTCTATACAACGTTTTTTAAATCTACTTGATAGCTTGTAGTAACTCACGGGAGGCTTCTTTTATTTTATTTGTATTCATAATATTTTTTATTTTTCGTCAGAATGTAAAAATTACATTAGTTACGAATTTGTGTTCTCAAAAAACAGTGCATTGTGGGTAATGCAACTGTGATTTGTATTACATTAGTTAGTTTTTAAGGAAGGCCAGAGCTTCAGCTGTGTCAAATAGATTGTTCCCTTTAGTTAACGTTATTTAAAAGATAATGATCATGTCCCCTGTGTTGTATTACGAGCGTCCATTCCCATTGGATAACGGAGAATTGTACACCCAGAAGTAAGTATTCCCCTTACTGTCGATTGATTTTACAGTGATATCTGCACTACTCTTCGACTAAAAAACACCAGATTATCCTTGTTAATTACACAACATTGATTGGTTTGAATTGTGTGCAATGCTTTTGTAATTTCCCCCTTCGATTCGGAGAAACAAATGTTTTTTCGAGTTTTAGATGGCCGAAGACACTACACTACCCAGAATCCTCAGCTATCGTTTGGGACTACACCATGTGCTTAGCTTGACAAACCCGTGATCAGTCCTCAACCTCTGTGATCATTTTTGTCACTTAAAGGTATCAGCTAGAAATTTCAATACAATACAAATTTCTTACAATAAGTCAATTGTCTTTTGTATTACAAGTTTTCTGAAATAGCATGTTTTAATATGCAAATTATCCATTATCTCATTAAATATGCACATATTTTAACACATTTCAGGAATCGAAATCTGAATTTTGGATAAAGCCAGATTCAAAATTATTGTTTCATTTTGTAGTCATATTAGTATCCAAGCCTTTTACAGAAGGGATATTGGATATCTCTTTTTATCACTCCATAAATCAGAAATTACTGTCAACAGCCCTAAAATATCCATTTTCGCCATGTTTTTAGGTATACAATGTTGTATAATTCAGGCTATGAATTATATATGAACAAACCCTTCAGTAAAAGTCTTCATAATATTGATAGGAATATAACTGGAAGGTTTGGTGTCTCTACGTGCTACTGAAGTTGAAATGTCGAACTCAGAGTAGGAGAAAAAACTCATTTTGAGAAAAGGACCTTTAAAGATGGCAGTGAGGCGCTAGCTGAACCCTCCTGTTCTCTGGACGACAGCTCGCGCCTCGACGCACTCCGTGAAGGTATTTCATGTTCGCGGTCTTTTGTTTTTTGTATAACCTTGCTTCGTGCAAGGGACAATTGTTGTCGTCTTCTCTGTGAACGTTTTTTTTCGCCGTTCTTTTGCCATTTTGAGATTTCAATTTCTAGCGGAAAGCTAACCAGGAAGTGTTTTAGCACACCACGTGACACATCTGAACGAATCACGTTGTCAGAAATTGACACCAGCCAATGAGATTTTGTTTCTTGGTTTAAGACCCCTTTGTGCTTTCACGATTGGTTGCTGATACAAAGGACATTTTATTTATTTTAATAATGTTCTACATTGTAGATTAATACTGAAGACATCAAAACTATAAAAGAACAAATATGGAATTATCTAGTAAACAAAAAAGTGTTTAAAAATCCAGAATATATTTATATTTGAGATTCTTCAAATTAGCCCCCTTTTCCCTTGACGACAGCTTTGCACACTCTTGGCTTCTCTTTGCTGTTTTTAACACGATTCAGACTCAGCTCTCTGAACTAAAGCTTCTTTTAAATGTGGATAAAACCAAGATGCTCTTCTCTAAAGCTAAAAAGACACCAGAGCCTGTTTTAGATATTGTAACTACGCAAGGAATAAAACTTGAAGTGGTTACCCGTTACAAATACCTTGGTATCTGGCTTGATGATTGTCTCTCTTTTAAACTTCATGTCAATAACCTGCGTACAAAACTGAGGGTTAGACTAGGTTTCTTCTGCAGGAACAAGTCCTGTTTCTCGCTTGAGGCCAGGAAAAGGCTCTGTGACCTTTGACCTGTGCTGGACTATGGGGATCTGGTCTATATGAATGCACCTGCCCATTGCCTGGTCAAGTTAGATGCTGCGTATCACAGCGCTCTGAGATGTGTGACAAACTGTAAAGCATTAACCCATCACTGTACCCCGTATGCAAGGGCTGGTTTGCTTTCACTAACTGCACGGAGGCTCAGTCACTGGTACATTTTTATATACAAAGCCATGTTTGGGAAACTTCCATCTTATATCTGCTCCCTGATCTCACGGAGAAGTGTAAGTGGCTACTGCCTGAGATCGAATGCTGTGGTTTTATTAAATGTGCCAACTGCTAGGACTGTCTTAGGGAAGAAAGCTTTTAGATGCGCAGCGCCTCTGTCTTGGAACAGTCTGCAAATTAAATGGAAACTGAACGATCTGGTGCCACTAAATGTGTTTAAAGCTCGGTTGGATGCTCGTCAATCGGAAGCTATTGGTACCTGCTCATGTGGATCTGTTTATCAGGTCTCCCTTGAAAAAGAGATCAATGATCTCAATGGGATTTATCTGTATAAATAAAGGTTTGAAATGAAAAATATAAATATATATTAAATAATGTATTGTATTACATTATTGGCTCTGCATTGGATTATTATCAGTTCTCGGAATAACTTCCTAAATAACTCTATATTCTATAATATTCAACACCAATTGTATTGTATATAATATCCCTTGCAAGCTCTTGCGGGCCGCATAAAATGAGGTCGCGAGCCGGATTTGGCCCACGGGCCTTGAGTTTGACACCCCTGCACTACAGGAAAGGGAACATCCTGATCTACAAACTGTAACACCTTCGTTAACAACAGAACACGAGGCTTTTATCTCAACAGCATCATACATTAAGCTAATAAGGTAATAAAAGCCTTGAAGTGTACTTTAGGAGTGTAAGGGAAGGGATGTAAGCACCATTAGAAAGCCTGTTTGCCTGAAAGCCTCGTGCAGGAAACACATTCAATGTAACCATCGCTGGTACAAATAGATGAGTAATGCAAGCCATTAACACATCAAGCCACGTGTTGCGTTGGACCTAGATGCGATAAGGACGGCACACACTTCTCATATCATGCTCAGGTACATAGAGTAGTTTTCAAACTTGTTTTTCCCTCTTTTGTATATATTCTTTATATCTCTTGCATTATCTTTGGGTAGTGGTTTTGTGTATTATCTTATTTGATAATAGTTGTAATCATTTTTAGTAGTTTTTAACAGTTAAAGTTTTGTATTTCCTCCTTTTTTAAAAGCATTACTGTTTTTACTGTATGACTACTTTCATCACTGCTTTTATTTATTTTCTCCGAAGGTTAAATGCGTCACGAAACGCCTGGGAAAAGTCGTTGTACCTGAGTATAAGGACAATAAAGATCCTCTGATTGTGAATCTAACTTACTTTGTTTATGTCTGCATCATAAGACCCTAAAGCGAAATCCTTGTATGTGCAAACCTTCGAAAAAACCTGATTCTGATTTTAGGTAATTTTCCCAACTACAAAAGTCTTCCACAACTCTTAACCTTGACCTTTGTGACCTCAGCTCTTTCCATCGCAACATTCCCAAACCCCGGGGATAAAGTCACCAGGTAGCTTTTACGCTTCATCAACCGGAGCAACTCAAAGTAATTCTCATGATGACATCGTGCCATACCATCCGTCTTGAACGTTTGCCTAAAGCGTAAACCCGATTTAGAATTCAGTATTTTCACAAACCGTGCCACTATACTCTACTCTTCAGGGAGGAGGTTTGTTTGGATGGATTGAGAGAACTACTATAAACCATTCAAAGAAAATGTGGCTCACCAAACGCGGGGAGACTTTTCCTAACAGCTTCCTGCACTAGGTTTCTAAAAGCCACTTAAGACGTCTTGTAAAAAATACATTTCAAACGTTTTGTGCTGGTGCTGTTTCCACACACATTCAACGAGGAAAATAAGCCTCTACAAGGGTCCATCAAAGTCCAGACAAAAGAGTCAGAACTCAGATAAAGTGACAAACAAATTCAGATTGACTTCTTAACTTTGTCTCGTCCGCGTCTTCCACGCAGGCTGCCCATATCTATATGTCTTGATTTTTTACACAAAACAAAACTGGCTATTTGTGAGGGAAACTTCTGAAGCAATTGGAGTCAGGACTCAGAGAGACACGAGGAGAGCTGGAGCTTTGATGGCAAACACTGACGGTGTATTTGGAGCTTCGACCGGAGAATTCACACGACATGTCACGGGCCACGATCTGACCACACGGTTCAGATGCCAAACCAATTCTGAAGACCCCTCCTGTAGCTCCAGGTTTTAACTAGTTCAGAGTGTAATAATTAACATTAGTTAAGACTAAAGCCCTGTCACACTGTCCCGAAATCGACTCCCGATGGACACACGATGAAGGAAATGTTCAAATTCGGCTGTGATCGTAGCAACATCGGGCCATTCGTGAGGGCATCTAAGCCATCGTATGACCACCGGTGGAGTTTCTCAGGCTCCGGCAGCAACTTGGTAAGGCACTAGTGAGGGCATCTTGTTAAATCGTGTCATCTTCGTGTTATCATCGGTGCATTCGCCCTCACTCTGATCGGGGCGAATGCCCGATGGCACCGAGGATAACAAGATGCCCTCACGATGGCCTTACGAAGGGGAACATGGACACACGAATTCAACACGAAAATGAACCTTCTCAAGGTCCTTGGGCAATTTTTTGGCATGCCAAAGATTTTGCCACCGCTCACGAAGTTGCTGCCGGAGCCTGAGAAACTCCACCGGCGGTCATACGATGGCTTAAGATGCCCTCACGAACGGCCCGATGTTGCTACGATCACAGCCGAATTTGAACATTTCCTTTATCGTGCGTCCATCGGGTTGTTTTATTGCACAACAAAATCATGTAAACATATTATGTAAATAACCCAATTTGTGTTCTGTGAAACTAAAAAGGATATAATATATTATTTTGAAGGCGAGTTGACAGGAAGTTGTTGTTGCTATGGAAACAACATTTCGGAGAAAACGTAATATTTTCTACATATAAAGACGGATAAAGTAAAGAAAAAAGTCTGAAGATATCAGTACAGTATCATAGTACTGTAACATAATTGTTTTTGGTACTTTCGTTGCAGTTGTATGTCTTAAATGTAATGTAAATGTTGCCTTCGTGTGGTTCGGGGCCATCTTCGTGCGAAATTCACAATTCCATATTTGTGTGTCCATCGGGTGTCAATTTCGGGACAGTGTGACAGGGGCTTTAACAGCTGAGTCAATCAATCATCAATCAATCAATATTTATTTATATAGCCCAATATCACAAATGTTACATTTGTCTCAATGGTCTTCACAGTGTGTACAGCATATCAGTATGACAATACGACACCCTCTGTCCTTAGACCCTCACATCGTACAAGGAAAACACTTCCAGAGAAAACCCACAGTTTAAAGGGCAAAATGGGAGAAACCTCAGGGAGAGCAACAGAGGAGGGATCCCTCTCCCAGGACGGACAGACGTGCAATAGATGCCGTGTGTAAATTGAAAAGATAATACATTTGCAACATAGGTTGTCCAGATGTTTGGAAATGCATTTGTGTATAATAGGAAGATGAATCCACAAGGATGTCCATCCAGGACTTATGATCCAGGACCACAGCCACGACTCAAGATCCAGGACACAGGACCGCAGGATCATCCATGACTCCGGATCCCGGCATAGATAGACACCAAAAAGAAAGACATGTGGGGAAGCTGGGTTAATGGGAGCATGAGAGTACACGGGTACAGACAGAGAGAAGGTAGAAGTAAGATGTCCCCGACAAACTAAGCCTATATCAGCAAAACTAGGGGCTGAATCTAATCAGCTGAGGACACTGAATCCCATTTGTTCCAGTCCGGCCCTCGACTAGTAGGCTACCCATTTGTTTATTTTGGCCCAATGTGTATTTGAGTTTGACCCCCCTGCTTTAGATGCTGAAGCTACCAGGCGCTGAAACACTCGTATGCCACTAAGGACACTCACTGAGGCCGAACACTTTTCAACTTTTAATTAAATCTCCAGGACTCATTACGGGGGTGATGTCATTTTCAATAATATCGGGAGAGCAATTAAAACAGAATTAATACACACGAAACAAACAACTGATTTTATTTCACCTTTATTTTTAGCAATTATTAAAAATCTACACACACATACCACACTCAGATCATAATAACAAAACAACAAAAAGCACTTTGCATAATACATCGTGAGCCTGACTATTGAGCACTGGGATCTGTTAAAGTAAATAAAGGGTAACTCATTGATTTAGTGTAAAGATCAAAAGTCTTTCTGTTATGCGAATATGTTAGTTTACACCATTTCAAATATATCACCCTGACCTTAGCATTGAACAATATCACTTAAACATTAATACTTTTAAATGATACGTATTGGCAGTATTCCGAGGAAGCAGTGGGAATATGATATGGATCTTTCTGGTTATGACCTCTCTTCATTTCATATTCCCCCCGTTGCCTTTGTGTGTTGTCCGTGTGAAATCGTTTTTTTATTCAAAAACTGCTTATGCTGCCGTCTTGTATCTCAAAGGGTCTTCCATGTTTAAAAAAGCATGAATACATCAATAGATACCGTTATAATGACCCGTCTAAATCCAGGGTTCAGGATAAAGGTTTAATCTCCATGGACATGTGTGTACAGTGCGTTCAGAGCAGTGACCTTGCTGAATAAAACTCACCCTGTAGTCACACCCTGAGTTAACCCCTGAATCTGCTCTTTGTGATGTTAGTGTGCTTCATAGGCCCCGAGACCTCAGAAGCACTGCAATGGCCTCTTTGTCAGTGTAACACGAGCATGTTTACCTTAAGCATCTCAGCACACTGAACTGCTCTACCTACGAAATGCTGCATTTGAATACTGGCATGTTTTATATGTGTTCATGTGTAACCTTAATGCTGTCTCTCCTGCTGTGTTTACAAAGCTTAGACTTAGACGTGGGGTATGTCATTTGGCACAAACTTATCTCGTGCCCTCATTGGTCACGTGCGCGTTCGTGTGTGTTGGAGGAGGGGCTCTGTAACGAGCGCACTCGAGCTGGTTACCTATTATTTATTACCTACTCCACTTTTTAAAGGTCCCCTATTTACTGTTTCTCATCAATATCTCACAGGTCTCAGATATATACAGAGTCTGTCTCTGATTGGCTGAACCGCCAAACAGATCATTGCAGCATTACCCATAATCCCCTCTGTTTCAGCCCTGTTTCCAAAGTGCTGATTCTCTGTCTGTTACTTTAGATGAAAGCAAGGAGCCCCTCCCCACGCCCCTCTGAGAGACATTTGGTTACAAAGAACTCAATGGAGCTCTAGAGGAGATTCAGGTGATAAGGGGGGGGGTTACCTTGGTTGCTGATTGGCTAATGGCTACACAAGACAACACATCGTTATGACATCACAAAGTGGCCAAAATCGAGGGGACACGTGTTGATGTAGAAGAGACATGAAGAAGAGGGGACACGTGTTGATGTAGAAGAGACATGAAGAAGAGGGGACACGTGTTGATGTAGAAGAGACATGAAGAAGAGGGGACACATGTTGATGTAGAAGAGACATGGAGAAGAGGGGACACGTGTTGATGTAGAAGAGACATGGAGAAGAGGGGACACGTGTTGATGTAGAAGAGACATGGAGAAGAGGAGACACATGTTGATGTCGAAGAGACATGGAGAAGAGGGGACACATGTTGATGTAGAAGAGACATGGAGAAGAGGAGACACATGTTGATGTAGAAGAGACATGGAGAAGAGGGGACACATGTTGATGTAGAAGAGACATGGAGAAGAGGGGACACATGTTGATGTAGAAGAGACATGGAGAAGAGGGGACACATGTTGATGTAGAAGAGACATGAAGAAGAGGGGACACATGTTGATGTAGAAGAGACATGGAGAAGAGGGGACACATGTTGATGTAGAAGAGACATGAAGAAGAGGGGACACATGTTGATGTAGAAGAGACATGGAGAAGAGGAGACACATGTTGATGTAGAAGAGACATGAAGAAGAGGGGACACATGTTGATGTAGAAGAGACATGAAGAAGAGGGGACACATGTTGATGTAGAAGAGACATGAAGAAGAGGGGACACATGTTGATGTAGAAGAGACATGAAGAAGAGGGGACACATGTTGATGTAGAAGAGACATGAAGAAGAGGGGACACATGTTGATGTAGAAGAGACATGGAGAAGAGGAGACACATGTTGATGTAGAAGAGACATGAAGAAGAGGGGACACATGTTGATGTAGAAGAGACATGAAGAAGAGGGGACACATGTTGATGTAGAAGAGACATGAAGAAGAGGGGACACATGTTGATGTAGAAGAGACATGAAGAAGAGGGGACACATGTTGATGTAGAAGAGACATGAAGAAGAGGGGACACATGTTGATGTAGAAGAGACATGAAGAAGAGGGGACACATGTTGATGTAGAAGAGACATGAAGAAGAGGGGACACATGTTGATGTAGAAGAGACATGAAGAAGAGGGGACACATGTTGATGTAGAAGAGACATGAAGAAGAGGGGACACATGTTGATGTAGAGGAGACATGGAGAAGAGGGGACACATGTTGATGTAGAAGAGACATGAAGAAGAGGGGACAGATGTTGATGTAGAAGAGACATGAAGAAGAGGGGACACATGTTGATGTAGAAGAGACATGAAGAAGAGGGGACACATGTTGATGTAGAAGAGACGTGAAGAAGAGGAGACACATGTTGATGTAGGAGAGACATGAAGAAGAGGGGACACATGTTGATGTAGGAGAGACAGACGGTTGAGGTTCTTTGTGCTCTTTCGTTGGATTAATTGTGCTTTCTGGATAAATCCATTGTTTACACTTTAAAGGATTTAGCTGAAGTTCTGCGAGCCAGGGGGAATCAGCCCGATGTTGTGCTGCCGGGCGGGAACAAGCTGCCCAGCGAAACAAACCGTAGTCATGCAGGGCAGGTCAGGGCAAAAGCATTCAAACAAAATGGCAAAAGAAACAAATTGTAAAATGATATTCAAATTCATAGTCCAAAAAGTCTATAGACTAGAATTGGTCAAATGTTTCTTTATTTATGGCGTAGACGATTTAAAACAACACTAACATAGTCCTCGTGAAATAATACTATATCAAATCAACCTGTTGGGATTTGTTCAGTTTTAGCCGGGGTTCAAATAGGTAACGCTTAGCAACAAGATTAGCCCAATCCACACGTTCTGTATTTTTTACAAAGCTATATTGTCAAAGTCAACTTTAATGTCAATTTTTCTGTGTGTGTACGAATTAACGTTTCCAACAATCCCGAATACAAAATACAATAATGGAAATATACAAATATGTATACAAATATGTATATCCTCTATTTATACAATCAACAGACACATGTACACTTAATGCGCACATTAAGATAAAACACAACAATCGATATATACAGAATAACAGTCACTTCAATATCTTAGGGTACAAAGTGCAAGATTGTCCCACCCCAGCTTCCACCCCAGCTTCCCCCCCAGCTTCCACCCCAGCTTCCACCCCAGCTTCACCCCAGCTTCCACCCCAGCTTCCACCCCAGCTTCCACCCCAGCACCACCCCAGCTCCACCCCAGCTTCCACCCCAGCTTCCACCCCAGCTTCCACCCACAGCTTCCACCCCAGCTTCCACCCCAGCTTCCACCCCAGCTTCCACCCCAGCTTCCACCCCAGCTTCCACCCCAGCTTCCACCCCAGCTTCACCCCAGCTTCCACCCCAGCTTCCACCCCAGCTTCCACCCCAGCTTCCACCCCAGCTTCCACCCCCAGCTTCCACCCCAGCTTCCACCCCAGCTTCCACCCCAGCTTCCACCCCAGCTCCACCCCAGCCTCCACCCCAGCTTCTACCCCAGGTCCACCCCAGCTCCACCCCAGCTTCCACCCTGCTTCCACCCTGCTTCCACCCCAGCTTCCCCCCAGCTTCACCCCAGCTCCACCCCGGCTTCCACCCCGGCTTCCACCCCAGCTTCCACCCCAGCTTCCACCCCAGCTTCCACCCCCAGCTTCCACCCCAGCTTCCACCCCAGCTTCCACCCCAGCCTCCACCCCAGCTTCCACCCCAGCTTCACCCCAGCTCCACCCCAGCCTCCACCCCAGCTTCCACCCCAGCTTCCACCCCAGCTCCACCCAGCTTCCACCCCAGCTTCCACCGCAGCTTCCACCCCAGCTTCCACCCCAGCTTCCCCCCAGCTTCACCCCAGCTCCACCCCAGCTTCCACCCCAGCTTCCACCCCAGCTTCCACCCCAGCTCCACCCAGCTTCCACCCCAGCTTCCACCCCCAGCTTCCACCCCAGCTTCCACCCCAGCTTCCACCCCAGCTTCCACCCCAGCTTCACCCCAGCTTCCACCCCAGCTTCACCCCAGCTTCCACCCCCAGCTTCCACCCCAGCTCCACCCCAGCTCCACCCAGCTTCCACCCCAGCTTCACCCCAGCTTCCACCCCCAGCTTCCACCCCAGCTCCACCCCAGCTCCACCCAGCTTCCACCCCAGCTTCCACCCCAGCTTCCACCCCAGCTTCACCCCAAACTCAAACTATAAGCTGCTTCTAATAAACATATTAAGAACACGTGAGTTGTCTGACTGAACTGACATTATGGCAGGACTCTTGTTGTTTGTACTTCAGCACCACGGACAGTGCCATGAATTCATCAACACAGCAGAAAGTTAGGCTATGGTTGTATTTATAAAAATAATCAATTTGATGTAGAAGCGCACTTTTCATTTGAGTAACCAAAACTCAAAGTGCTACAGAGTAAAACGGTTGAACCAAAACAAGAAAAACAAAGCGACGTATACGCCGTGTGGCAACAAGTGGGGTTTCAAAATCTAGTAAAAGGCTATTCTAAAAAGATGCGTTTTGATTTTTGATTTTCGGAGTAATGGTTGGGAAATACATTTGAACTTGCTCGTCTTGTCTTTGCTTTTCTGTCTCTAAAGTCTGTAACATGCTAGGCTCAACCTTCCCAATCTACAATGTGTTTATAGTGACATGTCACTTGTTAGACGCTTTTATCCAAAGCGACTTACATACTCGATACTGTGGGCAATCCCCACAGGAGCACTTTGGGGTGAAGTGTCTCAGGGACATGCTGACTGCAGTGGGGTTTGAACCTGTTCCGAACACCAACGCACAACCCACTGCACCACACGCCGCCACAGGGCTCACAAAGAGATCCATCAGAACGCCGCTGCTCGAGTCCCCACTGACACAAAAAGAGTGGATCACCTCAGTCCAGTTCCGAAGTCTTCACACTGGCTTCCTGTCCGTCAAAGAATTGATTTTAAAATGCTGCTGCTGGTTTATAAAGCACTAAACGGTTTAGGACCAAATGATATTGTCGATCTCTTGCAGAAGTATGAACCATCCAGGAGTCTCAGGTCTTCTGGGACGGGTCGGCTCTCGGCTGCAAGAGTCAGAAGTAAACATGGAGAAGCAGCGTTCAGTTGTTTTGCCCCGACCATCTGGAACAGCAGGTCAGCTGCAAATGTTGATGCTTTTAAATCGAGATGAAAACGTATCTTGTTGACGCTGCATTTGGATAACTTCAAACTGCAGTATGGCTTTTTATCCATGCATTTTATACCTGTTGTGTCGATTTGATTATCTTTGCCTTTTTACAATGTGCTTCCACTCTTCGGGTCAAATCTGACCGATTTACTACTTTCATCAATCATAAGGTTTTAGTTTTACATTCGATTGCATTAAGGCAGGGGTGTCAAACTCAATTTCATCATGGGCCGCATTATGGTTGCACTCAAAAGGCCGGTTGTAACTATATAAAATATATATAAATATATAATATATATAAAATAATGTGTTATATTACATTATTGCCCCTGAACTGGATTATTATAGGATAGGATAATGACTTAGTAATACATCTGAAAGCAAATAATTGCAAGTCTCTTCAGTGCGCATGTCACAAAGCGAGATGCATTGTGGGACATGTAGTTTATGGGCAACCTGATTCTGTAAAGCGGCATTTAATCGTATAATAAACTTATTACATTCTTTGCAAGCTCTTGCGGGCCGCATAAAATGAAGTCGCGGGCCGGATGTGGCCCCCGGGCCTTGAGTTTGACACCCCTGCATTCAGGCTTCATGATATCCTTCACCGGAGACATTTGAACATGTAAAATGGCTGATCACCACTTTCATTGACTTTTGGATGATTTAGTCAACTTTGTAACACCATGGTGTTCCCGGGCAAACATGACCGCCATAAAGAAAAGGAATTAGTAACCATCCGGATCAGATAAAACACACACACACACACACACACACACACACACACACACACTCTAGATGTGTCCCCCGCTCTTATGTGCCCCTCCCCACCTCATGGATCACACCTGGCACAGCAATACATGTTCAGCATCTGTTCTTTGTATATGTACTGCAGTTCTTCATGTGTACCAGTACTCTGATACGATACGTACAGTTTGAACGGGTGTTAAATGAGATGTGGTGATGATTCATGGTTTTTGTGTTCATGTAATAGCAGTTAAAACAGGACCGGTCAAATTTAACAGCGAACACCAAAGTAAGGGGGGACACGAAGACAACAGGAGGGTTACATGAATTTGATTTCATTTTGTAAAGCACTTTGCCGTGTGCGGAAAGGTGCTGTGTGAATAAACTTGCCTCGTTAATTCCACGACAAAGTTGTACGGAAGATGCTCGAGTAGCAAGAATAACTGATTTGGAGGGGTATCGAAGTGGCTCGATGGCACAAAGACCTGCACCCCTTCAAATGGAAGTGTCAGGGAACGGCTGAGCGTGAATAAACAGCTCTCAATTTGTGTTTTTAATGTATCTTTTTGCTCGTGCGTATTCATGCCTCTGGGTGCTGAATACATGAATCCCTTTTACATTTGAATTTACGTTTTTTTGGAGGGACTCAAATCCCTGTCGCCATGCTCTCTGCGTGTAAAGATACGCACGAGGCGTTCCTTTCTAGTTGCCGTGACAGCTAACCTTGTTATACAACACAACATGTTTATGAACAAGGTGTCAGTCAAGGTTTACAAGCACACAATAATGTCGAATACTCTACGAGACATTGTGAGGCTGCTTAAGCTGCAGAGAAAGATACCATGTTAATAATCCTGTTTACAAGACGGGAGGAATTATTATCACTGTCCGGAGTTCTTCAACAAGCTCAATTTTAACTCCAAATGCCTGCAGTTTCCTCCAGCGTATACACCTGAACATCAGCTGGAGAGGACTCTTTAAAGTAGAGACACTACATACTGATATACACCTGAACATCAGCAGGAGAGGACTCTTTAAAGTAGAGACACTACATACTGATATACACCTGAACATCAGCAGGAGAGGACTCTTTAAAGTAGAGACACTACACACTGATATACACCTGAACATCAGCAGGAGAGGACTCTTTAAAGTAGAGACGCTACATACTGATATACACCTGAACATCAGCAGGAGAGGACTCTTTAAAGTAGAGACACTAAATACTGATATACACCTGAACATCAGCTGGAGAGGATTCTTTAAAGTAGAGACACTACACACTGATATACACCTGAACATCAGCAGGAGAGGACTCTTTAAAGTAGAGACACTACATACTGATATACACCTGAACATCAGCAGGAGAGGACTCTTTAAAGTAGAGACGCTACATACTGATATACACCTGAACATCAGCAGGAGAGGACTCTTTAAAGTAGAGACACTACACACTGATATACACCTGAACATCAGCAGGAGAGGACTCTTTAAAGTAGAGACACTACATACTGATATACACCTGAACATCAGCAGGAGAGGACTCTTTAAAGTAGAGACACTACATACTGATATACACCTGAACATCAGCAGGAGAGGACTCTTTAAAGTAGAGACACTACACACTGATATACACCTGAACATCAGCAGGAGAGGACTCTTTAAAGTAGAGACACTACATACTGATATACACCTGAACATCAGCAGGAGAGGACTCTTTAAAGTAGAGACACTACATACTGATATACACCTGAACATCAGCAGGAGAGGACTCTTTAAAGTAGAGACACTACACACTGATATACACCTGAACATCAGCAGGAGAGGACTCTTTAAAGTAGAGACACTACATACTGATATACACCTGAACATCAGCAGGAGAGGACTCTTTAAAGTAGAGACACTACATGCTGATATACACCTGAACATCAGCAGGAGAGGACTCTTTAAAGTAGAGACGCTACATACTGATATACACCTGAACATCAGCTGGAGAGGATTCTTTAAAGTAGAGACACTACACACTGATATACACCTGAACATCAGCAGGAGAGGACTCTTTAAAGTAGAGATGCTACATACTGATATACACCTGAACATCAGCAGGAGAGGACTCTTTAAAGTAGAGACACTACACACTGATATACACCTGAACATCAGCAGGAGAGGACTCTTTAAAGTAGAGACACTACATACTGATATACACCTGAACATCAGCAGGAGAGGACTCTTTAAAGTAGAGACACTACATACTGATATACACCTGAACATCAGCAGGAGAGGACTCTTTAAAGTAGAGACACTACACACTGATATACACCTGAACATCAGCAGGAGAGGACTCTTTAAAGTAGAGACACTACATACTGATATACACCTGAACATCAGCAGGAGAGGACTCTTTAAAGTAGAGACACTACACACTGATATACACCTGAACATCAGCAGGAGAGGACTATTTAAAGTAGAGACACTACATACTGATATACACATGAACATCAGCAGGAGAGGACTCTTTAAATTCTGTATCAATCAGTATTAATTTGCTTTATGTAACTGTTGTTGTCAGGTGAATGAATTGAGTTGCTAAGAAACTGCACAGCCATAATTAAACGTTTCTACCTCTTGCATGTGCAGCACATTCAAACTGTGTGACATATAATTGTGTCACATTGTTAGCCTATAATCTCTTTTATTGCTTTACTCATAACACACTCTGGATCTCATAAGTAAACAAAACAATCCCATTAAGCTGTCGGCCTGTTCCTGGGTGACGAGACTTCACACGTCTCTCTCTCTCTCTCTCTCTCTCTCTCTCCTCTCTCTCTCTCTCTCTCTCTCCTCTCTCTCTCTCTCTCCTCTCTCTCTCTCTCTCTCTCTCTCTCTCTCTCTCTCTCTCTCTCTCTCTCAGAGCTATCCACACAAGTCTCTACGTCCTTTTGCCAGCCTTCCGTTTCGGAGATTCTTCGAGGCACAGAGAACATAACATTTTCTCCATATACAAATGAACTAGATAAATATATGAATTTAAAAAAGTTAAATTATAATGGAATAAAATATTGTGCATATTGTACTACTATATATTTCAACATTAAATTAAAAGAATATATTATTGTAGACATCATATATCACACTCACCTGACTTAAGTCCTACAATACATTACATATTTTACATTACCCGTATCATACTCACATTTTTTCACATTCATTTTAAATAAATGTGTGTTTACAGAGAAACAGATTTCACCTGGTGCGAACGGTTGTCATAGGTTTCTCAGATAAAGCCTGCAGCTGCCGTCCTGACGATGACTTTTTGACGTGTTTTTGGAGTGAATCTGGGTCGCCAGTGTAACTGCTGAGAATCCACGAGTGCAGACGCTCGAAGACAATCTGTCAAACACATTCTGAAACGTTGATACTCAAAGGTCTGGGGTGCATTATTCATATAGCCAACATTCAAGACATGGTGATAGACCCAACCATCAACCAGGTCTTTACACTATTTAATTTTACATTACTTTATCCTATTCTATATGACATATTTCTGCATTGACTTGCCTATTGGCCACTTGCAGCATCCTTTTGCACTTTTCTTATTTCTTCTTGCACGACTTTGATGCTTTATGTCATATATCTAGGTTGCATTGGTTTTCCATTGGTTTTCATCTTGAAAAATACACTGTGGCGATTGTGCATATTAATTACACTGTAATCTGAGTTTTTCAATTGTAACTGTATTGTAATGAACTGTGCTATGTATTATTGTATTGACCTGTACCTAAATCATGTTTTATAATTGTTTGTGTGATAGAGATGTTATAGTGTTTGTTGATTGTTGTGTACCGACCTCAGGGCTGCAGATGGAAATGATCTATTAGCTCAAATCTGGCACAATTAATCTCTCCTCTTGTGTTTTTGTATGCATGCATGGTCCTTGTTGAAATAAAGGCATACTAATAATATGTAGAGCCCTTGCATCTTGAGTAGCACATAAAGGCATGGGTACCGGTATGAACACACTCCTGTTTCCTAAAGGATCCCCGTGGCACAGCGCCCCGTCGGACACACGACAACAACTCAAAATCTTGCCAAGTATCTGTGTCTATTATCCAATCAGAATACGTCTCTACTCCTGATATAACACATGATAACTTCAGCAGTATCACTGCAGTGAGATATCAGGTTGTGTAATTAGACAATGCTTCATCTTGTTACGTCAAAACATCTTATCTTGAGTTGTATCTCAGATGAAACACATATTGTTTTACATATTTATTAGAAAACAGAAAACCTTTGAGCATTTGCGGCTTATTTTGAAACACAACATCTCCTGAATCTGGTCAAATATATTTCAAAATGAGTTCTGCCTGCTAACCACAAGATCTGATTTATCTAAATATCCCGTCTTATTTCAAGAAATCTTACCAAGCACATGTTCACTTGTTGTATTGGCAGATTGTGTTACTTATTTCAAGTGACAACACCTTATTTTCATTATTCATGGAGCGGCATCTTCTCCAGGGCAGATATCTGAGTCTCTGCGGAGGTGTTCAGGTATGAAGAGGAGCTGCAGTGGGAGGAGATGGATTCAATGCTCTCCTGATTGATGGTCCTGACAGCAGCTGTCCCGACAGACGCTCCGAGGCACTCGGGATCTTCCTGAGGGGGCATCACATGTCGGAGGAGGAAGGAGACAACGCCCTGACAATTCCTCACACCGGCAGACACCAAGGACATGTTGTTATTCCACACTACGATTTACAGCCTCGCTGGAAACTCTGACGTTTGCAACTTGGGGGGAAATGTACAAATAAACAGTCCTGTCCTTCGACTTCTGGCATGTGGGGAGACACCTCGGGAAAATACGTTGTTTTTATGGTCAACTTTGAGAATGGGGGTTATTTTGCTTCGATCACATGGGAAATATGAACAAAATACACATTTAGGTGCTTTACCAAACTTGATCTATTTTAAATGTATCTTGAACTCACCAAAACGTAGCATGACTGAGTGCTACACTCGTATATTTAATCATAACATTTCAGAAGAATTTAAATACAAAACACAATTGAGACGTTTCACGATTGCGTTTATTTATTTAGATGACAATTAAAGTCATTGTTTATTTCTCTTGACATTATTTTTCTGATTTATGGAGGGACACAAAGACATATCCATAATAATTCACTTTGTAAAAACGTCCTTTTTGGAAATGTACGAAAAATCAACACGCATAATATAATGAGTTATGTAACGGGGAAGTGTCATACAGTCGGGGCATCTTTTTGTTCAAATGGTTAGAAATTGGGGGATTTATTGCTTTTTTCAGTATTTTCTGAGTATTTCAAAGATATTCCCCTCTGTCTTGACTTTGACTAAACTTTAATAAAGTTACATCAACATGTTGAACATGGTTTTATTTTATATTCAGATATCTGTTCTGGAAATGTATGAAAATTAGCACATGTATTTAACCCTCCTGTTGTCTTCGAGTCAAATCTGACCGATTTACTTCTTTCATCAATCATAACTTTTGTGTTTTACATTCGATTGCATTCAGGCTTCATGATATCCTTCACAGCAGACATTTGGACATATACAATTCCTGATCACCACTTTCATTGCCTTTTGGATGATTTCGTCAACTTTGTAACACCATGGTGTTCCCGGGCAAACATGACCGCCATAAAGATAAAACACACACACTAGATGTGTCCCCCCCCTTATGTGTCCAATCCCACCATGTGAATCACACCTGGCACACACACACACACACACACACACACACACACACACACACACAACAATTTGACACATTTCCCGCTCGTATTTGCCCATCCCCCCCACATGGATCACACCTGGCACAGCAATACATGTTCAGTGTCTGTTCTTTGTATATTTACTGCAGTTCTTCATGTGTACCAGTACTCTGATACAATATGTACAGTTTGAAAGGGGGTTAAATGAGATGTGGTGATGATTGATGGTTTTTGTGTGAATGTAATAGCAGTTAAAACAGGACCGGTCAAATTAAACAGCGAACACCAAAGTAAGGGGGGGAACGAAGACAACAGGAGGGTTAATAAGATTCAGCTGTATTTTCATTATTTAAACATAGAATCTCAGAAAACTTCAAATCAAAAAAAGTGTTCTAATGTCAGTAATTACCAAGGTGAGTTTAATAGTGGCTTTTTTTAATTAAAATGTTTCAAAAAAAATGTCAAAGTGATATCTGTTGACCCTATTCTCACCTAGGGTCTCTCATTAAGGCAACCTGCTTCTCTCAACTGTGCCTCTGGGATGTTCCTTTGTGAATAGATGTTCTGGCACGTGATTGGCCGCAGGTTCTGTTCGGAGCACTTAGCCCACTGGCCCTGACTCTTTAACACTAACGAGAGTGAGGGAGAGGACATTGAAACTGATAACTGAATGTGGGCAAGGAGCCATTGGTTAATGGAGATTGTTCTGCCAGACGGGACCCGGGTCCTCGGGGGGAGATATTTCATTATCCCACGGTCAACGAAAGGCCCCACGACCACATCCAGGGTTTTGAACCATGATGTGGAAATTAAAGGTTATCTCACTGCTATGTGACACGCAACTCCCATTCTCTTATTGGATGAGGACGCGTCTTTTCCCACGGCTCAGACTAAGAGACACGTGTCAAATCCATGCAGCAACACTGTGGGGATCAGACGTCTCTATTAGGGATGACCTTGAGGTGAAACATTCATTTATCTAACTCCCCCGATGAGAGAGCGAGTAAAGGACGTACTTAATTTGACAATTGTGTAATGGCGCCGTGTGCCGATGCTATGGTTCAGAAGTGAAGTGCCCACTGGAGAGTCTCTGCTATCGATAGCAGCCGCAGAAGAACACGTGACGGCAGCTTTGTGTGAAATGTGTTCATAGTGGATCCAACGTACATCAATAGATCCGGCTGTCATGTGGGTTAGGCGAATGTGCGGTGATCCACGCCTTTGTAGTGAGATATAGGGTCGATGTTGATGTCCGAAAACAACTCCATGCCAAGCCCTAAAAGGGACGCTATAATGCTTTCTGGGGGCTTCCCTTCCCTGTCGCGCGTTATATAGGTTGTTGTGCAAGCAAACCTGAACATTAGCATATTATTACCTCTTCAAACTCTCAAGGTGGGGACCCTCTGCCTATTCGTCACGTTTTGAACTCGTGACCATCAGAACATGTTTGCACTTTTTGATGTGCCTCGTGAAAAATACAAATGATTGGAAAGTTCATTTGATGGCGTATCAGTTGAAGGTAGTATTAACGGTCTTTCTGTTTGCTGGGAGCTAACACAGAAGTCCAGCGAGACCATTGAGGTTAAACCGCCTAATAAATCTCATATCTTCTGTAAGAGAGCAATTTCTAAGGCTCAAGGCATTTTACAATGCGCTCTGTTTTTAAGAATTGAAGCTCATATATCTGAGACTTCCAACAGCCAGGTCTAGACTGAATAACTCCTTTCCTAATGCTCTATGCCCCGACTGACTTCACATTTAGCTTCTGGGAGCTGGTGATGTTTTTAGGAATGGCATGCTCTATATTTCCTGTTATCATTTCATGTATTTCATTGTGTTTTTTCTAACTGTCTGTGCGGCTATATACCCCGCAGCAAGATACGTTTTCTCTTGTGAACAATAAAGTTTAAATTGAAGCTGACGTCTGGGACAGTTACCACGATGCTGTCGGGAAATGAATGTGTTTAGTTCCTACATTCTGGAAAAGCAGACAAAAACAAGAGAAGGACCTTTTCTTTGTTCTGTTGAAGACCAGTCATTTAGAAAGATTTACTTTTTATTTTTATTTCCTTAAAGAAATGGCTCAAGGAGTGGCATTGTAAATATAAGATGCAATGTTTTACAATTTAACCCTCCTATTGTCTTCGTGTTCCCCCCCTTACTTTGGTGTTCGCGGTCAAACCGGTAACTGCTATTACATTCACACAAAAACCATGAATCATCACCACATTTCCTTTAACACCCTTTCAAACTGTACGTATTGTATCAGAGTACTGGCACACATGAAGAACTGCAGTACATATACAAAGAACAGACACTGAACATGTATTGCGTATGCCTGGTGTGATCCATGTGGGGGGGATGGGCACATAAGAGCGGGAAATGTGTCAAATGTGTGCGTGTGTGTGTGTGTGTGTGCGCACGTGCGTGCGTGTGTGGTCTAGCATTACTATACTTGTGGGGACCTAAATCTGTTTACATAGTCATGTGTGGGGACTGGCTTCCCTTATGGGGACAAATTGGAGGTCCCCATGAGGGGAATCATTAATTTTAGGGTGAAGACTTGGTTAGGGTTAGGGTTAGGCATGTGTTGGTTATGGTTAAGGTTAGGATAAGTCTCCAGGAAATGGATGTAAGTCAATGTAATGTCCCCTGAAGTGATGTATACATGGTATGTGTGTGTGTGTGTGCGCGCATGTGTGTGTGTGAGTTTGAGTGTGTGTGTGTGTGTGTGTGTGTGTGTGTGTGTGTGTGTGTGTGCGTGTGTGCGAGCTGGTGATGTTTTCAGGAATGGACAACCTGGCTGGAGGAATGACAGAGAGGTTTCTGAAGGTACCGCTGAGTGTTCACTTTAGCAAGGGTTTCATTTAACCGACCTGAGACGGGCCTTAGTCTCTTCCTGTGTTTGGTGTTGGTTCATTATGTGTCATTCATGTCTCCCTTCATGTTGGTCAGGGCCCTTCTCACGTCGGTTAAATGAAATCCTTGCTTCCCTCACTTGGGTCGTTTCCCTGCGACTAGTCCCTTCCCACCAGGGAAGCATGGAGGGACCCAAGGAAACCACGAGAAGCAGGGACATGAGTTTTAAGAGCAATGGGACGTTGTGTCCTCCGGAGCGTCACGTGAAGCGACGTCCGTTTGTGATGACGCTGCACAGCTGATCGTCTGACAGCAGGGGTGCGTTCCGATAATCCAAAAATCAGCTCCTAAATTCTAACCCTATCGTCTATTCCTTGACCTCTGAGTGAAAGGTCACGGGGTTAAGGGATAGTGGATAGGAGAATTCAAAAGGACTTAGGAGAAGAGACTGCAGTGCTTTAGAGAATCCGACTGCACTTTCACTCTCCGACGTGTTTATGATGCGCCAGCGGACGTCATTGTGTGCGTCTGCTGCTGTGGAAACCATGGAAACTACAGTTTTCTATACAGCGGACTACAACATGGATGTTCAATAAGAACGAGGGACTCATCTAGAGACTCTGCACCGTGCTCTGATGCTGCTGCTTTGCTTTGTGAACGTGGACAACAGAGAAACATATTCTTCAGGACCAAAGCTGGAATTGAAATAAAAAAGGAAAGTGAAACTTATGCTCGTCTCCCTCTCCCTCCGGTCCACATTAATACAAATGATCCCAATACGTATGATTGATGAACTAAAGATCTTAAAATCAATACAGATGTATTTATTATAAACGTTAGTCCTTAACATCTATCACTGTGTATATCACCATTCAAACATCTTTTAAAAGTTGAACAAACCCCACACAGCTCAGTAAAGACTGAAATGTTGACTTTATTTGATCATTTCAGTGAAAACTAACGTTCATATTTCTCTCTTTGATTATAATACTGATGAACGTTCAAAACAAAGCACTTTGGCAACTTACCACATACGTTTTAAAAAGCTTAATAAGCACCGTAACTTTCATGATATCATTTCTCCGTCATAATCGGTTGTTTCCGTGAACCTCGTACCTGTTCATGGATTCTTGTTTTTCAGCTTTTGTAAATAAAGCTTGCCTTTGTTTCATTTTGAAACCTGCTATCCCTATTCTCTCTATGTCTGGTCTTCCTTTCATTCCCAATCTGCATTTGAGTCCTATTTTTCCCCAACCCTGACAAATACATGGACTTTCTACTTCTTACATGTTGAACTCAAATACCTGTACTTTCTACTTCTTACATGTTGAACTCAAATACCTGTACTTTCTACTTCTCACATGTTGAACCCAAATACCTGTTTTACTTCTTACATGTTGAACACAAATACCTGTACTTTCTACTTCTTACATGTTGAACCCAAATACCTGTACTTTCTACTTCTTACATGTTGAACACAAATACCTGTACTTTCTACTTCTTACATGTTGAACACAAATACCTGTACTTTCTACTTCTCACATGTTGAACTCAAATACCTGTACTTTCTACTTCTCACATGTTGAACCCAAATACCTGTACTTTCTACTTCTTACATGTTGAACTCAAATACCTGTACTTTCTACTTCTTACATGTTGAACCCAAATACCTGTACTTTCTCCTTCTTACATGTTGAACTCAAATACCTGTACTTTCTACTTCTTACATGTTGAACCAAAATACCTGTACTTTCTACTTCTTACATGTTGAACCCAAATACCTGTACTTTCTACTTCTTACATGTTGAACTCAAATACCTGTACTTTCTACTTCTTACATGTTGAACCCAAATACCTGTACTTTCTACTTCTTACATGTTGAACCCAAATACCTGTACTTTCTACTTCTTACATGTTGAACCCAAATACCTGTACTTTCTACTTCTTACATGTTGAACTCAAATACCTGAACTTTCTACTTCTTACATGTTGAACACAAATACCTGTTTTACTTCTTACATGTTGAACACAAATACCTGTACTTTCTACTTCTTACATGTTGAACCCAAATACCTGTACTTTCTACTTCTTACATGTTGAACACAAATACCTGTACTTTCTACTTCTTACATGTTGAACACTAATACCTGTACTTTCTACTTCTTACATGTTGAACTCAAATACCTGTACTTTCTACTTCTTACATGTTGAACCCAAATACCTGTTTTACTTCTTAAATGTTGAACACAAATACCTGTACTTTCTACTTCTTACATGTTGAACACAAATACCTGTACTTTCTACTTCTTACATGTTGAACCCAAATACCTGTACTTTCTACTTCTTACATGTTGAACTCAAATACCTGTACTTTCTACTTCTTACATGTTGAACCAAAATACCTGTACTTTCTACTTCTTACATGTTGAACTCAAATACCTGTACTTTCTACTTCTTACATGTTGAACACAAATACCTGTACTTTCTACTTCTTACATGTTGAACCCAAATAACTGTACTTTCTACTTCTTACATGTTGAACCCAAATACCTGTACTTTCTACTTCTTACATGTTGAACCCAAATACCTGTACTTTCTACTTCTTACATGTTGAACTCAAATACCTGTACTTTCTACTTCTTACATGTTGAACCCAAATACCTGTACTTTCTACTTCTTACATGTTGAACTCAAATACCTGTACTTTCTACTTCTTACATGTTGAACCCAAATACCTGTACTTTCTACTTCTTACATGTTGAACCCAAATACCTGTACTTTCTACTTCTTACATGTTGAACCCAAATACCTGTACTTTCTACTTCTCACATGTTGAACCCAAATACCTGTACTTTCTACTTCTTACATGTTGAACTCAAATACCTGTACTTTCTACTTCTTACATGTTGAACACAAATACCTGTACTTTCTACTTCTCACATGTTGAACTCAAATACCTGTACTTTCTACTTCTCACATGTTGAACTCAAATACCTGTACTTTCTACTTCTTACATGTTGAACTCAAATACCTGTACTTTCTACTTCTCACATGTTGAACCCAAATACCTGTACTTTTACTTCTTACATGTTGAACACAAATACCTGTACTTTCTACTTCTTACATGTTGAACCCAAATACCTGTACTTTCTACTTCTTACATGTTGAACACAAATACCTGTACTTTCTACTTCTCACATGTTGAACCAAATACCTGTACTTTCTACTTCTCACATGTTGAACCCAAATACCTGTACTTTCTACTTCTTACATGTTGAACTCAAATACCTGTACTTTCTACTTCTTACATGTTGAACCCAAATACCTGTACTTTCTCCTTCTTACATGTTGAACTCAAATACCTGTACTTTCTACTTCTTACATGTTGAACCAAAATACCTGTACTTTCTACTTCTTACATGTTGAACCCAAATACCTGTACTTTCTACTTCTTACATGTTGAACTCAAATACCTGTACTTTCTACTTCTTACATGTTGAACCCAAATACCTGTACTTTCTACTTCTTACATGTTGAACCCAAATACCTGTACTTTCTACTTCTTACATGTTGAACCCAAATACCTGTACTTTCTACTTCTTACATGTTGAACTCAAATACCTGAACTTTCTACTTCTTACATGTTGAACACAAATACCTGTTTTACTTCTTACATGTTGAACACAAATACCTGTACTTTCTACTTCTTACATGTTGAACCCAAATACCTGTACTTTCTACTTCTTACATGTTGAACACAAATACCTGTACTTTCTACTTCTTACATGTTGAACACTAATACCTGTACTTTCTACTTCTTACATGTTGAACTCAAATACCTGTACTTTCTACTTCTTACATGTTGAACCCAAATACCTGTTTTACTTCTTAAATGTTGAACACAAATACCTGTACTTTCTACTTCTTACATGTTGAACACAAATACCTGTACTTTCTACTTCTTACATGTTGAACCCAAATACCTGTACTTTCTACTTCTTACATGTTGAACTCAAATACCTGTACTTTCTACTTCTTACATGTTGAACCAAAATACCTGTACTTTCTACTTCTTACATGTTGAACTCAAATACCTGTACTTTCTACTTCTTACATGTTGAACACAAATACCTGTACTTTCTACTTCTTACATGTTGAACCCAAATAACTGTACTTTCTACTTCTTACATGTTGAACCCAAATACCTGTACTTTCTACTTCTTACATGTTGAACCCAAATACCTGTACTTTCTACTTCTTACATGTTGAACTCAAATACCTGTACTTTCTACTTCTTACATGTTGAACCCAAATACCTGTACTTTCTACTTCTTACATGTTGAACTCAAATACCTGTACTTTCTACTTCTTACATGTTGAACCCAAATACCTGTACTTTCTACTTCTTACATGTTGAACCCAAATACCTGTACTTTCTACTTCTTACATGTTGAACCCAAATACCTGTACTTTCTACTTCTCACATGTTGAACCCAAATACCTGTACTTTCTACTTCTTACATGTTGAACTCAAATACCTGTACTTTCTACTTCTTACATGTTGAACACAAATACCTGTACTTTCTACTTCTCACATGTTGAACTCAAATACCTGTACTTTCTACTTCTCACATGTTGAACTCAAATACCTGTACTTTCTACTTCTTACATGTTGAACTCAAATACCTGTACTTTCTACTTCTTACATGTTGAACTCAAATACCTGTACTTTCTACTTCTCTCATATTCCAAACAGCTGGTTCCTTTAGTCTGAATGTGTGTTTGGTGCGTGATCATTATTCTTTAGAGTCATTGCGTGCCTATTGATCTGAACACGATCCGTGTATCCATCACTTCCTGGGGCCTATACTGCGAAGCTGGTTCAACCTAACCTGGATATGTTTGAGTTAGCCGGTTGGCTTAATCCAAAACATACGC
Source organism: Champsocephalus esox (assembly GCA_036324585.1). Classification (NCBI taxonomy): domain Eukaryota; kingdom Metazoa; phylum Chordata; class Actinopteri; order Perciformes; family Channichthyidae; genus Champsocephalus; species Champsocephalus esox. The sequence continues at coordinate 5,782,632 of CM070486.1, read as the reverse complement.
GCTCTCGCTAAACTGTACTACGACGCTGGTTATCAAGTGGATCGCTCAAGCCAGCCGTTTCCTATCTAGCTAGGTGCGCGTTCACATGAAAGGGGTGGTATCTGGAGCATTCGACCAATCACAGACATGGAGAAGCGTACCGACAGCGCAGCGTCATACTTCCTGAATGAAAAGTGAACTTTAATACGAGTCAAAAATGAAGAAGTTAAACTTTAAACATCCATAACTTAAACACTTGATCCAGGATAAAAGCCACAGAGCTGCACCTGCAAGGTGAATACAGCTGGGTAACAGAACAAGTGTTTGAATGCGTACATCAACAGGTTTATGATATCACTGCCCCGTCTAAGACACAATCTGACTTTAATTACATTTGTCTCGAGTGTTTCGTCAACTTAATGTGTTGCTTAAAATAATACTTCTGCATCCAGTCTGTGACACTGTGAGTGTTGCACGGCCAGATACGGCTCAGCTGACTCAGATAAGGAGATATATGATACATTATGAAGTGATATGCCGCGGACTGTACTTAATGTACTCTGATCTGGTTACTTATGTTGTGGCCGATATTTAAGTAAGCTTTCTTAACGCTAATGTTATAATAGTCAGATTGCTCTGAAGATGGAGGTGATATTCTATTAATGTTCACGTTGACACAGTCGGTGATTTTTGCCGGCCGTCTTTCCTGCAACGGCAGCTTTTCTGTATTTCCTTTCTCCTGTAATATGACTTGATCGCTTTAAACTCCGCACACTGAGCTCTGATTGGTCGGCAGGCGGTGCTTTCACTGAGTTGAGCTCTTAGCCTGCAACCTAACCAGGGGGGTATACTACGAAGCTGGTTCAACCTAACCTGGATATGTTTGAGTTAGCCGGTTGGCCTAATCCAAAACATACGCGCTCTCGCTAAACTGTACTACGACGCTGGTTATCAAGTGGATCGCTCAAGCCAGCCGTGTCCTATCTAGTTAGGTGCGCGTTCACATGAAAGGGGTGGTATCTGGAGCATTCGACCAATCACAGACATGGAGAAGCATACTGACAGCGCAGCGTCATACTTCCTGAATGAAAAGTGAACTTTAATACAAGTCAAAAATGAAGAAGTTAAACTTTAAACATCCATGACTTAAACACTTGATCCAGGATCAAAAGCCACATAGCTGCACCTGCAAGGTGAATACAGCTGGTAACAGAACAAGTGTTTGAATGCGTACATTAACAGGTTTATGATATCACTGCCCCGTCTAAAACACGATCTGACTTTAATTACATTTGTCTCGAGTGTTTCGTCAACTTAATGTGTTGCTTAAAATAATACTTCTGCATACAGTATGTGACACTGTGAGTGTTGCACGGCCAGATACGGCTCAGCTGACTCAGATAAGGAGATATATGATACATTATGAAGTGATATGCCGCGGACTGTACTTAATGTACTCTGATCCGGTTACTTATGTTGTGGCAGATATTTAAGTAAGCTTTCTTAACGCTAATGTTATAATAGTCTGCTCTGAAGATGGAGGTGATATTCTATTAATGTTCACGTTGACACAGTCGGTGATTTTTGTCGGCCGTCTTTCCTGCGACGGCAGCTTTTCTGTATTTCCTTTCTCCTGTAATATGACTTGATCGCTTTAAACTCCGCACACTGAGCTCTGATTGGTCAGCAGGCGGTGTTTTCACTGAGTTGAGCTCTTAGCCTGCAACCTAACCTGCTCCCGACCAGGTTAGCTGCTTAGCATATATTACCATGGAGATCTAGCCTGCTAAAAAGAGAACCAGCTTCGGATGACCGGAAAGCCGGAGTTTTCCCTGAATTTAGCCGGCTAAGCAAAAATCCTGCTTCGCTGTATACCCCCCTGGTCTTCTCTAAAGAAGAGGGACCAATGGAAACGTTGTCATGTTGCCGTTGTTCAGCATGGAAACATTCATTAGCTAACAATGACATTATTGTTCTATTAATATAAAGGGAGGTCAGGTACTCTTTAAAGCAGCTGCTAGTTATGGGTACTTTTTACTGAAGTACACTTCAAAGCCTCTTTAATTTTACTTGAATAAAGAAGTTTAGTCAGTACTTCTACTTTCACCAGAGTATTTTCAAACACGAGTATCTGTACTTCTACTTGAGTAAAGGATGTGTGTACTCTTGCCATCTCTGGCGGTTCGTACCGTGTAAGCCTCGTATCGGACACAAAGCAGATCTGTATCAATAGATATTCTGTACTCTCCGAAACAGCTGCCAGGTGTGCAGGAATACAATGGGCACAGCTCCAAGCACCTCTCCTCCTCAACTTCGTTCCTCCACATTCCTCACATTCCTGCTTCAATCCCCTTGTTCACTGCTGAACCGCGTTTAATCTCGCCCGCGTTGACAGCGATGGAGGTGGCATGCCTTCGGGAAAATGGTGGGGGGAGTGAGACTCTCACAAAGATCAAGTTTTCTCCATAGATTCACCTCCAATCCACACATGTCTCAATGCAGCTCTCACATGTGGTATGAAACACACACCAGACACACACACACACACACACACACACACACACACACACACACTTGCACCTGTGTTATCTCTGTATGCAGCACATCATCCTCTGCAGGTGCTCTATTGATCGCCTGAAACACACTACCTCCAAACACACTACATTATATACAGCTTGACTTTTACATTGTGGCATCTGCAACATGTGACCTTCTCAGAGACTATTTATAAAGTTACACTATTTAATTTACACGGGTGCCTGTGGAATCGTGAGGTGCAATACGTCAACCTGTTGGTAACTGCAGCATGAACTGGAGAATATAGTACAACCTTTTACATATTGAACATGTGTGTGGAGATATGTGGTTCTTCTGTCTGTCTTCTGTCTTAACACTATGTTTCCACGGTGGCTAACAGATGCTAACGTGTTATAAAAGGCCCAAAACATGCAAATATAAAAACACAAATGTGCCAAAACACATGCCATCGAGGTAACATCCAAACCAACTTGACGGAACATGCACAGGCTAACAGAAAACACTGCAAATACAAAACACTGCAAATTAAAAGTCACGCTGCAGGAAGCTCAAAACACAAAAGAAGCTGTTTCCAGGCGATACTCAAAGGTGATACGCAGCTGGGACCGGAGCACTTCATTTGATGTTTGGGGATTAGAAAGTTGGCACATTTGTGTTTTTATAATTGCATCTTCTCTGAAGCTTCAGTGCGTTTCCTTAATGGAAGTGTTTTGGGCCGTGCACTGAAATGAAAAACGATTCATCGGGTTAGTAGATTCCACTTCTAAAAAACAACTTTTTCAACATAGAATATTTCGTTTTTGCTCAAACTGAAAAAGAACCAAACAATGTTTTCACTTACTGTTAGGGAAATAATTGTCCTAGACTCCTAGATATGACGTACATGACCAACCCTGACGTCTGTTTATCTCCTTTAAGGACATAGGCTGCTTCAGCCATAATGTTATTGTTCCCATTCTGTGACCGGTCGACACTAGGTCACAGATGGTCTGTTGCTGTGGGTGCACTGGGACACTTCCTTCTTTGTTGTTTGTGGACTCCAAGGTATGACATCTTCGAGGCCATAAGTGACGGACGCAAGTGACTCAGTGTGCCCAACTGGTTAAACTATCTTATCAAGACATGTTGATTACTCTGTGAAACCAGTTAAATGGGCTGACGAGAGAGAGGCGCTCCAGAATTGACGTGGCAACCACCCGTGCAGTCAGACCGTGACTGCCGTGACTTGTGATGTGAACTCTCCGGCCGTAACTCAAAATAAACCTCCAGTGTTTGACATTGAAGCTCCTGCTCCACCGTGTCTCCCTCCTGAGTCGGTGACTTCCACTGCATTGCTACACAGAAGTTTCCCTTACACTTACAAATGTAATAATTTTGAAAAAATATTTCTGCGTTCACTCAACTATAGGGATATACTAAATTAGAGTAACTCATATCTTTTGAGTTTCAACGGTATAGTCTCAAAACTGAACGCACGCTTGGACTTGCCCGGACTTTGCTGGACCGCATGTTGAGTTGGAGCAATCTGCGTTCATCCTGGAAGTGGAACTCTCCATAGCAGTGGAACAACAGGATTTTCAATAATCTATCAAGTTACCTGGTAAGTAGCCATTTTTGTTCAGCTTAATATACAACAGCTGCTTTCTGCTTATACAGTGTAACACAAGCTGTAAGGTAGTCATTAGCTACTTGTTTTAAGCTACCGTAGCATGCATACTGATAGCTAGCTGTTTGTATCCTCCTGTATCCTTTGTTTCATAGTTGCAATCAAAGTTCATTATTTGTAATACAGTATGTATATACATTTTCTTGTTAGAATTAGAATTTAATATTACAATACATCACTTTGTCTTTCCCAGCACAGAATACCTGACTGCGGAGGACATTGTTGCAGAACATCTTGCAGCAGGTTCAATATGAATAGAGCCAATGTGTGGGATGGAGCAATCCGCGGCTTCAAAGGTGCCTCATTCGACTCCTCTCATTCGACTGAGGATGGAGTGGACACTGGTGGTCCCAAGCGTGAGTTCCTGACCCTCCTTCTGGAATGCGAAGAAAACATGTCATAGCAACTGTTTGTGCTCCATGGCGATGTGACTTCCCAGCCGCTCACTGTCTCTAAATGTATAATGTTCTCTATAAATATATAACTAATACACAATTATGAATGTATAATATAAGCTGTTTTGTGTAATTAATCATGTCTACAATTGAACGATGGCTTCTACATATTTCACATAAACAGACAATGAAACCATATGTCCTTCATGCTGATAACTAGTGTATGCATCTGCCAATTAGTATTCTAAACAGAGCAGTGTGTTGAATGCTTATTTCTTACATTTGAAATAGATACAATAGAAAAAGTGTTCAACTTCTGCCACAAACTGTACATGTTTGCCACAGCAGGAGCCACAGAGCACTTGAACTGTCCCCAGATGCTGGCCACAGAAAGGACACAACATGGCGGCCTGAAAAAACATACATTGATGGAGTGAATCCATTTAATCAAGTCAATCAAAAACACATAGTCTAAATAGTGGTTAGCTAAATAAATAGAAAGATACATCATGTTCACCGTTGAATCTGTGTTCTGTCTCTCTCTCCTTGAATGTCTTCTCTATATTTGTTCTTGAGCATGTCTAATGCACACTACTCTCCGGTCATTACTTTGTCCCTCTTCACATGTTGTCACTTCTCTCTCTCTTTATTAGCATGACCATAGTTACAGGCAATTGCTAAAGCTCTGTATAGTTGCAACATCTACATACAAGCAAACTGCTAAGAATTCAAATGTCCTTTTTCCGCGGTACTCACGATGGCCCGTGTTATTTTCCTGCAGATGATTTGTCATCTCTTTTAACAATGTTCTTCCCTCACTTTATCTTCTCTTCACGTGAAGCTCTCCTCAGCTGGTGTTGTGGTTAGGCACGCTAACGCTAGCTATATAAATATGACGCTCTATGTATAACAACAAAACTTCTTATATCTTTCTCCACTTAAATGAACTTTCTTTCCTCCCGATTTCCATCACTCTTGTTCGTTCTCTCTATGTCTGGTCAGACATCAATCTGTTCCACGTAGCGCCCCCCCTAGAGGCCTGGAGCACTTCCGGAATGTTTTTTTGTATGTGTTTTGGGATTTGTATGTGCTTTTTACTTTACATATTGTTGGAGCTATATATCTCTTTATATTATTTAATAGTTTAACATTTATTGTCTTGCTTTTTATAGTGTTTATTATTATCATTTATTTATATGTATTCTTAGTTAGCGTCATAAGTTAAAGTAGTTTCTATGCTTTTATTTTGAAGGCATGTTTTGGGCACTGGCAGAGCTATTTAATAGAAGAGTTACGACACCGGAAGTCCAAAAACGGTTATCCTCACGTGGTTCATGTAGACGAGGGATCGTTCCCCGGAAGTTCATGGCGGGCAATGTGAATGCATTGATAACAGGAGATAGAACTACGATTTTTGGTAATTATTAGTGAATAAAGGTTTTGATTTGCAATATTTACACAACAAATCGATATGTGTATGTATTTACATCAATATGTTTTCAAAAATAAAATCGAATTAGCTAATATTAAGTGATAATATTAGGATTATTGTGAACAACTAGTTTACATGTTAGGCTAACAGTGCCTTGGTTAAAGAGCCTGTTGTTGTTTATTTATAGCTTTGAATTCTTTCAAACCAATAGTATCTTCTTAAACTTGTATGGTAGTCAGGAACATCACTTTCTAATGTATATTTATATATTTAGAGGGAGGGGATCTAAAGTAATGCTTTAAAATTCAGATTGGATTCATTTCTACCATTTTCTTAAATTCATGGTAGTTTCAGTAATCCCCTGGTAATTGAGGACACAAGTTATCTAAATGACTAATGTCATCTTTATGGCTTTCAGAAAGGACAGGAGACCGACAGGTGACTAGCAGCAGCAGCAGCATGATGATGATGATGATGATGATGATGTTAAATGTGTTGCTTTAGGAACATCCATTGCAAATACATGGAATTCAATAAACATTGAATAGCATATCATGCAGTTTGTTGGTGCCTTTTCCTCCGTGTTGTCCTGGTTTGCTGTGCTGCCTCCTAGTCGCCACCATGGTTTGCTGTGCTGCCTCCTAGTCGCCACCATGGTTTGCTGTGCTGCCTGGGGATGCTCAAATCGCTCAGAGAAAGGAGTATGAATGTACGGCTTCCCCACTGACACAGAGCGGAAGAAAAAATGGCTGGCTCAAGTCAGCAGGAGCAATTTCACGACCAACAGCAACAAAATATGTGATGTAATTATATACAAACACTGCATTTGCACTTTTTCACAAAACGAAAACCACACCATTGGGAAAGCTTAATGTTTTGTTTAATACAAAAAAACAGGGAAAGGCTTGAAAAACACAGAGTTGAGACTCAGGGTGCAGGGTGAGGGTCTCAGTGCAGGTATTCAGGCTCCATTGAATCCCCCTCTGGTTCTTGTGCTGAAAGAGGGAGTAACAGACAGGAGAACGGGTTATACACACCTATACAGCACACCTATTGCCTTGGGGAGATAAGGTGTTTACTTATATAAAACAGTAGTATTAAAGTTACCTTGTGTTTTCACTCTCACTGAAGTCCCTCTCCCTTTGCCATCAATCCAGAACCAGCTGAGCTGCAACATTATACAGACAGGTAATAATCAACAGAATCACAAGGACACAATATGGCTCTGCTAAAAACACTCACTCATACACGCACCAAAGTTATATTTATCTAATATTTAACTCCCTCCACCCCCCCGCATACAATCCCGTTTAGAAGCCCCTCTTCTCTAATTCAACATGTTGGACGAAATGACATAGAGAGAACGGAATGTACAATTAAAAGGCTGTTCAACGTGTGTTGCTAACTTGCTTCGGTATGCTAGCTTAATCTGTTATCTGTAAACGTTCCCTAAATCTACTAATTTAGGGATAATCCACTGACATCCTTTAATACACATGTTCATTTGAATCAGATGTACTGATAATATCCGCAATATACATCTTTAAACTTCTTCTTACCTTTAAAAGTCCGTCACGAACGGTGTATTATGCTGCAACTCCACAGCTCTGCCAGCCTTGGCGCTAACTTCCGGGGAACGATTGAGAGGCTCCACGATCCGCCATTGCTGTAAAAAAGTGGTCCATTGGAGTGAATGGAGATGTCGTAACTCTTCTATTAAATGGCTCTGGGCACTGGGTGATTAGAGCAGCTGGTGTAATTGTATATATTGGAGAAAGGTGGAGGTGGGAGCCAGAGCACTAGTAGGCAAGCAGTTTTTTTTTACCAGGGTGTTTCAAGCTACACAAGGGAAAGCCATAGGAAAGGCTTAAGGAAAGAGATATAGGAAACCTGTTCATTGTATTTTGTTATAGGAATAAAATGCACAACGGAGAATCTTGTCTGGACCTGGATCATTGCCCTGCGTAAGATCCGCTAACTAGTGCCTCAGCGGCTGTTAAGTTCACTATCTGTTTTAGTTCTATATGACTGTGGCCGCTACACATATCGTTTCGGTATTTGAAGCATTTTTCTGTTGTATTTGTTTTCAGGGTTTGTTTGTTTTTCATTTCATTATTTGTAGGTGTTTCCTGCTTATGTATGCGTTTTGGGCCGTTGTGCAGCGTTTGCACCTGCCGGTCACCGTAGTAAATAGAGCGAAATCAGGCAAGGCTAAAATGCATGATCTGTTTGGTATTTTGAAAAAAAACTATATTTATATACTTATATACTAATATATTGTAGGTATGGCCCTACGATATATTGTTCAAATATAGCATGATATGTCCCCTTTAAGTCGCATTTTAAAGTGCCCATGTCATGCTTTTCCGGTTATTACCCATCCCCTCGTGTTATGAAGGTTTTTCTGCATGTAAACGGTCTGCAGGCACAAACCCTCACCTGCCGCGAGTAAAGCTCTAACACAGAGAAGACCTGTCTGTGCTGCCCCAGAACGCCTCGTTAGAGATTTCTCTTTTTCCATTGTTTGCTTCCTGGGTTCTGTGACGTGTGAACACCCAGATCAACAACAAATGACCGGATTGGCCCAAATGGACCAATCCTCGGAGCCCCTCACACACCAGGATCCCTTGGCTAACTCACAGGGAGTCCCATTGACTTGCATAGAGCTCCCTGAACGCTGGTAATAGACGCGTTGGGATGGCGGAGAAATGCTCTCCGCAGACCCGTTCTCACAGCGTTACAAACCTTTTTCTTTCTCAATATCAAGCCACACTTATTGTTTTTACTTGGGCTGTGAGTGTGTGTGTGCTCATGATGAGTTTCGGTGTGTCTGGCTGTATCGCCGACCCGGAAACTTGTCCGCTCCTCGCAGCAGCAACGAGCCTCACAACGTCCCGACCAATCAGAGCACACTGGGCTCACAGGGAGGGGGGGGGGAGGAGCTCCAACAAGCCGTGTAGGACAGAGAGTGAATACACAGACTACACAGAGATGCTGTGAGAAACCAATGTGAGTTTGGAACATTGCACAATTTAAATCTATTCTAGTCGACCTCAACAATGGAAACATTATCAGTTGAAATGGCCATGACGTGGGACCTTTAAGATTAATTTCTATGAAGTCAAATAATTTTCTTGATGAATGTAATAGTCTTTGCTCTATAAAACGTCAATGAATTGTTTAAAATGTTCATTTACGTTTCTCAAAGTGCAAGGTGAAGTTTAAATCCGATTAAATTATTTTAGAAAATAGGTGATTCTTTTTCTGTTAATCAAGATAAAGATTCATGACTAATAGTTGCAGCTCTACCAGCAAAATATCTTCATTATTTAATGGGACTTTATTTCCATTATCGACATTCTTCTCTCTCCTGTTCGCAGAGGTCAGTTTATCAGACGTCACTTAAACTGCAGCACTTTCAAATGTATATCTCGGAGATGAAGACCTTGCAGACTGATAAATCAAAGTCCTGTTCTCAAAGTTAAATTATTTGACTCACTGACTTGGAACCCATTATTGGCTTCATGCGTCACTTTTCATTGTTTAATATGTGTGAAAGTATTGTGTCCTGGTTGTAGCCTATTGCAAAAAAGCAGAAGTGAACAGTATATTAAAATGCAACATGTCATTGTGACAAGTGTCAGTTCATGGATTAATTAATGTACACTGCTAAAATTCAAAACGCTCTTCACTCCTGTGTCAGAGCTTTCAACTTCTGTTATCTTTTATGTGAGCTTAATGAAGACTCTCCAGATAAACAAGGTTGAGTAGACAAGCGCACGAAGATTATAAAAGCAGTTTAATCTTTAGTATTTCGTATAATCCATGATGCATCGATTCATTTGTGCTGCGATGAAATTAAGTCCAGCTTGCTTTGCATGTATTAAGGTCACCGACTTCTCAAAAGTACACATTGAAACATATTGTTCTAAATCAGCTTAGTGTGCAGCTGTGTTCATGAAAGTGCGTGTCCAAGCTTCACATCGAGTTTTATGTAAAATATTTGAGGACGGGTTTTAAAGATTATGTATGCAACAGACCTGACGTTTTCACCAGTGTTATTTGTGTCATACCCATTACCCTCCAGTTGAGGGCAGCAATACTGTTGAGAGTGATATTATCTCCTTCAAATAAAGAGGCAGAGCAAGACGTGGAGGATGGACGATGAAGAAGTTTGATGGAAAAGAGGAAGAATGCAACTTTCAAGTGCACTCTGTAAATTACTGACGCAGCGATGAGAATAGAATAGAAGGGATGAAACCCTCTTTAATGGCCACACACACAGTGACATGTGTTCTCTGCTTTTAACCCATCCTAGTTGCAGCTATTGAAGAGCGCCTGGGGAGCAATGGGACTGTGGGGAGGATGTATGGTGCCTTGCTCAAGGGCACCACGGCAGGGCAGGAGCCGAACTGGGAACTCTCCAAGTACCAGTCCACGCTCCATATTTAGGTCTGGTCGGGGACTTGAACCGGCGACCCTACGGCTCACAGTCCAAGCCCCTATACTGACTGAGCCACTGCCGGACTGCGTGTTCAGTTTTTTACAGCAAGAGTAAAAACAGGGTCCATTTGGTCCTTTAATTGTTTCATTAAAGTAATAATTAAAAATGTATGAACTGATCCCCATATGGCAACTCGGGTATAAAAGCAGCAATAAGAACAACACTAAACACACAGTATACATCAGTTAAGAGTACACCATGATAAATAGGAATACAACATAAAGAATGTAAGTTTATTATAGTATGATAAAATATAAACAATATAAGTAGTTAATAAGTGCTGTGTGTGGCATTAATACTTTTAACACAAATTAAATATTCATTCCTCATGTTGGCTCTTATTCTAACAGTCATATATTTGTTATATGATGCAGTTGTTTCATTTCTTAAGTTTATTGTATATTGCAGTCTTATAGCATCCTCTATGGCAGGGGTGTCAAACTCAAACACACAGTGGGCCAAAATTAAAAAATGGGTACTATTGGAGGGCCGGACTGGTTCAATGTTTATTGCAAAACGTATTGAAATGAACTCATTGCACATATTAAACCTGGAACTCACTAAGCTTAAATTATTGCCTATAAAAACAACATTACACATTAAATAATCAGTTGCATTCATTTCTCATGGCTCTATCTGCAGCTTCTCCAGAGTCATTTCTCATGGCTCTATCTGCAGCTTCTCCAGAGTCATTTCTTATGGCTCTATCTGCAGCTTCTCCAGAGTCATTTCTTATGAGTACATTTCTCCACAGGCCAACAACAGCTTCAACGAAACATTTCCCTCAAAGAGAAAACCAAACATACAACATGCAATATACCAGTGGGCCAGATCTAATAGTGATAAGAAATTATCCTGCGGGCCAAAATGAAATCCACCAAGGGCCGGATTTGGCCCCCGGGCCTTGAGTTTGACACATGTGCTCTATGGCATACCATCCAACCTCCTCAATAAAGTCCAACATTATTACATGTCACTTGTTAGACGCTTTTATCCAAAGCGACTTACATACTGAATACTGTGGACAATCCCCACAGGAGCAATTTCCAGAACTCTGCTGCCCGCCTCCTCACCCACACCCGCTCCCGAGGCCACATCACTCCCGTCCTCCAGAACCTCCACTGGCTCCCCGTCCGTCAAAGAATCGACTTCAAAGTCCTCCTGATTACTCACAAAGCCCTCAACAACCAGGCTCCCCCCCTCCCTCACGGACCTGCTGCACCACCACGCCCCTTCCCGCTGCCTCCGCTCATCAGAAGCCAACCTCCTATCCATCCCCACCCGCACCAACCACCGGACCTGGGGGGACAGAGCCTTCTCCGTCGCTGCCCCCTCCCTCTGGAACTCACTCCCCCAACCCATCAGAGACTGCACCGACCTCACCACCTTCAACGCACTCACAAAAACTCACCTCTTCAATCTGGCTTTTAACGTGTGATTGTTTTTGTATTATCTGACTTTAACTATATATATTTATGTGTTGTTATTTTCTTTTCACCATATCTGTAAAGCGTCTTTGAGCACCTGTAAAAGCGCTAACAAAAATAAATCTATTGTTATTATTATTATTATTATTATTATAGGACCTCAGATTTTCAGTGCCAAAAACGACGCTTTATCTATTGTGCATATGACAAAAAAAGCCTCTGAATGTTGACATTATTTCCCGATTTTTCATGCAATTCTTCGTGTATAGCAGAAGCAGAATGTTACCAGTATATTTACAACAGTTGTTTATTTTTGGATGAGACAAGGAAGACCACAGAAGGAAATGTAATTGTAAGCATCCTTATGCAAGGACTACTCTAAAGCAAATGTGTATTTCGGTGGGTGGTGGAATTCTCAACAGAAGGATCTAAAGAATTGTATATGTATTTTTCAGTTAAAGAAATTGTATACATTAAGAAAGATGGCGCTATATGAAGCAGAATGTGAATACGTCAATGTACTCTGGTCCTGCAGTAAATATTGTTGATGTCTTTGATGTGATGTCTGTTCTGTATTTGCAGGTCCCATTGTTATTGTTATTATATTATTATTATTATTATTATTATTATTATTATTATTATTATTATGCGCCGCTTTCCACCTTCTTCTCAAGTAGGACTCAGATGAGTGTGTATTTTTCCTTTTCCTTATACATGTGATGTGTTGGTGTTGTTGTTTTTTGTTGTTGTTTTGTTGTTTCTTTACGTTAACCGTCAAGTGGGAAATAAGTATGTGTTGTGTATCTCTTTGTATCCTAAGATACTGTTATGTTTTGCTGTGAATACGTTTGGCTGTGAAAAATAAATATGAAGGACGGACAATCTATTTCTATTTATTTAGTGTTTTTTTAGAAAGGGGCAGGTAATATAATATGGCCCTTTCTCATTTCTCTAACTCCCCTCCTCGACTCCCATCCTCGACTCCTATCCTCGAGACTTAGTCCCGCCCACAGGAGATGCGAGCGGAGGAGCCGAGGAGGGGAACCGAGGAGAGAGGAGGGGAAGCAGCAGGCGGTTAGAGAAATGAGAACTCCTCTCCTCTGAGCGGTCATTTTAAAGAGACGTCCATTAATGATGACAGGAGGCACAGCAGCCCTCTGTCTGATGGACAGATGTGTTCATGACCACTTATATATTTACTTTGATTCATTCACAGTGCGGTATAATGAGACAATAACAGGCTACAGATGCGGACACACACATATATATGTATATATTTATATAAATATATACAATTTCAGAATCAAACAGAGCATTCATAATAACGTAACACTATCAGAGACTGGATATATCCCCCCCCCCTCTCTGGTCGCTGCAATGAGGAAAATAAATTACGGGCCAAAAGTTTTATTTACAAGTATTACAAGTTAAGCAGAGGACACCAAACCAACTGAGACCTGTCTGTCCGCTGCATCTACACACACACTGTACCACACACACCTACACGTAATCAGGCTACAGCTGTTGCGTATTTTATTATGTGAAGCACTGAATGGTTTTAGAAAAATATCGACTCTTTGTTTGTAGATATCTACTAAAACAAATAAAGAGAGTAGGCCTGTTATACTGAGTGATATATATTATACACACTGCTCTGCTTTCTGCAAGGACCTCACAGCTATTCTCTCTGTAAACATCGCGTCGCGATGAAAGCAGTTTCTAAAATAATATCCAGGGGATGCATGCAGAGCTGTGATTGGCTGAGATAAGTCCGGCCGTGCGTCACGACTCTTTGAAACATCTCTGTTCCCGGAAATGCATCCGCGAAGGAGCCATCAGTGTATCCTCGGTTATAGCTCCTCCAAAGAGGCTCCTCGATGCTCGATGCTCGGTCCTCGACGTGCATTTAGAGAAATGAGATGTCCTTCAACATGGCGCGCTAAAATTCATTTCCGGGTCACTACCGGAGGACAGAGGAGTCGAGGAGTCGAGGAGGGGGATTTGATGAAATGAGAAAGGGCCTATGTGTTTCTTCTCCCTGCTCCTTTTCCCTCAATGGTGTGTTTGTAGAGACATGTTTTGTTGGCAATTATTGTACATTGGGTTTTGCGCACCATGAACGGAATAAATACAAATTAAATGAAATATACCTGTATCTTCTTGACTTTTGCAGTTCCTCTCATTCCATTTTTTTGAATGGATCAAACACCAAGGCAAATTCCTTGTAAGGGAATTTCGCAATACTCTGATTCTGGTTCTGGCTTCCCACAAACGTGGTTAGAATTACGATTTTCACGGAGGTCCCTGAAGGCGGCCGTAGAGGACGGAAGGAACCCTGGCAACGCTGCTGTCACAAAGCTAACGTTTATCCGCTAAGCCTCTGAATGCACCATCTTTGTCAACATGCACTTAACTGTGTATCAACCATCTAATCTCTACCTCATACCATCCTCTTAAAAAAATCACCATGGCACTTTTTAACGAGCCAAGCTAGCAGACGTCTTTCTCCTTCGTCGTATAGCAGTTACACCAGCTAACCAGAACTAGCTGTTTGTTAGCTTGGGTGAATATGGCGATTGTGTCTGGATCCTGTGCCAGGGTAAACGGGTCTAGAAATGGGCCGACAGTTTCGGCTACTCCTTCTGTACCCGTGGGTCAATCTCAGCCCATGATAGCGGTGTGGGAATGGCAGGATGACCTGGGCTATTGGAGGCCTTATAGCGGACAGGTGAGCGCCCACATCGAGCGGTGTTTGTCTACGAGGAACCAGCGAGGAGCAGCAGGAGGAGGAGCAGCCGGATCGACGAGCATCTGCCTCGGACAATCAGACCCCAGCCTGACGCCTTATCTCATCGACATACCGAGCCTGAAGCAGTTTCGACAGGACACAGGTGAGAATATGACACACTGTAACATTTAATACCTCTATTATGAGCTTCCTATTCGGTGTTTTTGTTCAAATGTCGCACCTGTCCTGGAAACACCATCAGGCCAGGCTAACAGATAAAGCTAGTTAGCTACTTAGCATTAGCTTACAGGGACGCTGTTGTTTTGATGCGTGTTTACATAGCTGCTAGCTACGGTTAGCACAATACTCAGCTTAACATTATTAAACCTACCCTGTTTAATAGTTTGTATTCAACGTTAGCTAACTTGTCCACATAGGCTTTCTATAACCTGTCAAATTGCTTGTTACATTAGCATACTGTCTATTCCAAACTGTAATTACTTATAGGCTAGTATACGTTGCTAACTTAGTATAATATAAAAGTGTACATTGCTTGCATTTAGTTAGTTGTCGGTTGGCCTATCACAGTACACTGACTTCAATTATATGTTAAATCTGTATATTACAATTGAGTTCAATAGAAATACTCGGTATATGTCACTGTTGATATGTACTATTATACATATGTGTTGATTCGTTCAAACAATAACAAGTATTGGGAATAGTTGTTATTATATATAAGTGCTCTTCTCTTTTCTAAATAATTATAATAAACATCACCATGAAACACCATTGGCTAAATAACAGAGCAGGCTGCCAAAAGGAAAATCATATGGATTAAGGAGTATGATGTTTACATTATTGACATCTATATTTAAATGGTTCTCTGGGATCTTTTCTGTGTCATGGTCCCCTTATGGGATTTTGACTGAACATGTGGATGTATGTGTACATATGAGGCTTGCGTAATGAGCTTTAAAGAAGTGTTTTTAATAATGGTGTTTTATTTAATTTGCAGGAAAGACACGGTCAGTGCGTCGCTCCCTGTTCGCCCAGTCCTCAGGCCTGGGCAGTGGTGTTTACTGGGAATGGCTGAACGATGAGGGGGGATGGACTCCTTACGAGACTCGCACCTCCATCCTCCTGGAGCACAGCTACCAGGCCCGCCAAGGCACGGCGGACCTGGGCCCGCACGGATACAACTACATAGTTGACCTCACGTCTCTGGCCCAGGTGAACAAAGCGAGCGGCTTCAGACGGCAGGTGCGACGGCAGTGTAACCTCCCGTACCCCCTGGCCTCCTCCGGACCCCCGGCCATCCCCTCCTCCGGCGTGGCCTGCTCCTGCCAGCAGTGTTTGAGCCACAGCAGCACAGGTCCCATGCCCAGCCGCTCACGACATTCCTTTTCATCAGGCAGTCTGAACCGGCCCCTTCTTCAGGCCACAGGGAGGACTGTGGCGGCCCACCCCACCTCTGTGTACTCCCCGTACCCGAGGAGACCCCTCTCTGTGGGGGGGATGTCCTGGGGCAGCCCCTGGCCTCCACCAGCCTCTGGAAGTCAACTGTCTGCACCGCTTCTGCCCAGCTCGGCCAGTGCCAACGGGTTAAGGTGTGTTTCTGATGGGATGGTTGTGTGTTGGTTTGCAGTGTCCTTCAGTCAGGCTAGAGTCAATCGACAGCAGAAAGATGTCCCTAAAGTCCCAGAGGACAATAAACCACTCACGTCTGAATGAATATTGAAAGGTACAACAAATAATTGAAATGTCTTCATTAATTCCATCTGACTCCATAGACAGAAAAAAATCTATTTCCTGAATAACATGAAACACACTTCTTTCAAACTCGACCGAAATGAAACGAAACTCATTGAAACCATCTTACTAGTGTTCGAACTAAAAACTGCAACTTCAAAACAGTTGACTAACTCTGCCCCTTCGACACTCGAGACAAAAGTAAGGCAAACTGGCGAATGGGAAAACACCTCTGTTATCTGTCCAGGGTTGGAGGTCAAGGGCCCCTTTTCCACCCTTCCCTTTGTCTTTCCTGTCCATTTCCACTTTGACTTATGTTGCAAAACAGGAATGAGTGAACACTATCTGCAGCTCCAGCCCTGCAGAGGTATGTGTGTGTGTGTGTGTTGGCTTCCTGTTGGGAGGTGTCATCTCCAGCCTTCCTTCTTTCTGTTCCTAATTCTTTCTTTTGCAGTCGTTGCTCAGACATGATCACGGTGAAAGGTGTGTCTATTGGAGATAGATGCACACAGGCAGGTTGTCTGACACATCTCTCTGATCTGCATTTGTATTTTTTTAAAGGTCCCATGTCATGCTTCTCCGGTTATTACCCGTCCCCTCGTGTTATGAACGTTTTTCTGCATAAACGGTCTGCAGAGTCAAAACCCTCAAAGTGCACCCTGTAGCGAGTAAAATTCTAACACCCCCAAAACGCCTCGTTGGTGAAACGTCATCGTCCATTTGATTTTTCCGGGTACGAGATTACGTAAGCACGTACCCGGAACTAAATGGACCAATCCGTGGAGCCGTTACGTGACGTCAGCGGAGCCGTTACGTTAAGCCCCCTGCTGATTGGTCCAAATTGACCAATCCACGGACTTCCTCACACACTCAGTGCAGGCAGCTCTGCTGATCTCTCCTCCCTGGCTGCAGGCTGATAACAGACAGTTGGGATCGCGGCGAAAGTCTCTCTGCAGACCCATTCTCACAGCGTCTATCAACCTTTTTCTTACTCGGTATCAAGCCACCCTTATTGTTTTTACTTCGGCTGTGACTTTGTGTGTGCTCAGGGTGAGTTTGGCTGTTTCGCTGTGTATCGCTAAACCAAGGAAATCACACCTCCACGGAGCTCAGCGCGATTCACAACGTCCCGACCAATCAGAGCACACTGTGCTCTCAGGGAGGGGGGGTGGGGGGGCCGGAGCTATTGGAGCGACAACGAGCCGTTAAAGGCAGAGAGTGAAATTCAGTGAATACACGTAGTTTACAGAGATGATGTTTGAGAAACCAAAGTGAGTTTGGAACATTGAACAATATAAATCTATTCTAGTCGACCTCAACCATGGAAACATGACATGTGGACATGGCCATGACGTGGGACCTTTAAGTTCTTTCATCGCAGATGCTAAATGCTACATGCTAGAATAAATATGCAAATGCTGACAAAAGAAAAGCTGTATCATTTAAAAGAAGTGGTTCGTTACTTGGTCAAGTGTGTTGCGGGTTCTTTTGACCGTAGCTCATGTCAAACAGGCCTTAAGCTATCAGTGACACAAACCCTCCTGTTTTGCGTACCAAGTCGTCTTAACTGTCTGATCAGAGGGTGACCCATCTGCAGTGGCTTTGAAGTTACCTGAAGGTTCTTCTACACTTGTTCAGGACCTTATCATTTGTCATTGTGTTGGAGGAGAGAGCATTTTATTCCCTGACTCGAAAGTGAAGACGAACGGGGTTGATAAGTCGATAGTTAAAAAAGGAAAACACAAATTGGGATAATTGACAAAACTCTTAGCTAATTTATTTAACATTTGCTGACTCGACGTCTGCAACTGTAAGGATAAGCTGCTTTCCATACGTTTATTACATTGGAAAACAAGTTATTTTTGTCTAACAAAACAAGAACATTTAAAGACGTCACGAAGACTGAGCAGTTCATAAACAAGTGCCTTTCACTGGATGTAGTTTAGAGCTCCATTACACTTCAGGACCAACAATAGGCTATTTCGCATAGGAAGCAGATTTGTCGGCTTCATATTTCTCAATATATTGACGAGTCATGGTACTCAATAATATCCCGTATTGGCACTTTACAAATGTTAAGTCATTACTAACCAATCTCTGGATGTGTTCAGCCCCAAGTGAATGTATGTAAACGTTGTACATCCACAGTCAGGCTTTGGTCTTGATCTGGTGCCAGAGCTGTTTTCTGTGTGCTGACTGAATGTCCCTGTCCTTGTCTCCCGTCCTGCAGCGTCCCCTCCATCTCTGTGCAGCTGAACGGATCCACCAGTGTGAGCTCCGCCCTGGCAGGTAAACGGGTCACCGACTATCCGTACCTCCTCCACTCTGTTCTGCAGCGCGCTCTCGAGTCAGTCGCTGGTTTCAATCAGCGAGAGTGTGTTTGGTGTACGTGTCTCGTCCCTCAGCCTTTGTCTCGTGAGTGTCCGTCTGTTTAAGAACGGAATGCCACACAACACGCTGCAATAAGAAGGTGCTGCAGCCGCAATAACAGAAACACCTTCGGGGCTCGACTTGTAATCCAGAGACGCGGTGCCAAACCTGAGAATCTGACAAAAAAAATGATTGTATTTTATAATAACATTTTAACTCATCTATGCGTTTCTGGAGGAGTGCAAATAAGAACGAAACTATTTTGGAAGTCTGGGCCATTAAAAGAGAGTGAAACGCCTCCATTGGACTCCTTTGTTTACTTCAGTAACATAATGATATCACGACGTAACACTCCCACTTCTATGGGCTCGTGGTCCAAGATAAGGCCTGGGGCATCTCTAAGCTCAGGGGGTCTGCGGGGTCCTAAAAGTATTAGAAGTTGATAAATACATTTAGCGAAAATGAAGGCTATTAAAAAGTATTAAACGGCATTTTCCAAGGTCTTACATTTTGTAGCTTGTCTTCAATAAGTATATAAAGTGTCCAAAGAGGTTGTGTTCTACCGTCTGCCTGAATGTAGTCATGGCGTAGGTGTGTAGTGTGATTCTGTGTAGTTTATTGATGGCATCCCGTTGGGTTTGACGTCATCTGAACAGGACGTCGCACGCTCACTGCTTGATAGCGCCAAGGTCCGTTTACGCCGGTTGTTAAACAACATCGTTATGGGGGAATGCAAGTCTGCGTCCAAATGATTGGAAGATAAGGAGGAAGGACAATCAATACTGTATATAGTCAATGTGAGGTAAATTGTGTCGCCAAGGTAACCGGTTAAAATTCAAACTGGCGATGAGGTCTTAAAATGTATGGAAATGGTCTTAAAAAAGGTCTTACATCTGACTTCAGGATTCCTGCATATACCCTGAAGCTGACCAAGCACAACAGAGCCGGCCAGCTAACCAATCAGAGCAGACTGGGCTCTGGTTTCAGAGAGGGTGAAAAAAGGTGCTGCAGCACAGGCAGTATGAGAACAATAAAGGGCTTTTTGGGGCCTCATAGCGAAACATCATATATAATCCCGACGTTTTGTTAAATCAAATACCTTGCGGTGTTAAAGTAGACGGCTATAAGTGATGCTACTAAACGCCAACTGACTTTCTGATGGCAGAAATGAGTCTGCAGGTTTTGGCAGTCATCGTGACTAATGGGAAGCCAGATGTATTTCATTTGAGTTCATGGTGTAATAACTGTTTTAAAATAAGCACAGAGGCGTACCCTTCACACACACCTTGAACTTTTGGACTGAACTCTGACTAATCACATTAGCCAAACATTAAAAAAGGACCATTAACCTTAATCAGGCTCCCTGATGTAATGTCCATTATTGCTGTTAATGGTAAGACGATTTTAAATCCACAGAACAAACCGTTGTTGACAAATGTGTGTGTGTTCCCCCGCATGCTTCCTCTGCCTTATGGATTAACTCTGCATCGCTTTTCTCAAAGTGTTTTTCTATCCTCACTGTTGCTTGCCTGTATCATCATGAAGATGTCTGCTCTGTCAAACAACCACTGTGTTGTAATATGTTAGACACAACTTATATTCAGCTGCTAGATGGTCAAAAAAGCTAAAAAGTTATAGTAAAATTATTATATTTGTATTAAAATGCAACATATCTTAACAAAAGCAAACAGGCATTTTAAAACGGTAAAAAGGAAAGATGCCAAAATAAATAAATGAAATGAAATGGACCATTACAAATACATATATTTAGAGAATCAGTAAAGAACATTTATGGCCAATTAAATTAAATAAAAACACACTTTTTAAAATGCTCACATGTGGCAGGAAAGTCGTAATTGTCACTAAACGACAGCATTGCCATGCACAGTGAGCGCTCGTCTCTTTTCTTCCTGCTCTCTGATAACTCTCCGTCTCTGGGCGCTGATAAGCCGACTGAATCAATACCATCAGCCCGCAGGAAGCTACTGGACCAGAACCTCATTAGTGCAAAGCAGCGGACCGTGACTTTTAAAATTGAAGGTCATTCATGCGGCGTCTTCTCCAAACGCACTCTTCTCTCGATCTTTAGTCACAAATGAGCAACACTGGTAATCTGCTCGATATCTCTCTCAGTGTGAAACCCTTGAATAAACAAAACTGCATCCAATTCTGTTGGAGGTAGAAATGATAGGTAGACGGGAAAGTCTGCTTGAGTTCGATTTGTGAAACAGGTCTAGATTATTGTTGCCTTTTAAAAAGGTGGCTGATGCAAACTGTTCATTCAGTCATTGGCAAACTGGGTTATTTATTTAAATGAATGTCGATAGTCTTAAAATGGTCAACGGGAGACTAAATGACGCTTCTGCACATGGCGTTGAAATTAGCTTCCATTAGCTTAGCATTGGTGACGTGAAGCCATGGGACTTTGCTGTAGTTCCCCGCGATTCAAAAATCACGAACGCTTTATTTCGAGGGAGCCCTTGCGTTGTGTGCTTCCGGGTCGGCTTCCAAAAAGACATCATCACTGCACCACTCAATTCTCACCTCATCAATTCTAAACACCTGACAAGGAAAGCCTGTTAATGCGGGTGCGAGTAGCGCTTTGTGCTATGCTAACAAGAGGCTAAGCGTGTCCCCTTCAAATAAATAAATACATTTTTTTAACACTAACTTATGATTGTCACACGATCTTATTTCTGCAACGCCTATCTGCATTGCTAAGCTGTTCACAAGGGGAGGGGGGGGTTCATGTAAACCATAGTCTGACTTCCAGCTCATGGAAACCATCGATTCTTTCTCAGGATAACCACTAAGTCACTTTAGCTCACACAAGTATTGCTAGTGTAAAGTCCTGGTGGCACCTTTACTCCCTAATCAAAAAGGAGACGTTTTGATTTGAGAGGATTTTGTATGTGGAGGACAAGGAGGGAACATCAGTAGCTGCTACATTTCTCATACCTTTGCCTTTGATTTGTTCCTTTCTACTCCTGCATATCTCCACTTGCTCTCACCCCTCACCTGCCCCACCCTCCCACCCCATCCCGCCTCACCCCCACCCTTCCCCCGCTCCAGGCATGGCCTCCATTTTGATGTCAGCAGTGGGACTCGGCGTGCACTTCACCAATGCCCCCCTCCCTCAGCAGCAGCACAGCAGCAGCATCCGCAGCAGCTACAGCTACAGCAGCAACATCCGCAGCAGCTACAGCCTCCACTCACATCAGCATCCTCAACCTCAGCATCCTCAGCATCAGCAGCCTGCTCCTTTCTCGCTTCCTCCTCCTCCTCCTCTCCTCCCCCCCGCCAGCAGGCCCAGCCGGCCCCCCCCCAGCAGCAGCAGCAGCAGCAGCAGTTCAGTTAGGAGAGCAAAGAGGCAGCACAGGAGAGGTAGCTACCAAAACACCGGCCCTCTCTTTTCTTTCCTCCATCGTTCTCTTCCCGTTCGTTTATCACCACCACAGGCTTGAGGAACATTTCATCCTGCATCCGCTCGCTCTCATTTGTCTCCATGTGTTTGTGACGTGTGCTTCACTTTGGTGTTAGCTGGAGTGTGGCTTTGTGTGCAACTGTGGAAGAAGTACAGAAGTCTCTAAACTGAGTTTTCAAAGACCTTTGGCTGATAGAGAGGCGAAGTCCCGCCCATCTGCTTCCGCCCCATGGGACCTTATTTCAGAAGAAGTATGTATGTAGAGAGAACTCTTATCTTTCGATCCCGTTTGAATTGTGCCACGAATTACACATATGATGTTTGTCAATCTTAACAAATCATTTCCGTGTCAAAAAAGTCACAGTTTGTCGTAAAACTGTTGAAATGAAAGACTATGAAAAATACGCAACTAGAAAGACTACAAATCCCAGAGTCCCGGTCCCGCATGCTGGCTCTCAGGAACCGACTAACTCCCTTGTGTGTGTGTACAACTCTCAACGTGCCCAGACTTGGAGTGATTTCCACCTCTTTTAATACTTTCCGCCTCGTTCTGAAAGAAAGAAGTGAAATGTTTCAACGTGACGGCCGTCTGGGTGTGTGGTGTGGGACGGGAGTTGTAGTTCATTGAGCGGTTTCACACAAAAACAAGTGTTACTTCACAGTTTTATTTTTTTAACTTGCAAAATTATCTTTTAAATCGACAAACATCATGTGTGTAACTCGTGGCACGGGATCAAAAGATAATCTTTCTCCCCCCATTGACTTCAATACATACTTTTTCCGAAATAAGGTCCCATGGAGGAAAGGGAGGGACTCCGCCTCTCTGTTCAGCGGCCATCATAGCAGTGTTTGTCTCCAATAGTGGTGGAAAGTAACTAAGAACAATTACTCAAGTTCTTTACCTACAGTAGGACAAAACAATCAGACGTCTGGAACACGATGCACTGCTGTAGATTTAACGAGCCAACCGTAAAGGAGGTCATGACATCCACATCGATGCAGCAGTCTTACTAATCCAGAAAGATAATATATAATCGATCAAATAAAGACTGACGGGGTATATTTTATTAAGCAAAGGATCGCAATAACCATCAAATACTTATTCTCCTTATTTTGCATTCTACAGAGATGTTATGTTCAGCACTCTGAACGGAAAATTGCGCGAGACCTGGAATTGTGCAAACGGTGCCTCAAACAGTGAACATGTAGCGGGATGGTATTTAACGGAACATGTGGTTAATTTAAATAATCGCGTTGTAGCCTTCGCAAGCCAACAGATCTCAATGTCCCAGAAGCCACTGCTGCAGGATGGAGCTGCCATCGACATTCAATCTTCAGCAGTCGTTAAATGTATTTATCGAGCACTCTTGGATTGTTCCATTTTTGATCAGATGGGGGTAAAGGATTAAATCGACCTTTACACTCGTGCTGGAGCGACGCGTCGACTTCAAAATATCGTCGACGACATATTTCCGCGTCGACGCGTCGCTACACACACGTGGGTGTGTAAACAAAGCAACAAGCCGTTCGCAATCGCACTTCAAACACAATGGAGACTGAAACGGCTACCAACTTGCGCACGAAGCCCTCAAACGAAAACATCTCGCCCTAGGTCTTCAAAAGCATGGGAATATTTTAAAGTTAGTCCAAAACGCAAAGATATTGTCATTTGCAGTCTTTGCCAAATGGAGTTGGCATATCACACGAGCACAACGGCTATGTTGGAACATTTAAAGCGGCAGCTAGCTGTGGTGGCTACCATTAGCAGCTAGCATTTGCTCTCCGATTTTTACATAAAAATTGGATTATAAATTCAATATTTTTTTTATACATGGAAGTTAAAAACCTATGGATTAACCGATTCAGCCGCGTTTTTTTCTCGTTTTAATGCCATTGAACACGTCTTTTGATCAGATTGACAGCTACGGTGGTGAGACGATCTCCCTAGAAGCTCTGTAAAGGTACGTGTTGTGATGACTGTATTTGCTTCCCCTGTCGCGAGTCGGGATCACTCAGTGATGATACTATATACCTACATAATCTGTGGAGTCTCAGCTTTAATCGATATCTTGTATGTGCAGCTACGATGAGTAATAAGGGTACTTTAATCTTGAGTTCTGTGCCAAAGTCCGTTAGCATTTTTCGCTCATGGGTCATTTAGATGCTTCTTATGAGACTTGTGTTTTGTTTTGGTAAACATGGTTTGTATCGTCAATTAGCTGAGATTATTTCCGTTAATCTGGTATAACACATTAATAGTTTGTTAAATATTAAGATCCCCTGAGACACAGTATCGTGAAAAAAAAATGTTTACATTACGTTTTTTTTACATTATGTTTTTTATGAATTGAACAACAGAAAAATAATCGTTAGATTAGTCGACTAATCGATCAAATAATCGCCCGATTAATCGTTTCCCCCCAGCACTACTTTACACGGATTGTATCACATTCACCGTGACAACCTCACAGCGCTCTTGCTCATAGATAAGATCACGCTGTCGGTGAATTAGCTGTAGCGAAGGACGTGTCGTGCAACTCGCCTCAATTGCATATATTAAGCTGCTTTGCCGCCTGACGCCCGTTGCTCTTCTCTGCATGGCCATAAATAACCGCTCCTTCACTCTTTGTCTGGAACTTCAGCTTGAAGTAATGCTCTCGACACTTCAGACACAAAAGCAAGTCTGGAAACAATGAATATATTTTCTTCCTACTCCTCAGTCGGGAGGGAAAGAAAACAACCCCCTACCCTTTTTAAATGTCGGATTGAAATGGAGGCTTCTTGTATAAGAAACCAAAAAGGTTTCGTAAATGTTCAGGAATGAGAGAACACATGCACTGATGTCCGTCTCCATCCCTCACGCTGCCATTAGTATTCATTCGGTCCTCATCCAAGTTGTGTCTTATCGTGTGTATTCAGTGTGATTAGCAGCAGCAGCCTGAATTGGATGTATTCTTTGCAGCAAGAGTAGAACTCCATTCCTTTATGCAGCTTGTGTTTGACTGAATATCTAAAATAAGTTTGCGAGTGGTTTCCTTTGCCCTCAGCAGAGCCTCAGCTGTGTGTACGTTCACTCATCACTCTGCTCTCTCTCCTCTCAGCCTCTGCGCAGAGACCCGAGGAGGTGATTCAGCGCTACATGGAGGTAGTTGCCGGAGCGCAGGACGAGGTAAATGGTTCATGTTTTTTTCCTGCTAGACATCAGAGAGGTTTACCGTAGTCTTTTCCACACACACATGCTTCAAGGGTCAACACATAAGTGGAAAGCATTCAGCTCGGCATGTTGATGACGGTTCATGTTGCAGCTGTTGGCCTTACTCTTGGAAAACGTGCCTCTCTCCCTCAGGACTGCATTATCTGCATGGATCAGCTGTCCAACGCATCCGGCTATGAGACGCAGTCCACGGAGGAGGGCCCGAGCGTCCTGCCAGACACCGTGGGGAAGTTCATCAAATGTGGACACACCCTGCACATGCTCTGCATGCTGGCCATGTACAACAACGGGACCAAGGTACCCATGAGGACACTCAAGCCATCTATGCTTTCTTCAAAGACAGGAACACACCCGATCAGGGCAGCTGCAGATCTGCTCCTAAAAGTTATACCTAAATCTCCATTTACATACAAGCGTACTCGGATGAATGTAAAACACAAAACAGCCTTCTTCTTTATTTCAACCACCTTTCTGAAAAAGTCGCTGTTGCAATATTTGTACACATCCTCATGTTTCTCACTAAGACCAGAACAGTTGACACCCAGCCCGGCAACAGGCTTTGTGTTGCAAACTGGAGTAAACATGTACATTATTATAAATGTCCAAAGCATGCTCTTAAAGCCAGAATAACAAAGAGCTTAAAGGAGTACAACTGTGGCCCTTTAAAGACGTTTGGCAATACACATGACATGTTAGTCGCTTTTATCCAAAGCGACTAACATGCTCAATACTGTGGACTAACCGGTTCCAGCTAGTTTGCTGCCCTAGGTGAGATTTTAGCAGTATTGTATGAACATGTTTGAAGTGGGGGGTGGACATCACATCCTCTAGGGGGGTCCGGGGGTATTTTAAAGTAAAATGCTTCAATCTGGTGCACTTTGAGCACACAGTTAGGAGAGACCTGATCTAGTGGGTACAACTCTAAAACACCCATATGAAAAAGATAGGTTTACATTTTAATGTCAAATAAGTATGTGAACATAACCAAGAGCCTACCATAGCCAATAACAAATACATATAAATGTAACTTATTTTATTTTTGTTTTTCATTATATCTTTTTTATATCTTTATGTTTGGGCTCAGAGCCTGAGCCCAAACATTGATGACCTTGCTCCCAAGATGAGATGCCAAGTATCTGAGCTAGCATCCCAGAGCAGCACACTGAGTTCAAAGGATGCTTCCTTCTGCACTTTCTCTCTTTTCTCTTTGAGGGAAATAGTTTTCTTGAAGCTGCTGTTGGCCTGTGGAGAAATGTACTCATAAGAAGTGACTCTGGAGAAGCTGCAGATAGAGCCATGAGAAATGAATGCAGCTGATTATTTAATGTTGTTTTTATAGGCAATAATTTAAGCTTTGTTAGTTCCAGGTTTTGCAGTAAACATTGAACCAGTCCGGCCCTCGACTAGTACCCATTTTTTTAATTTTGGCCCACTGTGTGTTTGAGTTTGACCCCCCTGCTCTAAACACTCAGTCCTTTACCTCGGAGAGCTCTCCTCCTGGTTGTAGAAACATCTTCTTATATCCGTTAGCGCAGCTAGCACCAGATGCTAATAACAACAAGCGCCGGTACCGGTGCGCCCTCTCTCTCCCTCTCGCTCTCGCTCACTCTCTCTCTCGCACTTTGGCTGTGAGCTGCGGGCGCCTGATAAGCCAACATCCCCCATGTTCATCACTTACAGCGCCCATCGTACAGGGCAAAGGAAACGTGTAACCGGGGTGAAAAGGGTGTTACATTTACTTAATTATGAATGTTGTTGCATCAAGGCCGAACATTAGGATGAGCCCCAACGGTCAAACATTTAGTTCCCTCCCAGTTTTACCAGCGCAGCTGTTTGTGTGGATGGTCTAACTCTCTCTGTGTGTGCCTCAGGACGGCAGCCTGCAGTGCCCCTCGTGTAAGACAATCTACGGAGAGAAAACCGGCACGCAGCCCAAAGGCAAGATGGAGATTTACAGCATGGGCCAGTCGCTGCCAGGACACCCCGACTGTGGAACCATCCAGATCATCTACAGCATCCCTCCGGGCCTACAGGTGCGTCTGAGCCAATGATACGAGTCCAACTTCATTTGGATTAGACCCACAGTGTTCATGTCACATGTTTTATATGTAGCGGGGCTGCAAAATCCTAACATCCTGGCACGCCAGATGCCACGGTCTCTCCTGACCCAACATGATGATTGCAAAGTGGCGGTCATTCAACTGTCAAGGACACGACAACTCTGATGAAATTCAGAGAGTATGGGCTCCTAGAAAAGAGTGTTTCGTCTTCGTCTAGTCGCCTTAAAGAGGCCGTATTATGCTATGTGTTATATAGCTTTCTGTGCATGTAAATGGTCTGCAAAGGCTACAATCCCAACGTTTTTTATGTTTAATGTATCTCGTGGAAGGGTTACATCTTGTTTTTATAACAAGGAGGCGTTTGAAAACCCAGGTGCTTTAGTGTGGTAGCTTACAGAGTGTGAACGGTCTGGAGGTGAAACGGCACCCTGGCTTCCAGTGAAGATGTTTTGAGCAGATGAACGCTCAGCGTCTGCTCTCCAGCTGCTCACAGCGACGCCCTCCATCGCTTCGCTCTTTTGGGAAAACCCTTATTATCCTTTAAGTGCAGAGACTTTGTGTTTATGGCGGCTCTAAAGTTACAGGAACTGGAATCAGATTTGTATTGAGCTGTTAGTCTCGGGTTATCTCCAAACCACTCATATTAGATGTTTGTACTATCACTGTTCTTGTGTTAAAGTTTATGTCTTTCATTTATCAAACCCTCCTCCTCCTCCTCCTCCTCCTCCTCCTCCTCCTCCTCCTCCTCCTCCCCTCCTCCTCCTCCTCCTCCTCCTCCCTCCCTCAGGGCCCGGAGCACCCTAACCCCGGACAGCCGTACAGCTGCAGAGGCTTCCCTCGCTTCTGCTTCCTGCCAGACAACAACAAGGGCCGTAAGGTACAGAACACTTCAGCTCTCACACACACACACCACACACACACACACCACACACACACACACACACACACACACACACACACACACATACACATCTGCTACTACGAGCACAAACCAGGTCTCAGTATGTCGTCCATGTATGGAACAGCACTTAAAGAGATCCTCGTCACTCCTGCAGACCTGGGATCAGCGCACAGCTCCATCAGGGCCGCAGGTGGCACTGTGATTACGTTACAAACATGTTGTGCTCTCTTATTATAAAGTTCTGTTGTTTCCATGGTGAATAAGAAGCTCCTTTCCTGCTCGCTGCCAACACACTTTAGCTTCTATAAATAACCTGTTGACCGTCAGTGATGGAAGAGTGGATTCAATTATTCCAGATTTGTTTATCTGGGTCGCACTCACACCGGACACACAGTCTCTCCAAACGGTGAACAGCAGCCGCCGCCGCTTCCTAGTTTCACTCAGAATATGGCTTCATTTCAATTAACTAGTTATCAGTTGTTATTACATGGCTTAGTTGAACACTCGATTCTGATTGGTCAATTCAGAACACGTGACACGTTGTTAATCCAGAACAGACAGACCGCTGTCAAGCATTTATTGACCGTTGTTAAGGACGCTCACATCTGTCCAAAGAAGTCCGTTCTATTTAACTTTATTCAGTTTGGCTGAAAAGCAACTGACAAGACAAGAGCGACAAGAAAGCAGCGGAGAAGTAACGGGGCAGAACCCTCCTTTGTACGCAGCGGTCCAGACATAGGTCAGACGGCGACACTGGCAGTGTGCGAAAAAGTACATTATTTACAATATCGGACAAGTAGATCTTTCAATTGACTTGTCCGGCGGACAAGTGACGCAAATATGGGGTCCGAGTAGGAACAAATAACAATTGCCCGGTCCCAGAATTAATAAGAGTTGTGAGGACGGGAGGCGAGGCCGAGCCCCGCGGACTGCAGCTCTCTCTATGCTCCGTATCAGCTGATCGATTCAGCTCAGCCTCTCTCTCTCTCTCTCTCTCTCTCTCTCTCTCTCTCTCTCTCTCTCTCTCTCTCTCTCTCTCTCTCTCTCTCTCTCTCTCTCTCTCTCTCTCCACACAGCGGATCCGCTGCCCGTTTAACAGCCTCATCTTTGTCAAACTTGCTATGTTCTTTCTGGAACACGTAATGAAGGTTATTAAGCGTTTTAGCTCCTGTGTTGTTAATATTGACGCCATTTCCTTTATGAAGTGAAGCAGCCTCCCTGTCTGTGTCCTCGCGCTGTCCTCACATCCCCGGACCCCCAGACTCGGAGGAGCACAGGGATGTCAGTATTGTTTATGAAGCAGGGTATAGAAAGTAGCTACATTATTGAAATGGTATTTATACTATTTATTAACTTTTACAAACAGTGAGAAAAGCGCTAGGCCTATAGGCTATAAATAGAATAATAACAATAATAACTGTATTTGTATAGCACCTACAAGCACCTTGTATAGGGCGACTGTGGCTGCGAGGGAGTGCGGTCGTCTTTCAACCAGAAGGTTGTGGGTTCGATCCCAGCCCATGAAGTCAACATGTCGATGTATCCTTGAGCAAGATACTTAACCCTGAGTTGCTCCCGATGGCCAACGGTGTGTGTGTGTGTGTGTGTGTGTGTGTGTATGTATGTTAGTGCATGTCCTAACATACACTGCTCTGTGTGAATGGGTGAACGGCATGTAGTATGTATAGCGCTTTGAGGGGTCTTAAAGACTGGATAAAGCGCGATATAAGCACAGTCCATTTACCTTTCATGCAGGGGATTGCAGTTCAAAGTGCATTTACAAAATAAGACATCAAATCAGTGTAAAACAAGCAGCAAGAGCAAAGCATAAAGTGGGATCAAATAATTAAAAATAAAAACATGGGGAATAAAACAGAGAAATAGTGCAATGTCCATCACAGAGAATAGTGCAGTATAATAGAGTAACATCAGAGATTAAAATGCCCAACGTATTGGCTTCCCTGATATTGTTGGGTAACGTGTTCCACAGTGTTGGCGCGTAGTTTCCAAAGGCTGCATCACCGATCTTCTTAGGACTCTTTCTGGTGACCTCTAACAGACCTGCATCTGATGATCGCAGGGTTCTGGCGGGTGTGTAGTTCATCAGAGAGTCAGCCATGTAGCTGGGTCCTCGTCCATTTAGAGCTTTGTATGTGAGGAGAAGCACCTTCAAATCAACTCTAAGAGTTACAGGAAGCCCGTGTGGAGTAGCTGAGACAGGACTAACGTGTCCCTCCTTTTGGTATGCGTCAGTAGTCTAGCTGCAGAGTTTTCAATGAGCTGGAGTCTTTGTACATTCTCAAACTGCACCACTTGGAACTAACTACACGATGCAGAGATTATTTTTATATAATTGTATTCAATAACCGTAAGAAATTCAACAGTATGAAGTGATTTGTAAATAGGAATACAGATTTGAAATATATTTTTCTCCCAGTTTGTCATGGGACTTATTTTTACCCTCTCAAAGAACCGGAATCGAGAAACAAAAATAACCGGAATCGAAAAGCAGAACCAGAATCGTTAAGATCCAAACGATACCCGACCCTATGTGTGATGCAGTAACATCTGTTGTAAAAACCGTGGGAAAATGTAAAAAGTACGATGACGAAGAAGAAGATTCCAGTGGCCCCAATTTGTGTCCATTCTGGACAAGTGGAAAATGTATTCGGACAAGTACACTGCCAAACTCACTTGTCCATGGACAAGTACTCTCTAAAAACCTTTTCTCACACTGCGACACATATTCAGTGTGCAGGTCCTCTGGCTTTAAGGCATGGGGTATCTAGATACTTCCCGACGTTGGACATCATGAAGTGTGCTACTTTTAAAGCAAGCAGCGATGTTTTCAAATCTGTAATCAAAAAGATCCGCCTTCCTGCCGTTGCTACGTTTTTCAAACGGTAACAACGGACTATTTTTCTTACCGGATGCACGTCAATTTAAATACATACATTTTCTAAATCCATAAAAGCATTTAAATTAATATTGGGAGTCATGGGTAGTTTAGTTTATCCAAAACGGGTGAAAGTAAAGCAATGGATGTGCTCTATGGGCAAGTTAATGTTTTAAAGAACATTTGGTAAAAGGAGTAGGAGTAACAATTGCTGCGACTATTTTTCCAGAGCTCAAGATAATGTCTTTGTTTCCCAACCACCCTCCAGCACCCAAACGCGTCCGCACACAGTCAGTCAGATAAGAGACATAACAGCAGGACACGAGAAGCTGGAAACCAGAGAATGTTCAGCTGCTTTTTCTATAAATAGAAAAATAGTTGCTGCTTAATTTTCTCTCAACTAATCTGGTGTTATTGTTTTGCTCTAAACTATAATCACATTCATTCATCATGAATCTATCGCTAACATTTAAGATTAGAAAATGATAAAAGTAGGGAGACATGTGGAGATTATCCGGCTGAACCAAACGTGATGCGTCTCCTCAATGTGTCTCAGCCACAGACCTGATCTCCAGCTATTCTCCTAAACCCTTTGGAGAGATGGCATTGCTTTTTGTGGAAGGACCCGGAAGGAGTTTACTTCCGGCACTCTGTAGACCGGGGCTGCAGTCGGATAGTTTAAAAATCAGCTCCTAAGTTCTAACCCTATCGTCTATTCCTTGACCTCTGAGTGAAAGGTCACGGGGTTAAGGGATAGTGGATAGGAGAATGCAAAAGGACTTAGGAGAAGAGACTGCGGTACTTTAGAGAATCCGACTGCACTTTCACTATCCGACGTGTTTATGATGCGCCAGCGGACGTCATTGTGTGCGTCTGCTGCTGTGGGGAAACCATGGAAACCACAGTTTTCTATACAGCGGACTACAACATGGATGTTCAATAAGAACGAGGGACTACTGTAAACTCATCTAGAGACTCTGCTCCGTGCTCTGATGCTGCTGCTTTGCTTTGTGAACGTGGACAACAGAGAAACATATTCTTCAGGACCAAAGCTGGAATTGAAATAAAAAAGGAAAGTGAAACTTCTGCTCGTCACCCTCTCCCTCCGGTCCACATTAATACAATGATCCCAATACGTATGATTGATGAACTAAAGATCTTAACATCAATACAGATGTATTCATTATAAACGTTAGTCCTTAACATCTATCACTGTGTATATCACCATTCAAACATCTTTTGAGAAGTTGAACAAACCCACACAGCTCAGTAAAGACTGAAATGTTGACTTTATTTGATCATTTCAGTGAAAACTAACGTTCATATTTCTCTGTTTGATTATAATACTGATGAACGTTCAGAACAAAGCACTTTGGCAACTTACCACCTATGTTTTAAAATGCTTAATAAGCACCGTAACTTTCATGATATAATTTCTCGGTCATCATCGGTTGTTTCCGTGAACGGCCGACTGTTGAGTGACGGCACATGCTGCGGCTGCAATGCATTGTGGGGCAGCATTTTCGCTTCTCCTGTCAGTTAGGGAGGTCCAGTGGGTCCTAAGCTAAAGGAGGTTATAAAGGAAGCTTGAAACCTCCTTTCCTATCATTCTCATCATTCTAGAGAATTCGAACGGCACTTATCATGGCTGCCACTGAGGGACTTCCGGGTCATTTCACTCCTTTAGGAAGGTTCCTAAGCTAAATGGACTATTCGACTTCAGCCCGGGGATGGGCAACTTTGATGGTGGTGGGGGCCACATCATTGATGTACTGGCCACCAGGGGGCCGCAAATTCACTTGGAACACACACACACACACACACACATTCCATGTGTTATATGTAATGATTAACAAATATACTAAGTCTGACATCTTCATTGACATTTTACAATCAAAGGGAACATCCTCTAATACGCTCACTAAACAAATATCAGTTCACAGAAATGTTATTTCATTTTTACAAGTGGCATGTTTGTATTGAACAATTTCGCCAAATTCAGATGATAAAAACAACTTTTTAAAGGCATAATTACAAGCGGCACCTTCACAGCAGGCGTAACAGCAGCTGGTGTTTCTTGTGAGGGTTGCCCCGGGAAACAAACACAATACACACAAATGCGTCACAGATTATTTCGCGGTATTTGAAATCATCTACGCAGCTCGCGACGTAACTAGGAGTCTAGTGGACGGTATCAGTACTACACATTTTTTTTATTTATTAATTACGTTGTTTATAAATTAATCTGAGGGCCGCAAAAAGAGGAGGTGGGGGCCGCATGCGGGCCGCGGGCCGCCATTTGCCCATCCCTGCTGTAGACAAACTTTGTGTGTGAGTGAAACTCCCTCTCGAGGGGACTTTAGCCTTTGCAGACCGTTTACATGCACACAAACCCATATAACAAAAAGCTCTAAATTGTTTTAATTCAACATGTTATTTTGTACGTTTATGGCCATTAATTAAATGCTTAAACACGTGGTGCTGTTAAAACCACCAGACTCGGGGACGGTGTCATCCCACAGGCCATACGACCGTTAAACACCTGCACTTTTGAAAGGACATCCATAATTCATCCGTTTGCATCTTACATCAATATTCCAATGACTTGTGTTTAGACTATTCTGCGCTCCTTCTATTCCATTCTATTGTGTTTACTGAATCTTCTATCAGAGCTCTCTAATGCCGTGTCTCCGTCTCAAGGTGCTGGAGCTGCTGAAGGTGGCGTGGATGCGACGCCTCATCTTCACCGTGGGGACGTCCAGCACCACGGGGGAGCCGGACACCGTGGTGTGGAACAACATCCACCACAAGACCGAGATGATGTCCAACCTGTCGGGACACGGATACCCCGACCCCAACTACCTGGACAACGTCCTGTCGGAGCTGGCCTCTCAGGGCGTGACGGAGGACTGCTTCAAAGCCCCGGGCGGAGGAGGCGGAGCCAGCAGCTAGGGCACAGCTCCAGACACCCCCCATAGCATCCTCAGTCTGGTCCTCCGGTCACTCAGCATCCACCCGACCCCTCATTGAGTGAGAGAAAGGGGAGCTGAATAAAAAGCCTCTCTGGAAGAATTCATTTGCATTCCTGCTCCTTCATATTCCCGGAGCCCGAGCCCGTTTCTATCCCGATCTGGAGATTACGTTTTCTTCTTTTAGCCATCATCTGTATCCCCCTTGGAAGTGGCAGCGTCCACGGAGGATAAAAGTCTCATGAAGCACTTTAGTTCTGACTGTGCGTTTAGCGAATCGTGCGTGATTTCCTGGTCGAAAGGAACAATTGGGAAGTTATGCAATTTAAAGCGTATCTGCGGAAACACACTGAGACCGGTAGTCGCCAAGTGAGTATCCATTGGCCTATTTGACGAGACGAGGCAATACTTAACCGATGTAAATAAAATCAACAATAACATTGCTAAAAAAAGAAACTGGTTGGGTCCACAGACGCGAAGGTTGTGGGTTTTTAAACGTTGACACGACTTCTGATCGGACCGTCTGTTGTAATATGTTACTCTCTAATCTCCTCTGATAGGCCGGTGTCTAATGCACTCACATGGCGGTTCCTCATGTCTCGGATCTGCGGTAGCGGCGCCCGCGGGCTTTCTGCCGGCATTGTTTTGTCCCTCAGAGTGTGACGGTGTGTGTGACGGGGCGAGGTCGTGCAGCTCCACGTCCTCCGCTCCGACAGATGGGACGACGCTCCGGTTTAAGGGACATTTTACAGTGTGACAATCAAGGTCATCGAACTCGTCTTGATTAAACGTGACGCCGCGGCCGGCATGATCGTGTTCCCCCGGCTGTGAACGCAGCGCCTGAACGCACCGCGGTAACTGCTCGCAGTACAGTGGACTGAGTCTTGACATGTATACAAGCAACGCTCGAAAAAAGTCTCTGCAATAAAGAAATAAAACGAAATGAATCCTGTTTTTTTATTAGATTTTATCGAAGAGGGTGAACTACGTTGGGGTTCGGATCTGGTTCGTGAAACATCTGTACTTTCATTTCTAACGTGGGTTTATGTATTGAGCTGAAACTGAAAACACAACCACTGCAACGAAACAACGAGCTCAATATCAAAATATATATATATATGTGAAAAAGTACTAGTCCTGTGTAGTAATACAATACTACATTGATTTGAAGTCACTTCGTATGGAAGCTTTTGAAAAGGAAACACTTTTTCATAACAATGTTTATGTAAGAGTGGAGGAAACGCTATAATATCCAATCACAGAGATGTCTTGTGTGTCCAGTAGAACAATGCTGCGATGGGTTCCCGTGACATGGAAGCTATTGGAAAGTAAACTCGATAAAAGCAAAGCGATTGTGTCTTTAGTAGAAGCACTAAAATCCAATAAGACGTGTACTACTTGTTCGGTGTAGTGATACAATTCTGCATCGATTTGAGGTCATCGGGTCACATGATGTTGAAGCTATAGGATACACTAAAGTTGTCTCTTATGAAACGGCTGATTCTCTCAAAAAGATATTCATGTAAAATAGAAAAAAAGCACTCGAATCTTTTCAAGGTCCCACGTCATGGCCTTTTCCACTGATCATGTTCCCGCTGTCGAGGTCGACTAGAACAGATTTATATTGTGCACTTTTCTAAACTCACATTGGTTTCTCACAGCATCTCTGGATAGTCTGTGTGTTCACTCGCTGTCCCACACGGCTTGTTGGAGCTCCTGCCCCCCCCCCTCCCTATGAGCCCAGTGGCCGTCTGCGAAACACAGCCCACACACACACACACACCATGTATACATCACTTCAGGGGACATTACATTGACTTACATGCATTTCCTGGAGACTTATCCTAACTTTAACCAACACATGCATAACCCTAACCAAGTCTTCACCCTAACATGAATGATCCCCCTTATGGGGACCTCCAATTTGTCCCCATAAGGGAGGCCAGTCCCCACACGTGACTATGTAAACCGATTTAGGTCCCCACAAGTATAGTAATGCTAGTATGTACACACACACACCACACACACACACACACATCCTTTAAGGAAATCGTTATTGATAATAGATTCAATGCTCGTTCTTAAAAAGCTTATGTTTCATATTTAACCTTAAATGATCTCTAAGAAATGTGCTGGTATGTGGAGCCGTCACTGTTCCAAAGCTTTGTTTAACTCGACTCTAAAACAGATACAGACTTGCTAATGGAGATCATAAACCCTGCAGCAGGCCTACGCGAAGAAATAAAGTCGAACCAAATGAAAGTGCAAGGCAACACATTTTATTTCAAAGGCCTAATTGGCGTTAAGGTACAGCATATTAAATATTGTTAGTCCAGAGACGGCCATCGCAGAATAACACACCATTCCTTCCTTTACATGATACATTCAGGCTGACTTTATATTTTACATATTGTTAATGTGGCGCTGACATGAGAAGGCTCAGTCTCACTGAAGGTCTGGCGTTTCCTGCAGGTACTTCCTGCCGCTGAACAGCTGAGGTTCTACCTGTCAGACACGCTGAGAGTCCTTTCCTCCCTCCTTTCCTCCAGTTAAGACACTTCGTCGCTGTTCATTTCATTTCCTGCGGTTACTGGGCGAGTAGCTTCTGTGTTAGTGTTGTGACAGTTCCTCCAGGAGCTGAATAATGTCTTTTACATCCCTGCACATAATGGTATATTTCAATAAATATAATAAATAAAAAGTACAAATATCTGAATATGATGGAACCAGATCGAAGACGTGTTTCCCGTCAGCGATACCACCCGACAGAGGATGGCCACTCGGTGAAAGCAAGAGCGAGTGACGTAACTTTGTCTCGTAGAAAAACAATATTACTGTCATGATGGGCCGTGGAGAGGAAACACAAAGCGACTGCTGTCCTGTCCGTACATTCTGCTGCTCCTCCTTCACAGAGTCGCTATTCAGTCTGCAGACGTTAAGTCTTAGCGCTCCGACAAAGTGATAGCGTGGCATGTGGAAGAGTTTCACTTTGACACACTCCTCCTCTCCTCGCTGTGCTGCAGTCCAGCTGTGTCCTTCAGTAATTCACTTTCCCGGGAACCTGCACGTTCACGCCGCTGTAGTCCACCATGTACATGGGCCACTGCTGCGGAGAGAGAGTGAGAGAGCGAAGTCAGGCGTGACGGTGGAGAACATCATTAGGACACATGGGGGTTTCGACCTCGCCTCAAGTACGGCAGTATGAGATTCAGTTCGAGTAGATTTGGCTTCGAGAAGTGGAATAAGACAGTTTGGGTATGATTACACAATGACTTTCACGACTCCCGTAGCACTCGGCTATAAGCCCATCGGCTCTTACTGAAAGGCACGTGTCTAATGGTACTAATATGGTGTTTGACAATAACAAGGATGTCACAGAACTTAATGAACCAAGACCCTAAGGTAAGATTTGAAAAGACTGGATTTCAGGACAACATATGTGTCAAGTATCATATTACATTATCTTTATAAATAATGAGTTCAAAGTTTCTTTTACTCGGATCATATTCTGGGC
Source organism: Champsocephalus esox (assembly GCA_036324585.1). NCBI lineage: Eukaryota > Metazoa > Chordata > Actinopteri > Perciformes > Channichthyidae > Champsocephalus > Champsocephalus esox. The sequence goes on along the minus strand of CM070486.1, from coordinate 5,744,863 downwards.
CTTTGGTTTAAAGAGAAGAAGAACATGTCTGAGAAGGGAACTAATGTCCAAGATCCAATTTACCAAGAAAAAACGTCTCTTAACCCTCCCGTTGTCTTCGGGTCGAATCTGACCGATTTACTTCTTTCATTAATCAGAACTTTTTAGTTTGACATTCGATTGCATTCAGGCTTCATGACATCCTTCACAGGAGACATCTGAACATGTAACATGGCTGATCACCATGGTGTTCCCGGGCAAACATGACCGCCATAAAGAAAAGGAATTAGTGACCACCCGGATCAGATAAAACACACTCTAGATGTGTGTGTGTCCCCCCTTATGTGCCCACCCCCCCACCTGGCACACACAATACATGTTCAGTGTCTGTGAAGCTGACAATTGAGCGGCCCGACCGAGCAAGGAGGCAGACCGTCCAAAATACAACCCGGTGTGGGCAGGAACACATGACGCACATCCTCAATCCTGCTGGTGCTCCCCTCACAGCCTGCAGCCACACGGACCTCACACACACACACACACACTCTCTAACAGCAAACCCCCAGAGCCTAAATGCCCAACCCGACAGGACACAGGTGAGGGGGAGGAGCCAACAGGACACAGGTGAGGGGGAGGAGCCAACAGAACACAGGTGAAGGGGAGGAGCCAACAGGATACAGGTGAGGGGGAGGAGCCAACAGGTGAGGGGGAGGAGCCAACAGGTGAGGGGGAGGAGCCAACAGGACACAGGTGAGGGGGAGGAGCCAACAGGACACAGGTGAGGGGGAGGAGCCAACAGGACACAGGTGAGGGGGAGGAGCCAACAGGACACAGGTGAGGGGGAGGAGCCAACAGGACACAGGTGAGGGGGAGGAGCCAACAGGACACAGGTGAGGGGGAGGAGCCAACAGGACACAGGTGAGGGGGAGGAGCCAACAGGACACAAGTGAGGGGGAGGAGCCCCCACAGAGCACCAGGTGCACACAAGCAATGGCCACAGACATGGGGAACACATTTCAAAATAAAATACAATAACCACCACATCAAACAATAATATAAACATGTGCACATATGCAAGGCCCGAAGCCATCCGTCACTGTGTCTATTCTGATGTTTAAATGTAAAAAAAGGACAAAAATAGTAAATAATTTCTTGTGAAGGAACTTTTTTTGTACATTTGATTAACATTAGGTTTTGGGTGTTAAGATGATCGGCCTCTTCCCCTGGCTCTGCAGCGTATTTATCATTTCACCATCAACGGCCCAAATACTGTGTTTATTGAATAGACGTACCATTACTGGAATCTGATTGGTTGAGATCCCGTGTTCAGAGGAGGCGGGGCCTCGGCTGCTCTCCTGGACTCTCTTACGCTTTCGCCGATTAGTCGAGGCTTCTGTTCCTGCTAGAGACACACACACTTTGACTTTCCCGCGCCTTTAAAGAGTTCTGCTTTCACGAACAAAAGAAACGACACCTACCTGTGTTGCAAGGCTGGCTGCAGATTTCTGCGAAAGGTCTGCGTGAGAGGAAAGAGAAACAGCTGCATTGGATCATGTTCACTAACGCTCAGACCTTAAAGGATGCATGCTTTAAGTCTCGTCCATTCTTTCAACGTCACAACATTGTTCATAAATAACCCACAATGCGCTCGAGTAGCGGCACAGAAACCCCGGTGAGGCGGACTGAATGTGCAGAACTCACTGGAGCTGGCTCACGATGTTGAACGTTACGTTATCTGCAGCTTGAAGCACTTTCTCCAGGCACACGATGTCGTAGGTGTTGGGGTTCCTGAAGGGGATATCGTCTGGAAGGCCACTGATCTCTACCGACTCCGGACTGCCGCGGATCAGTTTGTACGGGACCACCACGGAGCGGTCCAATCCCAGAGCCTCGCCTGAGCACAGCACCACAACACGAGCAGAAACACACTTGGGTTTTTTAAGCAGCTCCAGAGGACGAGAGGGCGGCTTGCTTTTCTCAAAGCTCCACAAATAAACCAAACCAGCAAGAACACCGTGTCCTGGCTAAAGACTCTCCAACGTCTTCTGTTTTCTGCATCGATAATTAGATATCTTTTGCATCGTCTGACCTTCAAACATGTGTTCTGCTACAACAGGCATGTACTGCTTTATCGACCTTACATTGTGTGCTTTGCTATTTGTATTTATGTGTATGTCTTGAGTATATTGTGTGTTGCATTGTTAGAGGAGGGGACTTCGGGTGCAGTCTCATGGATGTATAATGAGAAGTGGACACAGCGTGGGGGGCGGGGCCTCGTTCTTTCCTACGAGAAATTGGCGCATGAGGACAAAATGGCCCAACGTTTGAGAGAGTGAAACGTCACAGATTACCCAGCATGCCTAGCTGCCAGAGCAGAAGAACCCGTATGTGCGCTCACAGAGCATGCGCCCCTTAAGCCCCGCCCCCGAGCTCCCACTCTCGGCTCAGTAGAATGAATGGAGAGAGAAAATAAATCTAGATTCGGCTTTTAGTGCATTTTATAACTTTAAGGACCGAATGATTCGAATAAGGGCGATAAGATAGTTCAAACTGGGAAGTTTATTTAGTCTAAAGAAAATTATCCACCGATTTACAGACGTCTCTTTCCCCATGTTAGTCAATGGGGAAAAATTGTTTTGGTCCGGGTGACGTCACGGACTGATACGAAAATTGCAGTACTGCCGTTTGGACACAGTAGTAGAAGAAGAAGAAGAAGAAGTAGAAGAAGAAGAAGTAGTAGAAGAAGAAGAAGTAGTAGAAGTAGTAGTAGTAGTAGTAGTAGTAGTAGTAGTAGTAGTAGAAGAAGTAGTAGTAGTAGTAGAAGAAGTAGTAGAAGTAGTAGAAGAAGAAGAAGTAGTAGAAGAAGAAGAAGTAGTAGTAGAAGTAGTAGAAGTAGTAGAAGAAGAAGTAGTAGAAGAAGTAGTAGTAGTAGTAGTAGTAGAAGTAGTAGAAGTAGTAGAAGTAGTAGAAGTAGTAGTAGTAGAAGAAGTAGTAGTAGAAGTAGTAGTAGAAGTAGTAGAAGTAGTAGAAGTAGTAGAAGTAGTAGAAGAAGAAGAAGAAGTAGTAGAAGAAGAAGTAGTAGAAGTAGTAGAAGTAGTAGTAGTAGTAGTAGTAGAAGAAGTAGTAGAAGAAGAAGAAGTAGTAGAAGAAGAAGAAGTAGTAGTAGAAGTAGTAGAAGTAGTAGAAGAAGAAGAAGTAGAAGTAGAAGAAGTAGTAGTAGTAGAAGTAGTAGAAGTAGTAGAAGTAGTAGTAGAAGAAGTAGAAGTAGTAGAAGTAGTAGTAGAAGAAGTAGAAGTAGAAGAAGTAGAAGAAGTAGTAGAAGAAGTAGTAGAAGTAGTAGTAGAAGTAGTAGTAGAAGTAGTAGAAGTAGTAGTAGTAGAAGAAGTAGTAGAAGTAGTAGAATAAGTAGTAGAAGTAGTAGTAGAAGTAGTAGTAGAAGAAGTAGAAGTAGTAGTAGTAGTAGAAGTAGTAGTAGAAGTAGTAGAAGAAGTAGTAGTAGAAGTAGTAGAAGTAGTAGAAGTATTAGAAGTAGTAGAAGTAGTAGTAGAAGTAGTAGAAGTAGTAGTAGTAGAATAAGTAGTAGAAGTAGTAGTAGAAGTAGTAGAAGTAGTAGAAGTAGTAGAAGTAGTAGAAGTAGTAGTAGAAGTAGTAGTAGAAGTAGTAGAAGTAGTAGAAGTAGTAGAAGTAGTAGTAGAAGTAGTAGAAGAAGTAGTAGTAGAAGTAGTAGAAGTAGTGACGTCAGCGCGATTTACTAGATAGTTCCAGGAAATAAAAGTTCCGGGAAGTATTCCTGGGAAAAGTACTCGGTGTGAAAGCGCCTATTATTCATTATTTGTTAAATCCCATGTCAATGAGCTGCTACCTCTTAGAGTAAGCATCGAATGGTCTTTAATACCTTACATTTACAATAAAAGCAGCTAAAATAAACGTTGATGTCTCAAACAGGAAGTGTATTTACCGTATTTCTTGTTAAACAGTTCCTTGACTTGCTCTCGAAGAACTACTTTCTCTCCCATGCGGTTTATATCATCATCGTCTGTGAGGAGGGGAGTTGGAGTTAAATACAGTTCCTGCTGAAGCAACAGGAGAATAACTGATGTAAAAACGTGTTCTACTCACCACTTATTGAGGCGTACGCCTTCTTTAGTAAAGTGACACGTCGAGGTGCTGGCAAAAGGATACATAAGACATTGTTATTCAATATTACACTCGTTCATATTAGTGTCTGTGCCCAACGAGGGTTATTTAATCAACTTTACGTTCCTACCTGGTTTTGGAATGAGTCCTTGAAAAGGTCTGCAAGGAAGAAAAGAGATAACGGGTCATCGACAGTCATACATTTCACTTTGAAATATAATCAAGGAGACATGTTCAAACTCTGGTGCCCTATACAAGTTACTCTGATACATACTCTGAAGGGAGATGCCATCAAATGATATCAGTCAGTCCTGATTCTCACCGCCCAATAATAATATATAGATTTAAACCTTTGAATTCCACGGTTATTTTGAAATGAGAAGTACAGGATTAAACTTGAAAGCAATAATAAGTTCTTTAATTATGCGTTAGTAAAGCAAACATATTATCATGACGGGCCAGAATATGAAAGCTTACTTAGGTCTGTTGTTACTAACATGTTGTTCTGTAAACACTCCAGGAACTGGAATAAGTAACTGGTGCAATATATATATATATATATATATATATATATATATATATATAATTATATATATATATATATGCCGTTAATAACTGTGCAATATATACCTGGCTGCTAAATCCTCAGAACTGTTACAGGATGTGTATTTTTTAAATGTTGTAACTTTTTATTTTATTCAATTTTCTATTATATTATAACTTTTTTTGTACTTTAATACTTTTGTATGCATGCTTCTACGTAACATTAAGCTGTCTTTGGCTCTTTTCTTCTGTAACAATGTACATTGCCCCTCTGTGGGACTAATAAAGGTATTCTGATTGGTGTTACAGTGGTCATGTGACAGGAAGTCCCACCTGGTGATGGTGAAGTTGATCTTGTCGGCCACGGCCAGGATGCGCTCCAGGTTCTGGGACCCGAAGGTGCAGGGCTTCCTGAAGGGGATGCCGGGGGGGAGGCCCTCGATGATCACCGAGTCCGGGTTGTTCTTGATCCTCTTGTAAGGCACTTGGACCGGGTACTTGATGCCCAACGCCTCCCCGTACTTCCTGTTGAACATATCCTGGACCTGCTCCCGCAGCGTGTTGGCCAGGTCGATCCGGGACAGCTTGGAATCCAGGCACTCTGAGGGCCGAGACATTTACATTACAACATATTTAAAGGACCCCCCTATTACACTGTTCTTCATCAATATATTACAGGTCTCAGATATCTACAGAGCCTGTCTCTGATTGGCCAATGACCAAACAGATCATTGCAGCATTACCCATAATCCCCTCTGTTTCAGCCCTGTTTCCAAAGTGCTGATTCTCTGTCTGTTACTTCAGATGAAAATAAGGAGCCCCTCCCCACGCCCCTCTGAGAGACATTGGTTACAAAGAACTCAATGGAGCTCTAGAGGAGATTCAGGTGATAAGGGGGGGGTTACCTTGGTTGCTGATTGGCTAATGGCTACTCAAGACACCACATCGTTATGACATCATAAGTGGCCAAAATCTGATCAGCTCATTTTCAGACAGGTTTTTATAGAAATGGATCAAAAAGAGAGAGAATCTTTGTTCCTGAGACTTTCAGAGTCTCTTTCCACAGAGGGGACACATGTTGATGTAGAAGAGACATGAAGAAGAGGGGACACATGTTGATGTAGAAGAGACATGAAGAAGAGGGGACACATGTTGATGTAGAAGAGACATGAAGAAGAGGGGACACATGTTGATGTAGAAGAGACATGAAGAAGAGGGGACACATGTTGATGTAGAAGAGACATGAAGAAGAGGGGACACATGTTGATGTAGAAGAGACATGAAGAAGAGGGGACACATGTTGATGTAGAAGAGACATGAAGAAGAGGGGACACATGTTGATGTAGAAGAGACATGGAGAAGAGGGGACACATGTTGATGTAGAAGAGACATGGAGAAGAGGGGACACATGTTGATGTAGAAGAGACATGAAGAAGAGGGGACACATGTTGATGTAGAAGAGACATGAAGAAGAGGGGACACATGTTGATGTAGAAGAGACATGAAGAAGAGGGGACACATGTTGATGTAGAAGAGACATGAAGAAGAGGGGACACGTGTTGATGTAGAAGAGACATGAAGAAGAGGGGACACGTGTTGATGTAGAAGAGACATGAAGAAGAGGGGACACATGTTGATGTAGAAGAGACATGAAGAAGAGGGGACACATGTTGATGTAGAAGAGACATGAAGAAGAGGGGACACATGTTGATGTAGAAGAGACATGAAGAAGAGGGGACACGTGTTGATGTAGAAGAGACATGAAGAAGAGGGGACACGTGTTGATGTAGAAAAGACATGAAGAAGAGGGGACACATGTTGATGTAGAAGAGACATGGAGAAGAGGGGACACATGTTGATGTAGAAGAGACATGGAGAAGAGGGGACACATGTTGATGTAGAAGAGACACGAAGAAGAGGGGACACATGTTGATGTAGAAGAGACATGAAGAAGAGGGGACACATGTTGATGTAGAAGAGACATGAAGAAGAGGGGACACATGTTGATGTAGAAGAGACATGAAGAAGAGGGGACACATGTTGATGTAGAAGAGACATGAAGAAGAGGGGACACATGTTGATGTAGAAGAGACATGAAGAAGAGGGGACACATGTTGATGTAGAAGAGACACGAAGAAGAGGGGACACGTGGTGATGTAGAAGAGACACGAGAAGAGGATTTTGCACAATAGGTGGCCTTTAAAGTCTGTTTTAGTTACTCAGCATTCTCCAGATGTTTTTGGAGACGGTGAGAAGTGATGAGGACATCATTAATTTAAAGGAATCCGGCCCTCGGTTATTCTCTCCCTGGTGTTTGTGTTTTGTCTTTTAAGTATTTGCTGTTATTTATTTTTCGAACAGTAAATAGACTTGAAAGTAAAGAATGCACTAAAAGATGAAAGAGATTGTCATAAAGACAGAGAACCGGTAAACACCACGACACGGAGCTCCTTCACGTCTAACACATACATATATCTAAAGTGTGTGTACCTGGGAAGCCCGGTCGCGCCGCAGCGTCCTCTGGAGAATCCTCCTTGAAGTCCAGCTCTTTGGGAAGAACATTTCAAAGGTTCAACTTTTGTCGTGGTTGCTTTAAGACTCACTGAGGACACCACACGCTCAGAGCCTCTTCTGTTCCAGCAGCTTAGCTCTGGCACAAAGAAAGGTAGCGATAGCGGCAAGGACTCTCAGAAAGAGGTTTTAAAAATAGCACGTGAACTGGATTTAACCTCGCCATTCCACGCAGAGGACGGAGCAAGCGGCATCTTCAAGCAGACGGCGCAACATTCTGCTCAGATGAGACTTCAGAGCTTTCCATTCTGAAGTCTGTGGCACGGCAACGTCCTTTTGAAATGTAGGGGACATGACTTCAAGGTTCAATATTTGTGATCAAGATTTTCTCCTATTACAGATTGGTTTGGACTTGTCATGTCAGCATACGCATTGTGTGGGAGTTGTGGCCAATAAGGACACGTTCATGAGGTCGTCTATGCACACCAAATCACTGTACGTTTATCTTTAAAGGTGGGGTATGTAATTCATTTCAGAAACACTTGTTATATTCCATGGAACGCTCTCAACATCCCGATAGCAATGAATACATTAAATACATTACATTAGATGTTACTTATTAGATGCTTTTATCCAAAGCGACTTACATACTCGATACTGTGGGCAATCCCCACAGGAGCAATTTGGGTTGAAGGGTCTCAGGGACACAACGACATGCTGACTGCAGTGGGTTTGAACCTGTGCCCCCCATGATCCCAACACCAAGGCTCTATCCACTGCGCCACACGCCTCCCGCATATACATACAAAAATGTCATCTCTGGAAGCCGTGGCGCTGTAAAAAGCTCGACCAATCATCTGAGCCGGCTAAAGTAACTGGATGGCCTACCTGCCTGTCAGCCTTCCATCGGGAGCACACACTGATCTCGTGCCCTCATTGGTCATGTGCGCGTTCATGTGTGTTGGGGGAGGGGCTCTGTGAGGAAGGGGCAGGTGTTTTCCGGTTGTGTATTTTGAAGTTCTAGCGCACTCGAGCTGCTTTCTCCATTCTTACCTACCCCACCTTTAAGGAGAGTTTTTCTTCTTCAAAAATATGGTGCAAAGAAACCCCCAACTTGATCAAGCAACTGGAAAAATGGATACATGAGAATCCCACACCTCTGAACCCCAAAGCATCATGGTATATGTAGTGATCTGGAGCCACACATTGCGTAATCTTGCATGATCTAAACGACAAATGACTAACGTCGGAACAATAAACAAACAATTACAAATACATGCGCTAAGTGGCTTCATTCTTTAATCATTAAGCTTCTCTTCTTGGTGCAGTTAGTGAGTGAACCCCTTCCTGGTTTAGTTGACATTCTCCTCAACAAAAAGAAACCTTATTGAGGCGTGAATTTCAGCAAATTGACTCAACAAAGTCTTCCTATCTCACTGAAAAGGGAGAAGGCTTGTGTTCAGTTGTTGTTCAGTTAAAATGCATTATGGATAAAAGCCAAACAAAACACACCTGGATCACAGATGGGCATTGAAGGCATCTCTTGTTTGACTTGCTCGGTCAGCAGCTCCGGCCTGCAGACAGACAACAAGACAACATTAGAAACACTGAAGGAATCTCGACATTAAAGCATCTCGTCTAAACACAGCCTTGTTAAAGGTCACCTATTGTGCAAAATCCACTTCTTCATGTCTTTTCTACATCAACATGTGTCCCCTCTGTGTAAAGACATTCTCTCTCTTTTTGATCCATTTCTATAAAAACCTGTCTGAAAATGAGCTGATCAGATTTGGGACACTTTGTGATGTCATAACGATGTTTTGGCTTGAGTAACAATGAGCCAATCAGCAACCAAGGTAACTTATCACCTGAACCTCCTCCTAGAGCAGTGCTTCTCAAAGTGTGGCCCATGAGCGCCCCCTAGTGGTCCGTGAGTATATTGGTAACATTTCACATTTGAAATAAATAAATACATTTAAGTTTTCCGCACTCTCGCGGGAATATCTCCGCAATGGAGGGAGCTTAAGTTTCACTTTCGATTGCATGATATAGCCCAGCGCAACACCTTCATCACACATGTTGCCACCTGTTTGTAATATTTGCAGGTGATTTGTAATCTGTTCTAGAAAAACGATGTGGGCGGATTGCAAGCCACGCCCCGTAAAACTCCAAAAAAGTGTTGTGAAGCCGCCATTTTATTAATGCATTAGCATTATTAGCATTAGCCCAGCCCACCAAGGGAGAGAGACTAACTTATGGCAACACAAAATAAAACATGGGAGCGGTGGAGATGAGGAGGTGTCGGCATTCTGGCGATTTACTCGGAAGGCTTCAGTAGAAGCTGCTGGGACTCCCAGCAGCTGTCTGGTTATTGCTGCTCCCGCTGTGCATAATCTGTGTAATATGCAGCCAATAAATTCCACATTGATGGTCAAATAATATTTTAGCCTGCCCCGAATGTTTTTTCTGTAGCCCCGGACAATTCTACCTCAATAATATAATACATTAACCGTGCTTTACGTGAACCTCATCATGACACTAGAGACGACGACTGTAATTTCCCGTGTTCAGTGAATGCAACAGAGGCAAGACACCAGACCAATCAGAGAGTTGCATGGAAATAAAAGTGTGCTTGTATCATTCAAGCTTGGCTCTGTGTGTGTGTGGAAATAGCGCATTTAGTGTGTGTGTGTGAGAGAGAGAGAGAGAGAGAGAGAGAGAGAGAGAGAGAGAGAGAGAGAGAGAGAGAGAGAGAGAGAGAGAGAGAGAGAGAGAGAGAGAGAGGGGACCGGTGCTAGCAGGGACCATGTTGTTAGCATCTGGTGCTAGCTGCACTAACGGACATACGGAGCTCTCCTCTTAGACTGAGAGGCTCAGTGAGCTAAAGGACTCTCTGAGGGTTTAGATAGTTAACTTTAGTCTCAGTTATCTAAGTGGGTCTCAAACGGTTTGGTCACAAAATTATTTAAAAGATTATTTCCGCGGCACACCTTCATATGATCACTATAGTTATACAAACAATAAGAGAATAAATGAAAAACAGTTATGAAATACTATATGGCAGTAAAACAAGAATACAGTGTTTGAAATATCCATAAAGAGGAGCATCCCCCCGGACCCCCCTAGAGGAGGTGAGGTCCCCTCCCTACTCGTAAAAAATAGCACTTTACCCCTGCCTATATGCCGTGAGCTGATTATCGAGCCTTCATTGCAGCAGGCGCGGGTGTACTGTGTGCGTGCGTGTGGGGAGTGCTGCAGTAGAACATTCCACTGTAGCGCCCCTGGTGCTCGCGCTTTTGTGCGTGCTCTATAGTGCCCGGAATAGTGTTCACTGGAGTCCAGCACCTCAGCACCCCCACTCAAAATACCTTACCGCGCCTCTGGGTGTGAAAGCGCCTAATGTGTTCTTTTTCAACCAAATATCTCTCAGAGGGGCGTGGGGAGCGGCTCCTTATTTTCATCGAAAGCAGTGTTTCTCAAACGTTTCTCATACCAAGGACACTTAACCAATACAAAAATACTCACGGACCACCTAACTCCACAAATAACTCAAAACACATCGTTTTTCTAGAACAGATTACAAATCGCCTGAAAATGGTACAAACAGGTGGCAACATGTGTGACGAAGGTGTTGCCATGGGCTATATCATGCAATAGAAAATTAAACTTAAGCTCCCTCCATTACGGAGATATTCCCGCGAGAGTGCGGAAAACTTAAATGTATTTATTTATTTCAAATGTGAAATGTTACCAATATACTCACGGACCACTAGGGGGCGCTCATCTAAAGTAACAGACAGAGAATCAGCACTTTTGAAACAGGACTGAAACAGAGGGGGTTATGGGATGCTGCAATTATCTGTTTGGTGTTTCAGCCTGTGTACAGGATGTGATTTCCTCACACCACTTCTCTGGCTCTCACCTGTTGATCACAAACCGGATCTGGCTGCCGACGGCTAGGATCTTCCTCAGTCTGTTCGCTCCGAGGCAGCTGGGCCTCCGGAGGGCGATCCCCTCGGGCATCCCGGTGACGTACAGATCCTCCGGGTACATCTGGAACTTGGAGTAAGGAACCTTGGTGGGTTCAGGCAGGCCCAGAGCGTCAGCTGAGGGGGGGGGCAGGAGAGGTTAGCTTGTGAATAGAGTGGTGCAGGAATGAGTCAGAAAACCTGGAGATGAGTCAGCATTTTATCCCTTCAGATTCTCTTGTCTCAAAGTCAATTAGGTTTTGAATGTGTTTTTGGTTAGACGCCTAAAATAAGGTCTGTGGAATACCTCAAACGGCTCAGAAATCCATCGTGGCTGCACTAATTTTTTAATAGAATACCACATGTTCAATATTTACGATCAGACCTCCTGTTGTGCGGGGAGCTTCCCTCTGATTAAACTCCTCTGACACGTAATTACGCTTGATCTCTTTAAATCCTTTAATTTGCCGCACATTTAGAAGACTAATTCTGAAGTGTTAAATCATTCAAACGACTTAAACGTTACAATATTAATATTTAAAGGGACTATAAAAGCTTGCCTTACACTGGGAAATGGTGTCTTGCTGCAGTATTAATGCGCCTGATTTGACCCTCTCCCCAGAGATGGCAAAAGTACACATATCCTTTACTCAAGTAGAAGTACAGATACTCGTGTTTAAAAATACTCTTGTAAAAGGAGAAGTACTGACTAAACTTCTTTACTCAAGTGAAAGTAAAGAGGCTTTGAAGTGTACTTCAGTAAAATGTACCCATAGCTAGCAGCTGTTTTAAAGAGTACCTGACCTCCCTTTATATTAATAGAACAATAATGTCATTGTTAGCTAATGAATGTTTCCATGCTGAACAACGGCAACATGACAACGTTTCCATTGGTCCCTCTTCTTTAGAGAAGACCAGGAAGTGATGGATACACGGATCGTGTTCAGATCAATAGGCACGCAGTGACTCTAAAGAATAATGATCACGCACCAAACACACATTCAGACTAAAGGAACCAGCTGTTTGGGAAATGAGAGAAGTAGAAAGTACAGGTATTTGAGTTCAACATGAGAGAAGTAGGAAAGTACAGGTATTTGGGTTCAACATGTAAGAAGTAGAAAGTACAGGTATTTGTGTTCAACATGTAAGAAGTAGAAAGTACAGGTATTTGAGTTCAACATGTAAGAAGTAGAAAGTACAGGTATTTGGGTTCAAAATATAAGAAGTAGAAAGTGAAGGTATTTGTGTTCAAAATGTAAGAAGTAGAAAGTACAGGTATTTGGGTTCAAAATATAAGAAGTAGAAAGTGAAGGTATTTGTGTTCAAAATGTAAGAAGTAGAAAGTACAGGTATTTGTGTTCAAAATGTAAGTCAAAAGTCGTCAGAAAAATAAAAGTACTGATACCAGAAAAGTGTACTTAAGTACAGTAACGAAGTATTTGTACTCCACTACTTCCCACCTCTGCCTCTCCCACAGAAACTCACCGTACTTCACGCTGAACAGACTCTCCACTTGTCTCCGGAGCTGCAGGATCATTTCACCAATGTCCTCCACCAGGCTGCCAGCTGAACGAGTCAAACAGATGCAAAGTATTCACAGAGAGAGCATTAAAGAGAGTTATTACAGCAGGGCAGCTGGGGGAGTCTTCCCACCTGTGAACATTACTTCTCTCCCCCCCTCAGCAGCTTTGTTTTGATGAATTCCCCCCTCCTTCTCTGACCTGGTAATGACAAACTTACTGTGCGCTGTATTAATCACTGCAGACCATAACAAATGGACGGAGCAATTAAGTGGATGTGGCTCAAATCAAAAGAAATGTGCTGCACCTGAAGTAAGTTCATAGAATTACATATAGCGTCTCCAGCATCTCCAGCGTCTCTCGTGTGGACGGACACGTTTATTGAGCCGATTGCGTGTGAACGGAAGACTTTTTTGATATCGAATTCGGTTCATTCGCAACCATGCTTGGGAGGTCTTCTTCGCTGCTTTTGGTGTATTTTGTGGCCGAAGTACAGCGCCACTTACAGGCCCGGCATATGTACTACAGCGTCTCCAGCGGGGCGCGCGGTCTCGTGTGAACGGAAGACTTTTTTGATATCGAATTTGGTTTCGGTTTGTTTCCGTCTCCGTGTAAACGGGGCCTTAGTCTAAAGGTGCAGGTCCATGTTAGATAGAGGAGGGGTTTGGGGTCTTTGAGGAGCAGTTTGGTCTCTAACCCATTATCTACCAATCATTGTGGGCAGCGGGACTACAGGACAACTCAACATCTGGAAATAAGCATCAGTGTTTGAAAAGACTCAAAAGTGCGCTTCCCAGAGGAGGTGTTTGTGAGAGGGGGGGAACATATTTGTTTGAGGTGGATGTGACTTAAATCAAAATAAATGTGCTGCACCTGAAGTAAGTTCAAAGAATTGGGTCTGTAACACATTTTATTTTGAAAGCTTCTATGAATCTTTTGAACAAATATTTGATTGTGATTTTTTTATGACGTCGACGGCCGAAAAATGTTGAAAAATACAATTGTTTTTGTGGTTATATTTAGATGTAAGTTATGATACTTTTGGAAATATAGGTGCATCCTTTATTTGCGGAAATTGGGAGAGCAAGCTTTTTCTGAGAGCGGTGCAAACGTTCTTTGAAAAGGCTGAGCACCAACTTTTATTGATTAAGGCAGAATATATGGTTTGGTAAACTTAGTGAATTTGGAAAGCACAACATTTAAATGTTGATTAAGAAGTAAAAAGTAAACGTTATGAATGAAGCTTCAAACTATTCTGCACTGCTGTAGAAACGAATATCAGGTTTTGTCATATCTATGGGTTCAAGATTGCAGTCTAATGGCGCATTTCCACTACAGCGCTGAGCGTGGTTTAAGCATGCGGTGCCCGGCCCGTTTTTGGTTGCGTTTCCACTAGGCGTAGTACCGGCTAGCGGGTGCTATTTCACAGTTTTCTGGCCCCATAAAATCGAAGTTCTTAGCGGCCCAACAACCAGGCTGAGTCGGGCTGAGTATGCTAAACGAGAGAGAATCGCTGGCAAGGGGCTACAACTACAACAAAATGAACATGTTTGACCATGATTTAATTGTAATTTCGTTTCAAAATGATGCCGAAGTAACAACATACTGATACAGGTTAGTAAAAACCATGAATTCATGCTTTGACAAGTCTGCAGACAGACGGCAGGCGAAACACCTTTTAAAATGTGTTTTTTGAATGGAGATCAGCTAAGCTAACGCAGTATATGCTCCGACCGTCCACACTCACAACAACGGCCTACAGCCATAAATAAAGCAGCGACTGTATCCTCCATGACACAGGCAGCCTGTGGTTTGTACTCGTTTAACTTTTGTCTAGTTTCTGAACAGATATGAGGAGCTGTGAGCTCTGAGTGCTAACAGCTAACGGCTGACGTTGGTTTTGTGTTTCGCATTGAAGATGACGTCACGGCTCCGCCCACACTGCGTTACTATAGTTACTGCCCCAGCTACTAAACTGTAATGGAAACGCAGCATAAAGTGAGCCTAACGGGGCCTAGCCATACAGTACTAAGCCGAGCGAAGCCCTGCAGTGGAAACGCGCCATTAGTGAGATTGAAGACTTGTAAAAGATTATGAATATATATAAAAAGTATTCTCATCGGTGCGTAGGTTGTGTAGGGGCGTGTCTCGTTTAAAAAGCTCAGAAGTAGTTTTATTGTAGTTCAGTCGGTCTGTCCAACAGTATAATATGTTGCCGCAGTCATAAAGAGGTCAAATGCACTGAACTGAAATGTGAGTGAGTCGTCACCTTCAGAGGATCTTGGGATGCTCTGCGACGTCGCACTTGGTGACAGAGCTTCAGCTGAAACAGGAAAGAGAAACATGAGCAAACACAGAAGCTGTCACACAGTTAAAGAAAAGAGAATCCAGATATGTGAAATATTATCCAGGTACAAAGGTGAACCACAGGTGTCTTCTGTTAACTGAGCTCACAGAAAGACACATTTTATTTAATTATGATGTTTTAGTTGTATTGTGTGTCCTCACGTTGGTGCCTAATTATGCAAAGTAGGTCTGACTGACACAAAATGGCGTGTACAGCAAAGGAAACAGAACTGTGAAAAAAACACTGATAATATCTGTAATACCCCTGTCTGTGTCTATGACCCCCCCCCCACACACACAGAGACTATATCACCCCTTGCTGCGAAATACCAACAAACTATGTGCAATATATATATGCCGTTAATAACTGTGTAATAAATACCTGGCTGCTAAATCCTAAGAACTGTTACAGGATGTGTATTTTTTTAATTATGTAACTTTTTATTATATGTTTTATTATATCATAACTTTTTTTAATGCATGTCACATATTTAACACATGTAACATTAAGCTGTCTGTGGCTCTTTTTCCTGCTGTAACTACGCACATTTCCCCTCCGTGGGACTAATAAAGGTATTCTGATTCGTCTTTTGTAAAATGGTTACAAAAAAGGTTTTTATATTAGTTTTGTGAAACCCACATTTCTTTAAAATCACTACATATAATGCAGCTGAATACTGAAACTAAGAGAATGAAACGGCAAATAATTCTAAATATGACATTTGCTGCACTTACCTTCAGGTTCTTTCCTTTAGAGGTCATTTGTGAAAGAAAAGAAAACTTAAACAAAGCACAATCAAAACAACAAAATAAAACAAAACGCTAAACCCAAGACCACTGAGTAGACTCTTCATTCTCTCCAACGCTACATCGGATATTTAAAAAAGTAAATCCTCATTTAGGTTCATTTCATTAAGGAAAAAACGAAAATATCTCCAAATATCCGATTATTTACTCCTGTGGTGTAACTTGTAGTAAATACATATGTTTGCATGAGGTTTAAAAGGTAATTTGACCAAACTCAGAGCAAAGATTTCTGCTTCATCCCCAAATATAATGGAGGTGATTGAATTTAGTTTCTGGCTTTTACAAAATGTACAGGAATCTGAGATGCTGTATCTTGAATGTTGGACTATTAAAAGCAAAAGCATTTATCCCACCAAAGATAGACAATAATATGTGTTTGTCATTTGGGTGAACTGGCCCTTTAAGGTAAAAATGAGAGCAGTCTACTCAAATGTCTTGGTGGTCTCACTCTAGTCACTTCAGGCCCCGTTTCCATGGAGACGGTTCGGGTTGTATCTGCTACTTTTTTCTATCGTATAGAGTACGGTTCGTTCACACGAGGCCGTAACGGAACCGCGGAAACGGACTCCTCAAATGATAACGGGTCCCGAGGTAAGTAGATCTGCGGACGGAACGCTCTGGGGGGGGCAAACGGCTCCGTGTGTACGCCGATACGCCATAGCCCCGCCTCTCCCCACCTCTCCCCCCGTGTCACCCGCGTCATTGCTGATGTGTTTTGCCAACGACAACAACCGAGTGTTTCGAGCCAGGTCCCGGTATCTCGCAGGACAGCGCACCCAGCAGGAGCCTCCAGCTAGATGTGATCGATGTGGACATAAATGCGAGTGAAGTCTAATCGGACAGGAGAGAGAGATCAGAGAACAGATGCTGCTGACGGAGACACGCAGCTCTGCATGATCACCTGCAGCTCCGCCCGCCGTGATGGAGCGGTGAGCGGAGCAAAACACACATCCCCCTTAGCTATTTTAATTACCTCTCAAACTACCTAAACTAGTTAAAAATGTTTTTTTACTGTCGGGTCACTCATTACTGGATCAGCCAGCTGCATGAGACGGATACTGACGGGCTGTCGGGAGAGGGGAGGAAAAGAGAGTGTATTATTCTTATATTATTATATATTATATTATATTATTATTATATATATTATTATATTGAGTCAATTTGTTTTAAAGCTCAATAAATAACAAAGAAGACCTTTGAACGGCGCTTTTCTAATTTTGTCCGGAAGATTTAAACTTTAACGAACATGTTGACTGGTGAGGTCTTCCTCGCTGTTTTTGGTGTATTTTGTGGCCGAAGTACAGCGCCACTTACAGGCCCGGCATATGTACTACAGCGTCTCCAGCGGGGCGCGGTCTCGTGTGAACGGAAGACTTTTTTGATATCGAATTCGGTTCGTTTCCGTCTCCGTGTAAATGGGGCCTTAGTCTAAAGGTGCAGGTCCAAGTTAGATAGAGGAGGAGTTCGGGGTCTTTGAGGAGCAGTTTGGTCTCTAACACATTATCTTCCAACCATTGTGGGCAGCGGGACTACAGGACAACTCAACATCTGGAAATAAGCACAATGCATCAGTGTTTGAAATGACTCAAAAGTCAGTCTGATGCATGGAGCGTTACCCAGAGGAGGTGCTTGTGAGAGAGGGGGAGCGACAGAGTTTGGGAGTGGGGGGGTTTAAAAGGTGGAGCTACTTGGAGGTTTGGTTGTGGGGAAGTGGGAGGAAAAGGCTTGTGAGAAAAGTGTTGTTTTCATACGTGTGGCAGCGTTATTTAGCTCCCTAACAGTGTGGCTGCTTGGAGGAGGCGTTTCCAGTGGCTGCAGTGAGGAAGAGGAGGAAGAGGAGGATGAAATGGAGGAAGGGTGACCGGTTACCTGCATGGTTTTCCATTTGCTGATGGGGGGCCGAGGGAGTGGGGGGAGCAGGGGGGGCAGAGGGGGGGGCTGTGGGGGGGGTGGTGGGGGGGCACGCTGCAGCTGCTGCCACCGGCTCAGACGCAGAGTCAGCGGCCTCCTCCACACCTGGAACAGCATCTGGAGGAGAAACAACGTTTAGAAGTCGCCCCGATTTGGATTGGAGACACAAAAGGGCAACAGGAACGCTGAGGCTGATGATGTCTCTTGCAATGATTTTGCAGTATTTGCTGATTAATGGTGTTCTCAATTCTGTACTTGTATTTTTAACTGTAAGTGAATAAAGTCAGACACTAACTAGACCATCAGCGCTCACACTCACCTGGCACTGTGACCTGCATGATGTCCCCGTCTGGAGGCTCTGTTTTAATCCTTTTCAGAGGAATGCAATCTGCTGAAGGACCTGCGGGGATTTCACACTACATTATGTCTGAGATCAGTGTGTGGCTCTGTGTTGCTGTTAAACACTTCTAATGTGTGTGAACTGACTGAACTGATGACAAACACAGGGCACATTTCTGGAGACACTGTTCACATATATCACAGGTCTCAGATATATCCAGAGCCTGTCTCTGATTGGCTGAACCACCAAACAGATCATTGCAGCATTACCCATAATCCCCTCTGTTTCAGCCCTGTTTCAAAAGTGCTGATTCTCTGTCTGTTATTTCAGATGAAAATAAGGAGCCCCTCCCCCACGCCCCTCTGAGAGACATTTGGTTAAAGAGAACTCAATAGCCGCGTTCACACCGCGTACTTTGCAGTACTTAGTGCCCCGGCACTTATTACGCCAGGGCACTAAGTACCAATCGCGTTCACACCGGAGTACTTTTCCCTGAGGGAAGATTACGCAAATGAGCCGCTGACGTCACTTCTTCTTCTTCTGCTTTGGGTTTACTGGCAGGCCGCAAACCACTTCACGGCGTATACTGCCGCCCGAATTCCCGGCCGGAAGTCCCCGGAGTTGAGGACTGGCTTCAGTAGAAGCTGCTGGGAGTCCCAGCAGCTTCTACTGAAGCCTTCCGAGTAAATCTCCAGAACGCCGACACCTCCTCATCTCCACCGCTCCCATGTTTTATTTTGTGTTGCCAGTCTCTCTGCGTTGCTGTGCGGGGCTAATGCTAATAATGCTAATGCCACAAATACAATGGCGGCTTCACAAAACGTTACAGAGTTTTACGGGGCGTGGTTTGCAATTCACCCAGCCAATCAGAACTGGGGCACTCAGGATAGTACCACCTCTCTAGCAGGCACTAAAGATGTGGGTAAAAGTTCCGGGCACTAAGTACTCTTTTTGGTGTGAACGCAACATAAGGGGTACTAACGGAACTAAAGGGAAAA
This sequence comes from Champsocephalus esox, assembly GCA_036324585.1. Taxonomy (NCBI): domain Eukaryota; kingdom Metazoa; phylum Chordata; class Actinopteri; order Perciformes; family Channichthyidae; genus Champsocephalus; species Champsocephalus esox. The sequence continues at coordinate 5,725,803 of CM070486.1, read as the reverse complement.
AGTACCCCGGTGTGAACGTGGCTATTGGTGCTCTAGAGGAGATTCAGGTGATAAGGGGGGGGGGTTACCTTGGTTGCTGATTGGCTAATGGTTACACAAGACAACACATCGTTATGACATCACAAAGTGGCCAAAATCTGATCAGCTCGTTTTCAGACAGGTTTTTATAGAAATGGATCAAAAAGAGAGAGAATCTTTGTTCCTGAGACTTTCAGAGTCTCTTTCCACAGAGGGGACACATGTTGATGTAGAAGAGACATGGAGAAGAGGGGACACATGTTGATGTAGAAGAGACATGAAGAAGAGGGGACACATGTTGATGTAGAAGAGACATGAGGAAGAGGGGACACATGTTGATGTAGAAGAGACATGAAGAAGAGGGGACACATGTTGATGTAAAAGACACATGTTGATGTGGAGGAGACATGAAGAAGAGGGGACACATGTTGATGTAAAAGAGACATGAGGAAGAGGGGACACATGTTGATGTAGAAGAGACATGAAGAAGAGGGGACACATGTTGATGTAGAAGAGACATGAAGAAGAGGGGACACATGTTGATGTAGAAGAGACATGAAGAAGAGGGGACACATGTTGATGTAGAAGAGACATGAAGAAGAGGGGACACATGTTGATGAAGAAGAGACATGAAGAAGAGGGGACACATGTTGATGTAGAAGAGACATGAAGAAGAGGGGACACATGTTGATGAAGAAGAGACATGAAGAAGAGGGGACACATGCTGATGTAGAAGAGACGTGGAGAAGAGGGGACACATGTTGATGTAGAAGAGACATGAAGAAGAGGGGACACATGTTGATGTAGAAGAGACATGGAGAAGAGGGGACACATGTTGATGTAGAAGAGACATGAAGAAGAGGGGACACATGTTGATGTAGAAGAGACATGAGGAAGAGGGGACACATGTTGATGTAGAAGAGACATGAAGAAGAGGGGACACATGTTGATGTAAAAGAGACATGAGGAAGAGGGGACACATGTTGATGTGGAGGAGACATGAAGAAGAGGGGACACATGTTGATGTAAAAGAGACATGAGGAAGAGGGGACACATGTTGATGTAGAAGAGACATGAAGAAGAGGGGACACATGTTGATGTAGAAGAGACATGAAGAAGAGGGGACACATGTTGATGTAGAAGAGACATGAAGAAGAGGGGACACATGTTGATGAAGAAGAGACATGAAGAAGAGGGGACACATGCTGATGTAGAAGAGACATGAAGAAGAGGGGACACATGTTGATGAAGAAGAGACATGAAGAAGAGGGGACACATGTTGATGAAGAAGAGACATGAAGAAGAGGGGACACATGTTGATGTAGAAGAGACACGAAGAAGAGGGGACACATGTTGATGTAGAAGAGACACGAAGAAGAGGGGACACATGCTGATGTAGAAGAGACACGAAGAAGAGGGGACACATGTTGATGTAGAAGAGACATGAAGAAGAGGGGACACATGTTGATGTAGAAGAGACATGAAGAAGAGGGGACACATGTTGATGAAGAAGAGACATGAAGAAGAGGGGACACATGTTGATGTAGAAGAGACACGAAGAAGAGGGGACACATGTTGATGTAGAAGAGACACGAAGAAGAGGGGACACATGCTGATGTAGAAGAGACACGAAGAAGAGGGGACACATGTTGATGTAGAAGAGACATGAAGAAGAGGGGACACATGTTGATGTAGAAGAAGAGGGGACACATGTTGATGTAGAAGAGACATGAAGAAGAAGGGGACACATGTTGATGTAGAAGAGACATGAAGAAGAGGGGACACATGTTGATGAAGAAGAGACATGAAGAAGAGGGGACACATGTTGATGTAGAAGAGACATGAAGAAGAGGGGACACATGTTGATGTAGAAGAGACATGAAGAAGAGGGGACACATGTTGATGTAGAAAAGACATGAGGAAGAGGGAACACATGTTGATGTAGAAGAGACATGAAGAAGAGGGGACACATGTTGATGTAGAAGAGACATGAAGAAGAGGGGACACATGTTGATGTAGAAGAGACATGAAGAAGAGGGGACACATGTTGATGTCGAAGAGACATGAAGAAGAGGGGACACATGTTGATGAAGAAGAGACATGAAGAAGAGGGGACACATGTTGATGTAGAAGAGACATGAAGAAGAGGGGACACATGTTGATGAAGAAGAGACATGAAGAAGAGGGGACACATGCTGATGTAGAAGAGACATGAAGAAGAGGGGACACATGTTGATGAAGAAGAGACATGAAGAAGAGGGGACACATGTTGATGAAGAAGAGACATGAAGAAGAGGGGACACATGTTGATGTAGAAGAGACACGAAGAAGAGGGGACACATGTTGATGTAGAAGAGACACGAAGAAGAGGGGACACATGCTGATGTAGAAGAGACACGAAGAAGAGGGGACACATGTTGATGTAGAAGAGACACGAAGAAGAGGGGACACATGTTGATGTAGAAGAGACATGAAGAAGAGGGGACACATGTTGATGAAGAAGAGACATGAAGAAGAGGGGACACATGTTGATGTAGAAGAGACACGAAGAAGAGGGGACACATGCTGATGTAGAAGAGACACGAAGAAGAGGGGACACATGTTGATGTAGAAGAGACATGAAGAAGAGGGGACACATGTTGATGTAGAAGAAGAGGGGACACATGTTGATGTAGAAGAGACATGAAGAAGAGGGGACACATGTTGATGTAGAAGAGACATGAAGAAGAGGGGACACATGTTGATGAAGAAGAGACATGAAGAAGAGGGGACACATGTTGATGTAGAAGAGACATGAAGAAGAGGGGACACATGTTGATGTAGAAGAGACATGAAGAAGAGGGGACACATGTTGATGTAGAAGAGACATGAGGAAGAGGGAACACATGTTGATGTAGAAGAGACATGGAGAAGAGAGGACACATGTTGATGAAGAAGATACATGAAGAAGAGGGGACACATGTTGATGAAGAAGAGACATGAAGAAGAGGGGACACATGTTGATGAAGAAGAGACATGAAGAAGAGGGGACACATGTTGATGTAGAAGAGACACGAAGAAGAGGGGACACATGTTGATGTAGAAGAGACACGAAGAAGAGGGGACACATGCTGATGTAGAAGAGACACGAAGAAGAGGGGACACATGTTGATGTAGAAGAGACACGAAGAAGAGGGGACACATGTTGATGTAGAAGAGACATGAAGAAGAGGGGACACATGTTGATGAAGAAGAGACATGAAGAAGAGGGGACACATGTTGATGTAGAAGAGACACGAAGAAGAGGGGACACATGTTGATGTAGAAGAGACACGAAGAAGAGGGGACACATGCTGATGTAGAAGAGACACGAAGAAGAGGGGACACATGTTGATGTAGAAGAGACATGAAGAAGAGGGGACACATGTTGATGTAGAAGAAGAGGGGACACATGTTGATGTAGAAGAGACATGAAGAAGAGGGGACACATGTTGATGTAGAAGAGACATGAAGAAGAGGGGACACATGTTGATGAAGAAGAGACATGAAGAAGAGGGGACACATGTTGATGTAGAAGAGACATGAAGAAGAGGGGACACATGTTGATGTAGAAGAGACATGAGGAAGAGGGAACACATGTTGATGTAGAAGAGACATGGAGAAGAGAGGACACATGTTGATGAAGAAGAGACATGAAGAAGAGGGGACACATGTTGATGTAGAAGAGACATGAAGAAGAGGGGACACATGTTGATGTTGAAGAGACATGAAGAAGAGGGGACACATGTTGATGTGTTAGAGACATGAAGAAGAGGGGACACATGCTGATGTAGAAGAGACATGGAGAAGAGGGGACACATGTTGATGTAGAGGAGACATGAAGAAGAGGGGACACATGTTGATGTAGAAGAGACATGAAGAAGAGGGGACACATGTTGATGTAGAAGAGACATGAAGAAGAGGGGACACATGTTGATGTAGAAGAGACATGAAGAAGAGGGGACACATGTTGATGTAGAAGAGACATGAAGAAGAGGGGACACATGTTGATGTAGAAGAGACATGAAGAAGAGGGGACACATGTTGATGTAGAAGAGACATGAAGAAGAGGGGACACATGTTGATGTAGAAGAGACATGAAGAAGAGGGGACACATGTTGATGAAGAAGAGACATGAAGAAGAGGGGACACATCTTTTTTTAATAATGCAGAGATGCTTTATCGGCACGTACCTGCTTCACAGTCAGCCAGGGGACTCACGCATGCACTCGCTGATCTGTGAGATTAAATGAAAACACACTCAGGTACCGTACGAAACCAATTTTTGTGTTGGGGCAAAATAAATACTCACGGGCTCAATACTACCACTATTAATAATGACACTTACAATGAATAGAAATGTGTTAAATTGTACAGATAAGCCTTAACATTTGTAAAAAACAAAAACACAAAAAAAACAACAGTGATTCTAAGATTCGGTTTAACTTACTCTGATTTTGGTTTTTAAATGTAATTGCATCCTGTCAGTCGATGTGAACATGTATATAATCAAAATATGCATGCAGGGCTACTGCTTAAATGTCACAGCTAGGGCTGGGCAATATATAGAAATGATATGTCTCATTTCCTTTACCCAATCAATCATTGCATCCACATTACTGATATCAAAAATCTCATTGTGTAAATATGTAATAAAAGCACCAATAACGAAAGCTACAACATCGTCGGGATATTTGATCAGAAATATTATGATAATTAATTGTCTGTCTGTCTGTCTGTCTGTGTGTCTGTCTGTCTGTCTGTCTGTCTGTCTGTCTGTCTGTCTGTCTGTCTGTCTGTCTGTCTGTGTGTCTGTCTGTGTGTATGCGTCTGTCTGTCTGTCTGTCTGTGTGTATGCGTCTGTCTGTCTGTCTGTCTGTCTGTCTGTCTGTCTGTCTGTCTGTCTGTGTGTATGCGTCTGTCTGTGTGTATGCGTCTGTCTGTCTGTCTGTCTGTCTGTCTGTCTGTCTGTCTGTGTGTGTATGCGTCTGGCTGTCTGTCTGTCTGTCTGTCTGTCTGTCTGTCTGTCTGTCTGTCTGTGTGTATGCGTCTGTCTGTGTGTATGCGTCTGTCTGTGTGTATGCGTCTGTCTGTCTGTCTGTCTGTCTGTCTGTGTGTGTATGCGTCTGGCTGTCTGTCTGTGTGTATGCGTCTGTCTGTGTGTGTATGCGTCTGTCTGTCTGTCTGTCTGTGTGTATGCGTCTGTCTGTCTGTCTGTCTGTCTGTCTGTCTGACTGACCTGCTGCAGTGAGGGTCTCGCCCCCCTCCCTCCGTGTTGTCCAGGAAACCGTCTTCTGGCAGCGATCCAGGGTCGAGCTTCCCCTCCTCTCTCGCTATCTTGCCAGCAGCTTTCGACAAACAAGAAGACGCGGAAAATAAACAAACAGAGAATCCCATTAGCGGAGAACATCTGTGGGCTGTGTAAATATATAAATAAATACTTTATGCTCGTCGGTAACTGTAATTAATTGGAAGTATTTTGACAAATATTATGCGGCTTAATGTCTGGCTCAGGTTCCACACAAAGCACACGTCAAATCCTAACTAAATAATAACGTTTTTCAAAAGATCATTTGTTATCTGAAGGAAAAGCAGGGTGTGCAGTACTTCCAGGTAGGTGCACATACTGAAAGGGAGGGATATTAAGTGCACTGAAGACACGCCTGTATGCTGCCAATGTGATGCATTGAGCAGGTGAAGGCATAGACATCCCATTACATTTAAGTTTAAAAAAATCAATCTCTCCTCCCTGTTTGCAGCCACCAATTCTTTAACATGTAACTCTACAAAGACTGGCACATTTTTAGACCAAATTACAACTATTGTTCAAGATATGTACTTAGATATGATGTGAAACACAGGAAAGCAGGACATTTCCTGATTTGAGAGAGTGTATTTGAGGGGAGGTACGGTAGGTAGGTAGGTAGGTAGGTAGGTAGGTAGGTAGGTAGGTAGGTAGGTAGGAAGGAAGGAAGGTAGGTAGGGGAGATAGGTAGGGAGTAGGGGAGGTACTGTAGGTAGGGTAGGTAGGTAGGTAGGTAGGTAGGTAGGTAGGTAGGTAGGTAGGTAGGTAGGTAGGTGGGTAGGTAGGTGGGTAGGTAGGTAGGTAGGTAGGTAGGTAGGTAGGTAGGTAGGAAGGACTGAAGGAAGGAAGGAAGGAAGGAAGGAAGGAAGGAAGGAAGGAAGGTAGGAAGGTAGGGAGGGAGGGAGGTAGGTAGGTAGGTAGGAAGGACTGAAGTAAGGAAGGAAGGAAGGTAGGGGAGATAGGTAGGGAGTAGGGGAGGTACTGTAGGTACTGTAGGTAGGTAGGTAGGTAGGTAGGTAGGTAGGTAGGTAGGTAGGTAGGTAGGATAGGTAGGTAGGTAGGTAGGTAGGTAGGTAGGTAGGTAGGCAGGCAGGTAGGTAGGCAGGAAGGACTGAAGGAAGGAAGGAAGGTAGGTAGGTAGGTAGGTAGGTAAGTAGGTAGGTAGGTAGGTAGGTAGGTAGGTAGGTAGGTAGGTAGGTAGGTAGGTAGGTAGGTAGGTAGGTAGGTAGGTAGGAAGGACTGAAGGAAGGAAGGGAGGTAGGAAGGTAGGGGAGATAGGAAGGGAGAATACATATGTACATTAGCCTTTAAGATTGTTAGCATGTTGACTTTGACATGTCATAGTATATCAGCATTTAACTTATGTACAGCTGAGGCCTATAGGATTACTTTTGATGGCATTCGTTGGCATTGAAGTTTCTGTAAATAAATATCATTGCAAACTGTAATCTACATATCCATCTATTTATATAGAACTTTCAGTTTGTTGAGGAACAAATGGAATTTTAATTATGTTCCTATCATGTTGAATTGTAAGAACGACTGTGGTGTGAAATCCATAAAGACTCAGTTCAGCAGTTTTTACGAACGAGGCCAAATCACAGCTCGTATGCATAAGGAATGCGAAAGAAAGCAAAATGAATCCCACTCTTACCGGTGAAAATCCTCTCATCAAACATTCTGAAACACAGAGAGGAAACAGCCGTTAGTCACACACAGTTTACTCAGCGCTCAGGGCTCAATGCAAGATGCAAGCAGTGTACGTGTGCACAACTCCCCATTAACAATTTGGAAGCACATGAACTGCTCTTTGAACAATCGGTCTCAGTGCAGCAATCCAGCAAATGACTCACTGCTCTGTTAGCACGGAAGAAAGTGAAAGTAACGGAGAGGAAGTGAAGTGAAGACGACATGCTCCTCTCCTGCTGTGAGCCAGGTTCATCTTCGATCCCAGCTATTTCTCTGAGCTTCGTAACTATGTGGATAGAACACGATTACACTTGGAGGATGTTTGTTTTGGATGTTATTTGTTTGAAAATTCTCAAAACATCAATAAAAACGTAAAGGTCAGCTATCATGCTACCTTTAGGCAATAGCACGGGTCTCAGATATCTCAAAAAATATATTAAAAACATGTCTTTGAAGTGTTTTGCTCAAAACACCAAACAGATCACCCATTCTAGCCATGCCTCTATTTCACTTCCTGTTTCAAAAGTGCTGATTTGGGCTGAGCTCATGCGGGACCCGGCAGCTACTGTCTAAACTAATCAATCAATCAATCAATCAATCAATCAATCAATCAATGTTAATTTATACAGCCCAATGTCACACATGTTACATTGTCTCAGTGGTCTTCAGTGTGTACAGAATATCAGTATGACAATACGACACCCTCTGTCCTTAGACCCTCTGTCCTTAGACCCTCTGTCCTTAGACCCTCTGTCCTCAGACCCTCACATCGTACAAGGAAACACTTCCGGAGAAAACCTACAGTTTAAAGTGAACATGGGAGAAACCTCAGGGAGAGCAGCAGAGGAGGGATCCCTCTCCCAGGACGGACAGACGTGCAATAGATGCCGTGTGTAAATCCAAGAGATAATACATTTTAGGTAGACCAAATGTTTGGAAATGCATGTGTCTGTAAGATGAATCCACGAGGATGTCCAACCAGGACTCATGATCCAGGACCACAGCCACGACTCAATGCTGCCGTGATGAAACTCCATATCATGGATCATCAAGGATCTGAAACAGTCTGGAGCTCAAAGGCTTTCTCTCTTGCCGGTTACACCACAAGGTGAGTTCCTTTCTACTTCCTGCTTCTTCACACACATGCTCTCCAGCACAGGTTAGCTCTGAGTGTTAGCGATGCTAATGTAAACACCGACCATATTACGTCCAAAACAGTCGGGCATTGTTTCTGAGAGCAACGTTTCTGATTGGCCCGTGGGTCCACATTTCAGATATTACGTCATATCGGACGCAAATCTGGATCAGCTCCGTTGTACCCCGTTTTTAGAGATTTGGGTACGGAGGAAAGAGAGAGGGTTTTATTTGCTGACGCTGCGTGAGTTCCCCGACACACGGGGGACACGTGTTGATGTAGAGAAGACATCAAAATGTGAATTTTACATTATAGGAGACCCTTAAATAAAGAATTGAACTTACAGAGTACTGTTTATGGGTACTTTCTTGTTTTTATTTATTTATTTAATATATTATTATTATTATTATTAAAAAAATGTAATGTGTTTTTTTGGATGTTAATTGTTTGAAAATTCCTCGAAAACATCAATAAAAACAAAAAAAAGATTGAACTTCCAGGGAACTGTTTACAGGTGATTTCCCCTTTAATATATATTTATTATATTTAATAATATTTGTATTATGTCTGTTTATTTGGATGTTTAAAAATTATTTCGCTCCAGAGTGAATTATCTACCCGTTTTAATGAATCCAGATGACCTGTTTTTATATATCGGGGTCACGGCTGATCAGGATTAATAGTTAAGCGACAGAAACACTTTATGCCCTCTGATCCTTTTGCAATATGGTCTCTAGTTTCTCTGTGCCTTTTTGTTTGGAAACTTCAACAAGCCTCGCTGGGAAATGTCTTCTTGTTTAAGATGAACCTGGGAACTGTAGCTTTTCCCTCAAAAGGCAAGGGAGGCGAGGATCAGGGGGTCACAGGTTCAAACCCCGCTGCAGTCAGCATGTCGTTGTGTCCCTGAGACGCTTCACCCCAAACTGCTCCTGTGGGAGGTTGTCCACAGTGTTGAGTGTGTAAGTCGCTTTGGATAGAAGCGTCTAACAAGTGACATCATCTGCTGTGGATAATCGCCAGGGCAACACATATGGATTAATGCGCCGCTGTCCGCTGAAAGTAGTCCCAGTTGAAATTGTTTAATAACTTTTGCTAAAAACTTCAGTGTCCAGCTGTTTAGCGCAAACTATACATTTGTGACCTGTTTTTAATGATTTACATCTTAAGTGGGACTTAATAATAGGCCAGGAAAAGGCTAGGCTCTGTGACCTTTGACCTGTGCTGGACTCTGGGGATCTGGTCTATATGAAAGCACCGGCCCATTGCCTGGTCAAGTTAGATGCTGCGTATCACAGCGCACTGAGATGTGTGACAGACTGTAAAGCATTAACCCATCACTGTACCCTGTATGCAAGGGCTGGTTTGCTTTCACTAACCGCACGGAGGCTCAGTCACTGGTACATTTTCATATACAAAGCCATGTTAGGGAAACTTCCATCTTATATCTGCTCCCTGATCTCACGGAGAAGTGTAAGTGGCGACTGCCTGAGATCGAATGCTGTGGTTTTATTAAATGTGCCAACTGCTAGAACTGTCTTAGGGAAGAAAGCTTTTAGATGCGCAGCGCCTCTGTCTTGGAACAGTCTGCACATGAAATGGAAACAATCTGGTGCCACTAAATGTTTTTAAAGCTCGGTTGGATGCTACTCAATCGGAAGCTGGTGGTACCTGCTTATGTGGATAATTATGTAAATGATGCTGTATAATGTCCTTTTGTTGTTCTATTTATGTTTTTATGTTTCATGTGGAACTTCTTGAGCAGGTCTCCCTTGGAAAAGAGATCAATGATCTCAATGGGATTTATCTGTATAAATAAAGGTTTGAAATGAAATGAAATAAGCTTGGGGCTGAGAAAGGCTGCAAGAAATGTTGGGTATGTCTTTTAATGTCTTACGGAGCCCCTAAGCACACATGTCAAACTCGAGGCCCGGGGGCCAAATCAGGCCCGTGGTGGATTTAATTTCGGCCCGCAGGATAATTTCTAATTCCTATTAGATCTGGCCCGCCGGTATATTGCACGCACACCTTCACTCCATCCTGAGGGTCTCCTCCGCTCAGAGCCTGAGCCCAAGCATTTATGACCCTGCACCCGAGATGAGACGCCAAGTATCTGAACTAGCATCTCAGAGCAGCACACTGAGTTCAATGGATGCTTCCTTATGCACTTTCTCTCTCACGACAGCAGGGCGTGTTTGGTTTCTCTTTGAGGGGAATAGTTTTGTTGAAGCTGCTGTTGGCCTGAGGGGAAATGTACTCATAAGAAGTGACTCTGGAGAAGCTGCAGATAGAGCCATGAGAAGTGACTCTGGAGAAGCTGCAGATAGAGCCATGAGAAGTGACTCTGGAGAAGCTGCAGGTAGAGCCGTGAGAAATGAATGCAACTGATTATTTAATGTTGTTTTTAGAGGCAATAATTTAAGCTTTGTGAGTTCCAGGTTTAATATGTGCAATAAGTTCATTTCAATAAGTTCTGCAATAAACATTGAACCAGTCCGGCCCTCGACTACTACCCATTATTTTTTTTGGCCCACTGTGTATTTCAGTTTGACACCGCTGCCCGAAAGGTTAATGGGAAAAAAAATAGTATATCGTGCGCACGAGAAAGTATTTTGTGCGCACAAAATACTTTTTTTTTCTCCATGAACCTTTAGGGCTCCGTAATGTCTTGTTTTGTCAATCCAAGACCCGAATATATTCAATTTAATATGATGTAAAACAGGGAGAAGCAGTACATCTCCATATTTGAGATTCTAAACACTGTATTTCTTTGGAAATGTTAGAACGACAAATGAAACAATTAGTCCATTATCAAAATAGTTGTTGATTATACTTCACTGTTGCAGCTCTAGGGCAAAGTGACACAGTCAGATACGGAGGAATCTGAAAAGTTAGTTAACAAGTTTAAACATTGCTTACTTTGTTTTTTATTTGTGGCGACTGTGGCTGCGAGGGAGTGCGGTCGTCTTTCAACCAGAAGGTTGTGGGTTCGATCCCAGCCCATGCAGTCAACATGTCGATGTATCCTTGGGCAAGATACTTAACCCAGAGTTGCTCCCGATGGCCAACGGTGTGTGAATGTGTATGCGTGTTAGTTCCTAGAGTGACATCCACTGCTCTGTGTGAATGGGTGAACGACATGTAGTATGTAAAGCGCTTTGAGGGGTCTTAAAGACTGGATAAAGCGCTATACAAGTACAGTCCATTTATTTGTGTATTCTTACAAATAAGAACTCACATACTTTAACAGCTTAGCCTTAAGTATTGTTACCTTAGTGCCACTAAGTGCTTAGTGCTTTGACTTGTCCTACGGTATGTTATCGTTTACCTGAAAGCACAGCAGAAGCTAAAAGGATTTCTTTTGATTCATGAAGTGTTGGAAAAGTGGAAGTTGCAGCCACTTAAAATTAATATTTAAGTCAAATTTAATTAAAATGTCCAATCTTTTTATCAAGCTATTTCACTCTGGACCAAAGATAACCAGACTTTTAATTGCACAAAAGCCAGCAAGTGTATATTTACTTTCGTATAGTTACATTTTTGGCCCATAACTTGGACTTATTTGATCTTATTACATGTGATCGTGGCATAATTAGTAGCTTGTCTGAGGCTTTAAATGAAAAAATGTGGCTCCAGTTGAAGCTGCCAAGCGTTATAATTACCAATCACTTAGATTCAAACCGAGCAGTCTGTCAACAGGGAACATGCCAAAAAATAAACATCAGGCCCTGCATCTGGAAAGTCTCTCAGCGACAATGTTATGTAATTCGGAATTAATCGCATTTTCAATCTTTCATAATTCTATTAACACTAATGAGCCGACTGCAGGATTGGTTAAGAGATGTGTTATCTCAAACAAGGCATGGTGGCTCGTTTAAATGAGCGAAAAACAAATGGATGGAAAAGCAGGCGTTGGCAATATGCTGCAAAGGGAAGTCATTTGGGACTCGAGTGGGAACGGTTTCCCAGTCAGCGGGACGCGGAAACAGACGTTTGTCAGACAGATGGTGAACGCTGCATCGCTCACTGACTGCTTATTTAATTATCTTTTCAAAATAAAAGTATGAGAGGCAAATGCATACTGTAGTTTTGTGGAAGTTCCAAGTGGGTAAATTATGATTGGCACTCGGTGGGTAAAGTAGAATTCATTATACACCAGGCAGGAGGCAAAGCATACTGTGAACAAAGTAAGAGTGAAGTTAAAAAATAGGAAAAATGTATAGAGTAGTATGTTGAAAAATATCGTTAAAAAGTCATAAGAAAGCCATAGTATAATATGTTGGAAAATCTTAAAAAGTCTTAGTATATACTGTCCCAAAAAAAATAAATATATATATTATATGTTATTTGGGACGGGTGGCGCAGTGGCTGTGCATCTGATCATCAGATCAAGGGGGGTGCTGTGGAACTCCGGTTCGAAACCCGCTCCTGCCGCCACTGCGTCAGGCCGCTGTGTCCTTGGGCAAGACACTTCAACTGAACTTGCTCCTGTGGGTATTGTCCACAGTGGTGACCATCGCATGTATGATATGTGTAATGTGTGTTTGTAAAGCGCTTTGAGCATCTGGAAAAGCGCTATAATAAATGTAAGGAATTATTATTATTGTTATTATATAATATATGTCGATGTCGATAATGTATGTCGAAAAATATGAAAAAAAAGTTAAAGTATAGTATGTCCAAACATTTAAAACAAAATGGACATAGCTCGTGAACAATGTCATCTTGTAATGTGAAAAGACATAGCATAGCATGTCGAAAAAAACGTGTGCATAACATAGTTTTGTATGACGAAAACTATTGAAGTTTATTAACAAATATAATCAAGTCATAAAGTTGTCCTCAAACATCTCGACTGCGGATGACTTGAGCCGAATACTTTAAATTCATCCCAACGATTAATGTCCATCATGCTAACCGCATACATAACATCTAATATATGATCTCAAAGCGTTACCGTTTGACGATGAAGCGGACGCCGTGGCGCTCGTCCAGGATGCGTTTGAGTTTGGGGACTCCGTAGGTGCACGGCCTCTTGAAGGGGATCTGGTCGGGGATCCCGATGATCTCCACGGCCCCGGGGTCACACGCTATCTTACGGTAGGGGACAGGCACCATGTGATCTAGACCCAGGGCCTCAGCTGCAGGTGGGGAAACAGGATTATTAGAATATATTATTTAATATAGTTTGTGATGCTACTGACAGGGAATCTGAACCAGAACCAGAACCAGACACGTACGAGGAATTTGACTTGATGTCATGGTGCATACATAAAAGTAAAGCAAACATGTAAAACACAAATAGAGAACTATTTTTAGATAAAAACAGATATTGTGTACATCGTGTATCACTTAGATCAGGCGTGTCAACACTTCTCCGAGGGCCACATACAGACAAATATACGAAAGGCTGGGCCACTTATAGAGGTGATTAATATCGCCTTATAAGTTAAGTTATCATTTTGAAAAATCTATCAAATGTAGGTAACTTATTCTTGATACTTGAAAATCCTTTATTAGAAACACAACAGCCTAAATCCCAGCTCTCCAGAGGGTTTAATTTATTTAGTTTGCAGCTCATGCCTTAAAACAGAAACTTCAGAGTGCTTATAATGAGAGGAAATAGAAAGGGTAGATTTCAAGCTTGTTAAGTAAATAAGTTATTGGGTAATTTATTTGAAAAGTGGGCACACATGAATACTGCGATATATATATTGAATTAGTACAATATATGACAAGTTTAATTTGTGTGCCATATTTCATTATACTATTTGAATTAGCTGAGGGCCGTTTCAAAGTGTCCCGCAGGCCGCATTTGGCACCCGGGCCGTAGTTTGGACACCCCTGACTTAGATATTCACTTTAACTGTAGGTTATAGTCGGTCTTTCTAGAGATGCACTGATCCAGGGAATTCACACACATATGACAGTAACGTCGCTAACGACACATACAAGTAATCAGTGTGTGTGGACATTTCTCAGCATGAGGACACATAAATCGCCCTATGTTAACGCCTGCAAGTTGAAAAAATGAGCCATGGAGAAACAACTGTACATGGAAAACTTAAATCCTGAAATGATACATTGTTACCGTGAATGAAGTGGAAAAAAAATCAGACAAATTGAGAACGTTTTGATGAATTGCAGTCATTGGCAATAAGAGGTTTGAAAACACACACATATAGACGCGCTATGTGCCAGTAGGGTTTCACAAGTAGGATGGAATGGAAATGCTTGGGTTTAGGGTTCTGGAAAGAAGTAGGACTTTTAAGATATTGAAATCTAACTGGAATCAAACTGAAAATCTATAGTTTATTCATTCATGTATTATTTCCCGAGGGGAACATTGCTCTACATAAGGAGAAGCAGACTCCAGTGGGATGCACACCCAATGTAAAGCAAGTATAATTCCAGCAAAATGAGAATTTAAACTTTGAGGGGATGATAATCGATGCTGTGGGATTTGATTAAAACTCCGGAAACAGATCCAATGAGCCGTAACGTGTCCAGTTTGCTTGTAGCCACAGTACCCACTGAATGACTGCTTTCATGCATCCTTTGAATACCTTCAAATAAGTGGCACATATTTCCTTTTAATCAGCTGTGGTTGAGCTTGTCTTCAGACATTTTTCTGTAGGTTTTTCCGTGTACTGCAGCGACAAATGCGTGTCGTGTGCGTCCCCGAGGAGAAGGCGATCAAACCGCGGCACTGACCCCAATCCGTCACCATCCACAGATAAGCTCCGAACATCACGGAGCTCGAACAATAGCTCGAGGGGGCAGGGATACCTTTGAGAGTCACTGCCTATATGTGATATAAAATATGAATTCAAAGAGACTCACCGTATCTGCTGTTGAACAAGATCTGAACACACTCTCGTAGCGTGTTGATGTCTTCAGTATCCCGGATAAAAGAATCCCATTTTTCTGCGGAATAGAAACTCCTGTCAATGCGTTACATACAATGAAAGAGAAACCTGCTTTTTTTTATTAAAGTTTTGGAGCTTTAACATTCAAATGAGCTACGTTTCATTTAAGTGCTGAAATTAATCTTCTCCATCTACTCAATGTCAACTTGGGAAATAAGCGCAATCTTCTTATAGGATTACTCTTGACGTCTTAGTAGCTTAGCCGTTAATGGCTCAGGTTTATTATAGTTTAGCCGTTGTTTGGTAACAATGCTCGGCTAGTGTGTGTTAGTCTAAGCCGGGCACAGGAGAGCACGGAGGGAAATAAATGCACAAACAACTCCTCGGGGAAAGGAGATTTTAACTTCGAGCATTATTTAGAATATTCATTAATAACGAAAATATTATAGACAGACTTATTGAGAATTTTAACGGCTGATCCTGAAACCAAAATCTTTAAGGAACCCTTGTTTTTGGATAAAAGATTCCTAAGATTATGTTATTTACTTTATTTGTGATAAAGACTTCATGAAACAACTTAATAAGAACATTTAAACCCCACTGATGTCTGTAAATATAAATCTGTGCAAAAGTGATAAAATCATCACCTCTAAAGTTGACTAATTACACTTTTTATATGTTTTAAAAATGTAAATTGTTACATTACATTACATTGCATTTAGCTGACGCTTTTATCCAAAGCGACTTACAATAAGTGCGTTCGACCAACAAGACACAAACTTGAAGAAAACAGATACAAGTACATCAGGCGTCATAGAGCTAAAACATTTCAAGTGCTACTTAACTGGCTTTAGAGAAGCCAGTCCTTTATTAATATATAAGTGCTTTGTTAATAATTCTATCGCTCGAGGTGGAGTCGAGAGAGATGAGTGTTCAGTCTGCGCCGGAAGGTGTGTAAGCTATCTGCTGTCCTGATGTCAATGGGGAGCTCATTCCACCATCTTGGAGCCAGGATAGCAAATCCACGTGTTTTCTGCTGATGGGAACTTGGGTCCCCCTCGCAGTGAGGGTGCAGCGAGCCATTTGGCTGATGCAGAGCGGAGTGCACGCGCTGGGGTGTACGGTTTAACCATGTCCTGGATGTAGGAAGGGCCAGATCCATTCGCAGCATGGTACGCACGTACCAGTGTCTTGAAGTGGATTCTAGCAGTTACCGGAAGCCAGTGAAGGGAGCGGAAGAGCGGCGTGGTGTGGGAACATGTAGGAAGGTTGAAGACCAGGCGAGCCGCTGCATTCTGGATGAGCTGCAGAGGTCTGATGGCACATGCAGGTAGACCAGCCAGGAGGGAGTTGCAGTAGTCTAGGCGTGAGCTGACGAGAGCCTGGACCAGAACCTGCGTGGCTTTCTGGGTCAGCTGGGGACGCATCCTCCTGATGCTGTAAAGCGTGCATCTGCAGCAGCGGGTTGTAGCAGCGATGTTTGCAGTGAAGGACAGGTTGTTATCTAGGTAAGTCCAGAGAGCTTTATATGCAGTAAACGAAAATTGAACTACCTTTATGCAACGTCAAATACGACAACCATTCAATTAATTTATTGCACAATAAATCTACACATTTTCCCATTTGATATTTTGAGGCACTATTAAAAAAAGTGCTTAAAACTGAGAAGTATACTCAATGTAGGTGTGTTTAACTTTGAAGCCAATTAAGAGGCGAATATCAGGGACTTTAAGGTGCCGCTACAATCTGTGTCAAAGACGCATTTAAATAGGATTGAAGTGCTGCTCTTTCGTGATGACTTTCAAAGCAAGGACAAAATATTCTGTAATTTAATGAAATAATATAAGTTATAAATCCAAATATACAATTGATGGCTAAGATAAAAGATTTGATGGCAGTAAAGCAAAGCAGATCTTATTGGTCACATGTGGAATCTCACCTGACTTTTCATGCACGATGGAGAAGAGCAGCCTCTTGGAGATGTGGATGCCAGGAGGACTCTGCCCCTGCTCCCCAGGTAGCCTCGTTGTCTCATCTGAAAATGCAAAACATCCAAACTTTAACCAGTTCACTGCCACACTGGTTTCCTACCGGAGCACTTTCAGCTGTAGACTGAGGCTGCAGCCACACGAGAACGGTAACGGTTCGGCCACACGAGGCCGAAATGGAAACGCAGATAACGATAACGGGTCCCAAGGTGGATAGATCTGCGGACGCAAAGCTCTGGGGGTGACAAACGGTGATACGATCATTTTCTGATAACGATGAAGCCATAGCCTCTCCCGCCTCTCCTGCTCAGAGATCAGCTGCTGGGCTCTCAGAAGAGGGGGAGGAAAAGAGAGGCTCCATTTATTATTATTATTATTATATAGAGTCGTTATCAATTTGTTTTAAAGCTCAATAAATAACAAAGAAGACCTCTGACCGGCACTTTTTTAATTTTGACCGGAAGATTTAAACTTTAACGGACATGTTGACCGGCGAAAAAGAATCTGAAACTCTGCCGCACGGTCCCCTCGTCGCTTGGAAGAGGCGGAGAGGTGGGTGTTTTTCATCTGCTGGTGAACTACCGGAGAGAAGTACAGCAGGAGCACACGCTTGCCTCGGGAGGGAGAAAACGAGCCAGAGCGTCCACCGCGGAGAATAAACAGAAGGGCTACCATGGCAACCATGCGCAGGAAGTTTTCTTCGCTGCTTTTGGTGTATTTTGTGGCAGAAGTACAGCGCCACTTACAGGCCCGGCATATGTACTACAGCGTCTCCAGCGCTTTTGAGCGGTCTCTTGTGAACGGACACGTTTCCGGTGCCTATTGCGTGTGGACGGAAGACTTTTTTGATATCGAATTCGGTTCGTTTGCGTTATCGTCTCAGTCTGAGACCACCGAAGATCACCACGGAGCGCCACAGGAGGTCTTTCCTCTCAGTGGCCATCAAACTCTATAACTCTTCACCCTTCAGAAAAGGGAACTGAAAACTTCCACACCAACACTATGTGCAATATAAATATCATTACCATCATTACAAAACACTCGCTGCTATATAACATGTGCAATATTATTATTATTAATAATGTGCTATTATAACGTGCAATTACTTATCTGCCACCACGGTTTTTTTTGCACTACTAAATACTGTTAATATTTGCATTACCGTACTTTTCGGACTATAAAGCGCACCTGCATATGAGCCGCAGCAGCTAAACTGTCCGTCTGTCTCGCTCTCGTTCTGTCTCTCGGTTCCACTTTTACTTTGGCGCGCTACCTGTCTCACTCTTTTCCGGCCTCCAGCTTTTCCTGCTGGAGCCCGCCGCTTAAAGGTGGCAGGGCGCGGACCGGTCCTAGAGCCCGTAGGGTTAAAGGTGGTTAATTTTACCTGTAGAATCCATAGATTTAGGAGGTTCCCTAGTGGCCGTTAGCTGCACACAAAAAATGGGGGGGAAAAGTCCGGTAATACGGTAATTATGTGACCGTCTATGTTTCATAGAGATATTTAATTTCTCTTTTCACTTTTAGTGTACAGTTTTACTATTATGCTGCTGTGACGCAGTGTGAGAAAATAAATATATGAGGCATGGCTAGAATGGGTGATCTGTTTGGTATTTTGAGCAAAACACTTCATAGACATGTGTTTTATATGTTTTGATATATCTGAGACCTGTGCTACTGCCTAAAGATAGCATGATAGGTGACCTTTAATGCAATGTCATGTATTTGTATTCAAATGGTAAATGGAATGTACTTAGATCGCGCTTTATCCAGTCTTTACGACCCCTCAAAGCTCTTTAGGTACGACAAGTCATTCACTCATTCATACAGAGCAGCAGTGCACCTTGCTCTAGGAACACACACTCACACACATTCACACACCGTTGGCCATCGAGAGCAACTCAGGAGGACGCTCAATATTTGTTCAAAACAATAAATATATGTGTAAATATTCATCTGTACATACACTAATATAGAAAATATGTATACACATTGCACATGTGGTATAAAAAGGTATATTAAATACATTCATGCATTTAATTAGTATGAAGTTTTAACATTTCGTTTTTAAATTATATTTAGTCAAGTGCAGATTTGTATTTGTACTTCTTGTAGTTGTCCAGCAGATGATGCTGTTTGTCTCATTAGGATATCCATACACCCCGCCCATCGGACGTCCAGCCCCGCCCACATCTGACCACGCCCCATTCCGCATGCTGCAGTCAGGGCCTATAGGGGACTTTCATGGGAGAAAAGGGTTCCTATCTCTGATAGGCTGGGCGGATTGCAAACCACGCCCCGTCAAACTCCCAAAAAGTGTTATGAAGCCGCCATTTTACTATCTTCGCCAAACTGCATTGTGGGGAGTGGAGCGTGGCTTTGCAAGCATCGCGAGCATCAAAAGTTGAGCAATGTTCAACTTTTGAGGCTCGATGCTTGGCATCAGCCAATCAAATCATGCGTATGCAAATCTGACAGTACAAGCGCTAGCCAATCAAACCGCGTGTATGCTGGGAGAGACGCAGGTCATTTCCTCATATTCAAACACATGGAGCGGTAGTGAATCACCCGATGCTGTATCATCAGTCTCTGTTCATCTACCGGGACACAAACCGGAGGAGCCAGGCATGGAGGGAGGAGGCAGAGGCAGTGGGAGGAACTGGTAGGTTTTCGCCTGTGTGGGGAGTTTATATCCAGTTTACTTCGTTTTAACATTGCTATTGCTTTGGATGTCGGGGGCGGGCGGGAGATTCATGTGATTGGTTGTTGGTCGCCTTGGGCGCGAGAAATCGCCAAGCCTCAGACACGCCCAGCTTCAAGATTTGTTGATGCCTGTAGTGTAGACGGGCCGTAAGTTCTCATGAACCTTTGTGGGAAAAGTACCGCGGTGTGAAAGCGCCTTATGTGATTTGTAAATGTAAAACACCACAAATGCATTTAAAAGATTTGCAAACTCACAAATAAATCAAATGTAAAACGGATCTGCAAACACGCTAAATATGTTCACAAATAAAAAAAAGATCTGTGAATATCTCTTTAACATTTACAACTTCCGATCCGGCACTTGTGAATCCATTTTGTATTTGTCGAACAAAAATGCGCTTGCGGATCTCAAATCTCTGCTCGCGGATCGTCTTTTTACACACACGGAATTTTGAGACATATTTTCCGCCGCTCTCTTCTAAAATCTACTCGTGTCACTCGGTTATCTTCGGAAACCACGTGATGGCCCGCCGATGACGACATTTCCACATGATTTCAAAGTAAGAGCATGACGGTTTGTTTAATGCTCTGGTTTTTTTCATTATAATGAACAGCGGAACGTTTGATGCATTCTTACTTCACCATCATCATCATCATCACCATCATCATCATCACATCATCATCATCATCATCACCATCATCATCATCATCATCATCATCATCATCATCATCATCATCATCATCGTCGTCGTCGTCGTCATCATCATCATCATCATCATGTTATAGTGATACAGTTAGTTTGTGTTATATATCGCGCACTTTCGTTGATGTTGAAGTACAGCCTACATCTATTTTGTTCCGTTTTAAAATGTTTTTACATCCTGTATGAGAGTTTTTCACTGGGTACAAGTATTGTTTTATTGTCTCGTGCTTTTACATTTGTTTGTTTTTCCTATCGGTTTTGTTTTAATATATATATGCTGCTTTCTATATATGTATTGATGTACAGCACTTTGATGAACTCTGTTGGATTGATTGTAACATAACACCCACTCTCCACACATCTCACCGCTGTTTGGACAGTCTTTGACCGACGCCATCTTGTCCGTCACCGCGGTCCAGTTGTTCAGCCGGTCTGTCCCCAGGTTGAGGAGGGACATGGGTTTGAAGTCCAGCTTCCCGTCGGGGTGAGGTTTGGAGGACATGGGCATGCCGTACAGGAAGTTGGACAGCACAGAGTTGCTGGAGGAGGCGGAGCTCGGGGAGGAGACCCCCTGTGAAGACGTCTTCCCCGAGCCGTGGCTCCCTGGGGTCAGAGGGGCCGTGCAGTTGTGATTAACGTCAGTGCTGGACTTGGCTTCTCGAGACAAATCTTCTGCTGGCCTGCACACAGACACCAAATCAAGAGGAAAGTAATTTAGAGGGCGACATTCATCACGGCCTGACATCAAGCTTTGTGTTTGCCAAGTGTCTCCTCGCTTATATCGACATTTACAGCTGCAACAACTCTTTCAGAGCAAATGTATTTGTTCCATTAAGACATCCTCTGGCTGGCTTAAAGAAGAAGTCACTCAAAGACAAATGGGATTAGATGTTGTGTTAGTTTGGTAGCTTGAGTATTTACCTTTTCCTCTTCTGTTTTGATCCGTCTGAGTACTGTTTGCTATCTGTAACAAATACCAGTATTGCTTCTCACGTGAATGGCACCCGGCCCTAGTTTCTCTATCTCTCATCATGTGCTTTACTGAGAACAACAGACCACACACAAATCATATTTTAATTGTGTTACGCCGTTTTAGACACAGGAAAAACCCCCGATCTGTTCTGGGAAAAGACTTGTAGCAGTGGTAGTTAATGGAGCAGACACACAGTTTTCCAACGACAGAGAAGCAAAACTAAATGAACAAATATATAAAACGATAGTCATTTAGATGCAGGATGTTTGCATATCATCTGATTTATGGCCACAGACACATCTGCACTGGAGCGGCACCATGACTGAGGGATTGATCATTTATAAACCAAAATTCGCCTTTTTATTGAAAGATATGTTAAAAAGTACCAAACAAGGATGTTGTTGTCGGTCTGTAGAATACGGTTTGTTTCCAGAATATCTCTGCAGCAATACGATACTTCAATCCGATATTTTCCCGTATTTTGCCTTTACCAAATTCTGTGCTTATTGCAATTTGGATATTGCACAAGTCCATGCTTCAATTTGGATAATATTTAGATTGATTGTAACATTTGAAAAACAGTTTGTTTAATTGAAACATCATCCGATTTTGTTGCAAGATAACTCTGCATTGTCACCCCCGCATCAACGTAGATCTGACTAAAGACCTAAGAGTTTTTCACAGCTGAATTATACTCTGTCGCACACACGCACGCACGACACGCACACACGCACACGCACGCACACACGCACGCACGCACACACGCACGCACACACACACACACACACACACACACACACACACACACACACACACACACACACACACACACACACACACACACACACACACACACACACACACACACACACACACACACACACACACACACACACGACATTACATTGACTTACATGCATTTCCTGGAGACTTATCCTAACCTTAACCATAACCAACACATGCCTAACCCTAACCCTAACCCTAACCAAGTCTTCACCCTAAAATTAATGATCCCCCTTATGGGGACCTCCAATGTGTCCCCATAAGGGAAGCCAGTCCCCAAACGTGACTATGTAAACAGATGTAGGTCCCCACAAGTATAGAAATGCTAGACCACACACACACACACACACACACACACTAGATGTGTTCCCCCGCTCTTATGTGCCCATCCCCCCACATGGATCACACCTGGTACAGCAATACATGTTCAGTGTCTGTTCTTTGTATATGTACTGCAGTTTTTATCTCTGAGTCTGAAATGTGGTGATGATTAAAGGTTTTTGTGTTCATGTATAGCAGTTAAAACAGGACCGGTCAAATGTTACCGCGAACACCAAAGTAAGCGGGGGAACACGAAGACAATAGTTAAAAAGTTAAAGCCAATTCTGAACATGATTGTCTTTGTATTGTGAGTCACATGAACACAAAGGACTATCTGAACCCAGTTGTGGCTCTCGCTGAGCTCCGATGTGGAGACTGTAACCACTCTGATGGGTTCAGGGAGGCAGGACACGCTTTAGAGAGGAGCATGGGTAATTAGACATGTTTTAGTTAGGCAGAGCGAGGCTAGCTGTTTTCCCGTGTTCAGTCTTTGTGATAAACTAAGCTAACGTTCATTTATTCCATACGTTGGAAATGATAGCAGAGTCAAAATATTCCATATTCTATTTGACATGTACGTGGAGAAGTATATCGGACGTGACTTTCA
Source organism: Champsocephalus esox (assembly GCA_036324585.1). Lineage (NCBI taxonomy): Eukaryota > Metazoa > Chordata > Actinopteri > Perciformes > Channichthyidae > Champsocephalus > Champsocephalus esox. Next base: position 5,702,697 of record CM070486.1, on the reverse strand, counting down.
AGTATCATGTCTATATCTACACCGTTTGAGAGCCAGGGACTTAAGATTTTCATCGCCAACATTGCCTTTGAATCTTTGAAGACTTCTTCCCAAGCTGCCTCACATCCAAACTATGTTTTTAAAAACAGCCTGTGTGCTTCCAATAACCAGCTATTGAGAAGCCAGGAATGTTCTTTCCCATCACACATCTCTGCCAAACTTCCTATGTTCCCGTTCTGGAGCCATGTAATGTGAAACAGCTGCTTTCATAATCTGATAGAAGCACTGAAGCCTGTTCTCCCAAACCGACTGAACAACACACACAGCCTCACTTCTTCACTGTGAACTGGATGCGGTGGCTCTGCTCCAGGATCTTCATCAGGGTCTTGGTGTCGTACTCGGAGGGCTTCTTCAGCGAGGCCCCCTCAGGCAGACCGTGGGCCACCACACAGCCGGGGTCCTTCAGGATCCGCTCATAAGGCACAGGGACCAGGCTGCTCTTCCCCACAGCTTCACCTGTGGAGCGCACCAGGAGGATGTTAAGCAAGGGGGGATTGTGGGTATTTTGCACAATGTTTTTAGGCTTTGTAGTGACAGTAAGTATGTGTTGGCTCACACGGCAGCTGTTTCTATAAATATATGAATCATCCAAGTGAATATAAGTATAAGCATGTAATTAGCACCCCATATATTAAAGTAATTGATGTTTAAGGTGTATCTTTTTGAGGTTTGCACACATTTCACACGTAACTACAATAACCGTCATCATTTGTACTGTACCTTGTTAAGTGTTAAAAAGTGTACGTTTGGTAAAGTGGTATTGGCATCATACTCATGAACATGTAATAGTTCATTTAAAATGTGTACCTTTTTATCGTGAATGTATTTGGGAAACACATATAAAGCTTTACTAGTCTTAAGGCCTGTTTTGGTTTAAAGTGATGGCCGTTAAAGTGAATTTTAAATCAGCAGCATCACATGTTCGCCATATTCTTCCATCACTCCTGAGTCTCATGAGAGTTCTGATTATATTACTCGAATTAACATATTTCCTATCTGTATGATATTTCAGTGGGTAAGCCTGAAGCAAAGTAAACCCTTTAAAACCCGTTAACACTCGATGCTAGTTTTTGCTAGTTAAAACATTCAGGACATTTGCAACCTCGGTACTTTGTGTTATATCTTGTACAACATTACATGGTGCAGACTCGAACATAAAACCCTATCATGATTGGGTAAGATAAATATTAAATGTTCGCTTGTCGAGAAAGATGTAAATCATGCATTAAGTTAAAGGTCCCACGTCATGGCCATTTCTACTGATCATAATTCCACGGTTGAGGTCGACTAAAATAGATTTATATTTTGCAATTTTCCAAACTCACATTGGTTTCTCACAGCATCTCTGTATAGTGTGTGTATTCACTCTGTCCTACACGGCTTGTTGGAGCTCCTGCCCCCCCCCCTCTCTGTGAGCCCAGTGGCCGTCTGCGAGACAGCGAAACCCAGCCCGAAACACACACACACACACACCCGCAGCCTGGCTGGGAGTTTGTGTGTGTTGAGTTCCTCGGTGTTTCGCTGTCTTGCCGACCCCACACCAGTGAGCCAGCTAACAGTGTCCCGCTCCTCGCAGCAGCGAGCCTCGCAACGTCCCGCCAAGTGTGTGTGTGTGTGAGGAAGTCGTTACGTCACTATACCCGAAATACGTCACTATACCCAAGAAGTAAACAATGGAAAAAGAGAAATCCCCAGCGAGGCGTTCTGGGGCAGCGCAGACAGGTCTTTCTGTGTTAGAGCTTTTACTCGCTACAGGGTGCACTTTGAGGGTTTGTGACTGCAGACCGTTCACAAGCAGAACAACCTTCATAACAACGAGGGGACGGGTGATAACCGGAGAAGCACGACATGGGACCTTTAAGAGTTGTACGGCACATTAAGGCCTGCTGAGTCACACTTACTGTAGAGAACGGTGAAGGCTTCCTCCACCATCTTCCTCAGAACGAAGATGTTGGACTGAGCTTCTGACGGAGCTCTGGGTTTCCCCTGATCTCCGTCCTTACTCAGTATGCTCAGATCGACTTCCTGCTCTTTGGTATGGGCGTTAGCTGAGGACACATTCTGCAGACAGGGCCCCCCTGAAGACAAAGGACAAAAGCCATATAATAAGTGAACAAGAATATCCAATATGATTGTTGCTTCAGATGACCTGCCGTATTAGTTTAACAAATAGTTAATGCAACTTAACGTTTGCCCCTAACTGAGTCCTCGCTTTGACTTTAAAAGTTCCATGTTATCCAAACAAAACAAAAATAGGGTCTCTTTCAGTATCTTCAACAATTGGTGAAGCCATTCTGTTCAAATACTCATCATGTGTTTTAGTTAAGGGCCAATAACTTACACAACTTAAATAGATTGAATATGTATACTTATATTTCTACACTCTATTGACTTTTTCAAATTAGGTTTCGAATGTCTGTACTTTTATATTTCCTTAATTCAAAACATATATATTTTAATCCTGGTGCTGTTTGATGACATGCCTACCTTGTGTTTAGACAGCCGTGAAAATGTTGTTTTGAAAGTCGAAAAGCCAACGAACATAAATTGAAGCAGAATCTTTGATCAGATAAAAACATCTTGGTAATCTTGGAGATTACTTCATCTTTTATTTGTCTATAAATGTTGATGTTTGGATTTAGAATAGTGTGGAGTTATTGTTCATCTTTGAGTCAAACAATCTGAAAACATAACCACCTCGGGAATCAATTAATATTATTAGTGTAGCCTCATCTTTATCTGGATCATCAAACCATTCGGCCCGAAATATCGGTTATATTTCTTGACTGAACAAGATGAAGTGCAGCCATTGTTCCCTGTAACTGACATTAAACTCATTCCCTTGAATAGCCAGCCTCATGAAATCAATCTGCCCTCAGATGAGTGTTAATAGCAGGGAAACGCTGTGGAGTGAGAACATGAGGGGATTTTATACTTTAGCGCTCAAGGTCAATAGGTGGGGCTTTGGCTGTTTTCTTAAACACAGCTCAGCTTACAAACTTGCATACTCGTTTGTTTGAAGGAAATGAAGGCTTACGATTTGTGTAAGAGGTATTCTGGAATATCTGAATGTTTGCGTGAATGAGAGGCCACTTGATTTTAAACCTCCTAATTACAACAATGCATTACACGGGAACGCAAACGCAAAAGAAACGCAAACGAACCAAATTCAATATCAAAAAAGTCTTCCGTTCACACGGATACGGCTCAATAAACGTGTCCCTTCACACGAGACCGCTCGACCCGCTGGAGACGCTGTAGTACATATGCCGGGCCTGTAAGTGGCGCTGTACTTCCGCCACAAAATACACCAAAAAGCAGAGAAGAAGACCCCGAGCATGGTTGCCATGGTTGCCTGGTTGCCCTTCTGTTTATTCTCCGCGGTGGATTTAGCAACATGTAGTTCATGTAGCTCTCCATGTCCACTTGTTGCTGATGGTTGTGGTAGAGGAGCTGTAGTTGTTGCACTAACATCTGTAGCATGGTCAGTAGCAGCAGCTAGTGACCATGCTACAGCAGTGAGCAGCAGAGGTGGGGAGAGGCGGGGCTTTGGCTTCATCGTTATCAGGACAATTGTCGTATAGGAAGCCATGAAGACACGGAGCCGTTTGCCCCCCAGAGCGTTCCGTCTGCAGATCTATCCACCTTGGGACCAGTTATCGTTTTAGGGGTCAGTTTCCGCGTTTCCGTTACGGCCTCGTGTGAACGAACGGGCTATACGAAAGAGAAAAGTAGCGGATACAACCCGCTTCGTTCCCGTGTAAACAGCACCTTAATCTCCTCCTAAAGAAGCCTCTGACAAATGTACTGTTTAAAAAGTAATGTAAAAAAGTTGATTTTATCTTATAGCATTTCATATGACTGTGAGCAGTTGTTACATAAAAGTATCTCATCCAATGTGACAATATGTTTTGTTGATATATCTTTTTATGTGATAAAATAATCTGACATCTGCAAACTGCTAAAGTTATTGAAGCATTCGGCTGAATCTGCAATTCTGCAACGACATAACTTCCAAGTCCTACAGGGACAATCAGTGCCTTTGGATGAACAGCTGTAGGTACTGTACAATGACATTAATCAATGCTCCATTCAACATTCACCACAAAACTCACGGCAGAACTTGTAGAAGTCTGTTTGGATCTCCCTCCTGGAGTTGAGGAACACTCGGCCCTTTTCCGTGCCGACTGCAATCACGCTGTCTTCGTGTACGGTGACACACGCCACCTCAGCGTTGAGTTTAGACATCGCCATGCACTGCAAAACAAGGAGGCATCAGTTACTCTCAAGGCATTACCATAAACTCTGAGGAAGACATGCGCTCCACTCAAGACTCTATTAAGGAAACTGACGAGCTGCATTATTTCTCCTCTTGGGATGGAACAAGGTATTTTAGGGATGGCTAATCCGATAATGGCACCTTGAGTATTTGCAGATATTAAAGGTGGGGTAGGTAAGTTTGAGAAACCGGCTCGAGATCGCTAGAATTTGAAAATACACAACCGGAGAAAATCTGCCACTTCCTTTCAGAGCCCCTCCCCCAACACACACGAACGCGCACACGACCAATGAGGGAACGAGATAAGTTTGTGCCCTGATGGAAGACGGACAGGCAGGTAGGCCATCCAATCGATTGGTCGTGCTTTTTACAGTATTACGGCTTCTACAGATGACATTTTTGTATGGATTTGTTGTCAAAGCACTTCAGATATTCATTGCTGTCGGGATGTTAAGAGCATTCCATGGAATATAACAAACAAGTGTATCTCGAGCCGGTTTCTGAAACTTACCTACCCCACCTTTAATATCAATCAAAAGTTAGTTTTTCTCTATGTAACACTTCATACGTTTCTAAAGATGCATTTTGTTTAACCTAGCTGTCAATAAAACTATGCTCTATCTGTGAAACCAATAGTCGACCCCACTAAAGGAGGAAATAGGACTCAGCAATTCAATCCTGCTGCTTCTTTAAAAAAAAAGAAAAAGCGTTCTCTCACGGGACCATTTCAACATTCACAATACAATTTAAAGGGAAACTCTGTTCAAAAGTTCAATCTGATAACCACGAATAACAAAGGAAGTGTAGTTCCCGTCGGTTAGAGATAACCGAGCCCTCAACATGGGAAAGGTAAATACTCAAACTACCAAACTAACACAACATCTAATCCCATTTGTCTTTGAGTGACTGCTTCGTTAAGCCAGCAAGAGGATGTCTTAATGGAACAATGTAGAATATTAATAAAATAACTATAATTTAATATATAAAAATGATAGCGATATCAAGGTGAATTGCCATTAACTGTGAATATCCCTGTTTGAGTGACATGACTGAGCGATGTCGTGCACATTAACAATGCATCTTCATTTAAACAGGAAGCATTCTCGCCACACCTCAGGCCATTAAGATTATAATGTATTATTCATATTAATTTTCTCTCTGTGCTTTTACTTAAGTAATTGGTATGTAAGCTGAGATATACATAGATATCTTGCTACACGATGAAGGTGAGGTTATTGTCACCCATGGAGAGATGTATGTTATATGCGCAGTAACTATTCCTCACACATTTGAGTACGTATGCGGGTGTTGTGTGTATGTTATGTCTGAATGTTAGCAATAAAAAGAGTATTAAAAAACCAAAACAAGAAGCATTCAGCATCATGTTTCAGGGTGGATTTCCCTCCGTGACGTCCCCTTCCTGTCTCTGCTGTAGTTTGCTGTGATACTTTGATATGAGAGAAACATTTAGCAGGCTGTGTTATGTATGTATGTTTTTTAAGCCATTATGTGAGGCGTCTCGTGGGACGTACCACTGAGTCGAGGGCGGACACCAGGCTGGTGAGGATCTCCTGTCGGGCGGACACCAGCGGGGCCGTGGCGACGCCCCCCCCGAGAGTTGGTCCTGATGCCATCACAGGCCAGCTTCCTCATCTGAGCCATGCCTCTGCAGAGAGGACATTAACACAGTTTAGACAGGCAGCCACAACGTGACATGGGAGGGGGAAAAAACAGACGTGAGCGTGCATCCATAAACACACGCAGAGGTGACCTGCATTCAAAGTACTTTCTGCTGACTCCATTGTGTTTGACTTTAAGCATATATTAGGGTGTATTCAAGGCATCGATCCAAGACTAGGAGATAAATAAAGGAAGTAAGGGATCAAGCTTTTATTATCTCAGGGATCATTTTTTAATCTACTAACAGGCAGATTCTACAGCCAAGCTAACAGCTCTGTTCTGCATTACTTAGGAGCTCCTAATGACATTGTTAACGTGGTGATGTTTTGCATGTAATGTTTGCATAAGGGTATCAACTAGTAAGAACTAAAAAACTGAAATTGTTATAGTTATATGGACAGAAAAGTAATTTAGTAAGAGACCAATCGGTGAGGTTTTCTGTCTCGGGATTAAAATCTCATGAAATCTAGCAACAAGTGAATATTTGCAACTCAAATTTGCAATCGACCAATGGTAAATATGTTTGTTAGCTGTGTAATACATACACAAGACAGCATAGGAAGTGTATACCGTTTTAAACCATAGGTGTTACTAGTAATGCATGACCTTTAGTTATAGGTTTATATATTGTTTTTTTAGGTCTAAACCAGTGTTTCTCAAACTTTTTCACACCAAGGACACTTAACCAATCAAAAAACACTCGCGGACCACCTAACTCCACAAATATCCAAAAACACATCGTTTTTCTAGAACAGATTACAAATCGCCTGAAAAGTGTACAAACAAGTGGCAACATGTGTGTTGAAGGTGTTGCGCTGGGCTATATCATGCAATCGAAAGTGAAACTTAAGCTCGCTCCATTGCGGAGATATTCCCGTGAGAGTGCGGAAAACTTAAATAGATTAATTTATTTCAAATGTGAAATGTTACCAATATACTCACGGGCCACTAGGGGGCGCTCACGGACCACCAGTGGTCCACGGACCACACTTTGAGAAGCACTGGTCTAAACTATAGTTTTGGACACTTATGGCGTGATGATGGCGCTCCAAAGAGTATGAAAAGATAACCAAAGTTCTATTTGAGGGGATAATGCAATTACTGAACATCATTTGAGAATCCATCCAATAGCCGTCGTGACAGGTCGTTAAAAACAACAAATGTGAATGTCATGATGGCGCCAGAGGGTAAATCAGGAGTTCAACAAAATCTTTGGGATTCATCCTTCTTTGCTATAAAACTTGATGTCAATGCCTCCAGTAGTAGTTAAGATATTTTACAAGATAAGGAAAGACTTTTGAGCTGCTGGTGCAACGGAACGTCAATAGTTGTTCAGGTATTCTCGACCAAAGCAATGGACTGGCCAGCATCCCTACAGCCACACTTTGAGCATTGCTAATCCATATGTATTCAGCAACCTATGGTTTCATGCTCTTATGTGTGTCATTTGGGGCTTCTTAGAGCACTCAAATTATGTCATATGAGCCCCTACATCCTGTTTTTCCCTCGCTGACAGATGGCGCCAGAAAAAGAGATATTGACTTTAGATTATCGAGATAAGCCCTTAAATTTCCACCACTTAAGGCAAGGTTTAGCTACATCATACATTTAAACTGCCTGTCAAAGAACATAATGACATATAACTACAAATAACAGGACACTCTATGTATATTAAGAAGCAAACAGATATAAAATACTGCTCGGCTAAAGCCAGGCACTATGTTCTCATGGCAACTGAAACCCGTCTCCTTGGAAACTAATCTCGGGGCATTTGAACAATGCGGCTCTGGCCTTTAATCTCTCCAGACACTGGGAACCATTATACTCGCCTCTGGCAGCCCCACACCACTGACTCAATAGAGAGAGGACAGAGAGGCAGAGAGATAGACGGAGGGGAGGGAGGGTGGGTGTGGTGGGTTCAGCTGCACCAGTCTCAACATGCCAAGTCTATTGGCCATCTAAATGTGCCTCCCCTGGGGCCACAGCAAACATTAGCCCCCTCCCTCCTAAATGATTGCGGCCTCAAAATAGATGGCCTCTTTCCCTCACATATTTAAAAGGCAAAGGAAGTAGCGAGGCGGAGGAGGAGGAGGAGGAAGGTGGGGATAAGCATCAGCTCAGAATAATGCCATGTCGAGGAGGCACAATGTCACGGTCCTGCTGTGGCTCTCTGTGAATATTAAACTATTCAGTATGCAAAAACTACTCGAAACACAACACTAAAGAAAAACGAATTTTCGTCCAAGCAAATCCTGCAGTTGTTGATAGTGACATGCCAACTAATAGTCTAATGGATTGTCTGGTGTCTAGTACCAACTGACGTGAAACTTGTTTGCTAAAAAGATGATTAGAAAGACAGATGAACTAGAAGCTACTTTCAACATTCCTACTGATGTCTTTTTACGATGTATGCATCTTGCAGGGTTTTTCCTGCATCTTAAGATCCTGGGCACTCTGCCGGAGTGCCATTTGGAGCTAACCTCTAAGTGAATTTAAATTGTCTCAAGAACTGGATTAAACCAGAGGACCTAAAAAGGGGTCTGTAATGCGATAAAGCTGTTTACTGACAGAGGGCTACTTTGGCTCCAAAAATGTCAATAACTACTGGAGTCAGTGAAGGTGACCAAATGAAGGTTTATGTTCACTTGGGAAACGCTATCACAGCTCTGTGTCAGAGTTCTGGGTCTTTGGAGTTCTGAAACAGGGGGGGAAATTACATAACCAGTCCAAAAGTCTATATTTACACCAGCAACTAAGTAAGGTTGTTGTTCTATGCTATAGTTTTTGGGAAGAAGATACACTTTACATATAAGTTCTCTACTATGATTAAGAACCTCTTCCTATGCTTCTTTTGTCAAATTACTGCATATGATGTACTGCTTTCATAGTAAATGGGGCATTTGTCACATGATCAGATCTGTGTTTTTGATGGCCAAACATTTGTGTCTCGCTTTAACTTCAGACACGATGTGTTTGTAATATACATGTTAGTGCATACCCTCGAAAACATGATATCGTGGTAAAAGACAAGGTCACCATAGCCCATACAGTACATGGCTTCACGGAACGTTAGAGCTTTTCAAGATGTTTATTGGGATTCAAATTCTCTGCACACTTATGGCGCATTTCCACTACAGCACGGAGCGCGGTTTAAGCGTGCGGGCCCGGCCCGTTTTTGGTTGCGTTTCCACTTGGGGTAGTTCCGGCTAGCGGGTATTTTTTCACAGTTTTTCTGGCTCTCCAAAATCGAAGTTCTTTCCAGACCAACAACCGGGCTGAGTATGCTGAACTAGAGAGAGAATCGCTGGCAACTACAACAAAATGAACATATTTGACCGTGATTTAATCGTAATACACGTTTCAAAATAATGCCGAAGTAACAACATACTGATACCGGTTAGTAAAAACCATGAATGAATGCTTTGAGTCTGCAGACAGACGGCAGGCGAAGAACCTTTTAAAATGCGTGTTTTCTGAATGGAGATCGGCTAAGCTAACGTTGTATATGCTCCGACCGTCCACACTCACAACAACGGCCTACAGACATAAATAAACCAGCGACTGTATCCTCCATGACACAGGCAGTCTGTGGTTTGTACTTGTTTAACTTTTGTCTAGTTTCTGAACAGATATGAGGAGCTGTGAGCTCTGAGGGCTAACAGCTAACGGCTGATGTTGGTTTTGTGTTTCACATTGAAGATGACGTCAAGGCTCCGCCTACATTGCGTTACTATAGTTACTACCCCAGTTCTAAACTATAATGGAAACGCAGCAGAAAGTGAGCCTGGCCTAACAAGGCCTAACGAGGCCTAGCCATACCGTACTAAGCCGAGCAAGGCCCTGCAGTGGAAAAGCGCCATAACATTTAGTCTGGTTAACTAGCCCTTTACTTAAGTTAAAGTTGGTAGGTCGCGGCGTTAAGCTTTAAAAAGGGCTTTTTCTCATTTAATGAGTGATATCTGCTTTGTTTGCATGCAGGTGAAACAATACACATTGCTGCCAAAGGTTTCAAACGTTTCTTCTGATCAACAGGTGGCTGTAAGGTGCAAAGAGACATCATCGCTAATGTTTCAACAGCTTTGACAGCTGGTGAGTAGCACTGAGTGCAAACTGAACATGTGTTTGTTGACAAGATAACTTCACAGGCTCTCATTTAATCTCTAGTACATTTATCATTTGGATTCAGCCATGACAAGCAATATGAAGTAGGCTGTAGGTTGTTTATCATGCTGTTGGTACATGTGTGCGTTTGTTTACATGCCACACAATGCCATCAATGTTTTACATAATTATGTCTTGAAGGAAGTAGAAGTATGACTGTAGTTTTTACACATCTACAACTGCCAAGAAGTCAGGGTGTGGTTTCTCAGCGACTGTCCAATTAATCATTACAACATAATCTCTGTTAGTGTTTACACTGTGTGCCTGAGGCTGTTTACCATTTTCATAAATCATTACTGATGTTATAATGTGTAACTGCTGGAAGTCAAAGCAGATTTACACATTAGGGAATAAAAGGGTCTAACCCTCCCAGACAGGATTAGATACGACAACATTAACATACATACCGTATGCCAATATTGTATATGACATGATCAATTAATAGGACAAATCATGCAAAGCAGTGAGTTATCCTTTTATACACTATTATTGTATGATTGAAAGGCTATAATAAGAGTAATTGTGTCTTATCATCCAACAATTAGGTGGGATTATCACACATAATTATATTCCGATCCTGGTCATTTAACAGGCAATATTTAACTTGGGATCTTTGGACATACTTATATATAGAGAACATATATCTGGTCAAAGGACATCTTGTGTATTTTTGCTCACAGAGTAACTTTACACTTGCATATTTTGAATATAGTTGGCACTTGGCACGACATTGCATTCATACAAGATATTTTAAGGCACATACAGGGCTAGTATTTGTGGGGAGAGCTTCTCATGCTGCTCAATTCTGGCACGATATCTACTATTAAGTTCACATCACATGAGAGGGGAGAGGCATTACATTGACAAGCTGGACCCAGGAGATAAAGCCTGATACCACAGGATATGAGACCTGGGTGCAACAAATAAAGTCAGGGTCTGTTCTTCCGCAGGAAATGAGCGTGTGTACAGATGTCTCTTGTGAATTAAATCTGCCTAACAGACCATTTGTATAACTTCTTATAAGACAGCTGAGAGAATGAACAACAAGAAATTAACAGTTTAAATAAAGTCTCGATTCAGATTCAGACACCAAACACTTTTGAGATTGCTCTAAAATCATCTCTGTTTTAGATCCAGTGTCTTTTACTTTAGGAAACACGACTAACATATTCACTTTTAGTAGAAACTGTAATAAACAGAGGTGGGAAAAGTACTCAGATGATGTACTTAAAGAAAAGTAGAACCACCAGAGTGCAGGAATACTCTGTTACAAGTATTGGCATCAAAATATACTTCAGTGAAAGCTTTATGCAGATTGTTCCATTTCAGGATAAGCAGTAAATGTTTTGTTTACAATTATTGATGCATTCAAGTATCTTATAAAATAATTAAAGGTGGAGCTAATTAATTTGGGTAGTTTGGGGAGTTTTCCTACAGGTGTAACTAAAGAGTATATGTCACAACAACATTAATCCTAATCTGCACAGTAGCCTAACTATAGATATTAAATAAACACGTATGTATAGGTTACTTCTCACTTGCAGCATTCTCTTGCACTATTTTATTTCGTATATGTTTCTTTTTGCACCATTTGTTATGTGTATGTCTTATATATATATATCCATGTTGCATTGTTGAAGGGATGTCCATAACTACACTGTAGCTACTGTGTTTATGACAATACAACATATGGATCTTTGAAATGCAATGGAGTAAAAGTACACGTTTTTACCTCTGAATTGTAGTGGGGTAGAAGTACAAAGTAACAACAAATACTCGAGTACAGTAAAAGTACAGTATTTCAGTCAATGTACTTAGTTACTACTCACCACTGGTAATACATGATAACGTAATGAGTAACCCATTGTTTACTGCAGTTTAATAGGGTGTAACATGGCTGTAATTAATTTAGCAAGGCTGTTGGTTAAAGCTTTCAATATTAAAATAGCTTTTCTGAACTTCGCATGTGTTGTTTTTCTTTACACTTGCTACGTTAGCGAACTGGCTTTGTTGTAGTAGCTCGGTAACCTTATCAGTGATAGCAATATGGGTATAATTTAACAAGCAGTGTCCTAATCATAAACACAGGCTAGCACAAGGTTACATGGAGACGTACCTCTGAGGTTAACTTAACTCCTAAACAACTATAACCCTTCCTTCGCTACTCACCGTAACGTTATGTCAAACTAATCAACGCTGGTAATTAGCTAAAGGTATCATAATAACCGTTGGGTTAGCTAACTAGCTAGCTTACTATCGTTAGCTCTGTGGCTAGCTAGCGTTAGCACTTTCCTTTCATCTCCTCCTCCCCAGTCCAGAAATTAGGTTATAATCTGTAATGTTTGAATGTACAGTAAAACAAAACTACGCGTTTAATGAAAGCAAGCAATGTAACTCGTCATGAATATTAAAAGGGATAGCGAAATCTCACCTTAATTAGCGATTAAATAGCCTTGTTGCTGCTGTCAATCCCGGAATAGGTTTATTCCCCCGTTTTAATCCATCAGAAACACTCGCAATTCTCATCCACAATGTCCTCTAAAACGTCGTAATCCGGAACATCACACTGTGGACTTCGATGACACGTTTTACAGTCTACTATATATGTATTTAATCTAAGTTTATGTCTGTTTTTCCCTTTAACAGAGCAGGGTGTCCCTTTCCCCTTTCTTTGTTCTGTAATCTAGTAAAATTGAAACTCACTCGCCTCCTGCTAATCCAAACCCAACTCAACAACAGCATCTATTGGCTGCAATTTACATACAGGATTAGCGGAGGAATTTCTGGAAATACCCTCGGGGAACAACATTTACATGGAGAGGGAATATATTGTTTTTTATTTTATTAGTGTGACTGATTAAATCCATGTCTGCCATTTGGCTGCAACTTCACACACTGTCAATCTTGGTTTACACAAAAAAAATCCTTTCAGACTGCATGAAAGTGGTTTGACATGATAGTATGCAAATTATGTTTAAGGATTAGTCCAAAGTGGATACAGCATTGATCTTCTGGTAATTACTGTAATACCATAGATCGTGTGCCTAAAATAACTTGTCAATGTAATATAGGGGAAAGTTCATATCCTAGTGAAAGGGGAATAAAAGTGATTTTATAATAAATGCAGTCAGATTTATATTAAACCTAATCATAAATGGTATATAATCCACTATATCACTATAATATGGTTAGTTCTGGTTGCATTGATACACCCCTAAACTGCTATGAAATAATTAGTTAAACCAAGAGCAAAAAATGGATTTGTGCCTGTGCTTTTTTGTATTGCTTAGCCGAAAAAGTGATCACTTATTTATTAAAATGTCACCAGCATAACCCATTTGCCCTTTAGCAAAAAAAACTGGGACGTTTGGATAAGGCCTGACATTTGCCAAGGCCGACAAGTAAAAGTCATATGTGCGGAGGTTATAAATCCAGAAATTGTAAATAAACATGCAATGTCTGCATGTCAGGAGGTTAAGCCCATCTTTCCACACATTTCAGTTATTGCAGACTATTCTCATCAAGTCACTTTAATACCAAATATTTGCCTGAGACGAGAGATTTCTAACGGGATTTATTGTGTCTTCTGTGTGTTTTGCTTAGGAATGGATACATGGTTACTGGCAGACTTTCCCAAACCACCAACTTCTTAGTGGTATTCTGTGTGAATCTGTAGAAATATACTGTGTTGCCCTTGAAGACAGACGGTAGTATGAAAGAGTGTGAAATAAAACACCACCAGCCTTTGCCCACATTGTTAATATTTAATGACTCAATCTCCAAAACCATTGCAGCAATAATCCAAAGGGTATAACCCTCCAGCATAAAAGGCCATGTACAATATCCAATGGAAAATGTAAGTATTATCGTCGCCGACCAGCGTCTGCCCTTCATGTTTTGCTCAGGATTAATGTCTCCTGTATAGCAACAGTTCCTTCTGACCAATACAAACAGGATGTGAATTTATGGATAAAACGATATTTGGAAGATTTACAGTATACATTATAAACGTGTCGATAACATTATTCGCGAATAAAATCCAGATGTTCTTAACCTGGGGAATGATGAGAGTAACATTTTACACATTGTTTGGGTGTTAGCTCCTGTGGCAGCCCTTCAGTAGCCCTACTTAACAAACGGTCAGTCAAGTAATCCAATACATTTAGATACAGCATCAAATAAGACTGCTTTGTTACATATTTACATATAAGTTCATACTCGTGTATGGATGGAGTCTGTGCTGATACGCAGGGACGTCTCTGGCCAACATGAGACCCCACGCAAAGATATATGATGAGGCCCTCTGTTTTGCGAGCGTCGACGGGAGGGGGGGGGGATGCTAGTGGAGCCTCGCAGCGGCTAGATGCGCCAGTTGAGGCACCCTGTGCAAGATGAGGCCCCCTCCGCAAGATGAGGCCCCCTCCGCAAGGTGATGCCCCCTCCGCAAGGTGTGGCCCCACGCAGTCTGCATGATCGGCCTGTAGGGAGGGACGGCCCTGCTGATACGTACAAAAAAAGCTGATACTGCTAAGATGTGTTTTGATATAAGAGAACATAAAAGTATTGAATAATTAACTGTAATCACTTAAGCATTCGTTAACATAAATCAGAAATACATTTAGGAGAAGCCCTGTCAAGAAGTCCTTTGCACATAGCAAAACCATTTCAAAGGATTATTGGTCCAAAAGCCACTTTACCCGAGATTTGTCTCTTTCAGTCCTGTTTACAGATAACTTTAGAGTGCACATTGGGGATTTAAATATATAATCGACAGTTGTCAGTGTCACAATGCATGTCAAAGTCCTCAGTTGGGATTATTTCCTTTTTTGGTTTGGATAACAACGTTTAAAAAGCGGCTAAAATCCGATTCCAGAGTCAACTCGGCTGAACTGTAAAAGGAACAATACACTTTCTGAAGTCAACATGGAGGCCACAGATGTCAGAATGTACCGTTTGATTTTAACTTGACGTGTAGGGAATGCCTGAGGACAAAAAGAACAATTGCTAAATGTTTAATTGTATTTTTATGTGAAGCAATGGCTGCTTCTTCTGTACGGAGAACATTGTTTTAACTACATCTATCAGCGTTTCTTCACAAAGACAAAGAAGCTCGACAAACGTTGAGTGTGACGTAAGGAATGGATCAGTTATTCGACTTAAGTTGCATTTTAAAACATCAGACCTGTACCTGATATATGAACACGTGTGAATCAGGTTTCCCTTTATGTTTTCCTTTAGAAGTGGCTGTTATATACGCGTGATAATGCACTCAAAGGCTGCCAGAGGGAATAATACGGTTCCCTCTCTTTCTTATTTCTTATATCAAGACGCCATGTTGAGCTTGATGGCTTACTTTAAAGACCCAGATCTAGACGTGGAACCATTTCAGAGTACAAGATTTTCATTCAAGACACTTTGGGAGAACTCGCTCCTACAGGGTTTTGAAAGCTTTTGTAAATTACATAAAATGGGGCGAAGTCTGCGAGCTAGTTCAGGCAGTCAACTCGAGCACCAATGATACATTACCACGTGGCGCACCTCGTCCCTCTGACAACCAACCAATCACATTCTCCTAAACATGCCGCTCTATTTAAGCATCCCAGCTTCCACCTGTAGGCTCGGGGGATAGTTGTCTAATCATCACTCAATGTTCTTTGTAAATCTGTGGAGTGATGAGGCCCGAGCCGAGACGCCAAACTCAAACTATGCTTGAAAAGACACATTTTCAGTATCAAATGGTTTGTGATGAGTATTTGCTGTACCCTGGTGAGCGAAGGAGAAGCGGATTATGTTTCAGGAAGTGGGTTCTAAGGTGTCGGGGACTGTTTAAAAACGAAAAACTGTCCGACATTGATATCCATTATAAATACATGTGTCCCTGATTACAATCGAGGAAGGGTTAAACAGTGTTTGTGTTGTATCAATAAAAGACAGATTTGGGGGTGCAGTATTACTCGAACAATCCTTTTTAATTCCACAGTTATTGATCATATTGTACACTAAAGCGGCAGCGCGAACACTGGACAGAGCTGACCGTAATGAGGTTTCGAACACTTCTCATTAGATATGAAGAAAAGTCACAAATGACTCAAATAAAAGCCAGCCGTTGCTCCGAGTGCCACGGGCCGAAACAGCTCACAGGATGAAATCAAAGTGAAAGCAATAAATAAAACAAACAGATCTTCAGTTCTTCACGTCGTTGTCCATCAGCCGTCCGGTTCGAAATTAGGAATTGTCACAGAGTTCGTACCGATAATATCTCTTCATGTCCCATTGCCTGTTTATATGTTATAGTACTGTAAGCGGTCTTCATGATTGGCTAATAGGTGCTTTCTGCAACAACACATAAAATCACTGGAGATGGAGATTCGCTGTTTTGGTTTGGAGTGTAAACTGAAATCTTCATCAGGCGTCCATCGAAGGGTGAGGGAGGCGTGTGGCGCAGAGGATAGAGCATGGGGATCAGATGGTCACAGGTTCAAACCCCACTGCAGTCAGCATGTCGTTCACTTCACCCCAAATTGCTCCTGTGGGGGTTGCCCACAGTGTTGAGTATGTAAGTCGCTTTGGATAAAAGCGTCTAACAAGTATGTAATGTAATGTCAGGAGGAAACGTCGGACCAGCTTATCCCAGTTCAATCTGATCTCTTCTGCTCAGATCAGTGTTGCTCCTGAAGAGAAAGGAAACAACATGTCTTAGCACTGACGGATGTTGTAATATTGCCACGATCATATCGTGGTTTTTATTGTAATGAAATAGTACTAACATCTCGAGTACTGCCGGACTCCTGATGATGAATCCCATTGGCTGAGTTTACACCATGCACCTGAAAAACACAGTAGACAATTGATGATTTAACCCTCCTGTTGTCTCCGGGGCAAATCTGACCGATTCACTACTTTCATAAATCATAACTTCTATGTTTTACATTCAGGCTTCATGATATCCTTCACAGGAGACATTTGAACATGTACAATGGCTGATCACCACTTTCATTGACTTTTGGATCACACACACACACACACACACACACACACACACACACACACACACACACACACACACACACAACACACCACACACACACACACACACACACCACACACACACACACACACACACACACACACACAACACACACACACACACACACACACACACACACACACACACACACACACACACACACCACACACACACACACACACACACACACACACACACACACACACACACACACACACACACACACACACACACACACACACACACACACACACACACAATGTACAGTTTGAAAGGGTGTTAAAGGACATTTGGTGATGATTGATGGTTTTTGTGTTCATGTAATAGCAGTTAAAACAGGACCGGTCAAATGTTACCGCGAACACCAAAGTAAGCGGGGGAACACGAAGACAATAGTTAAAAAGTTACAGCCAATTCTGAACATGATTGTCTTTGTATTGTGAGTCACATGAACACAAAGGACTATCTGAACCCAGTTGTGGCTCTCGCTGAGCTCCGATGTGGAGACTGTAACCACTCTGATGGGTTCAGGGAGGCAGGACACGCTTTAGAGAGGAGCATGGGTAATTAGACATGTTTTAGTTAGTCAGAGCGAGGCTAGCTGTTTTCCCGTGTTCAGTCTTTGTGATAAACTAAGCTAACGTTCATTTATTCCATACGTTGGAAATGATAGCAGAGTCAAAATATTCCATATTCTATTTGACATGTACGTAGAGAAGTATATCGGACGTGACTTTCAAGTATCATGTCAATATCTACACCGTTTGAGAGCCAGGGACTTAAGATTTTCATCGCCAACATTGCCTTTGAATCTTTGAAGACTTCTTCCCAAGCTGCCTCACATCCAAACTATGTCCATGCTTTGAACATGTTTTTAAAAAAGCCTTTGATTAAACTTGTGTTTCTTTTTTCTATTACGCCACTTGTAGCACTTGGGATTACTTTTAGCAAAGAAAGGTGCTTTGCCAATAAAATGTATTATTATTGTGAAGTGAAGTCGAGGTTTTACCGGGCTTTTCTCGGGGTGTCTGCGCATGGCCAGCACCAGCTGGTCCACCTGCTGGTTGTGCTCCATGGCCCCCCGCAGGGCGTCCTCTGTGCCGAGCAGCCGCTGCCGGAGCCGGCTCATCTCCGAGTCCAGCATCGAGGGGTCCAGCATGGAGTGCCGCCGGTGGTCCGGGGAGGACCGCTCCCGACCCTGAAACACACAGAGCAGGGGTGAGTCAGCATGTTGGTAAACAAATGGGAAAGAGCAGATTTTCATATTTATTTATTTTTTAAATACTCTTATTATTGTCATTTTGTTTTTAAACAGTTTCTATTATATTCTGTTTCTATTATATTCTATTTGATTTGATTTACTTATGTTATATCGTGTTGCACTGTTGGAGGAGCCTGTGACCTAATATGTTCATTGTCATGACGACACTGTAGCTACAGTGTGCACACTTGACAATAAAAGCCTTGAAACATTGAAACTTGAAATAACATGCACACATATAACATACGCCCGCATACGTACTCATAAGTACGCATAATGTGTGCAGACTAGTTACTGCGCATATAACATACATGGGTGACAATAATCTCACCTCTATCACCTACCACAAGCTACCCATATTTTCATAGTTCAACATATTAACTCCCTCTCAGGGATCAACTCAGCTGCCACTGATGAGGCAGTGATTACATTAACCAACAGCTGCCGTGCTTTCAGCCGTCTGTGGAACAGCATTCTGCTACTCTGTAATCTGGAGAAACCCATTTCAGCTACAAAAATGAAACATGAATAAGGTTTAAAAAAGTCACAAATTATGTATTGGGAGGCTGTCAAGAAAACAGTGATAGAATGTATATGTATTCGTGGTAAATATTTAACATTATACAAATCTTTTTGGCAATATATTTTAGCATATGTGTGTTCTGTGTCACGACACGTGTAACATGTATTACTGTGTTCCCTTATAAGTGGAAAATTAAAGAGTTGAGTTTATTTGGCACGGTATGACCTAAAGATGCCATCAAGTTGCTTTTTGGGAAATGCAGGACGAAGCATTGTTGGGATTTTTACCCGTGCAATCTTAGCATCTGTTGCGTTGACTTCCACTAATCATTTAAAAAGTCATGCCTCATGAATTTCCCATCTTTAATTATGTATAGAGTATTTTGTATATCGTGATGTCTCTTTGCATTGGTTCAACGTGAAGCTGGAACCAGGAGGATAGCTTAGCTTAGCAGCAGGGTGTTGATTGTGTCCAGTAAGACGTCCCTATTCCTCACCCAATTCATCTGTGATCGACTGACTCCCCTCGGTAAGTTAGAATAGATTTCTAGAGTAGCACGCACAACGCTTTTGTGTCAGTACCGTATCATGATGCATGCTGGGGATTTAGCAACCACCACATTACGAGACCAGGGGAAATCAAAAGCACTCCCAGCAGTCCATCACACTTCCTCACCAGCAGAAGCAGCTTCTCGCGCAGGGTCTTGATGTCCTCCTGAAGTTTCTGCTCCTTCACCTTCCACTCGGCCTTGTGCACTTCCCGGGTCATATCTTTCTCCATGTCCCGCGAGTGGCGATGAGACTCCAGGAGTAACACCCGCAGTTCATTCAGACTCCTGGAAACGCAAAACATATGAGAAACAAAACAAACAGGCAAGCTTGAGTGTGTGTTCGTTCTATAACAGAGATACGGCAGGTCACACACACACACACACACGTATACATCATTGCAGGGGACATTACATTGACTTACATGCATTTCCTGGAGACTTATCCTAACCTTAACCGTAACCAAGTATTCACCCTACAATTAATGATTCCACACACACCACACACACACACACACACACACACACACACACACACACACACACACACACACACACACACACACACACACACCACACACACACACCACACCACACACACACACACACACACACACACCACACACACACACACACACACACACACACACACACACACACACACACACACACACACACACACACACACACACACACACACACACACACCCACACACACACACACACATCACACACACACACACACACACACACAGTAAATATAAAACGTTGTGCATTATACCCTCGTGCTTTCTTGTTTCTCTCAATTTATTTACAACCCGCAATATGCAAGTCTATCCTCTTCCCTTTATCCGCACTCTACGTCTGCTGTGGTAATAATGTACATTTCCCCATGTGGGACGAATAAAGGAATTCTGGTTCTGCCAGTTATTGCTACGAACTCTCTGAAGAACAAATAAAGAGAATGTCTCCTGTCAAGGATCACATGAGTGGTACATCTGCTCAGAGGTCATTATCATTTTAAAGCTCCAGACCCAGGATGTGAATTATATATCAGCCGGTTTTTGTCCTTGTAACTTTTTACACAATATTAGCAAAGTAAGTACAGTTCAAAATAATTAATTAATGACCATACGTTTCGGGGAAAGTTGACAGTTCACGGAGTTTCAAAGCCCGCAACAAATATTATTTGGCACAGCCGTAGATTTAAAAACTGTATTTATTTATTTTCTTCTTATGTAAATGTTCTGCAATAGCTAGAATCCCTGTGTTCATAGTGACATCACGATGTAACACTCGTGCTACTATTGCTTAGCGCTCCAACTTATACGCTGCAGCACCGGCAGTATGAGAAAAATAAAGAGCTTTTTGAACATTAAAGCATGGAGACATGTAGAGACACTACATACTGATATACACCTGAACATCAGCAGGAGAGGACTCTTTAAAGTAGAGACACTACACACTGATATACACCTGAACATCAGCAGGAGAGGACTCTTTAAAGTAGAGACACTACATACTGATATACACCTGAACATCAGCAGGAGAGGACTCTTTAAAGTGGAGACACTACATACTGATATACACCTGAACATCAGCAGGAGAGGACTCTTTAAAGTGGAGACACTACATACTGATATACACCTGAACATCAGCAGGAGAGGACTCTTTAAAGTAGAGACACTACATACTGATATACACCTGAACATCAGCAGGAGAGGACTCTTTAAAGTAGAGACACTACATACTGATATACACCTGAACATCAGCAGGAGAGGACTCTTTAAAGTAGAGAGACTACATACTGATATACACCTGAACATCAGCAGGAGAGGACTCTTTAAAGTAGAGACACTACATACTGATATACACCTGAACATCAGCAGGAGAGGACTCTTTAAAGTAGAGACACTACATACTGATATACACCTGAACATCAGCAGGAGAGGACTCTTTAAAGTAGAGAGACTACATACTGATATACACCTGAACATCAGCAGGAGAGGACTCTTTAAAGTAGAGACACTACATACTGATATACACCTGAACATCAGCAGGAGAGGACTCTTTAAAGTAGAGACACGACATACTGATATACACCTGAACATCAGCAGGAGAGGACTCTTTAAAGTAGAGACACTACATACTGGTATACACCTGAACATCAGCAGGAGAGGACTCTTTAAAGTAGAGACACTACATACTGGTATACACCTGAACATCAGCAGGAGAGGACTCTTTAAAGTAGAGACACTACATACTGGTATACACCTGAACATCAGCAGGAGAGGACTCTTTAAAGTAGAGACACTACATACTGATATACATCTGAACATCAGCAGGAGAGGACTCTTTAAAGTAGAGACACTACATACTGATATACACCTGAACATCAGCAGGAGAGGACTCTTTAAAGTAGAGACACTACATACTGATATACACCTGAACATCATCAGGAGAGGACTCTTTAAAGTAGAGACACTACATACTGATATACATCTGAACATCAGCAGGAGAGGACTCTTTAAAGTAGAGACACTACATACTGATATACACCTGAACATCAGCAGGAGAGGACTCTTTAAAGTAGAGACACTACATACGGATATACACCTGAACATCAGCAGGAGAGGACTCTTTAAAGTAGAGACACTACATACTGATATACATCTGAACATCAGCAGGAGAGGACTCTTTAAAGTAGAGACACTACATACTGATATACACCTGAACATCATCAGGAGAGGGCCCGTTAAATAACTCTTTGTAATGTGTGTAATAGTGTTGTATTTAGTTGTTGGCTATCAAGTTTGCCATGTCAGTATTGTGTTCACTCGTTCGCTCGTTTCTGCTGCCCCCCAGTGGACAAAAGTGAATGCATGTAAGAGGTTGTTTTACTCGTGTTTAATAAAGCAATGTCCTCCACATCCGTGATAATGTATTCTTCCTCCTCCTACACACTTTCCCTGCAGCTCCTCGGGGCTCCTAACTATGGCAGCGCTCTGCTCGGTAACTTTGACGTGTGTTCCCGTGACATGCATAGTTATGTGGTCTTGTATTATTGCTTGCTTCAACAAAAAAGAAAAATCCATATTTCTTCCAGTAAGGCGAGTAATTGGCTTTCTTGAATTATCCTCACTCGTTTGTTTTCCTAAAAGGATGCGAGGCTCACATAGCAGCAGGAACATTAGGGGAGATAATGACACTAACTCAAGGGGCCACCAATGGATGGGATACAGTAGATATGTTTGAATTGCATATTACATAATTGCTGCAGTGACAATGCACAAAAGAAAAGCTTCTGCTGGAGATCAGAAGCACTTATTTTAAAGCCTCGTAGCATTTACTGACATCATAACCATCAATAATGCAAGAACCGCATAATGCGAGTTGGCCAACAATGTAATACAATTAGACTAATCTGTAGTGTCCTTCAAAAGGCATTGTGTAAGTGTGAGTGTGTTTAAGGAAGCCCTGCACGTCGTCCACACTGATGACTCTGTTCACTTGGCTGGATCAGCGATGCCAAGTAACAAACACTCGAATGGCTGTGGGAGTTTGGTGAGGAGTGTGCCAGCGATGAAGAAACGCAACCTGACAGAGGTGGACTCCTGCGGGAATATGTTGCGCCTTCAAAAGACTGAGACTCTCTGGTGTGTGTCCTTTCTAGTGTGTGTCCTTTCTAGTGTGTGTCCTTTCTAGTGTGTGTCCTTTCTAGTGTGTGTCCTTTCTAGTGTGTGTCCTTTCTAGTGTGTGTCTTCTCTAGTGTGTGTCCTCTCTACTGTGTGTCTTCTCTACTGTGTGTCTTCTCTAGTGTGAGTCCTTTCTAGTGTGTGTCTTCTCTAGTGTGTGTCCTTTCTAGTGTGTGTCTTCTCTAGTGTGTGTCTTCTCTAGTGATTGTCTTCTCTAGTGTGTGTCCTTTCTAGTGTGTTTCTTCTCTAGTGTGTGTCTTCTCTAGTGTGTGTCCTTTCTAGTGTGTGTCCTTTCTAGTGTATACTCATATAATGAACCTCATTAAAGTGTAAAGGTCCCATGTCATGGCCATTTCTAATGATCATAATTCCATGGTTGAGGTCGACTAGAATAGATTTATATTTTGCAATGTTCCAAACTCACATTGGTTTCTCACAGCATCTCTGTGTAGTATGTGTATTCACTCTCTGTCCTAACCGCCTTGTTGGAGCTCCTGCCCCCCCCCTCCCTGTGAGCCCAGTGGCCGTCTGCGAGACAGCGAGACACAGTGAAACCCAGCCCGAAACACACACACACCCGCAGCCTGGCTGGGAGTTTGTGTGTGTGCTCAGGCTGAGTACCGCCGTGTCTCGCTGTCTCGCCGACCCCACACCAGTGAGCCAGCTCACAGTGTCCCGCTCCTGGCAGCAGCGAGCATCGCAACGTCCCGCCGAGTGTGTGTGTGTGAGGAAGTCCGCGGATTGGTCCAAACGTAACGGCTCTGCAGGCGTTACGTCACTATACCGAAGAAGAAACAATGGAAGAAGAGAAATCTCCAACGAGGCGTTCAGGTATTTTCTGTGTTCGAGTTGTACTCGCTACCGGGTGTACTTAGAGGGTTTGTGACTCTGCAGACCGTTTACATGCTTAAAACGCTACATAACACACAAGGGGACGGGTCAGAAAAGCATGACATGGGCCCTTTAACAGAACTGTGTCTGTTAAATGTTCTGTATCCACAACTCGGCGATAATGACCTGCAGCTGCTGACAGAAATATGAGGATTATACCGTATCTAAGCAGCACTGATCATAAATATCTATGTAGGCTACAGTATAAAATATTTATAATGTGAAAGGGCTTTCTTGTTGTGACGAACACCCGAAGAATGATCATTTATCTTAGTATCGCTTCAACTCTACGAAGTGTTTTAGTTTCAACAAAAACAAACCATTAACACTGCTTTGAAACATGATTTCACTATAATGTAACTCTTTAAAGCAAGTAAACAAACCTACAAGTAAAAGTTATTATAGTTATAACTATGTTTCTCATGTGGGTAGATTGAGGACCTTAAAAAAAAATGGACGTAGTCACTGTGACGTCTCCAATTGGTGTGTGCTCAACTTTCTTGGACCAAAAGCATCCCCGTTTTATTCGTCTTTTTCACTGTAAATGTGATTTCAATTTAAGAAATGAACATCCTTCTGAATTGAATAAGACTTTAAGAGAACTTAGTTCAAGAGAACTTTTCCCCCCTTTTCAGTCCCTGCTAGAGAGCAGGTACTTTCCTGGGGAGGAAAAAGTTCCAATTTCGATTGGCTGCGCGAATTGCAAACCACGCCGTGTAAAACTCTGCAAAGTTTTGTGAAGCCGCCATTTTATTTGCTGGCATTAGCATTATTAGCATTAGCCCAGCGCACAAACGCAGAGAGACTAACTTATGACAACACAAAAGAAAACATGGGAGCGGTGGAGATGAGGAGGTGTCGGCGTTCTGGCGATTTACTCGGAAGGCTTCAGTAGAAGCTGCTGGGACTCCCAGCAGCTTCTACTGAAGCCTTCCCCAACTCCGGGGACTTCCGGCCGGGGACTTTGGGTGGCAGTATACGCCGTGAAGTGGTTTGCGGCCTGCCAGTAAACCCAAAGCAGAAGAAGAAGAAGTGACGTCAGCGGCTTCATTTGCGTAATCTTCCCTCAGGGACTTATTCCGGTGTGAACTCGATCGGCTCTTAGTTCCACGGGGGCACTAAGTGCTGGGAACTAAGTACGGCAAAGTACTTGGTGTGAAAGCGGCTCTTGACTTTTCAGATGCAGAGACAACGCTTGGGTAAACAATTCACCAGGACACTAATGGCAGGGAGTTACCATTCAATTTCTAGTATGACTACATACGGCAATTTTGAATCAAGTCTCAATAAAAAAGTTTTAAATTATTGTATGGAATTTTCTAACATTGATATGATAGGTTCAATAAGAAACTCCTGAAGTAACTAATGATGTTTTAGAATTATTTGTTTTACTTATTCATCCTATCATTAAGGCCTACCCTACCCAGGGTGTTTCAATATGTTTTTCTCATATGACTTTAGTATTATATTATAAGGCTGTTAAGGGCCCTTAGAGGTGCTATTAATAAGTAATCCCACATGAACAGTGGCAGCAGGATATTCATTATAAGCTTCTGGCGTTGTGAAACTAGAAGCCTAATATTGCTTAATATGTTCCTACATTTAATTGCTTACTATTATTCTTTTACAGAACATTTTATTACGTTTTGTTTTGATGCAAAGCTTGAACACAGAACGCATTTCCCTTGTGTTTTTAAAGTTATAAAGGAAAGTCTTTTTCTCCCTGCTTCCTCATTAATATCCGTGCTGGAAATAGAAATTGTATTTAACCCCTGGGGTAAGATTCATACAGAATTAGTGACCCTCTTAGGAACATAAATTACTTTAAATGTGGCTTTTACATTCAACCTCCACACATGCAAAACAAAAGCTTATTTGCCATCCAAGCACCTCTTTTCACCCTCTGTCTGAAACCAGAGCCCAGTCTGCTCTGATTGGTTAGCTGGCCGACTCTGTTGTGATTGGTCAACCACTTAAGAGATGTCCCGCCCCTTAGCTTATCACATACAATGTGTTGGAGCGCTTGCCAATAGAAGCGCGAGTGCGAATTATATTGGAACATCAGAAAGGATGTATCTTTCTGTAAACTTATATAACATAATATGACTGCTGAATTGCTGCGTTAACCTCATTCCCAATAGAGGAAAAGCATAAAAACAACAACGAAAGACAGGAAGCCGACAACAAAGGCTGATACTTTTAAAAGAACAATCTAAAGGAAATACAACAACACAGCGGGGCCTGATTGCTCCGCAGGGCGCTGTTATAACTGCAACATTGGCAGTATCCAGATGAAACATTACACAATGAAATAGCGTGATACAAAATAGCTGAAGATATGTGGATTAAAATCAATACATGGCCTGTGGGCTCCAAGTATCCATCCATTATCAACTTAATAACATGTTGTACTTCAGTGCGTCATGTCTGCGAGGATCCTTTCTCTCTGGCAGTAAGTGCTGAGGCAGATTGTAAAATCAATGCAGCCCTGTCTGCGTACCTCTCTTTCTTCAGCAGCTCCTGGCTGATATTGACCAGCTGCCCAGATGCATCATGGGACTTCTTGGTCATGGACTCCAGCTCCGACTCCACGCGCACATTCTCCCTCGCCAGAGCCTCGGCTTTCTTCTCTCCGGAGCGCACCTTCCCCTCCAGAGCTGAAGGATGGGAAATAAGAAGGAGGAGAACATTTGAATTTAAAGGTCTCCTATCATGCTATTTCTAGGCATATATGTTGGCTCTCAGATATATACAAATATATCAAAATATATATATGATGTGTTTCGCTCAAAATACCAAACGGATCATGCATTTTAGACGGAGCTGATTCAGATTTGCAATATTACGTCATATCGGACGCAAATCTGGATCAGCTCCGTTGCAGCCCCGTTTTTAGAGATTTGAGTACGGAGGAAAAGAGAGGCTTTTATTTTCTGACGCTGCGTGAGTTCCCGACTCACCGGGGACACATAGTTATGTATAAAAGTGCATTTTGCATGATAGGTCCCTTTTAATATAAGTTGTCAGTTCAGTATATTCAGCATTATTTATGATAGATGATAAGATTGACTTTATTAAAGCCAAATTAGGAACAAAATGTATAACAGCAACAATGCATGTGAAGTCATCTTTCTGTGCAAAAATATATGTTACCTAAAGTAGTAAGGCTTCAGGTAGTATGATCTCCCACTTTAGGCACGTTCACACCGCAGTACTTTTCCCACTTTAGAAAAAAACTCCCAAAAAGTGTTGTGAAGCCGCCATTTTATTTTCCTCACATTAGCATTATTAGCATTAGCATAGCGCACAAACGGAGAGAGACTAACTTATGGCAACACAAAATAAAACATGGGAGCGGTGGAGATGAGGAGGTGTCGGCATTCTGGCGATTTACTCCGGGGACTTCCGGCCGGGGACTCCGGGCGGCAGTATACGCCGTGAAGTGGTTTGCGGCCTGCCAGTAAACCCAAAGCAGCAGACAGAAGAAGAAGTGACGTCAGCGGCTTCATTTGCCTAATCCTCCCTCAGGGACTTATTCCGGTGTGAACGCGATCTGTACTTAGTTCATGAGAACTAAAGAGTTCTCATGAACCTTTGTGGGAAAAGTAGTACTGCGGTGTGAAAGCGCCTAAAATTACGACTTCTATTCCTTCAAACACAAAGATAAAAAGACCGACTTCACTGTACACTTTGTGGCCCATAACTGAATAATCCTCCGCTTTGTGTCTCTTTCTTGCTGTTAAAATATTCACTGTCTGTTCTTCAAAGTGTGTCAATGTGATTATCCGAGCTACACGAAGTAGTGTTTTGGGTCCCTTTGAAGTGATGGGAGTTTTCAAAGACCGCCTTTGACAGATTTCTCAGCGCTGATCAAAGAATGAAACAGTGAAGATGAACACAAAATGAAGTCAAGCCTGCAGTCAATAACACACAGGGCACAGCACAGAGAACTACAATGACGGGACACTTAAAATGCTCTTTATCTAAAGATGACTCAGTTAGCGAGTTTACAAAATGAGAAATATGTCAGATTTCCTCCAAAACAAAAGCCAATTTGACTGACGGCCAGGAGATGATTCAACCAATAGCGTCATTTATGGCAAAACACTGCAATTCCCCTGCAGGCATTGAAGGATTACTGAACGGAACAAAAAAAGACATGTACCAACCATGAAGAGATGCTAAATGACACAAAAAGAAACATCAAAAGGCTACAAACAAAACACAGCTGGATATAGACTCACAAAAGGACACAAAAACAACTTCAAAGACGCCCAAAAAGAGGACCAAAAGAGAAAAACAAGCACACAAAAGCAGCAAAACACTCTAAACGAACACAGACACACAACCCAACCGCAGAGATAGAATAGAATCAGAGGGAAACCCTCTTTAATGGTCACACATGCAGAGCACACAGCACACACAGTGACATGTGTTCTCTGCTTTTAACCCATCCTAGTACCAGGAGTCTAGAACTAGGAGTCTCGCACCAGGAGTCTAGTACCAGGAGTCCAGGAGTCTAGCACCAGGAGTCTGGTACTAGACTCCTGGTACCAGACTCCTGAGTCTAGTACCAGGAGTCTAGTACCAGGAGTGGAGTGCACCAGATGGGCGTAAAAAAGTAAGGCTTAACTCTAACGTCGGGCTTAGCTACGTCCGACATAGTGATTAGAATTTACACCGAGTGCACCAAGCCGAGTGCACTAGTCCGAGTGCACCAAGCCTGACTCCACTCCAGGAGTCTAGTACCAGGAGTCTAGTACCAGGAGTCTAGCACCAGGAGTCTAGTACCAGGAGTCTAGTACCAGACCCTGAATCTAGCACCAGGAGTCTAGTACCAGGAGTCTAGTACCAGACTCCTGAATCTAGCACCAGGAGTCTAGTACCAGGAGTCTAGCACCAGGAGTCTAGTACCAGACTCCTGAGTCTAGCACCAGGAGTCTAGCACCAGGAGTCTAGTACCAGACTCCTGAGTCTAGCACCAGGAGTCTAGGTCCAGGAGTCTAGCACCAGGAGTCTAGTACCAGACTCCTGAGTCTAGCACCAGGAGTCTAGTACCAGGAGTCTAGTACCAGACTCATGAGTCTAACACCAGGAGTCTGGTACCAGACTCATGAGTCTAGCACCAGGAGTCTGGACCAGGAGTCTAGTACCAGACTCCTGAGTCTAGCACCAGGAGTCTAGTACCAGGAGTCTAGCACCAGGAGTCTAGTACCAGACTCAGGAGTCTAGCACCAGGAGTCTAGGTCCAGGAGTCTAGCACCAGGAGTCTAGTACCAGACTCCTGAGTCTAGTACAGGGTCTAGACCAGGAGTCTAGTACCAGACATGAGTCTAACCAGGAGTCGGTACGACCATGAGTCTAACACCAGGAGTCTGGTACCAGACTCATGAGTCTAGCACCAGGAGTCTGGTACCAGGAGTCTAGTACCAGACTCCTGAGTCTAGCACCAGGAGTCTAGTACCAGGAGTCTAGCACCAGGAGTCTAGTACCAGACTCAGGAGTCTAGCACCAGACTCCTGAGTCTAGCACCAGGAGTCTAGACACTAGGAGTCTAGCACCAGACTCCTGAGTCTAGCACCAGGAGTCTAACACTAGGAGTCTAGTACCAGGAGTCTAGGAGTAGTGGGCAGCTATTGGACAGCGCCCGGGGAGCAATGGGAGTGAGCGGGTAAGGGGGGTGTCCGGTGCCTTGCTTCAAGGGCACCAGGGCAGGGCAGGAGGTGAACTGGGACCTCTCCAAGTAGCAGTCCACACTCCATATTTAGGTCTGGTCGGGGAAATGAACCGGCGACCCTACAGCTCCCAGTCCAAGCCCCTACAGACTGAGCCACTGCTGGACAACCAACTATAAAACTATCACTATAAAAAGAGACTGAACAACTCCAAGATCAGTGTGTCCTGCTCCTATGTCAGAGACATGGTGGGGACCATGCCGACACGCAACACCAAACTATCTTTTCCTGTTTTTAAAATCAATGCTATTGTGTGTGAACATAAAGGAGCTCTCTATAGAGGTTACAGTATTGACAGATTTCTTTCTTTCTTCTTTGGAAAATGACATTTACCTCCGATCTGGGATTTGAGGCCTTCCACCTGGGAAGTGAGGGTCGTCACCTCTTTCTCCCTCTTCATCAACTTCTCCATCGTTTCTGAAGATAAACAAAACAACAGTCAGTGTGTTTTGAGGATGCAATGTTCAAGAAACCACAATTAGTGACTGACACAAGCTCTAAGGCAAATCAACGAGGCTTTAAGTGACTTATTAGCCGCTTTCACACCTAGTACTTTGCCGTACTCAGTTCCCAGTACTTAGTTCATGAGAACTCTTTAGTTCTCGTGAACTAAGTGCAGATCGCGTTCACACCGAAATAAGTCCCTGGGGGAGGATTAGGCAAATGAAGCCGCTGATGTCACTTCTTCTTCTTCTGCTTTGGGTTTACTGGCAGGCCGCAAACAACTTCACGCCGTATACTGCCACCCGGAGTCCCCGGCCGGAAGTCCCCGAAGTTGGGGACTGGCTTCCGAGTAAATCGCCAGAACGCCGACACCTCCTCATCTCCCGTGTTTTATTTTGTGTTGCCATAAATAATTAGTCTCTCTCCGTTGGTGCGCGGGGCTAATGCTAATAATGCTAATGCCAGCAAATAAAATGGCGGCTTCACAAAACTTTTCCGAGTTTTACGGGGCGTGGTTTGCAATTCGCCCAGCCAATCAGAAATAGGAACCTTGAACTAAGTTCTAATTCCGGATTTTTTTGGTGTGAACGCAACATTTTCAAGAACTATTGGAACTAAAGTGAGAAAAGTACTCCGGTGTGAACGCGCCTATTGTCTCCAAAGTTACATTAGGATTTCTGAAAATCTTATAATACTGAATACTTGGTGGACAGATCTCCTTTATGCCAAGGGAGCCAGATTTTGTTATGGCGATTTCAGCCAGTACGAACTCTTGTTATCTTTATTTTAAATGCTAGAATTGATGGTGAGAAAATAAAGGAAGTGGCAGAAATAAGAATTGCTCAGTATTTGTATAAACTAATAGAACATGTATTCTTAACAGTAAAGGGGTTTCATTATAACTTCAATAACTGTTTTAAATATTTGTTTCTATAACTCGAGAAATGATTGTCACGGAGCAGAATATACATTAATATTTGTAAAATACAAACTAAAGCATATGCATATGTTTTGATGATAAAATGGACGTTGATACCTTCGACATTCTGTTTTAGCTTCATCTTTTCTTCTGTAATGTCGTTGTCCTCTATCACCTGAAAAAGAATTAAGTATTAAAGCTTAAACCAAAGCAGTGACAGCATATCAACACTTAGTTATCTCATCATTCAATCAAAGTGTATATATACAGCTTCATATCACAAGTTTTACATTAGCCTCAGTGGGCTTTACAGTTTATACAGAATAGGAATATGATTACGACGACCTCTGTCTTTACATCTTCACAACGGCAAGAGAGGAGGATCTCTCTTCCAGTACAGACACATGTAGAAAAAATAATACATTCACAACACCGATAGTCCAAAGAAATCTCTTTCATCTCCTGTGAGACTCACGTTAGCATCGTTGGAGGTGTAGCGGTCGGCCTGCGTTGCCTGCAGCTGATTGGCCGTCACCCTCAGCTGCTCCTCCAGCTTCTGGATCTCCTGCTGGCTCTCGGCCTGGGCGTTCTGCAGCGCCTGGTAGTCGCTCATCTTCTTCTCCGACAGCTCCAGCCTCTCTCTCAGCTCCTCTGAGTTCCTGTCCTTCTCCATGTGGATCTTCTCCACCTCGGCCAGCCGTCGCTCCGCCCTCTGCAGCTTCTCTCCGGCCTCCTCCAGAGCCTTCCTGCTGCTCCTGGCCTCCGCCTCGCTCCTCCAGCTCTGGCTCCCCTTGTCCAGCTGCTCTTTGGCCTCCGCCAGGCGGGTGCAGAAGTCTTCGCGCTCCTTGGTGAGGATGGCTGCTTCGATCTTGTGTTTGGCCTTCAGGTTCTCCACCTCCAGCTGGTGCTCCGTCTTCAGGCTCTCCAGAGAGGCCTGCTCGGGGCCTCCTGCCGCGGGGTGATCCCCGGACAGAGAGGCCTTCAGGTCCTCCAGGGAGCGCTGGTGCTGGACCATCAAGGAGTCAAATTTATCCTGCAGAGGGAAGGAAGGGGAAATATTAGATACGGAGCTCCTCAAGATCTCACAGAGCTGACTCCCAGATCAGATGCACGCTGAAGGCTCTTTGAGCAGGTTTTCTCTCAGTGATCATGATGTCATGTTTGTTGTTTGTTTGTCATGTATTGTGTCTTGATATTTGTCTGTTGATGTTACACATGGAGCAGCTGTGATGCAAGTCACATTTCAGACTTGATCTGACCATTAAAGTATTATCGTATCGTATTGTCTTAAAATGATATTTTGGAGGCTTTTTTTGGTGTTAAAAATGTTTAAATTTGTTTTTTATTTCATGTCACTGAAACAAATGGTGTTATTTCTCCCTCTCCCTCGCTGCAACAACGTATGAGACGCACTTTAATCGAGCATGGTAACGAAAGATCTTCAGGTTCCCAGCTTTCCATTTGTCTAATGTGTTTATTTAACCCTGAAAATCCCATCATATATGTTTTTATTTGTAGTTATTGTTTAATTTAATTAATTAATTAATTGTATTGTTTAATTATTGTTTTATTATTGTACTCCTCTTGTGTTACATAGTTATATAGCAGCGAGTGTATTGTAATGATGGTAATGATATTGATATATTGCACACAGTGTTGGTGTGGAAGTTCTCAGTTCCCTTTACTTAAGGGTGAAGAGTTAAAGAGTGTGGTGGCCACTGGGAGGAAAGACCTCCTGTGGCGCCGTGTGGTGGTCTTCGGTGGTCTCATATAAATAAAGATTGAGATTGTCTTCTTCAGCATAACATCCATTCCCACAGCTCTCAGATCAGTTTGCGTTGAACAGGTGTCCAACGTTTGAGACTTACTGTGACAGAGCACGGTAATGAAAGCTGATCTTCAGGTTTCCCAGCTCTCTATGCATCTCATATTTTTGCCTTTAACTGTTTCCCTGAATATCCCTCGTCCTCTCCAGAATCAAACCCTATCCTGACTGACTGATTGGTTCCCACAGCTCTCTGATCAGTGTGCGTTGGACAGATACCTTCCAGGTGTCCATCATCTGCACGTTCTCCCTGTTGGCGTCCTGGACCTTCAGCTTCACCTCGCTCAGCTCCCGGCTCTTGTCCTCCAGCTCGGCCCTCAGCTCGGCGCCCTCCTGCCGCCTCTCCTCTAGCTCCGCCTCGTGCTTCTCCCTCAGCTCGCTGCTCTCCTTGTTGTGCTCGCGGCCCGCAGAGGCCAGCTGGACTCGCAGGACGAGGGTCTCGGGCTCGGACCCCGGGGCCTCGCCGCCATCCTCCTCCTCGGACCCTCGGAGCTTCACCTGCAGGTTCGCCATCTCCTCCCTCCGGAGGCTCAGCTCCTCCTCCAGCTGCACGATGCGACTCTGCTCCTCAACCGTGGTTTGCTGACGAGGAAAAAACAACATGGTCATCGTCGCTGAAAATAAATCTGATGGTTGCTTCGAAAGAACGACGAAGAAACACCCTCAAGCCGAGCGACGTCATTCCAAAGAACAGAGGTGGGAAGTAACCGAGTGCATTTGCTCAAGTACTGGACTTAAATACAATTTTGTTACGTGACTAACGCGACGTCTATTTTCTTTATCAGCTATACTTATATGCCCTCCAGCTTCTACTAATTGAGTTTGAATGTTTTTTTTCATCAATTGTCTGTATTAATATCGTATTAGTAGAATAATAAAAGTCAATTTATGCTATTTTATACTTCTAAAAAGGGAGATAATTTAATTTTACTCTACTACATTTATTAACAGCTTTAGTTAACAAAATGCATCTCTAACAATTCAACTAGTGGACTAACTTTTTAAGTCAAAAAAAGAGTCAAATTAATTAAATATTTGACAGAAAGTCCATCAGAGCTTTGCTTGTCTTACAGTCAAATGCTACTTGATGCAACAACATTATCTAGAAATGTCACATGTATAATAATGAATATATAGGGAGGCTGTGGCTCAGTGGGTAGTGTGATGGACTTCGAATCAGGGGGTAGCAAGTTCGAGTCCCACTGCAGTCAGCATGTCGCTGTGAGACACTTCACCCCAAATTGCTCTGATTGCCCACAGTACTGAGTATGTAAGTCTCTTTGGATAAAAGTGACATAAAATGTAATATATCTACACATTAAGTCTTTTTTACTTAGATAATACTTTTGTACTTTTACTTGAGTAAGATTAATAATGCAGGATTTCTAATTAAGTATTTTGACAATAATGTATTAGTACTTTTACTCAAGTATAGCATCAGAATACTTCTTCCACCTCTGCTAAAGAACAAGTGACTCAGCAATAAGGAAGTGAAAGGGAAACCGAAGATCGTTGCAAAGACTGGAAACCGTTAAAAGCATACGAGACATTCAGCGCGTGGACAGTGACACGTTAAAACTCCCTGCTGGACGACTTCTTAGACAAAAGATGATCCAAAGAATGACTCGGTATTTATTCATGTCCTACTGAGAGCATGAGATTGTAATATTAATGGGACATCCTTTCTGTTTCAGTATGGATTAAAGAAGTGAGATTTAACGATAACGATTTTAGGCGGCCGAGATACAGATTGTTCCGGACAGGCTGGCAGAAACAAAGAAGTATCTGCAGAGAGTATTAGAGCTGACAGCGGTTTAATAAAAGAGGATTACACCCACTGACACTTCACGTGATCTATCGTTCACTCTGACTACACGGCAAGGATCTAAAAGTGCGTTACAGATCAAAGCTGCAAAGTCAAATACTGACAACACATTTAGGCACTTCGAGTACCAAAAGAACCCGGACCCTACTTTTGGGAAGATTAAGGAGAACATAGTTTAGACTAAATAGAACACGTTTCTGACGAGAACCCCCCTAGTGTCAAATATCTGAAACGTGACATACGTCCCAGTGATGGGCTTTAATGGTAAAATAACTCTTATTTATAACTTAATTAATGAGGATAATTTTTTAGTTTAGTTTGAACATTCTTTGAATTGAAGAATAAGAACATTAACTCAATATAATTGAATCAGCTAAATTACCTGAACAGATCATAAATCATATTTCTATGTCACTTTGGGTTTACTGTGAAAGCTTAGGGTTAAAGTCCCGATCGGTGTCACTCATAGCGATGTCCGTCTCATTTGTTTCATGTCAATTTGATCAAGAAATGTTTCCACAACAGGTTCAATGTAATAAAGGACAGGTTATGTACGCATTTTCATTCTTAAAATGGCTTGAATATCACCTTTAGTGTCACATGTGTTAGCCTGGCACATGGACATCTTGGCCATGTTGTCATGGGAACACTAAATCACATGACCTGGCCCATGACCCACCAGACTGTTCAGTGTGTGTCACTTGGGGACTTCGTGAGATAAAAACAAGGCTAAAGCTGTTTAAGGAACCTTCCAGAACATTTAAAGTCCACGTGACACCCGTCGGCGATCTTCGGGGGACATTTTTCAGCCACTCGTCATTTGGAGTAATTGAACACCTGATGAATGTTCATTTAATATTCAGCACCTTGAGGAGGTTAGGTGTGTCAGTTAGTAAGTGGGATTAGCAAAAATACATTGGACTGATTTCTTGATACTCGGTAAAAAGGTGGAATTCAAAATGCACATTTTAAACTATTTAAATTGGTAATGAATTGATTCAGAATGGAAATGTGATTTTTTCGCAGATGCGACAAACAATTCACCAGCTGAAGAGGATCACGGAGTCACCCAGAAGTGATGATTCTGATCCCCTAAATCAGGGGTCTCAAACTCAAGGCCCGGGGGCCAAATCCGGCCCGCGACTTCATTTTCTGTGGCCCCGCAAGAGCTTGCAAAGAATATAATACGTTTATTATACGGTTACATGCAACTTTACAGAAGCAGATTTGCCCATAAACTACATGTCCCACAATGCATCTCGTTTTGTGACATGCACACTGAAGAGACTAGCAATTATTTGTCCCGGACTTCTGCTTCCAGATGTAGTTAATACTAAGTTATTATCCTATCCGATAATAATCCAATTCAGAGGCAATAATGTAATATAATACATTATTTTATATATATATATATAATATATGTTTATATAGTTACAACCGGCCCTTTGAGTGGAACCTATATGCGAATGTGGCCCGCGATGAAATTGAGTTTGACACCCCTGATCTAAATGTTCAATTCAGATTAAAAGTGCTGACATTTAACTCGAAGCATTAACAACTTAAATGCAGTTATTAAATGCAACCTGATTGACCTGTCGTATAATACAGACCTACTGTATATCATTGTGCCAAGTTCGTTTAGCAAATAAATTAAGTTAATTAGTCAGTTAATTTGAAAGTAAATCATTTTGAAGAACGTCGAGTTATGGACATTTGAACACAGTTTCATTTTATCTGATAAATATTTTACATTTCTGTGAATAACCTGGCCAGAGGAACGAGCTTGTCGAGAGGAGTAGGCAATAATAATGATTACAATGACCAACAAACAGTACATGTGTGTATCGTGCTGCCGCAGCTCGTCATTCAGTGTGTCCGTTTCATCCGAAGACATACCGCTAAGGAGCATCGGTCACCGTGTCACTGTCCAAGATGTGAGCGCACAGCAGGCGAGAGGAGAGCCATGCTCTGATCGGACGCAAGCAGCCAAGCAAAGACAAGGAAACACAATGAAGCCAACAGCACACTGACAGGTGAGAAAGACGATTTAAAGTGTTAACTGCAACCTGGCAAACCGACTGCCAGACCCCCGAGTTACTCGTTAATCCCTAAAACCAGAGGTGTCCTGTACAGCATTCAGAGCGAGGCACAGCACACAGGAGAAGTGAAGAGAGTCTGTGCAGGATCCACGTCCCTCACAGCCTCTGAAGTGGAGAATTGAGATCAAAAGCCAAAGACAAGATCTTTTTTGTTCACCTTGGTTCTCTTACCCAACCTCAAGGACGCCGCATCAGGAGAGCCTCTCCCCTGTTGGCAGAAGCAGATTTACTGCATGCGAGTCAAAGCCGGTGTGTTACCTTTTGACGTCGATTGAAAGCCCGTACGGTTTGATTTGTGCTCCCGCGTGTCGAAGCGGTGCCTTGCCGGTGCTACCTGGACCCAAACGCGTCTTACATCAGGGGTGGATCCCATTCACGGCCCGTCCACACAGCGCCGTGCGTCCACGCTTGCCGGCGGGCGTGTCTGACACTCGACCGACAACCGACCACATGAATCTCCCGCCCCTGACACACAAGCAGCGGTTTGATTGGCTAGAGCTTGGCCTGGCATGTGATTCGATTGGCTGAAGCTTCTGCCGAGGCGTCAGAAGTTGAACATTGCTCAACTTTTGCAGCGAGCGACGCCAGCTACGCTCCACGTCGCTTCCCACGCTGCAGTTCGGCTAAACGTGACGCCACCCCCGTCAAAGTGAACGGGCAGAAGCGTTGGAAGCTTCGACGCACGCCGCTGTGTGGACGGGCCGTGACCATTCAGCGACCTCTCATGTGTCACTGAGGGGAAAGGATGTTGTACACGTAACATCTACGACGGCAGCTGGCGACTCATCTGATGGACAAGCTTTGAATGAAAGAGGATAAATCATAATTCAAAGCAGCAACAGAAGACACGAAGCTGAAGCTCTGCGTCAGACATGAGGAGCACCACTGGAGCCAGGATGTGATGATGATGAAGGGGGAGGAGACTGATGAAGGCTTTTTTCTCACTGTTTCATAGCTTTCTATAAGAAAAATCGACGAGCGTCTAAATCAGACGTTTACTTTAAACGATGACGTATCGTATTTTTCTTATTCCAGCAGGTTCTTAAGAAAGTGCTGAGAGGCAAGTGAGAAAAAAGCAGGTGATGCATTTTTGATATCAATTGTTTTCTTTCCTGTGTTTATGAGTTCTGATGTGCCAGCATCTTCTTTGGAGTATCATAATTGTATTGTACTTACATTTTTACAACTTCATTCCTTTTACGGTGTTAATGTTAATGCTAAAAGTTGGGCAACATTTTTTTTGTCATATAAACAACAATTCTTTCATTGTTGTTGTAATACTCATTTTGGCCACAAGAGGCTGCGTTGCACCCCCTGTGCCGACACACTCAACATGTGTCCCCTCTTCTCCATGTCTCTTCTACATCAACACGTGTCCCCTCTTCTCCATGTCTCTTCTACATCAACATGTGTCCCCTCTTCTTCATGTCTCTTCTACATCAGCACGTGTCCCCTCTTCTTCATGTCTCCTCTACATCAGCACGTGTCCCCTCTTCCTCATGTCTCTTCTACATCAACACGTGTCCCCTCTTCTCCATCAACACGTGTCCCCTCTTCTCCATGTCTCTTCTACATCAGCACGTGTCCCCTCTTCCTCATGTCTCTTCTACATCAACACGTGTCCCCTCTTCTCCATGTCTCTTCTACATCAACACGTGTCCCCTCTTCTCCATGTCTCTTCTACATCAACACGTGTCCCCTCTTCTCCATGTCTCTTCTACATCAACACGTGTCCCCTCTTCTTCATGTCTCTTCTACATCAACACGTGTCCCCTCTTCTCCATGTCTCTTCTACATCAACATGTGTCCCCTCTTCTCCATGTCTCTTCTACATCAACATGTGTCCCCTCTTCTTCATGTCTCTTCCACATCAACATGTGTCCCCTCTTCTACATCAACATGTGTCCCCTCTTCTACATCAACATGTGTCCCCTCTGTGGAAAGAGACTCTGAAAGTTTCAGGATCAAAGATTTTCTCTCTTTTTGATCCATTTCTATAAAAACCTGTCTGAAAATGAGCTGATCAGATGTTGGACACTTTGTGATGTCATAACGATGTGTTGTCTTGTGTACCCATTAGCCAATCAGCAACAAGGTAACCCCCCCCCCTTATCACCTGAATCTCCTCTAGAGCACCATTGAGTTCTTTGTAACCAAATGTCTCTCAGAGGGGCGTGGGGGAGGGGCTCCTTGTTTTCATCTAAAGTAACAGAGGGGATTATGGGTAATATCTCTAGCTCTCTCTGAGACCTCTGATATGATGAAGAACAGTAAATAGGGGACCGTGTTTTTTCTCACTTCCCTCTCCGGGCTTCCGTACATTTGACTAAATTGTGTCGTCTAAAATAACTGTAATAATCTTTTAACGAGTGTAAACTCAGATTGAATATGTGTGTCTAATGATGTCAGAGGATCTGGACGCCACAGACAGGTGGAGCATGAGTTCATGAGGAGCACACGGGCTACAGGCAGAGGGCTCGTTGCTTTTCGTTTACCCTCCTCTTCTCTACGTCTTTGTGAAGCCCCTCTGCTCTCGACTTTTCGAGGAGCAGACTCTGCTCAAGCTGACGAATGTGGGCACGCTCCATTTTCCTCTGAGTCTACAGAGAGAGACAAAGAGAAAGACAAGGAGGAACAACAGACTGAAGGAGCCGAGGCCGGAGACGTTTCAGTCCGTCGTGACTTTTGTATACCGTCTCAGGGTCCATGGGGTTATACGCTGGATTTAAGCATTAAGAAGGACTTGTATTGAGTTGTTAATAGTGTTTATATGTAGTAACTCTGCTGATAATTACCTCCAGGTCTCCTTTGGTGATGCATTCCTCCTCTACTCTGAACTGGAGGTCTTCCACTTTCCTGTAGAGGAAGTAGTTGTTAGAGATGTGGCACAGAGGATAGGTAAAAGCAGTTTTTCTCTACTTAGTAAGATGATATTAGCATTAATGAGTTTGGTAATCAACTTCTTATGTTCATACAATATTTTATTATTTTTAATTGATCTTTTATTGAAAAAAAATGTGTTGCTTATATTATTTCATATTTTAATATTATTGTAATATAATTTTTTTTAAATGCAAATTCTTCCTTTTTTGATATGAATATTTTAATTTATTTATTTTGATTTGATTTATTTCTAAAAATGAAACAATTTCTCCATGGTAAATAAAGTATTTCTTATTCCGATATATACTTAAAGTACCAAAAGTGAAAGTCTCATTGGGCAAAACGGACCATTTAAAAACCGTGTATTTATATATATTACTGGATTATAGTTTTAACAGATATTTTATTTAGTTGCTTAAAGCAAAAATGATTTGATAATACATGTTTGGAAAGCCCTACAGACCCCTAGACATGGAGGAGAGTGAGAGCAGCACGGCGCTGTGATGTCACCTTTTCTCTTCTTCGAGCTGATTGGTCAGTTCCAGTTTGTCTTTCTGCGTGCTGGTCAGCAGAGTTTTGATTTGCTGCAGGGCGCTATCGTTCTCCGACACAAACTGTGGAGGGTAAAGAGCGTTAATGGAACATGCGACAGATTTATCCGTGAATAATTTACTGCCTGAGCCCAACAGGAAGTCACTGGCCACCTAGTTCCTGAACAGTGTCCTTCACATGCTGATATACAAGAGAGGGAGTTACACAGTCACAAGATGGAGGAATGTACAATACTGACTTTTTCCTCAACATTCTGACTTTTTCTAAAAATCCAAAAAAGAAAATCTGACTTTTTCTCAAAATCTACAAAAAAATTCGGACTTTTTCTGAATACTTAAACATAATAAATATCCCTCGTCCCTGGCTTGAGCTTCAGCCTCAGGATCCATGTATCTGTGATCCTCTCCAGAATGGAAGCAGTCATCACATACAGAGCATCAACTAGTTCCTTCACAGTGTCCTTCACAGTGTCCTTCACAGTGTCCTTCACAGTGTCCTTCACAGTGTCCTTCACACGCTGATATCCAAGAGAGGGAATCACACAGTCACAAGATGGAGGAATACCGCTTCTTCTAGGTAATCATGCATCCTGTCAAGTACTCGGCTACAGTTGGGATACCTTTGTTATCATGTGTACTCTGATATTGAAAGAGTACATTCGGTATTTTCCCAACAGGAAGTGACATTTATTATCTGAGTGTCGTACCGTGACATGCTGCACCTTGAAGCTGCTCAGCTCCTTCTCCACCTCCTGGATGTGGGTGGTGGCTTTGGCCATCTCCGCCCGCTCAGAGTCTCTCTCCGCCAGCAGCTGCTCGATGTGCTGCTGCTTCTCCTTCAGAGCCTCCTGCAGCGCCGTGGTGCCCGAGATCTTACGGGCGTAACGGGACGACGTCTCCGTCAGCTGGAGGAGAGAGAGGGCGGTAAATATTAGGGATGAGCAGAGGAAGGGGAGGATTGTAAGGGAAACCGAAGGAAGGGTACGACGGCGTATCAGGGCCATTATCAGTAATACAAACAAATGTACATTTGTTTATTTTTTGTAAATTAGTGTTTTTTACATTTATTAAATCTCAATTTCTAAATTGTATTTTCTTGCAAATGTATGACTTATTCTCGAAGAATATTAAAAAAAGAACTAGATTAAAGAATTGGGAGATTATTCTCAATAAATTGCAACGTAAATCTCAGAGACGACAAGTTTTTCGAAATATCTGAGTTTATTTCTTTAAATGTATTTTTTTGTGTGCAATTGTATGACTTTAGGATCTCATCTAATATTAAAATGTATTTGTGAGACTTTTATCATAAATATATGGCTTTGACACGTGAATCTGACATAGGGAAATAAGTTTCTTTTTTATTTAAAGATATTTCCCTTTCATAAAACATAAAAAAAGACCCACAATTCTGTATAACAGGCTTTCTTATACTGACCATAGTACGATGACATAGAACATTGTACACTTTTTAAGTGAATATTATTTAATGTTGGCATCACAACAATAATCAAACAATAAATATTTCTCAGCACAATTAAGTCCTAAAAGATGTAACTATTGTTTTGGCCACTAGAGAGAGCTCTTTGAAAAGATTCCTCTCGTTCAATTCAGTAAGCTTTATTTAAACACAGAACACTGACACATGAGTTGTTTAATTATACTGTGGATACAAAATAATGAACATGTCATGAATAACCCTATATTTTAAATTCATGTTTACAGCATGTTGCAAAGGTCGTGAACTCGTATTCCTGTGTGTTAACATCAGTGTCAGTTCCTTCAAACTGAGGACGGGGACTTTCGCATTTACCAACTTAAGATCATTAGGATGAAGGTGGGTCCGAATACTTTGTGCACAGATCTGCTGATAACTATAACTCAGACTGGCAGTCTCTCCCTGCTGCCAACAATCAAGCAAAGTAAAGGGGAGGCTTCTCCGTCCGAGATCTGGCCTTCCACCAGGAGGACAAATCAATGTGAGATATCCGGATGTCCCTTTACGTCAGATTGTTGCGGGACATGATGACTGAGGTTATTAGTCTTTAAGACGCAGAGGGCAGGATCAAGAAGGGAGTGAACAGCTTCTGAAGCCACTGAATAAGATCAGTCAGATTCTTAAAGGGTGTGATATTTGCACTTATTTCAATATATGAAGACTTCTGCCTCAAAATGGTCTCTTTTCGTTTATGCAAACATGCCTGGTTGCATAAACAGTCCGATTCACAGACCATTGGTTCCAGCCACACACTAAATAGTACAATTATCAGAGTGTGTTGTAACAAAACTGCATTTCAAGAGAAGGCCTACATTTAAGCTACTTTTTGTGGCAGTTTCACGTTCCTTTATGGCAACTATGTTCTGGTTGTATGTTAACCTTCTTGGTGGTGTTAAATGGAACCTTATAAAGAAATACTTTACTTTATGTATAGGGATGTATAAGATATCAAGATATTACAACAACAAGGTCTCAATGTTGTTGTGATTCTCTGACGATATTACTTATACATATTTGTGCCACAATGTTCACTTTAAAATTCAAGCAGAAATACTTAAAGTTAAAAAGGAAAAACGTTTTTTTATAAGAATATTAAATATTATAAATTTGGTTCGGGTCAAATACATTAATTTATGAAGTCCAGTTCACTTCTAAATGTTTTGAAAATCAGACATTTGATTTACGTTCTTCAGTCATTTTTTGATCATGATATTATTATATCCCGATTTTTGGGGGTATCGTCACACCCCTTATGATAAATAACGGTATGCTAGCTATACTACCGTAATTGTCGGACTATAAAGCGCACTGGACTATAAGCCGCAGGTGTTTTAATGTTTAATTACCGTATGTAAGCAGTCCAGCCTTTCGGAGCCCGTTGGTGATCGTGGATGTGTTGACACTCCTCCACGCCGTCAGGACCCACTCGCAAACTTGAGCGAAAGTTGCTTTTCGCATGCGACCAGTTTTGGTGAATGATTTATCGCCGCTAGTCGTCCACGCCTCCCACTGAACGAAGGGTTTGTGCATGAACACTTCCTTTGCACAAACTGTCTCGCTCTCGTAATGTCCGTCTGTCTTGCTCTCGTTCTGTCTCTCGGTTCCACTTTTACTTTGGCGCGCTACCTGTCTCACTCTTTTCCGGCCTCCAGCTTTTCCTGCTGGAGCCCGCCGCTTAAAGGTGGGGGGCGCGGACCGGCCATAGAGCCCATAGAGTTAAAGGTGGTGGACTGTAACCTGTAAAATCCATAGATTTAGGAGGTCCCCTAGTGGCCGTTAGCTGTACAAATCCATAGATTAGCCGCACCGTTATATAATCAGGTGCCGCAGGGTCGAAAAATGGGAAAAAAGGCGCGGCTTATAGTCCGAAAATTACGGTATTTCAAAAGTTGTAGTTTGTATTGTCAAATGATACTTGTACTGTCTGTTATGTGTGATTGCCTCATCGGGAATGCTTGGAACTTGGCTGTACTCTGCGTAGTGACAATACAGTAATCTAATCTAATCTTCTTGCTTCCTTGCCAAGAGTCAGATGAGAATATTAAACCCAACTCTCCGCAACAAAGCGAGGATGATAATCTCCCAAAACAATCCTTCTTTAAGTTTGTATTTCATTTCTCACTGCCTCCATCTTCATTTCAGAGGCTGAGCATCATAGGAGGAAATACAATGTTAAGAATCAGTTTGCCCGTACTGCTTTAAAGCAGATGTGTCTCTGTAGTCGGCGTAAACAATTATTTGCCGAATGATTTTCGAAAATGTATAAAGAAAGCGTATTTAGACAGTGTGAAGTTGACCTTTGATTGTGTTCTGGTTTTATGGTTCAGTATTTGTAAGCGATTGTGACTGAAAGAATATTGCTTTTATTTGACTTTCTTATTTTCCTGAAGCTTTCAGAACGTCAAGTTTATGTATAAAAGACATGATAAAGTGGATTTTGAATAATAGGTGACCTTTAAGATAACCAGCCATGTGTGGAATAAACAAATAAATAACTACCGTACTTTTCGGACTATAAAGCGCACCGGCATATGAGCCGC
Source organism: Champsocephalus esox (assembly GCA_036324585.1). Classification (NCBI taxonomy): domain Eukaryota; kingdom Metazoa; phylum Chordata; class Actinopteri; order Perciformes; family Channichthyidae; genus Champsocephalus; species Champsocephalus esox. The sequence goes on along the minus strand of CM070486.1, from coordinate 5,658,275 downwards.
AGCAGCTAAACTGTCCGTCTGTCTCGCTCTCGTTCTGTCTCTCGGTTCCACTTTTACTTTGGCGCGCTACCTGTCTCGCTCTTTTCCGGCCTCCAGCTTTTCCTGCTAGAGCCCGCCGCTTAAAGGTGGCGGGCGCGGACCGGTCCTAGAGCCCACAGCGTTAAAGGTGGTTAATTTTACCTGTCAAATCCATAGATTTAGGAGGTTCCCTAGTGGCCGTTAGCGGTACAAAAAAAATGGGGGAAAAAGTCGCGGCTAATGTCCGAAAAGTACGGTAAATAAATCTCACCAGGCCGGTGCGACTGGGCCGTCCGCCCACAGACGAGGCCACGGAGCTGACGGAGCTGATGGAGGAGCTGCTGGGGCTGTGGGCCAGAGAGGAGACGCCCATCGCCATCCGCTTACTCTTCTTAGCCTTCGCTGGGGAGGTGGAGGGGAAACCGATCCGGATCACTTTGTGGATCGGAGCGAACAGGCCGAACTTGTGGAAACACTGGAAGTATCTGCAGGGAGAGCGGAGGCAGGAGTTTGGTTTAAAGACGATGTCACCAAGAACATACTTTGATACAAAAACAAGCACAGAGAGGGAGGTTTTATACACAATAACAACTTCAGAGTTGTCTCACTGTCTGTGGCACTTCCTGTTTACTAGAAGCTTATTTGTTGTGATGAGGTTGGATGGAAATGGGCCAAATGAAGCCGATAAAATATTTTTTATTATTATTTTAAGATAAGATAAGTACTTTAATGTTTGCGGTGCAGCAGCATAAAAAGACGTTTGTGACTTTATAACCACACTGATTTATTTGACTTCATTTTGTAAACTTGTGTTTTATCTCACATATTATAATATCACAGGATATTACAGTTTTGATACAAATTTCTTTAGTTTTATTCCTACAAAAATATGACTTTATAATCTTTGAGAATATAATATAATATTATTGTTTTGTGAATTTGGGTATCTAGAAAAAGTGTATTCTTATTATTCGTATGGTTCCATCGTAAAAATGTCTTTTGGATTTACAATTTTGCTAAAGATTTCCATTTGATTAATGTTCATGTAAACATTTTCTAAAACATCTTTACTCACTTTTTTAGCTCTATTTATTTACCATTAACTTGTGTACTTATATTTAATTTAGTTTGAACTTAGATTGTGAAGATAGTTATGAATCCATGAGTAATCCCTTCTGGGCTGCCTCTCTCATGTGCTTTCTATTATTCTAATGTTGTCTTTATACTTGAACAAGTAAACCTTGAATCATAAACCATTTGGGATTGATATCATGAGAGTTACACAAGACGATATCTTAGAATAAATATTTATAATAAACAAATAAATGTGTGCGTCCAAATCTGATTTCCATTAGCTTCCCTTTTGGCTGATGGCTTCATTTCAAGTTGAAGCAAAGCTCTAAAAAACGTCCGTACCAATTTATCATATCCGGATTCTGTGAGTGGAGCAAAAGCAAATCCTGAATATGGCAGAGCGGCTCTGGGCTAGTTTGTCAGTCGGAGTGAGTTCACGGACCAACAGATGAAAGAACAAAGAAGTGAACAGATGGAGCCGCAGCCCGCTGCAGCCCTCCACTCCACTTCCTTTTAGGGGGAAAGCAAAGGAATTTGGGGAGCTTGAAGCATACATTGTGTGTGTGTGTGTGTGTGTGTGTGTGTGTGTGTGTGTGTGTGTGTGTGTGTGTGTGACCTAGCATTACTCTCCTTGTGGGGACCTAAATCTGTTTACATAGTCACGTGTGGGGACTGGCTTCCCTTATGGGGACAAAATGGAGGTCCCCATGAGGGGTATCATTAATTTTAGGGTGAAGACTTGGTTAGGGTTAGGGTAAGGGTTAGGGTTAAGGTTAAGGGTAAGGGTTAGACATGTGTTGGTTACGGTTAAGGTTAGGATAAGTCTCCAGGAACTGCATGTAAGTCAATGTAATGTCCCCTGAAGTGATGTAAACATGGTGTGTGTGTGGTGTGTGTGTGTGTGTGTGCGTGCGTGCGTGCGTGCGTGTGTGCGTGTGTGTGTGTGTGTACCTTGTGCCAGCCACTGCCCCGTCGTTCTTCCCCAGAGGCTCGTCCAGCTCCACCCCGCACCACTCCCCCTTGGCAAAGTCTGTCTCCCCCATGTAGCGAATGACTCCCATCTTAGAGCCCCCCACCTGCAGCACAGAGGGGAGAGAAAGCCCCTTCAGTCAAAACAACATTCAGGAAGAAAGACATTGCAGGAAGTGGCCTCCAGTTGTTATCTCGTGTCCAATCAGGAACAAAGGAAATAACCAACATGCTACAATGCATATCAGCATTTCTCCTGTGGGGTCGTTGTGCTGTGTGTATCAGGGAATTAGAAAATGTAATGCTTTAACACTGAGCTGTAGAAGACAGTACGTTCTCCTACGAAATGATAAATAGAAATACAAATACAAATAGAAATGTTTAAGGAATTACTTTTAGTGACAAACCAAGATAATAGGGGCTGAAATCACTTCTGTACGATAGTCTGAAGCTACAGCCAGCTGCCAGTTAGCTTAGCACAAACACTGAAAACAGATACCCTGTCACTGCTTCCGTCAAAGAAGTAGTCCTGCACACGACCACCCAGAAAACTGCATGTTTTGCACTTCTGGTTTACAGTTATAATAGGTTAACGGGGGAGCTTCAGAGGTGACATGTGACAAATACAGGCTAGCTGTGTCCCTGTGTTACACTATGTGTGCCAAGCTAAGCTAACACGATCACACCGACCCGCCCCTCTTTCTCACCCACCAAACGTGAATAAGCAAATTGTTTTATAAACATCAAACTATGCCTCTCAGATCGGTGCTCGTTCCCGTGCTGCTAAAGGTCCTGAACCTTTCCCAGAGGACTGTGTCTGGAGTCACTTCCTTGTTGCCTTCTCTCAGTTTAATACTCATGAGCGATGCATTGAGATTTCCCACACGTATTCTGCAGAGAGCAGGAGAAACAGATTCAAAGGTTGTAAGTGCATGCATTTACGTGTGTAGATTTCAAGAAATGTTAACTATGACTCAATGGGGAAATCATGGAGCGATTTCCAGGGTGCCACATGGGCAGGTCTTGCAGCTCTGTGGCATCAGAGTGGGGAGTGCTGGTTTCCTGTCAGCCGACACGCTACACTGACTGTCCAGCTGCTGATCACACATGGTGACCACATGTATGACCGACAAGGACTCATCTCCAACATCCCACTGCTCACAAGTCCCCTACATGTCTGGCTTTGTATAGCAAACATGAAATACCCAACTTAAGACAACATAGCACAGCTACACACATCGGAAAGTGCTTTACTTATATTTGACTTAAGTTGTCAATTGTTAAAATTACTCAAAAAACAGCTTTCATTCATTAAGTTCTCATCAATAGTTCAACATCTAAACATATTTATTATACAATAACATAAGCAGCAAAATATCAAACTCTATCAAATTTTTTATTTTTTTATAATAATAATAATAATTAAAGCTGCAAGCAGCGTTGAGCGGGTTTTCGACGCTCCGCAGGCTGTTGTCCGCACGTCGACGTGTCTAGGTGTCTCGAGGACTCGGCCGTTGGCAAACGTGGGAATTTGTTTTAGTTACAGCAGTAACACAAACATTGTGTTTGATGGCGGGTGATCTGTCGCCATGGCAACGGCATATGATGACATCCCATAATATGCTTAGATGTGTTGAGGGCTGCATCGTTATCAAACCTGTGAAGTTTTGGGCCGTTTGGAGCATGTTAACTGGAGTTATGAGAAAACCGTGTTTCACGGCGACCATTTTGTTACCATAGCAACGGCATTTGAACATTTTCTGTGCTTTTGCCGGTCGTTTTCCCTGTTTTGGGGTGTTTTTCGCAGGGTTATTTCAATAGGGTCTTCGCCGACCTAGGTCTCGGACCCTAATTAATCATTTCTGTTATCTAAGTTTAGGCCAAATCATATTTATGCTTTGATTTTTCCGGAGCAACAACGATTAGTTGAGCAACGCCAATATAATTGATGATGGTTTTGTAATTTGTCACCGTGAAAGGGCAGGAAAGGTCGTTTGTTAGCTTCTTAAATAAATCCGCTTGTCTTTTGTTTTATCTCACATTAAAGTGAATATCTTCCAGTTACGTACTGACAAAACAAGACTTTAGAAAACACTGGATTTTGAGAAACTGAGACTGACGTTTTAAATTATTTTCTGATATTCAAGATAAGTCAACATAGAAAATAAGTGACAGATAACAGATTTGTTCTCAATCCACTGTTATCCCATTTCCAGGAATTTCTCAAATGAATATGTAGAGAATGTACAAAATGGTGGAAAGAGCAAATAGCGGTGCAGATGTTTCCGCGCCACATCTGCATTTCTGAACATCCATTTAAAATTGAACAACCATGACGTTCCAAAACCATTGTCCCATATTTAGATGAACTGAATACTCGGTTTAATAGGAACTGAATACAAGGGCAAAACCAAAGAGGGCGTGGTACTGTAAGTCACTCTTCATGTTCCTATTGTCAACATAACCTTGCCTTCCACTGTGGCCAGACAAGAGGAGCGTAGCAGGAAGCTCTGTGGTGCCAGGAGATATTAAAGTGAGCCGGTTTGCAGTCAGCGTGAGTCTGCAGTCACAGGGACTCAGCGTCAGAGCCAGCTGCAGACAGACACTCGGCATGCTACATGTCACACGTTAAAGCTGCACTTTAAAGGAGCTAAAACCACGCTTATCTTCGGGGTATCTGAGGCTTTAAAAAGAAATGCGACACTGCTTTCATATAAACTGTCATTCTTGGTGATTTCCTTGTGACTCTAAATGGGAAACGTACATTAATACTTAATATGCTGATGGTGTGTTTGCTGCGCTCGCGGCATGGCTGTAGGGCTGACGGTCTGTTGGTCCAAAACATTGGCCCAGACAGAAATGTCTATATATATATATATATGGTGGATTACTATATAACTCCAGTTTCCAAAAAACAAGACGGTGACATCTAAACAAAGTGGAGATTGGCTAAAATAGCAAAATTGTATGCTTAAAACCTGCCAAACTAATAACATTCCCATCACCGGCCTTAGCCTACTTGTGTTTAATGGTAACCAGCATTCTCCTACGGTTGAGTTTCCAAACAAGATGATAAATAGAAATGTTTAAGGAATTACTTTTAGTGACAAACCAAGATAATTGGGGCTGAAATCACTTCTGTAGGATAGACTGAAGCTACAGCCAGCTGCCAGTTAGCTTAGCACAAACATTTTGAATGGTAACCAGCACAAGTTAACATGCTAACATACGCTAAAGCAGGGGGGTCAAACTCAAATACACAGTGGGCCAAAATAAAAAATGGGTACTAGTCGAGGGACTGGTTCAATGTTTATTGCAGAATTTATTGAAATGAACTTATTGCACATATTAACTCGCTCGGATCTGTCATTAGCCCGCATGGTTTTTCATATCACTGCTACGCTGACGACACCCAATTAATTCTGTCCTTTCCCCGCTCAGAGACCCAGGTCGTCGCACGCATCTCTGCTTGTCTAGCTGACATCTCTCAGTGGATGTCTGCTCATCACCTCAAGCTCAACCTTGACAAGACTGAACTGCTTTTCCTTCCGGGAAAAGATTGTCCCACTCTTGACCTAACTATCAACATCGGCCCCTCTGTTGTTTCCCCGACTCAGACTGCAAGGAATCTGGGTGTGACCCTAGATAACAACCTGTCCTTCACTGCAAACCTCTCTGCTACAACCCGCTGCTGCAGATACACGCTTTACAGCATCAGGAGGATGCGTCCCCAGCTGACCCAGAAAGCCACGCAGGTTCTGGTCCAGGTTCTCGTCACCTCACGCCTAGACTACTGCACCTCCCTCCTGGCTGGTCGACCTGCATGCGCCATGCGACCTCTGCAGCTCATCCAGAATGCAGCGGCTCGTCTGGTCTTCAACCTTCCTAAATGTTCCCACACCCAGGCCCGCCTTAACCTGCCATCAGGCCCTGGGGCTGATTTGATTTTGTAGGCCCCCTATTTAAACAACAAATCAAAGTCATTTATAGCCTCGGCAGGCTCTATGATCGCACTTCTCTGCTCTGCGCGCGCCTGGTCCTCTGCTCCAGGTGACTGACGTATCGGGCCTCCCTCATGTATCTGTCCGGTTGCCGTTGGCTCCCCTCCACGCAGCAAGTCCTCGTCGTCCTCTCCATCTCCTCCAACAGATAATGTCCCTCCTGTCTGTTTTTGCTCTGAGCGGAGGAGACCCTCAGGATGGAGTGAAGGTGTGCGTGCAATATACCGGCGGGCCAGATCTAATAGTAATTAGAAATTATCCTGCGGGCCGAAATTAAATCCACCACGGGCCTGATTTGGCCCACACATGTGCGCTAAAGTAATGTCAGCATGCTAGTTAGCAAATATTAGCAGATGAACATACCAAACTAAGATCATTATACATTTATATTGCAATACTTTTTATTGTGCTGACAATAAGTTCTACAACCATTTGTAAATACTTTACTGGCTAATGTGCATTTGAGCAGCTGGGTTGTCATACCTCTTCAACACCAGCATGTTAGCATTGTCATATTGCCCGTCAAAGTAAGCCTCACAAAAAACCCACCGTAGACACATGTTTGTACTTAAAACAAGGAAAGGGGTGTTATACATGTCTCGTAAGTTATTATTGTAAGGGCATGAGTGTATAATAAACATAATCATCAAGTTTAGTTGGCTGCTCTTAGCATTTGCACAGTTCCTACCATATGACATTACATTTCAATAACGTCATTTAGACTCCATAGCCGCTTTCACACCAAGTACTTCGCCGTACTTAGTACCCAGCACTTAGTACCCAGCACTTAGTACCCCCACCATGGAACTAAGTACAGATCGCGTTCACACGAGTCAAGTCCCTGAGGGAAGATTAGGCAAATTAAGCCGCCGAGGTCACTTCTTCTTCTTCTGCTTTGGGTTTACTGGCAGGCCGCAAACCACTTCACGGCGTATACTGCCGCCCAAAGTCCCCGGCCGGAAGTCCCCGGAAGGCTTCAGTAGAAGCTGCTGGGACTCCCAGCAGCTTCTACTGAAGCCTTCCGAGTAAATCGCCAGAACGCCGACACCTCCTCATCTCCACCGCTCCCATGTTTTCTTTTGTGTTGCCATAAGTTAGTCTCTCTGCATTGGTGCGCGGGGCTAATGCTAATGCTAATAATGCTAATGCCAGCAAATACAATGGCAGCTTCACAAAACTTTTCCGAGTTTTACGTGGTTTGCAATTCGCCCAGCCAATCGAAATTGGTACTTTTTTCTCCCCAGGATAGTCCCACCTCTCTAGCAGGCACTACACATGGGGTAAAAGTTCTCTTTTTGGTGTGAACACAAAATCCCAGGACCTATCGGAACTAAACGGGAAAAGTACGGATAATGATGTTATTGCAACTGTACACGCTCAGACTATTTCATCAACTAGAGACCATATAGGCCTAAGTGGCTTTCAAACTACCCAGATAAACATCAGCCAAATCATAAGCAACCCAGTAAGAACAGCCGTTTAACCTTTACTGAAGTACAGCAGCAGCAGAGAGGCCTCTGGGTAAATACTGCAGCCACTTCCTGTCGGAGCCCACACATCAAACAGGGACATTCATCATGTGTTTAGCTCTGAGGTTTTCTCTCTCTCTCTCTCTCTCTCTCTCCGTCTGGAAACATTCTTGCACTTCTATTTCTGAAATATTCAGAGCAACTGGCTCTTAAGGCGATTTATGATTTTTAGCCACAAACATCAGCAAAGTTTAACCTCAGTAAAAGAGAGCGGGAACACAACGCTAACGTGCAAACAATCCTCCAGTTTAGGTCTTAAAGTGCAGCTAAAACATGGTGAAAATCATGGGAATAATTTTAATATAATAATAATAATTTAATATTGTGTGAACACCCAGATCAACAACAAATGACCGGATTGGCCCAAATAGACCAATCCGTGGAGCCCCTCACTCACCAGGACCCCTTGGCTAACTAACAGGGAGTCCCATTGACTTGCATAGAGCTCCCTGAACGCTGGCAATAGACGAGTTGGGATGGCGGAGAAATGCTCTCAGCAGACCCGTTCTCACAGCGCTACAAACCTTCTTCTTTCTCAATATCAAGCCACACTTATTGTTTCTACTTCGGCTGTGAGTGTGTGTGTGCTCAGGATGAGTTTCGCTTGTTCCCGCTGTAGGACAGAGAGTGAATACACATGCTATCCAGAGATGCTGTGAGAAACCAATGTGAGTTTGGAACATTGCACAATTTAAATCTATTCTAGTCGACCTGAACAATGGAAACATGATCAGTAGGAATGGCCATGACGTGGGACCTTTAAAATGTAATTAAACCAAAATAAATAATCAAAAATGTCAAAGGGCATTTACCCTTAAAATGATATACAAATGATAATAATATAAGACAGTAATTTAGACCAAAGTAAACATCGAATATGTCACTGCCACAACCGATTGAAAAATACAAGCTAATATAATAATAATGATAGATGGAAACAAACGTTGTAATTGAAAATAAAAGCTGATTAATTCCCCACACACGAGCTTCCTACCCCGGCTACTAAACACCGAGCGGAGGTGTTTCCTTTACGTCCACAAAGCGTAATAAGGAGGCCGTTTTTGTTCGTTTCACAGAAGTGTTTTGCGGCAGTGATTTGTCTCCAGCGGCGCAGGAGGGCGTGTCGCACCGGGATAGATTACAGAGAGAGGCTTAGGAGAAAGATGGATGCTCTGATCAATGTGCCAGCAGCGGGCTCTCCTCTCCTAAGTGCTGGAAGTCATCTGGAGTGATTAACAATATTGACCAGGAGGAAGCCTTCGCCCTGCAGAGGATCTGATGCAACCCCCCCCTCCCCTGTGTCACGTGGAGTCAAGAGGTAAGATAAACAAAAAACAATATTAATATGCTCTCTCCGCAGAGGTCGACTTTGACGAAATCTTCACTTCCTTGCACCCGTCTTGGATTGGTTTTGACAGGAATAAAGGAAACCAGGAGTTCCTGCGTGATCACATTACACTGCCTTCATGCATCTTTATCGAGGGCTCGTAAACGGTACTTAGCAATGCTCTGGGACTCTCATCCAATTACGTTAAGCCCTTTTGGGTTTGTCTTCATTGTTTAACAGAAAAACCAAGTTAAAGATTTATATTTGTGATAATAAAATGTAGCAAAGATAAGGAAATCGCTTATATCCAATCATGCCTTATCCTAATATTAAAGGATGAGTTGTCCAGAACACACCTCTGTGTTATTGAGTAACATTAGATAACGGACCTGCTTAGATATTTCTTATTTGTTGCTAAATGTAATGGTGCCACAACCCTACTGATGGAATAATAAAACTGTAAATGATCCTGATGGATATACAGACAATAATGGACTCACCCAAGGTTCTGTACATTAGGTACTTTTCCTAAATGTATGCCATCAATAAAAGCGAATTGCCACATTCTTATACTATATTTATACTTTAAAAAAATGCGGAAATATACAGGACACAATGTCAGCTTGGGCCCCTGATATCGCTTTCACTCACAGCGTCGCGAACGCCACGCTTCACGCACCTGAAAACTAAAGGCCGAAGACTTCAGCTGTGTGGGACCGTTTTAAATTGGACGACGATGAGACGAAGGCAGGGTGCCAAATATGCGATATGAAACTGGCCCACCACGGTGGCACAACAACTATGAAAAGTCACCTGAATGCTGGAGGTAGTAGCTTAGCTTAGCTGTTGTCCAGTTGCCAAGATGCAGCTGCTTTATCCGCCGTTCAAACAGTAACGTTACACATGATAAAAACGCATATGTATATATATATCTGGAGCCCGAAAAATGGTATTCGGGAAAGCCCTATGTACATATTACAAAACGTTAGATTATCTGTTATTTTATCAGGCCATATCACTCCCAGATTTGTCCTCTCTTAATGTAAAAATTACTGTAAATTAAATGATACAAACACGACAGAGCCCCCCCCACCCCCTTCATCATCCATCCCAACATGACTCACCAGAACTCGATCTCCGACCCTCAGATCTTTATCGCCTCCTTTCTTCACGGAGCCGCTGTCGGACATGTTGGACCCCGACTCGTTCCCCGTCCTTATGGTGCTGTTGAGCAGCCCCTCCCTCAGGGGCATCACCACCACCCTCTGGCTGGGGGGGGGCACGCCGTTGCCCCCCTGGTTCTGGGAGTCGATGGAGTGGCTGTCGCTGCCCTCGCCCGCCTGCTGCCGGTTCAGCTTGGAGGGTCTGGTGAAGATGCCCTGCAGAGCCTGGCACTCGAAGTACCGCACGCCGCCCACCGACCCGTCGTTCTTGCCCACGAGGTCGTTGAGGATCACGCCGGCCCACTGTCCCGGGGCGAACTGGGTCTCCCCGAGGTACGCGATGACTCCCAGCTTCACCCCGTTCACCCACACCGTCTCTCCCACCGTGTAGTCCCCCAGGACTTCATCGCCCTCTTCGGTGATTTTAGTGGGTGTGGTGGGCTTCAGGGGAGTATCTGGAGACAACAGGAGTGTTATTAGTTACGACGTGGAGAACGAAAAGGTTTCACATAACAAACAAAAGCAGGCAATTAAAGACAAGAAGGAGATGCATGATTTTAAAACAACAACTAATTGCGATTGTTGATGATTGGCGATATTAGATGTAATTATCTTATTTCACATTATCATACAATAAATACATTAAAATGATCTGGATTATTTTAAAGGGTTTATTTGAGCTCTGAAGGCTGGGACTTGCCTGCAGAGCCACTTTGCAGTACAACATATTTTGAACATATCGTGGCTATATTTCACCAACTATTGCACTTCCTGCTGATTGGATAATGACTGTGCAGTCCTTATGGACACGACTGGACAAAAAGAACGAATGCATGGAAAATTAGTACTTCCTATTGTGTCTTTGCCAAAACGCTCCTCATTGGATAAGATATGACAAGCCTTTATTTACCCCATAAGGAAATGCAGGTGTTATAGCGGCAAGAGAATAAAAGTGAAACACAGGATAGAACAGACAAGTGTTTGCATACGGGTTATAAAAATACAACTGTTGAAAATACAACAGATACAAGTGAAGATTATTAAAAATGTATATCCATGACTTGGTATGCAAATGAAATGATCTTGTACATATAGTAAATAAGTCTTGCTCTGTCTCGACATAGACTCGGGGGTCAAGTTGTAAACAGAGCCTGCATTGTGAGATCATCCACTATTCATCCGTTAGATTGCGTCATGACGGGAAAAAGAGAGACGGAGAGAAGCATGCTTGTGTGGCAGCATCCAGAAACACAGGGCACGATTATGTGTGACTCTAATTCCTCCTGAAAGTGGGTCAGAGAGTGGTCTCTGTGATGTGCCGCTGATTAACCCGCCGTGCAGCACTGAAGCCCGTCAGACATGAGCTGGTTTCATTTAGCATTTTCCACAGCAGCCTGTAGACTGAGCAGACCTCCATTAGCACACAGTCTGCTGCGCCACATTGCCAGGAAGAGGCTGTGTGTGTGTGTGTGTGTGTGTGTGTGTGTGTGTGTGTGTGTGTGTGTGTGTGTGTGTGTGTGTGTGTGTGTGTGTGTGTGTGGTCTAGCATTACTATACTTGTGGGGACCAACATTTGTTTACATAGTCACGTGTGGGGACTGGCTTCTCTTATGGGGACAAATTGGAGGTCCCCATAAGGGGGATAATTAATTTTAGGGTGAAGACTTGGTTAGGTTTAGGGTTAGGGTTAGGGTTAGGCATGTGTTGGTTATGGTTAAGGTTAGGATAAGTCTCCAGGAAATGCATGTAAGTCAATGTAATGTCCCCTGAAGTGATGTATACATGGTATCTCTGTGTGTGTGTGTGTGTGTGTGTGTGTGTGTGTGTGTGTGTGTGTGTGTGTGTGTGTGTTTGTGTGTGTGTGTGTGTGTTTGTGTGTGTGTGTGTGGCCCCAATGACTCTGCTTTTTGCCTCGATTGCTCCCACATGTTGTGAAGCGAGACACATCCAGCACAAAGTACACATTTGAGGTTTGTATGTGGTGATGATGCAGTTTCTAGGAATGTGCTGCTGCTTCCAGGAGAAGTTGGTTTTGGGGGAACTGTTGCTGACTGTCATGCTTTCTCCCAATATATCTGCAGAAAGGTTGTAGGTTTTAAGTCAATTCCATTTCTTTTTTTAAAGGTGAAACCCATGTGCTTTCGTCTGAATCAGGTCGAATGTGTGTCGTCTATTGATCATCATTTATCAGCTGACTAAAAGGTATTGACAGTGACGTCCCTCACTGATCTGTAGTAATGTGTATCGCACTGAGCAAACAGACATCAGCTGGGTGACTACCCAGTGTGTGACCTTCAGAAGACAACTGCACATAGCAAAATATATTTTAAATGTTTTCCCAATATAGGATAAATAAAGTATATATAACCCATGATGAACTTATTACGGTCCAGCATTTTTGTACAAGTTTCAGTTTCTATCCCAATTGAAGTAACACGATGACTTTGTCCGGAAAAACGTTGTCTCAAGTTTCTGCCGCAGCTTCCCATTAAAACATTCAATAAGAAACCTGAGTTGGCTTTCATTATCAAGCAATCACACGAAGTGCAGTTGTCATCAAAGCACTCATTGTTGGCCTTGTATTGGGCAGCAACAACGAGTTTGAACGTTTGAGATTGACAGGTTAAGGGGCGGGACATCTCTAAACGGTTGACCAATCACAACAGAACCTGCCAGCTAACCAATCAGAGCAGACTGAGCTCTGGTTTCAGACAGAGGGTGAAAAGAGGTGCTGCAGCACAGGCAGTGAGAGAAAAATAAAGAGCTTTTTGAACATTAAAGCATGGAGACATGTAGAGACACTACATACTGATATACACCTGAACATCAGCAGGAGAGGACTCTTTAAAGTAGAGACACTACATACTGATATACACCTGAACATCAGCAGGAGAGGACTCTTTAAAGTAGAGACACTACATACTGATATACACCTGAACATCAGCAGGAGAGGACTCTTTAAAGTAGAGACACTACATACTGATATACACCTGAACATCAGCAGGAGAGGACTCTTTAAAGTAGAGACACTACATACTGATATACACCTGAACATCAGCAGGAGAGGACTCTTTAAAGTAGAGACACTACATACTGATATACACCTGAACATCAGCAGGAGAGGACTCTTTAAAGTAGAGACACTACATACTGATATACACCTGAACATCAGCAGGAGAGGACTCTTTAAAGTAGAGACACTACATCCTGATATACACCTGAACATCATCAGGAGAGGACTCTTTAAAGTAGAGACACTACATACTGATATACACCTGAACATCAGCAGGAGAGGATTCTTTAAAGTAGAGACACTATACTGATATACACCTGAACATCAGCAGGAGAGGACTCTTTAAAGTAGAGACACTACATACTGATATACACCTGAACATCAGCAGGAGAGGACTCTTTAAAGTAGAGACACTACACACTGATATACACCTGAACATCAGCAGGAGAGGACTCTTTAAAGTAGAGACACTACATACTAATATACACCTGAACATCAGCAGGAGAGGACTCTTTAAAGTAGATACACTACATACTGATATACACCTGAACATCAGCAGGAGAGGACTCTTTAAAGTAGAGACACTATACTGATATACACCTGAACATCAGCAGGAGAGGACTCTTTAAAGTAGAGACACTACATCCTGATATACACCTGAACATCATCAGGAGAGGACTCTTTAAAGTAGAGACACTACATACTGATATACACCTGAACATCAGCAGGAGAGGATTCTTTAAAGTAGAGACACTATACTGATATACACCTGAACATCAGCAGGAGAGGACTCTTTAAAGTAGAGACACTACATACTGATATACACCTGAACATCAGCAGGAGAGGACTCTTTAAAGTAGAGACACTACACACTGATATACACCTGAACATCAGCAGGAGAGGACTCTTTAAAGTAGAGACACTACATACTAATATACACCTGAACATCAGCAGGAGAGGACTCTTTAAAGTAGATACACTACATACTGATATACACCTGAACATCAGCAGGAGAGGACTCTTTAAAGTAGAGACACTATACTGATATACACCTGAACATCAGTAGGAGAGGACTCTTTAAAGTAGAGACACTACATACTGATATACACCTGCACATCAACAGGAGAGGACTCTTTAAAGTAGAGACACTACATACTGATATACACCTGAACATCAGCAGGAGAGGACTCTTTAAAGTAGAGACACTACATACTGATATACACCTGAACATCAGCAGGAGAGGATTCTTTAAAGTAGAGACACTACACACTGATATACACCTGAACATCAGCAGGAGAGGACTCTTTAAAGTAGAGACACTACATACTGATATACACCTGAACATCAGCAGGAGAGGACTCTTTAAAGTAGAGACACTACACACTGATATACACCTGAACATCAGCAGGAGAGGACTCTTTAAAGTAGAGACACTACATACTAATATACACCTGAACATCAGCAGGAGAGGACTCTTTAAAGTAGATACACTACATACTGATATACACCTGAACATCAGCAGGAGAGGACTCTTTAAAGTAGAGACACTATACTGATATACACCTGAACATCAGTAGGAGAGGACTCTTTAAAGTAGAGACACTACATACTGATATACACCTGCACATCAACAGGAGAGGACTCTTTAAAGTAGAGACACTACATACTGATATACACCTGAACATCAGCAGGAGAGGACTCTTTAAAGTAGAGACACTACATACTGATATACACCTGAACATCATCAGGAGAGGACTCTTTAAAGTAGAGACACTACACACTGATATACACCTGAACATCAGCAGGAGAAGATTCTTTAAAGTAGAGACACTATACTGATATACACCTGAACATCAGCAGGAGAGGACTCTTTAAAGTAGAGACACTACATACTGATATACACCTGAACATCAGCAGGAGAGGACTATTTAAAGTAGAGACACTACATACTGATATACACCTGAACATCAGCAGGAGAGGACTCTTTAAAGTAGAGTCACTACATACTGATATACACCTGAACATCAGCTGGAGAGGACTCTTTAAAGTAGAGACACTACATACTGATATACACCTGAACATCAGCAGGAGAGGACTCTTTAAAGTAGAGACACTACATACTGATATGCACCTGAACATCAGCAGGAGAGGACTCTTTAAAGTAGAGACACTACACACTGATATACACCTGAACATCAGCAGGAGAGGACTCTTTAAAGTAGAGACACTACATACTGATATACACCTGAACATCAGCTGGAGAGGACTCTTTAAAGTAGAGACACTACATACTGATATGAACCTGAACATGAATATGTCACTAGCCTTTTGAATGCAGAACTTTGACTTGAAGTGTGTTTAACTCACTTTGAGCTGTGCCCACCTTCTTGCACAGTGAGGGTAGGAGACGTATAATTATTTAGTTGTAATGGAAACACAGGATACACCATGTGACCCTGGCAGCAGACCCATGATTTTGAGTTGCCGCGGCAACAGCAGAGCGAGGGCAGAAGGATCCTGGGCCGAGGGAAGAGAGGAAACACAAACCCTCACTTTCACTATTGTGCTCGGCCTCCTGCCACCACCCTCTGAATCCCACTATTCATCCGCTGCGTACAATGAGACCTCCACAGCTTCCTCCCCCCAATTATCACACACACACACACACACACACACACACACACACACACACACACACACACACACACACACACACACACCACACACACACACACACACACACACACACACACACACACACACACACACACACACACACACACACACACACACACACCACACACACACACACACACACACACACACACACACACACACACACACACACACACACACACACACACACACACACACACACACACACACACACACACACACACACACACACACAATATTTTTACGCAAAAATTGCACAAAAGGCAGTTTTCAGACTCTCAAATGTGTGTAGTGAATTGCATGTATAAGAGGTAATGGGATGGACGTTTTTTACTTTTTCTGACATTTTAAACACCATTAATTAATCCAGGAAATAATCTGCAGATTAAGCAATAATGAAAATGATCATTAGTTGCAGCCATTATGCATTTCCTTCATTTATGTTCATACTGCCCGGTTACAAGAGGGTCTGGAGCTTCACATGGACTCACATTGTCTGATAGTTATCCGCCGAACAATGACGGAAATTAAGGAGATTTATTCAAAAATGGTTGCAGATGAGATTAAAACTGATTTCAATCTCTGTCACTCCATACGCGTGCCATGGTTTACCTTATTTTACATTCAACGAGGAAATAAGTCCGTATAAACCCATTCAACCATCCATTAAGGCACACGTGTCAAACTCAAGGCCCGGGGGCCAAATCCGGCCCTTGGTGGATTTAATTTCGGCCCGCAGGATAATTTCTAATCACTATTAGATCTGGCCCGCCGGTTTATTGCACGCACACCTTCACTCCATCCTGAGGGTCTCCTCCGCTCAGAGCCTGAGCCCAAACATTGATGACCTTGCACCCCGAGATGAGATGCCAAGTATCTGAGCTAGCATCACAGAGCAGCAACCTGAGTTCAATGGATGCTTCCTTCTGCACTTTCTCAGGTTTGGTTTTCTCTTTGAGGGAAATAGTTTCGTTGAAGCTGTTGTTGGCCTGTGGAGAAATGTACTCATAAGAAGTGACTCTGGAGAAGCTGCAGGTAGAGCCATGAGAAATGAATGCAACTGATTATTTAATGTTGTTTTTATAGGCAATCATTTAAGCTTTGTTAGTTCCAGGTTTAATATGTGCAACAAGTTCATTTCATTAAGTTCTGCAATAAACATGAACCAGTCCGGCCCTCGACTAGCACCCATTTTTTTTATTTTGGCCCACTGTGTGTTTGAGTTTGACCCCCCTGCTCTAAGGGAACACTCTTGCAGTTTTCTTACCCAGCATGCCCCAGCTGTTAGGGCACAAACAAGTGGGTTCAGGCATGTGGTGTTTCGGATAAACAGCTCCATTATTCTGAGCATGAATCTGCATTTAACAACTTAATTTGCAAGGGCTTCACTAGCATGCCGTACTACCAGGTCATCGACCATTTAACAACTGAAATGACTATTACAGACACACCCTGAACATCAGAGGATGCAGTCTGTTTAATGAAGGAGCTCTCCCTGTAGTATCACTGGGGCATTGTGGGTAATTCTGCAAATAAAGGATCAGCACCGATGAACTGTCTGTCAATACTGGATCTAGAGGACGGTGCATCGCTGAGACGAAGTCCCTCTGGTGTTTAACTCGATGGTCAGCGTGACGCACACATTTCTCTCGGGCTATACGATTGAATTCGCCCTGAAAGCGCTCGAGAGACAAAATAAATATTCACATAAAACCACACATGGATTTATCCTTGACCGTCAGCATGTCATCACATTTTCTGCAGTAAGCTTGGCTTTTAAAAGCTGCTCTTTAACTCGGAGTTCATCGTAAAGCTGCACGAATCAATATTCCTGCACAGGGAAATAAAACTCAACCTCACAGCTCCACTCAGCACGGGGAGGGTTTCAGGAGTCGTTAAGATAATTTCATTTAGTTTCATGGATGCAACTTTACCGTTTCAAGCTCAAGGAGGCATTTTCTTTGAGAGATCACTCCTTGCTGACACATTACATAACGATGAGGGGTTACAATGCCAATGATGTGCTTATACCTTGTTGCACTACCATTAGGAAGTTCAACATAATGCAGCATTGAGGCATACGTGACGAGCAACCAGGAGGAGTTAGAGGAATTAGTATTTTGGGTGCAGCAAGTGTCTGATCCTTTTGTCTCAGGGTATAAGCAGGAACCCTGAAGTCACATGTAAGACCTTTTTCAAGACCCTTCCATACGTTTTAAGAGCTCATCGCCACTTGGAGTTCTAACCGGTTACCTTGGCGACACACTTTGACCTCACATGGACTATATACAGTATTGATTGTCCTTCCTCCTTATCTTCCAACCATTTGGACGCAAACTTGCATTTCCCCATAACGATGTTGCTTAGCAACCGGCGTAAACGGACCGGATCAAGCAGTGAGCGTGCGATGTCCTGTTCAGATGACGTCAAACCCAACGGCATGCCATCAATAAACTCCACAGAATCACACGACACACCTACGCCATGACTACATTCAGGCAGACGGTAGAACACAACCTCTCTGGACACTTTAGATACTTATTGAAAACAAGCTACAAAATGTAAGACCTTGGAAAATGCCGATTAATACTTTTTAATAGCCTTCATTTTCGCTAAATGTATTTATCAACTTTTAATACTTTTTAAGACCCCGCGGACCCCCTTTGTCTCCAAAAATGCAACTTTCTACTCCTGTGACTGAGATATGTTGGTTCTTCCAAGGTCACTGGAGACACGTTGGAGGCACAGCTCAGTGGATTTCACATGCAAGGCAGATACAGAAAGGCTCAGATCCTCTCCTGTGTTCGCACATTGCCCACAGCTTCTCCTGGAGGAGGAACAGTTCTTAAACTGCAGCAAAGTAAAGTCTGCCAGCTCCCGACACTGAGGCCCTTTATCACAATCTCCAGCTAAAGCCAACTAACAGGAGGCTGAGATTTGGAGTATGAGGCCAGGTCAGTGTCGAAACTAATCCCTCGATCGAATCACTGAGGCAGCAGCAAACTCCTATCGGTGTTACTAAGCGTGGAAACATGCCACAGCAGGGGCACACAGTACAAACATGAACCTGAACAGGAGCAGAATGGGGCCCCTTTAAATCAGATTGATGTCTCGAAACATTGTCCTCAGTCTTAAGAGAATCATCTGTAATGTGAATCTCATTGGTCAAACACCCTGTTCCTCTAGAGGATATTATTATACATATTTTAAATGTTGAAACTACGTGCAGAAAGCACAGTATAGTGAGATGAAAGCTGCTCCTTGTGCACCATGAGAGTGTATTTTCATTGTGGATAAACAGGATGTGAGCAAGCTAATGAGTTCATGCGTGTGTAACCCACAGACAGCAGTCACGTTAGCATAGCAAGCTAACAGCTGCTAAAATGCTATGTTAAGGCAGGGTTGCCAACTCTCACGCATCTGGCGTGTGACACACGCTTTCACTCTCAATCTCACGCTCTCACGCTGCCCAAACTATTCTCACGCCCAAAACAAGAATACCGAAGACAAGAAACGGTTTTGAAAACTGTTGTCACGTAGTGTTCGTCTTCTCTTTTTTAAATATGTCGTGTAGTACAGGGGTTGGGTTTTCAGCAGGTCAACTCTTTCACCTGTGGGTAAATTGCAGGATTGGCTCCAGGTCGCCCTTTTTATTTACCACAAGACAAATGTGCCGTTTTATTTCATACAGTTCCATTTGGATTGAGAAATAATCTAAACCTCACTGTCAAGCGGGGGCGATATAGCGTGTATGTAATTACATTGCAAATACTGGCTTGAGCCCACCACTGTATGGGTTAGCCCTCCCATAGATTACCCAACACAAACACTCTGGAGCCGATAAATCAATGAGTTGCTGATCGCGACAGGCACACAATAAAACAGTGGAAACAAACATGTGTTTGACTTTCATCAGTGAATGAAACTGTGTGCCCTTTATAGCCTGTGTCCAATATTGTGTATTTGTATATCCTATATATATGCTAAGGTCCCGCTGCTGACACGATAGCAGTCATTTCGTGCGCATATGTGTAATTAAACCCACGATATCAAAAGCTCACTCCAGCCAGGCACCCAAAGTCGGCAACCCTGCGTTCAGGGATTAACTACGTTGTGAGCTAATGTTCGAGATAAGGTCAGAAACATTGCAGATACGACTCCAGATGTTCTGCCTTCCACAGAGACAGAGACAAAGATATAATTGAACAGACAATAGGAAGCTATTTTTGGTAACTCTCTTTCAAAATGCTAATACATGCCATTTAAAAAAACAAGGACAATTATATGCTTCTACAGATATCACCAACGATTTGAAACTTTAGTTTGACTTTGGACAAGATTTCATACCTCATGACTTTTTCAATACATCCAAGCTAAGGTACAATATCAGACTTCACAATTTAATTACAATATCTATAGATATATATTGATGTTCTAATGGTTTAGATATGTTAAAGGTTTTCTATAAGTTCAGTTGTTCTGTACTCTTGGTTTATGTATATGTGCTTGTATACTTGTTTAATAGACATGCAGAATAAATTAAATGCATCTCAATCTAAAGTAAAACACATGAACATTATGATCTGGAGTGGGATAGAAGTTATATCCAACTTATAATTGGCTGATAGAAAAAACAAGACAAGCCGTTAACATCTTATTAAGTAACATCGCTGACAGTGCACTAATTATAGACAGTGCATGAATCAGTCAATAAAACACTTCCTGTGTGGGAACAGGAAGTCCCTGGCTCTCGTGAAATTCCACAGTGGACATGGACCATGACTCACTGTTAGCCGAGTCTGATAACAGCCTCTCTCACACACTGAGGGCACGTATAGCAGCCAGAGCAGGCGTTCCTCTGTTGTGTGACTGAGAGTGGAGCTGTAATTTAGCAGAAACTCAACTAACATGTGTGTGTGGAGCTGGCGTGAGGGGGCTGTCAGTGAGCTGAAGGCAGGGAGGATGAACACGATTAGCTTCTGCAGGCAGGCTGTAATTCTGATTCAGGGCGATTTCAGGGAAGCAGTTCAGTTGCTCTAAGGCTGACGTCGCGCATAAGCCTTATTTCTACATTTCACCTTTTTATTTGGGATTTCTGATGCTTTAATTTGGTATAATGTTATAGCATCATTTTTATTTTTATTTTTATATAATAATTTTGTATCCCTTGTTTATTTTTATAGATTTTTTAACATTTTATTTAATATCTTATTTTGATTTATTTCAACACTTTTCATTTTTTGTACTTTTTCCCTTAAAGGTCCACGTCATGGTCATTTCCACTGATCATAATTCCATCGTTGAGGTCGACTAGAATAGATTTAAATTGCTGCAATGTTCCAAACTCACATTGGTTTCTCACAGCATCTCTGTACAGTCTGTATTCACTCTCTGTCCTACACGGCTTGTTGGAGCTCCTGCCCCCCCCCTCCCTGTGAGCCCAGTGTGCGGGCAGCAGACAGGTCTTCTCTGTGTTAGAGTTTTACTCGCTACAGGGTGTACTTTGAGGGTTTGTGACTCTGCAGACCGTTTACAAACCTTCATAACACGAGGGGACGGCATGACATGGGCCCTTTAAACTTTTATTTGTATTTTTGTTTTACATTTGTATTCAACATTTGTATTTGTCTTGCAAATCATAACTATTGTTGTTTATTTTAGTATTATCCTATCGGAGGGAGAAAAGTGCTTGATTTTAGTGCTGTGGGAAATAAAACATATTTGCCTTAACGGCTTTATGGAAAAAAAGCTTTTACTGCAAATGAAAAAAATGCATTCTTCCCTGATGCATACAAGGTGCGATCTGGATGTACAAATACATGAGTCTGATAACAAGCACTAAATGCTGATATATAATGATCCACTAAAGTTTCATGTGTTGTTGTTTATTTGCAAATCCAACAGATGCAGAGCAGCATTAGCTTTAGAGTCGCTTTCCTGTCCACCCGAAGAATATAAGAATAACTACCGTACTTTCGGACTATAAAGCGCACCGTCATATGAGCCGCAGCAGCTAAACTGTCCGTCTGTCTCGCTCTGTCTCTCGGTTCCACTTTTACTTTGGCGCGCTACCTGTCTCACTCTTTTCCGGCCTCCAGCTTTTCCTACTGGAGCCCGCCGCTTAAAGGTGGCGGGCGCGGACCGGTCCTAGAGCCCGTAGAGTTAAAGGTGGTTAATTTTACCTGTAAAATCCATAGATGTAGGAGGTTCCCTAGTGGCCGTTAGCTGTACAACAAAAAGGGGGGAAAAGTCGCGGCTTATAGTCCGAACAGTACGGTATATAGAAATATGCACTCTTATGTGTAGTGGTGGACATGTAACATGTGAGCTTTTCCTCTGAAACCGCCGTGAAACCAAAAGGATACTAAGATATACTTTGTTTCATAACGCCTGCTACATTCCACGTTATTCATATAACCCATTTTTAGTATTTTAAAACAGCATTAGTGCAGCCGTGAAAATCAAAAATCACGACACAAACTGTATAAAACCACGGAGTATGAAAATAATTATCACCACAGAAGCAAGTATTCAAACCCCGGCCAAGTTGGACGAAGTCTGGGTCGAAAGCCTCTCGATGAGTACATAAATACACTGTTTTTTAAATATACAGTATTTTAAATGGAGACAGCGTGGCACCTTTCAAACGGCTGAAAGCTTTCACCATGTTGTAGATTAGACAGTGAAGGCAGAGGAAGTTAAAGAGAGCGGCTTCTGTGCGTGTAATCGAATGCAGCTGTGCTCCTCTGAGTCATAAAACAAGCAAACCCTCCGAGCGGCTTTAAAAAAAAACAAAACACGAAATTCCCATTTTTTTCCCAGGCGTCAGAAACAGGAAGTGACTTACTGTCTTTCGGGGGCACTGGGCTGGAGGTTCTTCCTGGCCCCCCCCCCGGTGAGGGGCTGGCGTGTTTGGGCCCCCGGCCGGGGATCTTCAGCCCGCTGGACTTCAACATGTTCATTCTGCAGGAGAGGGAGGACCTGAGGGCGGCTCCCCAGGGAGGAAGGCGGTACAGCGGGCACTAGATGAGGGAGTGGGGGCTGTCGCTCTCCATGGTTAGCTGGGGGGACAATAAGCAGACATAGAAAGAAACGAGAAGGGTTTAGGGAGGAATATTGTTTTAATCTGTCTGTCTTGCAAACATATATAATTAGTTCTATATTTTCTTTTATCTGTTGTGTATTGACCTAGCTATGTGCAGCACATGAGCTGCATATTTGTATTATGAAGTTGAGGTATATCGTTATTATTGTCAGACCAAAGAGACCCTAACCCATATTGTCCCTCAATACTTTACAGGGATAATAATACATTCATAAATATAAAGAAATAACAGGTACATAAGCAGAATGATAGGGGAGGTGGGTTAAAAGATGCATGCTAATGGATGACCAAGTCTCAAAACCTGTATAAATGGAGCGAAAATGTTCAAATAGAGCTGCAACGAGTAGTAGGTTGATAACTTATTTGATCATTAATAAAAGGTTTTCATGCAAAATTCAGGAGATGCCGTTTCCAGCCTCTCAGATATCAATATGTCATGCATTTCTCTGTTTGATATCATTTCAATCTGAATATCTTTGGGTTTTAGATGAACAAACCAAGACATTTAAAGACATTACCTTGGACTTTAAAGACTGGGATGGACCTTTCTCACTATGTGCTGGTATTGTATCGGTCAAAGGATTGGCAGATTAATCAATAATGAAAATAATGGCTGGTTGTAGCACCAAATAAGGAAAAAGATTACAGTATACTCTCCATCTCTATACAGTATGTTTTTCTCTTTCATGATGCGCCGGTGAAGATGGCCGCATTGTCTTTTGGCTCATAGTATATTTTAATATTGTTTTAATATCGTCTGCTTATCTGTATTATTGTGTTGCATTGTTGGAGAAGCCGGTGACCTAAGATTTTCAACGACATAATTACTCGCTTTTTTAGTCTGACAATAAAGAACTTCTCGCCGTTTGTTGTTTTCAGTAGAACAACGCTAAGGTCTTTTTTCTAAACGTCTGCCATTTCCAATCGTATATAATGATATTCTACATTTGTGGAGGTATTCATGGTAAAGTGCAGCACCCACTTAAGGGTCACTAGATACATCTGAGGGATCATCAAAAGGTGATATATGTTCGACATGTATTCTCATTTCATCCCTTTTTTCTTGAGATACATGTAGTACCTCTTCCTTGTCAGGCTTTTGAAATCCTTTAAATTAAACAATCTGAACTACTCCAATCCCCAATGAACCATAACAAAGAGTTGGTAACCGCTGATGTTAGAAGTCAAATTGGCCCTCTGGTGAGACTCTGACATTTACATTTCTGTTATTTAATCCTACTTTACTCTCAAATATATAGACACAACATCAACAAATCCGTTTGCAGTCTGATTTTTCCACCATAACAAGCTCTACTGGCACCAATAACTTGAAGGGCTTCACTGGTAACACTGAGTGAAAAGTATCCAAGCACCGTGGGTTTATTTCTGGCTACAGTTGTGTCGTTGGCTGCTCATTACAGCAAACCAAAAAGGTAGAAACTAATGAGATATGGGCTCGGTTTCAAAATAGTACTACCACTACGAGCAGCTCTACGTTTGAAGTTCAGTTTTGTCTTTGTTGTAGTTATATTAACCTATGTTGAGGCTATTTTTGACCAGTTTCATCTAAGTTATATCCAGGTTATTTATTTAAGATAAGAGATAAGATAGTACTTTATCTCTTATCTTAACATCTGGAAATCCAGCTGTAGCATTAGGGGCCCTTAATAAGTATGATCATCATTACATGTGTCCCAGTAAATCCATCATTAGTAACAACACCTCATTTATTCTCACATTCTTTCATGGTCAATTTATCAATGTAATACTAAGCCTGAGAGTGGGTGTAGGCTGGCACTCAAGTGGAGCATGGCCTAGAAATCAAGGCTCAAAGGCCATTAGGAAGATATAATGCTGTTATAGCCTACAATAAACAACACACATATGGCTGAGGCTTTAAAATGCACAACAGGAAAGAAAGGAAAGAGCAGATTTAAGGGATTTCATAATTGTCCATATGTAATACATATTAACATGGATTTAATTTTGAGAGCAATCAATCCTGTTAAACCAATTGAGAATGATGGTTTTGTTGAAAGATAAGTCTAAAAATAAAAGGCCCCTGAGTGACGACTGGTGTTTCTTTATATAAACGAAGCTATTCTTCATGTAGGCCTGGATTAAATCTCAAATCCACACCTGATGTGGGTGAAAACAGCATGAAAGCATCGGGATGACAATGCGCACCTCCACAAAATGTAACACAACGCCAGTTTGATCCATTGTTGTAGCTACTGCGGCAACGTGGTCCACACTGCCCTTCACATCAAACCCTCCCATGCAGAAAAGCAACAACATAAAAGCACATTAATGCATGAAAACACTCACCTCTTTATGTGGAAATTACAGTGTCCAAAGGGGGTGTCCGACAGCCGGCCAACTTTCAATGTTCTCACCAGGAGAGGGGGATTAGTGGCAGCCACTCCCTGGGATGCAAATATGGATGCTGAGCAAAAACTGAAAGGGAGAGTCGGCGTGGATGATGGTGTCAGCAATATACCGGTGATGGTTTAGCAGTATCGGCTCATTTCCCACCCAGAAGCATAGGTAAAAGCGCAACAAATTATCGACGGATTTCGCTGGTTTTGGTATCCGAACACTGACATGCAAGACCCGAATAGAAACGCAGCATCAGCAACACCCAAAAACAACTTTTCTGTTGTGTGGCTTTTATTAAAAACGCGTTGAAGTCTGCATTGCCGGATAATATTTGCTATTTTTTCGGCCTCTTCCCACTCTTGTCGGTGTTCCCCTGTTAGCACAGCCTCCTTGTGACTCAACCCACCGGCTACACTGAACAAAGGGGCTGGGAAGCAGAGCCTCCTGGGGGAAGAGATGAGAGTCAGTCTAGCTCATCTCATTGACGTACTCCATTCACAAAAGAGGGGATTTAACATTACATGTGCTTTTCGATCAATATACATGACTCAAAATGGATGACTCATATGTATTGTTATTCGTTGGCATTCCCCTTTTCATTCGGCTTTAATTAAAATGGACAAAAAAATATGTAACGTAATATTATGGCACATTTATGACACGGCTCCCAGTGTTCCTCAACCGCTCTTGTCTGTGCATCTTCAAATAGAAAACAGCCCTAGTCTCAGTTGTTAAAGTTACAATTTCACAAAAATGTAATAGTGTTTCAAACATTTAACATCTGCCGAAGAGAACAATGGTTACTAATGATTCATAATACGGTTTTAAACCACAACAAAATAAAGTGTATATTCGCAAACACGTAGAAAAACTAAAATAGCCGATATTGTGAAAGCAGTTTGGTTTAGGATCCCTTTGAAATCGAAAACAGGCTATCTGTAGACAGCTAACCGGCTTATTTGAGATATCTGAAGCATAGTGAATATATGGAAGAATGATAAAGCCAATTTAGTGGTTTACACTCAATAGCCATGGTCAACACGTGAAGCCATAAAAACGCGTGGGCCACTCATTCTCATATTTCTCTGATGTTGTGGGTGGGGTCAAAAAGGACCACTTTGCCTTTTCCGGCTCCATTTAAAAGGCTCGGGTTGGTCAGAGAAGCAAATAAAGTTTACTCTGATTGGTCAGTTTTCTGCTGCTGGGAGGGCCCCAGTTTGACAGCTGTACCGGGAAATAAAGGAATATAATACCACCATTAATTATTAATACACGTATATGATAATGAATAGCACATGTGCAAGTGATTATCGTTGTCTATTAAGGATTTAAGCACATTCTGTATTTATTGAATGGCTAATTTCAACTATTACATTTGTTTTAAATATGTTCTCTTGCCTTGTGTCTATCTTGGTACACAATCTTTGTACACAGTATATTTCAGCTTAACTAGTCAACATTATTATCTCTGAATGCAATGACTATAGGCCTACGAAGTGTGATAGGTTGACCCACAGATAATTATCATCAGTCTCCCTCGTCTCTAAAGCATTTAAGCATCTTTCATTTGGTTTTATGGCCTGCTTCTTTGATCAGTCTCACTGGTCTCATTAACTCCATCCCCAGCCACAGGAGGCTGCTATTTTCAGTGAAAAGCTCTGATAGCTCCACTGGTTGCTAACTCTCCAGTGCCAAAGATAGACGAAGTTAGCAGCACATCCAGACAGATAACATGAGACATGAGTGAAGGTTGATCCATGTCTGCAGGATGTGCTAATGCATTAGCTTTGTTATTGTTATCATCATCAACCAAGCATTATCCAGTACTAAACCTGTTATATAGAAGAGTGAAGAGTTACAGCTGGTACACTCTCAGGTGGATTTCCACTCTCTATTAACGAGGAAACAGAGCGATTGCATCATAAGGATCAGATTTAAAGGAGGATCAGTCAGTGATTAAGTTTGATGCGTATAGTATGCAGCTTGTCTACAAAAATAACTCACAGGTAATTTTTGTTTTTCGTTGTTGAAATGTTGCAGTTTTTTCTGTCAGCCACTAGATGACCCTGCAGTGCTGTAAACAAGTCCACTGCATGTTATGTATGTCTGTCTCATTAGATGGTTCACAGAAGTGTTGCTGTGTACTTACTATAGAATAGGGAGCGATGAAACCCTCTGTAATGGTCACACATGCAGAGCACACAGCACACACAGTGACATGTGTTCTCTGCATGTAACCCATCCCAGTACCAGGAGTAGCACTAGGAGCAGTGGGCCCTATTGTACAGCGCACGGGGAGCAATAGGGGTGGGGGAGGGGGGTGTTCAGTGCCTTGCTCAATGGCAGGGCAGGAGGTGAACTGGGACCTCTCCAAGTAGCAGTCCACACTCCATATTTTAGGTCTGGTCGGGGACTTGAACCGGCGACCCTACAGCTCCCAGTCCAAGCCCCTACAGACTGAGCCACTGCCGGCTACTACACTTAAATTAAAATGTTATGCTGCCCAGCAAACTCTGAATACACATATTTAAGTATTGCATGTATAAAAGGGGTTTTATCAAGTCGTATTCCTTTTTAATATTCAACATCAATCAAATAGACTAATGTAAAACACAAGTATTATAACTCGTCTTTACACTGTATGTAACATGTTTAAGAGGCTGAACACATTGTGTGAAGACAGATGGGATCTGAAAAGTATGCAATGATATTTTTCACTCAACAGATATGAGTTTTAAAAAGTTTAGTTAGGAGAATATGAAATAAAAACTCAATTAGAAAATATCCAAAAATAAAACACAGTTTGCGTTGAATTATTGAGTATATCAATTTAGTCCTTTTCTTAATTCCTCAGATATCATAACATAATGGTTAATCTCAGGACATTTAAGTCAAGTGAATACCTTATTAACCCTCCTGTTGTCCTCGTGTTCCCCCCTTACTTTGGTGTTCTCGGTCAAATTTGACCGGTCCTGTTTTAACTGCTATTACATGAACACAAAAACCATCAATCATCACCACATCTCATGTAACACCCTTTCAAACTGTACATATTGTATGAGAGTACTGGCACACATGAAGAACTGCAGTACATATACAAAGAACAGACACTGAACATGTATTGTGTGTGCTAGGTGTGATCCATGTGGGGGGGGATGGGCACATAAGGGGGGGGAACACATCTAGAGTGTGTGTGCCTGCGTGTGTGTGTGTGTGTGTGTGTGTGTGTGTGTGTGTGTGTGTGTGTGTGTGTGTGTGTGTGTGTGTGTGTGTGTGTGTGTGTGTGTGGTCTAGCATTACTATACTTGTGGGGACCTAAATCTGTTTACATAGTCACGTGTGGGGACTGGCTTCCCTTATGGGGACAAAATGGAGGTCCCCATGAGAGGGATCATTAAGAAGACTTGGTTAGGGTTAGGGTTAGGCATGTGTTGGTGTTGGTTAAGGTTAGGATAAGTCTCCAGGAAATGCATGTAAGTCAATGTAATGTCCCCTGAAGTGATGTATACATGGTGTGTGTGTGTGTGTGTGTGTGTGTGTGTGTGTGTGTGTGCGTGTGTGTGTTTTATCTGATCCGGATGGACCGGGAACACCATGGGTGTTTCAAAGTTGACCGAATCATCCAAAATTCAATGAAAGTGGTGATCACTGATCAGCCATGTTATATGTTCAGATGTCTCCTGTGAAGGATATCATGAAGCCTGAATGCAATCGAATGTAAAACACAAAAGTTATGATTGATGAAAGTAGTACATCGGTCAGATTTGTTTCCCATCATCACTTTTATATATGTACTGTAAAACTGTACAGAACCCTTCAAACTGCCACATTATCACCATCTAGCGACAAGAGCCGCTTACTGCACCCTCCTATCCGGTAAAAAGATAAGGATGAGTGAGGAGATAATCTGCAGGTGGAGATGGGAGAAAGCTATTTTTATAAAATGTATGTGCTTTTAAAATAAGAGGGATAAGATGATGAAGATACAATTATGAGTTTCGGGAAGTCTTTTCGCCTCCACAAATACAACCAACACCTTGTTTGAGAAACACTGACACGCTGGTTGTGAGTCTCGCCCGGCATCAGTGCATGACTTCCCTAATGCTCTTGTGCCTCGATAGGAGAACATTCCTAAAGCTAACATCTTGTAGTAATCCTTCCCAGAAGAGTGGAGGCTGTTACAGTAACATTGTTGAGAAATGACACGTTTAACATTTAAGGGTGTAATGTTTAAAGGTCCAGATATGGTGTGTGTTTTAGAGATTTTACCAAGGTTATAGTACCAACAATGTGTCGATTTAGCGCTGCCAATATATTCTATGTTTTATTTTGATTTATTTTGATTTATTTCATCTCACTTTATGGTTTTATTTGCACACACATAAGAAAAATGTAGAAACCTGACATGAGAGGCCAAGGAGCAAAGGGTCTGCCTTCCAAAGATAACAAATAAACATAATTTATCAAAAATACAACTAAATAAAAGAATAAATATTAAACAATCAGTCGACAAAAATCTAAAAGAAATCAAGAACAACAAAACAGAGCAAAAGAAAAAGTGAGAACAATGAGTGTATATAATATACACACACAACAAGATATAATTAGACATCGTATTGTGTTGTAATACCAATTTCCAAGACATGTTCTAAGGATGCTTAGGCCGTGATAACTCTCACTCATTGACAGTAAATTGTTGGAGAACTACACTGTGTGTTCCTATGACAACATAAAGAACCACCAGCCGTCACAACAGAGTAACAAAGAGTCACACGCTGACCTGAGCCGCCTTCTTAATATGCAGATAATGCCCCTCTGTGATTCTGCTGATTCATTATAAAAGCTCAGTGTTTGAGCGCGTGTGGACGTTGCCCTCTGGGTCTGTGGCGGAGGGGAAGTGACTGGATTAAACCATAATCCCATTATGATGCTGCTGCAATGTGGGCGCCGGTTTGAGGGATTAGAAAGCAAAGACTGGAGCGTCAGGACGGGATCAGCAGCGAACTGTGTGTCCAGAACCGCTGACACTGATATATACACTGACCGATGAAGGAGGGAACATCTGGAGGTACTCTGACATGGTAGGATTTATTTGTTGTTTCCATAGCTCTCAGGATCAGCAGCTGATGGAGGATGAAGCCAAACAGGCAGCCAAATGTGGTCTCAGTTTAAATGAGCAATACAATAAAGTATGACAGGATTGTGTACACTGAAAAAACTGAAAGTTGACTCTATTAGGTTGGTTGAAAGCAATACAATTAAGTTGAGCCTGTTTATTTAAACTTGATATTAATGCTTTCAACTAAACCAGTGGTTTTCAAACTGTGGGGCGCGACCCCTGGTGGGTCGCGGAGGTACTGCAGGGGGGTCGCGGGAAGATTTTTTATTTTATTATTTTTCTCCTTTTAGCTTTGTGAAGCACCTTGAGATGACGTTGTTTTTAAAGTGCACCTATATAAATCAAATGTATTATTATTATTATTATTATTATTCAATTGTAAACAAACACTGCTCGGAAATAGCTGTGGGCATAGTGCTGCCTTTTGCAACATCCTACTTGTGTGAGATAGGCTTTTTCTGCTGTTGCTGCCATCAAAACGAAATACAGATCAAAGCTGAACATTGAGAATGAACTGAGAGTGGCCGTCTGAAAACAACAGCCCCGCTTTGAGAAGATCTGCGAGGGAAAGCAAGCACACACAAGTCATTGATAAGCTAGTGTGGAATAGGAATGGTAACGTGATGTGATCGTTTGCAACCTGCAGTAGAAATAGTAGTTAATTCATATATGTTCCTTCAAGAAATTTGAATTTAAAAATCTACTACTCAGGGAAGAAGGCCAACCAGTTTTAATTAATTCACAGTATCTATTACAAGCACTTTTGTTCATGTGTAATCCATAATGAAATATACAATTATAGATCTTTGTATCTTCTTATTATTAGCAGAGAAAATGTAATGTTTTTACAACAATTAATCCTACCAATATAGATGGGACCCGGGTTGGGGGGTCCTGAAAATATTTCCAATACCCAAGGGGATCGCGACTGAAAAAGTTTGGGAACCACTGAACTAATACAGTTATGTGAAATCTGTTGACAAAACACATTTTATCAAAAAAGTAAACGTTTCCGTTGTTTCGGTAGGTATTCTCCGATGTGCCATTCAAAATAACTAGGTTTGTCAGATATGCGTGGATTATGAGACAGTGGGCTCGGGGTGCAGATATGCAACAGGCCCATGATCTTACGGAGTTGCAAGACAGGTAGAATGTATAGGTTTTTCTTTTAAAGTTGTTTTGCGGTCATTTTGTTTAATTTGATAGTATTTTCATGTCTCTTTGTGGTCACATTAAGTGTAGTTATTGTGTGTATCTTTGTTGAAATATAGTGTTGATTTGTCCTCACCAAGTGTCACTTCTTAGTCCTTTTGGGTCTCTGTGGTCCTTTTGTTTAATTTGATAGTATTTTCATGTCTCTTTGTGATCACATCATGTGTCTTTGTTGACATTTTGTCTAATTAAGTGTATCTTTGGAGACATTTAGTGCTGCTCTGTGGTCACTAAGTGTCACTTCTTAGTCATTGTGGGTCTGTGTGGTCATTTCGTGGCACTTTGTGTTCATAGAGTGTCAGTTCTTCATCACTTTGTGTTCACTTTGTATCTCTTTGCAGTCATGTGTGTCTCTTGTGGTTATTTTTGTGTGTGTGATTTATTAATGTCTGTCTCTGTGTCCTTGATTGTTACATTTCACTCTGTGGTCCTTTTGTCTCCTTGTCATCGTTATGTGTCCCTTTGTGGTCTAATCGTCTCGGTCCCTTTGTAGACGTTATACTGTATGTGCAAACACTCCAGTCTGTCTTTCCGGGGAGAACCTCTCTGTTGTGAATCCCAAAATGTAAGATATGAAAAGGACTCGATGAAACTTAAATTAGATGAAAAAAAGATGATGAAAAAAGATCCTCATTGTCCTTGCTCCAGGCTGGTTAACTCCCGTTCTCATTTGAATTTAAAATACAAAAATGTTCACAAGCTATTTTGGGATTCCCGCGGAGACACTTTCCCCATAACATGAAAGGATAACATTTTTTTCTTCCATTAAAATAATATGACGCCTAAATCTTTTGCTGAATTAAACATTTTCCACTCAACCATAGCGAAAACTAATATCCTGAAATATTCATCTTCTTTCAGGGATCTGTTCTCCAGACTGAGCCGTCTGTTTCGGAGAGATGACCGATGAGGGAATGATTAACCAATGATGATGCATGTGTGCGTGTCACTGTCACCGTGTGTGTGTGTGTGACAGGAGGTGAAGGTCTGGATGAGGGACAGAGATCACACACTTGAGCGAGACAATGACAGAGGCAGTCACATCTATTATTGCTGCTTTGAGTGGAAAGTCTTTTACAACAGGCGGCATATCAAAACTCAAAGGATTGTATTTCTTCATCAGAACATCTTTTCTTGGCTCCCTCTGGTCCAACGCAGCCAGCACAGTAAGTGCTTATTAAAAGTACAGCAGCGACACAACAGCTGCGACTATGTCAAGGTCTGAGGAGGCAGTCAGAGTCTGAGACAGCACGTAGGAAAACACATATTTCTTGTTGCTGGAAGAAGCCGGAAAACAGAAGGAAAACAGGAACACCGAGGAGGGTCTGAACACCTCTGCTCCATCCTCTGCTCCAGCTGCAACTTCAGGTCCCGAACGAAACACAGAAGCACACCCTCAGCGAGTCTTTCATCAGCTGCTGCTGCAATAACAGGTAATGCATTTCATTTGGCAGCAAGTGTGTGTGTGTGTGTAGTGGTACATATTAATGTTTTGAGTGTATGAGGTACAAGCAGAGGACACATAAGGACACACAATGTTCCAACAGGATGTTTCCGTAATGGATTACTGTACATATTTTCATAGTTTAATTACGCACTTTATCTTTTAACATCTCGGCTAATTTGCTAACATTATGGGAACGCTGGACAACGTCAGTTTAAAATATAATGTTTTATTGGTTGAAGGGTTTTACAGAGAGGGTTCTGGACGTCAAACGGGGTCAAAGACCAACAAAGTAATCGATGTGTGCCATGTTTTTAAGAATAAAGTGTGAGCACAAAGTAAACCACTCTGGAACAATCTGAATATACAGAATATTGATAGGAATTAAACTGGAAGGTTTGAGGAATGTACGGGATGTCAAAGGGGAGATTTCTGACCTCGAATATGAGAAACAACGAGGTTCAACATTCTTGTTTCCTTTGTTGACTTTGAGAGTCAAAGGTTTTCACAGATGGGATTTTGGATATCTTTTGTAAATGCCGTCAGATTCCTGCTGTTTTTTCGTTTTAAAATGGGATCAAATCCAGACTATGGATAATAGATAACATACCCCTCATTGGAAACCTAAATAATATAAAAAAGGATTAGAAATGGAAACGTAAAACTGCTAAAGTGGAGATTTCCGTCTCTGAATATGAGAAAAAAATGACTTTTGAGAAAACAGTCTTTAAAGATATGTAATGTAAAGTTCATGCATTTTCGACACTGCAGGTGTTACTTACTTACACTGAAAGTATAGGCATTAATGATTGCTTCTACTTTTCAAAATTGGATTACATTGGCTTGTATATGTTTGTACCTTTACTTAAGAGACATTTTTAATCAATTCAAGAGTGTTACTTGACATTTTAATTCTACTTTTGAGTGCAAAATGTGAGTACTTCCCCCCCCACTGCAAAGCTAAGCTGTTTACTGACGTGTGCTTGTGTTGCAATAGTGAGTCAGTTCGTCCACCATAACGTCTGTATCAGCGTTTCTGATTCAGAAGCTACAGCAGTGGGTTTGTTTCGCCTCACTCGGTCGGTGACAGGTGGCTGGACTCTGCCAATGTTTTCCAGACAGTTAATGCCGAGGTAACGCCGTATGTTACACACTGTCATTAACAGAAGACGAGTAAAGACCTCTCACGTCGTAAACAGTAATTTTGAGTGAGATAACAGCCATTTCTGACATCGCCCTCTCAGGGGAAATAATGACCAAATGATATCAACAAACCGAAATGGCAATTACACCAAAATAAATGTCAACACTTATAGAATGTATTCAGCTCGTTTGAAAGCTGCTACGGTAAACTTGATACTGTTTGCATTCGAGTTCACCATCTAACAAATATCTTTTATCCACTACTTTATTTTTAAATGTATTTAAGTGTGTTAATCTTATACTTTATGCATACTGTTATTCAAAAATGTGTAGCAGTAAAGAAAAATACATTTTCATATGAATGTATTGAAGAAGCAGCCACTCATAAGATGAAAGCAAAAAGTATATGGCACAGAGTCATCTCTCAGCAGCAGTAGTGCTACAGTCTAATATGATTGCAGAGATGGTTGTTTCGGGATTTAAAACGCTAATAGAGGATTGAAAAACATTAAAGTGGTTATGATTTTTATTGAAAGACTATGTTCGGCTGGCGTTACGCATCCATTGATTTGTTACAGGAACAAAATTATAACATTGACATTGTGTCTAGACACAAAGGACAATGCTTTTGGGTCAGTCCATTAAATGATGTGGCTTTAATTGTGTTGACGGACTAATGCGTTTCGCTTTCTTCAAATTCGATAGCATGGCTTAGAATCTAGATGTTGAAACTTTTACAGGAACTACATTTTGACATTACCTCCATTGTCTAAACACAAACAACAAACAATGACAACATTTTTCTTTTGGGTCTCCTCCATCCCAGTTCTTCTTGGATGTTGAAATCATTACAGAAACTGAATGTTGACATTATTAAATGCATCCACTGTCTAAACACATATGTCAACGCTTTCTGCTGTTCTCCATCCCAGTCGTTGCCATGGCGTCGGCAGCTCTGGAGCTGATGGGTTTCTTCCTGGGTCTGCTGGGTCTTTTGGGCACCACAGTTGCCACGGTGCTCCCGTACTGGCAGATCTCGGCGCACATCGGCTCCAACATCGTGACGGCGGTGGCCAACATGCGGGGCCTCTGGATGGAGTGTGTGTTCCAGAGCACGGGGGCCTTCCAGTGCGAGACCTACAACTCCATGCTGGCGCTGCCCCCCAACCTGCAGGCGTCCCGCGCGCTCATGGTCATCTCCGTGGTGCTCTCCATCCTCGCTATAGCCATGGCCGCCCTGGGGATGCAGTGCACGCTCTGCCTGGAGGGGTCCGGAGCCGTGAAGAGTCGAGTAGCAGGAGCCAGCGGGGGGATGTTCTTATCCGCTGGCTTCCTGTCACTCATCCCGGTCGCGTGGACCACCCATGAAGTGGTCCAGACCTTCTACCAGCCCAACGTGCCCACCAGCATGAAGTTTGAGCTGGGGGAGTCTCTGTACGTGGGCCTGGCTTCCTCGCTCATCTCCATGCTGGGCGGGGCGATGCTGTGTGTGTCGTGTTGTGAGGAGCAGGGAAGAGGGGGGGGGCGGGAGGCGGCTCGGGGGGGGGAGGGTACCCGTATCCTGGGGTCCCGGGACAGGGGGCAAGGATGACCTCACAGACCTACCACAACCCCATCCTGCAGGCGGGGGGCGAGAACAGGCTGAGAACCACCAGCCACAGCTCGCAGGCCAGCGCTCAGGCAGGGCAGGGCGGCAAGAAGCCCGCCGCAGGATATGACATCACAGGATACGTCTGAGGCCACTCTGTCACACCTTTAAATGTGGCTCCGTGGCAACTTTTATTATATGTATTTTTGTATTTCTGCGCATTTATGGACAAACTGAACACACAACTTACTCTTTGGGGGGTCTTTAATTTGTTTAAGGGGCCCTATTATAATTGTTTGGGTTTTCCCTTTCCTGTAGTGTGTTATCTAGGTTTTTTTGTGCATGTAAATGGTCTGAAAAGGCTAAAATCACTCTTTAAAGTAGAGACACTACATGCTGATATACACCTGAACATCAGCAGGAGAGGACTCTTTAAAGTAGAGACACTACATACTGATATACACCTGAACATCAGCAGGAGAGGACTCTTTAAAGTAGAGACACTACATACTGATATACACCTGAACATCAGCAGGAGAGGACTCTTTAAAGTAGAGACACTACATACTGATATACACCTGAACATCAGCTGGAGAGGACTCTTTAAAGTAGAGACACTACACACTGATATACACCTGAACATCAGCAGGAGAGGACTCTTTAAAGTAGAGACACTACATACTGATATACACCTGAACATCAGCAGGAGAGGACTCTTTAAAGTAGAGACACTACATTCTGATATACACCTGAACATCAGCAGGAGAGGACTCTTTAAAGTAGAGACACTACATACTGATATACACCTGAACATCAGCAAGAGAGGACTCTTTAATGTAGAGACACTACATTCTGATATACACCTGAACACCAGCAGGAGAGGACTCTTTAAAGTAGAGACACTACATACTGATATACACCTGAACATCAGCAGGAGAGGACTCTTTAAAGTAGAGAGACTACATACTGATATACACCTGGACATCAGCAGGAAAGGACTCTTTAAAGTAGAGACACTACATACTGATATACACCTGAACATCAGCAGGAGAGGACTCTTTAAAGTAGAGACACTACATACTGATATGAACCTGAACATCAGCAGGAGAGTACTCTTTAAAGTAGAGCCACTACATACTGATATACACGTGGACATCAGCAGGAGAGGACTCTTTAAAGTAGAGACACTACATACTGATATACACCTGAACATCAGCAGGAGAGGACTCTTTAAAGTAGAGACACTACATACTGATATACACCTGAACATCAGCAGGAGAAGACTCTTTAAAGTAGAGAGACTACATACTGATATACACCTGAACATCAGCAGGAGAGGACTCTTTAAAGTAGAGAGACTACATACTGATATACACCTGACATCAGCAGGAAAGGACTCTTTAAAGTAGAGACACTACATACTGATATACACCTGAACATCAGCAGGAGAGGACTCTTTAAAGTAGAGACACTACATACTGATATGAACCTGAACATCAGCAGGAGAGTACTCTTTAAAGTAGAGCCACTACATACTGATATACACGTGGACATCAGCAGGAGAGGACTCTTTAAAGTAGAGACACTACATACTGATATACACCTGAACATCAGCAGGAGAGGACTCTTTAAAGTAGAGACACTACATACTGATATACACCTGGACATCAGCAGGAGAAGACTCTTTAAAGTAGAGAGACTACATACTGATATACACCTGAACATCAGCAGGAGAGGACTCTTTAAAGTAGAGACACTACATACTGATATACACCTGAACATCAGCAGGAGAGGACTCTTTAATGTAGAGACACTACATTCTTATATACACCTGAACACCAGCAGGAGAGGACTCTTTAAAGTAGAGACACTACATACTGATATACACCTGAACATCAGCAGGAGAGGACTCTTTAAAGTAGAGAGACTACATACTGATATACACCTGGACATCAACAGGAAAGGACTCTTTAAAGTAGAGACACTACATACTGATATGAACCTGAACATCAGCAGGAGAGGACTCTTTAAAGTAGAGACACTACATACTGATATACATCTGAACATCAGCAGGAGAGGACTCTTTAAAGTAGAGACACTACATACTGATATACACCTGAACATCAGCAGGAGAGGACTCTTTAAAGTAGAGACACTACATACTGATATACACCTGGACATCAGCAGGAGAGGACTCTTTAAAGTAGAGACACTACATACTGATATACACCTGAACATCAGCAGGAGAGGACTCTTTAAAGTAGAGACACTACATACTGATATACACCTGAACATCAGCAGGAGAGGACTATTTAAAGTAGAGACACTACATACAAAACTTAAAGCAGAATATGGCCCCTTTAAAGCTTTACAAAAGATCGTTGAATAAATTCTGGCATTTCAGTGTTGGAAAGTTCAAAGGTAACTATGACAACAGTAGAACCTTTTTATTTATCCAGCAAAATCAATAAAGAACACATTCTTATTTACAATGATGACCTGACAGGAGGCAAAGGCTTCCTGAGGGGATGGGGTTTGGGAGGGAAAAATATAAAAAGACAGCCTCCGGGCACTCCAGAACCCAGGAGACAACACAAACACATAGAGAGGAGCTATGACAACAACAACAACAACAACAACAACAACAACAACAACAACAACAACAACACCATTAGACTGAAACTTGTTACAGTCTTTTCTCTCTAAGTGTTTGATCATTATTGTAGGGTGTCACACATTTCCATTACGTTGATGGCAACTCATTTATTATGTAGAAAAGTCATACCAATGTACAAACTACACACACACACACACTCACGCGCACACACGCACACACACACACACACACACACACACAAACATTAACACAAATGTGAAGATTAAACGAGCCTTTGATCGTGTTGTTTATCATTTTCACAGGGTTAGGGTTTGTGTGTGTGGGTGTGTGTGTGGGTGTGTGTGTGTGTGTGTGTGTGTGGTGTGTGTGTGTGTGTGTCTGTCTGTTGGAAACACATTTGAGGATGTTCACAGCAGCCAAATGTAAACACAATGTATGTTTCCTCCCGCTGATCCCATTTGAAAATATTTTTTCCAAAACCTTGGTGTCTGATTGTTTGAGTACGAAATG
Source organism: Champsocephalus esox (assembly GCA_036324585.1). Lineage (NCBI taxonomy): Eukaryota > Metazoa > Chordata > Actinopteri > Perciformes > Channichthyidae > Champsocephalus > Champsocephalus esox. Next base: position 5,619,388 of record CM070486.1, on the reverse strand, counting down.
TTTAGGATTGGAGCGATAGAATTCAACACTTTCATATATTACAAATACAACAAAAGCATGGATATCATTTTCATGGCAGTAAATATGTAAAACGCAATGGTTCATTCTAGCGCCATTCATCGATTTGGTCTCTTGGACATCCAGTAAATATTTGTACTAACTTCAGATGATTTTTGTTTGAAATCAAAATGTGATTGTCTTCCTGATTCAGACACACATGTATTCAATGCTGTGTTCATGTTAATTCATATAGTGCCTTATAATCATTATTATACTGTAATCCGTCTGAATATGAGTTGACATTCATTTGAATTATGAAATATGCTGGGTGGTGCAGGATGTATCTCCTGTATTCGGCATTTTAAGGACATGTGTTTATGCATATTGTCATTAGTGTGAGGCTTATGTTGAACTAGTGTAAGGATACATTCACCTGCAAACACGGTCACATGGTGCAAAATGCTTTTTTATTGGAAACATCGCCAACAATTGAAAATAATTATTGATGTGTGACATTTACAACTCACACTTTACCACCAGGATCCTTTTCTTTATAACAGGGAACAAGATCAAGTCTTTTGTCAATCTGTTTATTATACCTTTGCTTATTTGATTTACAGAACTGACTTGAACTAAACACCACACCAATTATATCAACGTGTTTCAATGTTTTCTATTTGGAAATAAATGCTTACTTTTCTTATTATCATCTGTTTATTTCTTGTCCACTAAAACACTATCTTATACACCATGAATGGTTGAATACGGAGACAGCTGAATTACAAAGGGCAGGCACACAGTTAAGTACAGAATTACAACTGTGTCCACCATGAAAGCTTTACAGCAGGGGGGTTAAACTCCAACACACAGTGGGCCAAAATAAAAAAATGGGTACTAGTGGAGGGCCGGACTGGTTCAGTGTTTATTGCAGAACTTAATGAAATGGACTTATTGCACATATTAAACCTGGAACTCACAAAGCTTAAATGATTGCCTATAAAAACAACATTAAATAATCAGTTGCATTAATTTCTCACGGCTCTATCTGCAGCTTCTCCAGAGTCATTTCTTATGAGTACATTTCTCCCACAGGCCAACAGCAGCTCAACAAAACTATTTCCCTCAAAGAGAAACCAAACATGCCCTGCTGTCGTGAGAGAGAAACGTGCAGAAGGAAGCATCCATTGAACTCAGTGTGCTGCTCTGTGATGCTAGCTCAGACACTTGGCGTCTCATCTCGGGTGCAAGGTCATCAATGTTTGGGGTCCGGCTCTGAGCGGAGGAGACCCTCAGGATGGAGGGAAGGTGTGCGTGCAATATACCGGCGGGCCAGATCTAATAGGAATTAGAAATTATCCTGCGGGCCGAAATTAAATCCACCACGGGCCGGATTTGGCCCCCGGGCCTCGAGTTTGACACATGTGCCATAATGTATAGACACTGCAATAAAACTTGAGTCCCATAATTAAGAAACTAGCTGTGTCTCGTGCAAAACATACTGCATGTAGGTGTTACATGTGGAGTGCCTTCATACTGGGAAAGGGCAAAAATAAGTGTATTCTCTAAAATGCAAAATATATAGAAAAATATAGAAGTGCAACAAAGAAGAAGCCTCAACAAAGTACTTAAAAAGCAGTTTTTTCTGAGATAGATGCAGATTTTTGTTTAGGACATGTTTATTTTCAGTCAGGTAGGTGTGTATTGTGTAAAAGTGTTCCCTTCAGTATCATATAACACAGCTTTAGAGCGTAACCCTCCACTAAGTGTCCCATGAAGGCTTTTGAATCGAGCAGCTGTTAATAAGTAAAGAGTGCAGCTGTCAGAGGTGAGCTTCTGACCGTGCCGAATGAGAGAAAGATCACAGCCCTGAACTGAAGGCAAACAAAAACATCGACACAAACAAACCTGAGTCAACAGGTTCAGTCTGATCGATACTGATGCAGTTTGACTCTCCGCGGGGTCGTGAGAGCAGAGCCATGTTTACTGGGTCAGCTCACTGTCACACAGCCCGATAACATGTCCTGTGGCTCTGCAAAGTGCACGAGGTGACGACTTCACTTTTAACGAGCTATCTGTGGATCAGGTCTGTGGGAACTGTTCATCGGGTCTGAGAGGAGCCGAGAAGTCTAATCGCCGGAGATCAGGCTTCATCATATCAGAGTTCAGCAGTAACATACACATAGGCTTTCTGTGTGTAGGCTTTTATGGGCCTTCCTGTCACAGAGATAAACAGAAATGAGAGAAAAAGTACAATTTCACCCATAAAGAAATTGACCTTTTAATCAGGTGGATAACAGGGGACATGATTGATTTGCTTGATTTAACCCTTGTGTTGTGTTCAAAAGCTGTCTCCGTCCATGGTGTTCGCGGGTACATGTTGACCCATGATTTATCTCAGTCCAAAACACACACAAATAATGACTATCATCCAAAATGGTTTTAACTACATCATAACTAACTTATTATGCATTCATAACCGTACAATCCATTTTATTTTACAGCCCCAAAACACATTACACCACATCATGACCTATCATGCTATATCTGCCCAAAATGTATTGTAGGGCCATACCTATGATCATGCATTTTAGCCATGCTTCATTTCACTCTAGTATGCTCTATTCCAGCCCTGTTTTTGCAAGGGCTGATTCTGTGAAGTAGCTTTAATGAAAATGCGCTGCAGCTGACCACGCCCCCCTGCAGGAGAGGGGGATCCGCTGCTGGGCTCTCAGAAGAGGGGGAGGAAACGAGATCTCCGTCATCCGTGTTTTATTCTTATATGATTACATCGAGTCGTTATTCATTTGTTTTAAAGCTCAATAAATAACAAAGAAGACCTTTGACCGGCACTTTTCTAATTTTGTCCGGAATATGTAAAGTTTAACGGACATGTTGACCGGCTAAAACAAATCTGAAACTCTGCCGCACAGTCCCCTCGTCCCTTGGAAGAGGCGGAGAGGTGGGTGTTTGTCATCTGCTGGTGGACTACCGGAGAGAATTACAGCAGGAGCACACGCTTGCCTCGGGGAGGGAGAAAAAGAGCCAGAGCTTCCACCGCGGAGAATAAACAGAAGGGCAACCATGGCAACCATGCGCGGGAAGTCTTCTTCGCTGATTTTGTGGCAGACTACAGCGCCACTTACAGGCCTGGCATATGTACTACAGCGTCTCCAGCGTCTCGTGTGAACGGACACTATTCCGGGCTGACGTCAGCTCGGATGGAATCTGTATCGTTGTAGCCCCATTTTTAAAAGATTTGGGTACGGAGGAAAAGATAGAGGGTTTTATTTTCTGACGCTGCGTGAGTTCCCCGATGCACAGGGGACACATATTTATGTATAAAAGACATCACAATTGCATGATTGGTCACCTTTAAGTAAAACATGTGATTCAATTCACTCATTATATTTCCTATAGTGAAGACAGTGGATCATTACGTTATCTGAAAAGACTATAATAGACTATTAGAATGCAATCTCCCCCCAAAAGGTTTTAAATGATTGTTACAGTGGATGAAGGGGCGGGGGGGGGGATTTGAACCCGAGTCACCCAAAACAATTCTGCTGGGTCTCCCAAGACCTCAACACCAAATCATACACTTCAGACTTGGCTAAAATGGTCAAAATCAGTGTTGTAGTGTTTATATAGTTGTGTTGTGGAGGATATCATGAAGCCTTGTTCCCATACAAAAAGTAGAGCGTAGTTTTATATACAATTTCAACTTGAAACGGGTCACGGGAGAACCCAACACGACATAAGGGTTAGAACAAGGGACAGTGTACACGAATCCACATATTAGAAACATGTGAATGTACTCGAATTAGCCAAAAGGCTAATTTTCACCGATAGTCCCTTTGCCAGATGGTGATAGGCATCCTAAAAGCAAGAATAAAGATACCACTACATTGTTAGACAAAACAAAAAAGTACATATTTACATGTCATTTGTTAAACACTTTTATCCAAAGCGACTTACATACTCGACACTGTGGGCAATCCCCACAGGAGCAATTTGGGGTGAAGTGTCTCAGGGACACAACGACATGCTGACTGCAGTGAGACTCGAACTTGCTATCCCCAGATTCAAAGTCCAGCACACTATCCCACTGAGCCACAGCCGCCCAATAGACGACATCACTGAATACAGGTAGGGAGCAAGTCATGATAATAAAGAAAACATTCACCATACGCACTAACACACACATCAGTGCTGACACTGTTGGTTTATCATTTTAATGAATGTAAACAATTATTAAATATTCCACAACAATAAATAAGTTATCAATAAAAGTTAAAACATCCATCATATCAGAGTTTAGCAGTGCAATCCAAATAGGTTATTTTGTCTCTAGGCATTTTCAGTCAGACTACTCACGTGTTTCTTTAACATGTGTATTAGAAGCAGCATATAGTTGAGTGTGGCGTCTAGGCTCGGGCCTCATCGCTCCACAGATATACAGAGCACCATGAGTGATGATTAAATAACTAACCCCCGAGCCTACAGGTGGAAGCTGGGGTGGAAGTTGGGGTGAAAGTTGGGGTGGAGCTGGGGTGGAAGCTGGGGTGGAAGCTGGGGTGGAAGCTGGGGTGGAAGCTGGGGTGGAAGTTGGGGTGGAAGTTGGGGTGGAGCTGGGGTGGAAGCTGGGGAGGAAGCTGGGGTGGAAGTTGGGGTGGAAGTTGGGGTGGAGCTGGGGTGGAAGCTGGGGTGGAAGCTGGGGTGGAAGCTGGGCAGCAAGCAGCAGCGACGTGGAGTCGCTGCAGCAATAGCAGCAGCAGCAAGCAATGCGAGAGATCTGGCAGGTTAAATAGAGCGGCTTATTAAGGAGACCCTGTTTGGTTGGTTGTAGAGTGGCAAGGGGGCGTGATGTATGAATGCAGCATAAGTTACATTGCATTACATTTAGCTGAGGCTTTTATCTAAAGCGACTTACAATAAGCGCGCTCAACCAAGAAGATACAAACTTGAAGAAAACAGAATCATAAAGTACATCAGGCGTCATAGAGCTAAAACATTTCAAGTGCTACTCAACAGGCTTTAGAGAAGCCAGCCCTTTGTTAGTATACAAGTGCTTTGATAATAGTTCTATCGCTCGAAGTGGAGTCGAAAGAGATGAGTTTTGCGCGGGAAGGTGTGTAAGCTTTAAGTGCTCGAGTTGACTGCCTGAACTAGCTTGCAGGCTTCGCCACATACGTGCATTACTGTCACAGAGACAAATACACAAATGAGAGAAAAGGTCAAATGTGTCCCATAAATAAAGAGGCGGACAACAGCGGGTACATTAATATGAACGATTCCATATGAAACAGTTATCAAAGTAAACACAAACATTGAATACTTGTCTTTAAATCGCAAGGTATGGGTCGTGACAAGCAGGTTATGATTTGTGTCGTCTATAAGAAATCTATAGTCTTCATCACTAAATGTACAACAATTCATCCTCAACGCGTGGTTGCTTTCCAGTTGCAGATACAAAATTAGAGGCACCACAGAAATGCAAATATAAACAATGTTTTTCCTGATAAACTACAAAGTGTTTTGGAGCAGCGAAGACCTCTAGGAGTGTTTGGAGAATCCACCAATGATTTTCAAACCTAAAATACATGCAACTGGAATCTGGTCAGAAACTGAACCTACTCACTGACCGAGAGAACACCAGAGATAAGTGCACTGTACACACACACACACACACACACACACAGTGTTTTAACATATAGCTGTGTGTTGTTAAAGGAGAAGTATCTCCTTTAACAACACCACCCATCCTTTTATGTTAACTGGATACTATTTAACAGTATTCACAACAACTACTTCAAGCATTCATTTATTTATAGTTTATTTATTGCTTGAAGTTATGAATTCACCGCTCAGTACCAACAATATGTGCGGTTAAAATAAGCGTCATTATAGGAGCTGTGTGCGTTATCGTCTGTAAAAACAAACGTTATGGATACTGCTGTGTTTCAAAGTGTCTTTTAAATCCGGACCGACTTTTATTAAGTAAATGCCTCCCTCTAGTGTCCGAAAGAAGAATAACACTGATTAAACAGGTTTCAATAAGCAGTACAATTGGGTAAAAATGGTCCGACCGGCCCACTTCGGAAAACTCCCGGTATTCCCAACGGCCAGTCCGCACGTGATTTCACACACAGTAAGTACATCCCTCTGACTGAACATGATGATGCAGATATTGATTATAAAAAAGGTCAGACGGTTCAGTTTCATGTCATTCATGCAACCCACACCTGCAATACTATACCAGGTGATATTAGACAAGACGACTGACCATTTATGAGTAAAAGCAACACAAAAAAAGTATTATATCCTCAATATAACCTCAATATTTTGTCAGATAACCAGCAAAAACAATTACAAATATCTCCTCAAGATGTTATGGCTCGAAGGCCTGAAACTTGTAACTAAACTATGGTTATAAAAATATGAAAAACATGTTACTGTCGCTCCAGAAAACTCATGACAAACGTTGTTTTGGTGGAAAACAGATATTTATTAAAAGGAAAAGACCATACAAAATAATACACATCCATCCCCGCCCCGTTGTTCAGAAGGATGCAGGCTGCTGTCGGGAATAAACGTTTTATCTCTACTATTTATTTTTATTTCCTCTCCTCCTGCTTCTCCTTCTGTTTCTCGTCTTCCTGTCGCTCACGGCCAAACTCAACCACCAAAGGTTTCCCTAGCAACCGGTATCCATGGACCAACTGCAAAGCCTTCTGGGCCGTTTCAGCGTCTGCCAAAAGGAAAACACACACATACAGATCTGATGTTTAATGAAAAGCACACAGCTTAGTTTATTCATGTTGGTCAGTGTGTGTGTGTTTGTGTGTGTGTGTGTGTGTGTGACCAAATCAGTTTTTATTAAGTAGGTTTCCACATGAGGGGAACTTGTTTTAGTGTAAATGGTGCATTCAAAGACACATAAAGAAGCTCGTTTTTAAAGAAAGGAGCAAGCAGGAAGCCTGGCTCTACATTCATGCACCCTCCAGCTGCTTTAATCAGCTCATAATGGGCGTTCTCTTTTGCCCAATCACATTTCACCACGATCTCCAGTAGCCAATCATCGAGCTGCAGTCAAATTGTTTTCCTCTGTCCTGCAGTCAGCTGTGAATTCAGGTGATTATGATGCTATCTTCCTCATCAAATCCAGATCTTCAGCATCCTCTTCCTCATCAAATCCAGATCTTCAACATCCCCTTCATCCCTCTTCCTCATCAAATCCAGATCTTCAGCATCCTCTTCCTCATCAAATCCAGATCTTCAGCATCCTCTTCCTCATCAAATCCAGATCTTCAGCATCCTCTTCCTCATCAAATCCAGATCTTAAACATCCTCTTCATTGACTTTTAAAATCTGTCCAGGGACTACAGATGAAAAATAGCCTCTTGGCTAACTCTGGCACATTTATAGAAATGTTCATTAATGTGCACTGTCCCTGTTAAATAAATACATAAATAAATAAAATCCCTCATCAAATCCAGATCTTCAACATCCCCTTCATCCCTCTTCCTCATCAAATCCAGATCTTCAGCATCCTCTTCCTCATCAAATCCAGATCTTCAGCATCCTCTTCCTCATCAAATCCAGATCTTCAACATCCTCTTCATTGACTTTTAAAATCTGTCCAGGGACTACAGATGAAAAATAGCCTCTTGGCTAACTCTGGCACATTTATAGAAATGTTCATTAATGTGCACTGTCCCTGTTAAATAAATACATAAATAAATAAATACATAAATAAATAAAATCCCTCATCAAATCCAGATCTTCATCATCCCCTTCATCCCTCTTCCTCCTAAATATGGAGTATGGACTGCTACTTGGAGAGTTCCCAGTTCACCTCCTGGGCCCTGCCGTGGTGCCCTTGAGCAAGGCACCGGACAATCTCCCGTATATTGTTGTTATGTCCATGTTTGTGGAAATAAATAGGAACAATCTTGTAACAAATAAAAAATAAAGACAATATCTACATGTAAGAATAAAGTAAATAAAATAAAATATGAGAAATACTATATTCAAAGTGGAGAGCTGTGCGGATTTAAAAAGAGGTAGTGTGTGCAACAAAGTGTAATGTCTGTCTACGGGGTTAAACAGGAAGACATTTCACTACCTTTAACATTAATTACATTACATTACATTACATTACATGTCACTAGTCACCCCCTGATCCGACCACCAACGCTCAACCCACTGCGCCACAGGCTCAACCCACTGCACCACAGGCTCAACCCACTGCGCCACACGCTCAACCCACTGCGCCACACGCTCAACCCACTGCGCCACACGCTCAACCCACTGCGCCACACGCTCAACCCACTGCGCCACACGCTCAACCCACTGCGCCACACGCTCAACCCACTGCGCCACAGGCTCAACCCACTGCGCCACACGCTCAACCCACTGCGCCACACGCTCAACCCACTGCACCACACGCTCAACCCACTGCGCCACAGGCTCAACCCACTGCACCACACGCTCAACCCACTGCGCCACACGCTCAACCCACTGCGCCACACGCTCAACCCACTGCGCCACACGCTCAACCCACTGCGCCACACGCTCAACCCACTGCGCCACACGCTCAACCCACTGCGCCACACGCTCAACCCACTGCGCCACACGCTCAACCCACTGCGCCACACGCTCAACCCACTGCGCCACACGCTCAACCCACTGCGCCACACGCTCAACCCACTGCGCCACACGCCTCCCTCCCAAACCATAATGATGTCATAGTTTCTCACCTGGCAGAGTGATGAAGGCCTGGCCCTTCATGCGTCCTGTCAGCAGGCGGTAGAGCAGCGGGGGGGCGCTCTGCTGCTCGTACCTGGAGAACAGCGCCACCAGCTGGGCCAGCGAGGCCCGAGCACTCAGGTTCTTCACACACAGCACCTGCAGAGGAACAGAACGCTCAGTCTGTGCACGGGGAGAGGGGAAACAGAACATGTGACGCACATGCTCAAGGCTTGATATGGCTTCCCTTTTATATGTATATATTTATATTATACTCTGAATAAAACTGCTTTCTTACTTGTCTTGCACTTCTGGTTAGATGTCATAGCACATGTACTCTGTGCAATGACAATAAAGTTGAAGCTAATTTAATCTTTTATAGAACATAAATAGGAAAGCCCTTTCACTATTAGGTCTAGGCTACAGAAAAAATATTCACAAAAATCGATATAGTACATACTTAAAGGGGACCTATCATGCAAAATGCACTTTTGTACGTCTTTTATACATACATATCAGGGTTTCCGCTAGGATTTTTTCTCGCCGGTCAAATGTCCGGGCAGAATTTATTTTACCAGACTAATTTGAAACTTACCGGTCATATTTCAATAATAATAATAATAATAGTTGTGTAGCAGAGTTTCCGTTAGCAGGTAATTACCGGACTATGAGCGGATATGCTTCAGTTTAAAACTCAGTTCGAGGGGCTCATTTTTATATGGCTTCAGTTTATAATCGTAACAGATCGAAAAATTCAGATTCATTTTTCAATAAATGATTCCACAAACAACAAACATAATTATTACATTCAAACAAACTACTTGTAGTAGATAACGTACATAATTCAGAAGTTTACATCAACTTTGAATAATAACACGGGAGAAACGGAGCCTCTCTCTCTCCCTCTCCCTCCCGACAGCACATCAGTTTCTCATGCAGCTCCTGCAGCCCGCTAAACAGAGGGCGGGGCTTCAGGTGCTTATGCAGAGCTGCGTGTCTCGGTCAGACTCAGCAGCTGATCTGATCTCTCTCTCGGGTCCGGTTACACTTCACTCGCGTTTATGTCCATATCGATCAGATCCAGCTCTGCTGATCGGCCTTTATAGAGAGCACCGATCAAACTATTAAGAGTGAATATCGGCCGATAATGACCGGCGGCCGATCGATCGGAGCCTCCCTAATTATTACCAGACATTTTGACCGTCAGGTTTTGAAGTTACCGGTTTTTTATAAATTTTACCAGCTAAAAACCGGTAATTACCGGCTAACGGAAACCCTGATACATATGTGTCCCCGGTGTGTCAGGGAACTCACGCGGCATCAGAAAATACAACCCTCTCTCTTTTCCTCCGTACCCAAATCTCTAAAAACGGGGTAGCAACGGATCTGATACAGACTGATACAGATTTGAATTGTTCTGACGTCAGAAACGGGGTGCTCCGCCTATATGGGCAACTCTCCACCTATCAGGGGAATGAGAGGTTGGGCCACTACCATTGCCGCTCGAAAGCGCTGGAGACGCTGTAGTAAAAATTCCAGGCCTGTAGGTGGCGCTGTAGTCTGCCACAAAAGCAGCGAAGAAGACTTCTCAGATTCAGCCCTTGTAAGAACAGGGCTGGAATAGAGCAAATAGAGCGGAATGAGGCATGGCTAAAATGCCTGATCTGTTTGGTATTTTGAAAATAAAACTTGTTGACATGTTTTATATAGGTATGGCCCTACAATATATTATTCAAATATAGCATGATAGGTCCACTTTAAGTTTTTATAATGTTTACCATTTGCAAAGTAAACTTCACATTCTTAATTTCTTGTCATAATTTCTTATCTTCTTGTTTTAGACATACCTCTTTCCTTAAATTCAAATTCATTAATAATGAAAATGACTTTACACTTAGTGCAGTTTCCTTATAGCTTCAACAGAATCAAACCTTTGAAGTTAGTAAGCTAATATAAAGTTTGTTTAAAACTCTTATAGCTCTCTTCGGAAGCACAACAACTTGATAAGTGTTCGTTACTTCAGTTTCCCCATACAGTAGGTCAGGCCTATTCAAATGGCGGCCCAGAACCAACTCCCGAGTGGCCCAGCCTCCCGTAGCCAAATTCCTACACTAGTACAGACCGTGAACGCAACACTCCGCGTTGCATAGAAACCACTAAACCACAACGCAGCACGTTTTTTGAAAGTGCATCTAGTGGTGCTAGTAACGGTGGTCATATGATAGCAACTCTAAAAACATGTCTCTCTCAACTCTGAAGCGTAAACAAAGACAACACGGGCATTGATCATGTGGAGCAGATGCGCGCATTCCAAGTCAAGCTGGACCTTTTCGCGAACGACTTGAGTACGGGTCAGATACTGCATTTTCCGACGCTCCGCAAACACATCACATCCCCGGCACAAATCACGAATGTGATGACAGATTTCATTGCGAGGTTGAAAGAGAACTTTGTGATGGGCTTTTGCCAGAGACCCCTTCACTGTTGCAATAGAGGGGGGCCGAGGGGGACGTATCCACCAGAGCAAAGGAAGTGGTCCCCTGCATCGACGAGGGGAAATGTACACTGGAACTTATTGACATGCATTCATCCGTAACCATGGCAGCGCACTAACGGGCCAGCGAAGTTTTGGAGTGATGTCAAAAAACAGCAGTTCCCTAACATTCAGAAAGTAGCGATCTGTGTGCTCAGTATGTTTGGATCAACATGTGAATCAAGCTTTTCACACATGAACTCAATACAAAGTAGCACTCGCTGCTCCCTGACTGACAGCACTCTTCACCAATGTCTATGACATCCTGTGAGCCAAAAATCACTGCTCTTGTTCAAAACAAAACATGTAATTTCTCCCATTGAGAAAGTCAGCGATGACACATCACAAATGAGGTGATAGTAAGCACCTAGTTTACGATAGTAGACGTGTAGTGTAGTATTCATTCATATATTAGTTACCCTTATCCCTTGTTATGGGTTTGTGCACTGAAGGGTTTGACAGTTATTTTTGTATTCATTGTAAATGAACTTTGTAATGTGTCTGTGACCAAACCATTTGATTTTTTTGTTATTACTTGAAAAGTGAAAAAATAGTATTGCTATAGGTTACTATCTATTGTTGTTACATTGGAGCTCTTTAAAGGTGGGGTAGGTAAGTTTGAGAAACCGGCTCGAGATACACTTTTTGTTATATGCCATGGAATGCTCTTAACATCCCGATAGCAATGAATATCTGAAGTGCTTTGACAACAAATCCATAAGTCATCTGTAGAAGCCGTGATACTGTAAAAAGTACAACCAATCAATTGGATGGCCTACCTGCCTGTCAGCCTTCCATCGGGGCACAAACTTACCTCGTGCCCTCATTGGTCATGTGCGCGTTCGTGTGTGTTGGGGGAGGGGCTCTGTGAGGAAGTGGCAGATTTTCTCCGGTTGTGTATTTTCAAATTCTAGCGATCTCGAGCCGGTTCCTCAAACTTACCTACCCCACCTTTAACTGTTTGTTAATGCACTTTTTGATGTGCATGTGTCATATGTATTCAATTTTATTTTGTATGTGCGGACATTTATTCAGACATTTATTATTGTATTCAGTTTAATGCACTTTGTGATATGCCTGGTTAAAAAAACAAAACCTGAATATTTGACTTCTAAAGCAAACAAATGTAATGCTACAACTGTGCACTTTTTTCAGATTCTGTTAAATGAATGCTAATTTGTTGTGTTTTTATGCACTTTTTGACGTACCTTTGTTAGATGAACAATGAATAAAAATGGCATGTTTTTCATCGCAGTAATAAGTGTTGGTTTAAAATGTGTCATTACCCGCTTTTTACAGGCCGCTGAATGTCTGGCCCAGCTGCATTTTGTAGTTATACATCTGGCCCAACTGAATGTGTAATTGAATAGCCCTGCAGTAGGTAGTGTACTATGTACTATGAGAGAACACTACAGGATATCAATATATCCCTGCATCACTAGAGTGAGCTCTGATCTCCAGATACATTTAGTTATTTATTATATTGCAAGCTTGTTTTTTCATTATTATTGTGTGATTTAAAACCAGGGTTCCTGCAGGTTTCACCAACTCAAATGTAAGACTTTTTAAGACCTTTTAAAGACCACTTTGAATAGAAGTTAAGACCTATTTCACGGCAAGAAAGTATGAAGGAAAATTGCTATGAAAGAAGAAATACGTCCATGAAATGTTTTCATGTTCACATAAGAACCATGACTGAACATAACAGCACACAGACCTGTGTTAGCGTGTTAGACAAAAAGTGTGTGTCTCTGTGTGTGTGTATGTCTCTGTGTGTGTGTCTCTGTGTGTGTGTATCTGTGTGTGTGTGTCTGTATGTGTGTGTGTGTGTGTGTGTGTATTTGTGTGTGTGTGTCTGTGTGTCTGTGTGTGTGTGTGTGTGCGTATGTTTCTCGTGTGTGTGTGCGTGTGTGTGCATGCATGTGTGTGTGTGTGTGTGTGTGTGTGTGTGTGTGTGTGTGTCTATTCATAAGCTCTGTTTGAGGCTGCAGCTCTCTGTGTGTAGGAAAACGTGATTAAAGTTCAGAACAATCATCATCCGTTTCTCCTGACAGCTTACGAGTCCACACGCCGCAGATCCCTGAGGTTTTTAAATGAATGCGAGTTGATGTATTTCCTTTTAATGGCTCACTTTATGAACACTCGGCGCCCCTATGAACATTAAAACTGTTTCTGCTCGCTGTAATCATTTCTTCGTTTCATGCCGGCCACCAGGAGATCCATTATAAAAGGAAATGCTATGTGAGTGATGGCGACACAACAGCTCTTGCTTTGTGCAGAAATATAATCCAAAATGCTCGTAAAATATGAGAAATACGAGAGTTCAGGTGCGAATAAGTCTTATTCAGTGGATGTTTTCCAAAGCTACATACCGTGTAGCTGCAAAGGAGAGACCCCAACACAACAAGAGATTTTTTTTTACTAAACCAATGTTACTTTGACACCTGACATGTTCTCTGTGTTTTGTCTTTATATTGCTGTTGTAAATTATTGTCTTTTCCATGTTATTGTCGTGTGCTTTTATTACACGTACAGCACTTTGGCTCGACCAAAAATCGTTTTTAAATCAATAGAACTTGATGTGATTGGATACTTTAGATCAATTACTTTCGCAGTTCCCCACCTTTTTCAACTCAGAGCCCACTTAACAATCACATTCTTTTCGCGGCCAACAATACGGAGGCTAAATAAAGTTCCGATTGGTCAATTCAGAACATGTGACACGTAGTTAATCCAGTAGAATAGACCGTTGCTAAGGACTGTAATGACCGTTGCTAAGGAGGATCAAGAAAGAGAAAGGAAAAGAGGTTAAAATAAAAATAAATGATAATAATGAAATGTTTCCACACAAATCATAATGTTTTGCAAATTATTTGGCGGCAAATATTGAATTTACATTTACACCCTTTAATATTTTATTTGGTCTTTTAGATGAAGACCGCACACAGTTAACAAATACAACTATTCTTCTGGCTAAAATACATTTTTAAAAGTCAATCAAGGATAAATTAAGTAATCTTAATTTAAGGAGTTTGAAGAGTAGATTAATTTATTCTACAGGATAGAATTTAAAATTCTTCTTCTGGCCTACAAAGCCCTTAATGGGCAGGCGCCATCTTACCTTAAAGAACTCATTATACCCTACTGTCCTACTAGGGCATTGCGTTCCAAGAATGCAGGGTTGTTGGTTGTTCCTCGAGTCTCTAAAAGTACAATGGGAGCCAGAGCCTTTTCTTATCAAGCTCCACATTTGTGGAATCAGCTTCCAGTTTGTGTTCGGGCGGCAGACACCCTATCCGTTTTTAAGAGTGCGCTTAAGACCTTCCTTTTTGATAAAGCTTATAGTTAGGGCTGATTAGATTCAGCCCCTAGTTTTGCTGATATAGGCTTAGTTTGTCGGGGGACATCTTGCTTCTTCCTTCTCTCTGTCTGTACCTGTGTACTCTCATGTTCCCGATTAACCCAGCTTCCCCACATGTCTTTCTTTTTGGGGTCTATATATGCTGGGATCCGGAGTCATGGATGATCCTGCGGTCTTGTGTCCTGGATCGCGAGCGCTGGATCTTGAGTCGTGGCTGTGGTCCTGGATCATCGGTCCTGGATGGATATCCTCGTGGATTCATCTTCCTATTATACACACATGCATTTCCAAACATTTGGACTACCTATGTTGCAAATGTATTATCTTTTCAATTTACACACGGCATCTATTGCACGTCTGTCCGTCCTGGGAGAGGGATCCCTCCTCTGTTGCTCTCCCTGAGGTTTCTCCCATTTTTCCCTTTAAACTGGGTTTTCTTTGGAAGTTTTTCCTTGTACGATGTGAGGGTCTAAGGACAGAGGGTGTCGTATTGTCATACTGATATTCTGTACACACTGTGAAGACCACTGAGACAAATGTAACATTTGTGATATTGGGCTATATAAATAAACATTGATTGATTGATTGATTAAAAATACAATTTATTTTGGAAAAATGTATTGCCACAAAAAGATCAAAGGGTGGCTTTAACTGATTTGTGCTCCATCAATTATATTGGAAGCACACTAGGGATGGACCTTTTCATGACTGGTATGAATCAAATAAATAATTAAAGCAAAATCTATTACAAAGAGTCACAAAATATAGCTTTAAATCACTATCCATTCAACAATACAAATTGAATGGCTTTCCCCATAAGTATAACATTAAGAGACACTTGGCTAAACTGAGGTGGGATTTCAAATGAAAGTATATACTCTGCTTTTAAATGAACACCATTTTAATCGCACTTATTTTTGCACAGCGGAACGTTTCTCACTGGATGAGTTTCAGGCGTACCGATTATACTGGAGCGCCAACTAACGTTCATGACTTCAGCGTGGGACTTCAAACAACAACAAACCACGGTGAACAATAGTCAAACATGAACGAACAAGCTGATGAGACCGCTTTGGTCGGCCCCGTGGATGGGACACTTTGTTTTAAAAAACGGACGGATGGAAGCGTCGATAAGAGCACGGTTGTGTGCAAATTATGCAAAAATGAATTTTCATATCACCGCAGCACATCAAGCCTAAAGTATCCATTAGAGTCTGTCTGTAGACCGCAGCAAGGAGGCGTTTCCTATAGGGGCGTTTCCTATAGTGAACGACGGGAGCCGGCTCGCGAACGAGACGTTTTTTGTTTTGTTTTTGCGGAGGGATCTAGATCGGCATGAAGGCACATTATGCAATGTGCAATGTGGACATTATCCCGCTTATTACACATGGCCACATTCTCAACAAAGTAACGACATGCCTCCCAATAATAATTGAAATGCTTTTATGGATTTAGAAAAATATTTTATTGATTTAAAAAATAGTTTTCTGTATTGATTTAAATTGACATCCATCCGCTAAGAAAAGTAGTCCGTTACGGTTTGAACTAACGTAACAACAGCAGGAACTGCTTCTTTAGTGTTTTTGAGGAGCTTTTTGATTACAGATTTGAAAACATCGTTGCTTGCTTTAAAAGTAGCACAATTCATTATGTAAAACCTTGAAAGATATCCCTGCCCTAATGCACTGCGGTCAAGCCAGCCTCCACTTGGGAAAACACAGTCAAGCCAGCCCGCACGTGATATTGGGGTGCGCGAATATTAGAAGCATTACGGTAAAATCCCAGCGCTTACTCGGTCAATAACAAAAGCACCTATAAAAACAAACCAAACATATTAAATTAAGAAATATGTACTATATAATGTGATCAATAATTATTTAAAACAAACTACGTATAACTACCACGAGTAAATGTAAAGAGTTTCAAAATAAAAGTCCTTTGAAATCTCATATATGAGCTATCAGCCCTGCGTTTAGATAAGAATAAAACGAAATCTCTCCCTGATACAAGACTCATCTCACTGCAGGGTGATAGAAGGACACCCCATCTACTCACCCAGAAAAAAATCAGGACATTCTGATATATAGTTTTTTTAAATAGTTTTTATAGGTGTTGCCATCTGTTTTGTGTAGCGTGGTTCTACAAGCAAGTCAATGCATTCATTGGGTGGTATCAGAGTTACACGGGTCTGTAAATGCAATGAAAACAATTGGCCACAGCAAATAATTTATATTAAACATGTAATTTTTACTTTTGAATACTTTAGTACAAAGGATGTCTTGAATAATTTAAGTGATATATGTGTACACATATAAATCATTAGTCAAAACAGCGCTACATTTGATTTAATTAAAAGGTATAATATGTGGTAAACTGAAGAGCCCTTTGGGAGCCGAAAGAGCCGGCTCTTCTTGGTGAGCCAAATGATCCGGCTCAGCAAGAAGAGCCGGAATTCCCATCACTAGAACAATGACTTCTTCTGCGAGGATTTATAAAAGCAGCTGGATAAAAAAAGTTAGGAAACGCCCCTATAGGAAACGCCCCTATAGGAAACACCCCCTTGCTACGGTCTGCAGACAGACCCATCTCAAAGTATCACCTAAATGCAAAGCATGTAGCAGCTAGCGTGGACGTTAGCCCGACTCCGAGTGCAAGGAACCACACCCTGACCCAACCCACACTCAACCAGACCACTGGTTTCAGGGCCAGGATAAGTCAGTCTACGTCTGAGAGAGTAACCAGCTCCCTGGCTCACTGGACTGCACTCGACTGTCGACCACCTGGAGTCACATCCATGTGGAAACTGCTTCTCACTGTCCTCAGGTCAAATATGTATATTTGATTAAAAATGCGATTAATTTCGAAATTAATTACAAAGCCTCCAATTAATTAGATTCATTTTTTTAATCGAGCCCCGGCTCTAATATTAACCCAATGATACATTAGTTTGCATTTTGGTTTTAAAATGAAATGGTGTCCAACCCATAGGGCTGAACGATTAATCGATTTTAAATAGAAATCGCGATTTGAAATGACGCAATTATCATCTGATTTTTGTTGTTCTTGTGTGTCAGTCATCCACACCAGTGGTTCTCAAATGGGGGTGCGCGGACCCCTAGGGGTACGTTGGAGTACTGCATGGGTTCGTGAGATTTATTTTATGTTAATAAAAAAAACGACATAAGTAATGCATTTAATCAAACTAATAGTAGATGAACTACTTTCTTCAAAGGTTTACAGAAACTCTGGATAATAAAATGGGAACAATAAACGGGGTTCTCTCTTTTCCTCTCCCTCTCGTGCAGCTCGCTAAACCTGTAATGAGTGACCCGACAGTAAAGAATAAATAGAGTAGTTCCAGAGTAGATAAACTAGCCAAGTGTGTTAGGTCTAACTGTGTATTTAATGTTGCTCCACTCAACGGTCCGTCACAGCGGCGGAGCTGTGATCATGCGGAGCTGCGTGTTCTCCGTCAGCAGCAGCTGATCTGATCCCTCTCTCACGTCCCGTTAGACTTCACTCACGTTTATGTCCAAATCTATCAGATCTAGCTAGTTCTAGTTAATGATATGACTGCCTGCTTGTCAAAGGACACCTAAACAATAAGCGTTGCTTGGCAACGGCGTGTTGCCGCAGAGTATAGCGCAGCATTATGCATATGTTTATATGAGGGGTCAAAATCCCATGCTCATAAAATGCTCATATTTGTTTCTCTTCATTCCCCACGCCCCAAAATAAATAAATAGATATACCAAAGTAAGGAAGTTTGAGCAGTGTGGGTTTTATATTAATAGAGTTACACATATTTCAAAACGCGAAGTGTAATAACGGCAGGTGCCTCCCTGTCAGAATGACAAAGGTCCTCAGTGAAGCTCGAGCCCATGTTTCACTACATTGTACAACGTGTTAAAAAGATCAGTTCGATGCAACTAATGTCGTCTTAGTCTTACTTGATGTTAAAATTGGTTGGCCATGAATTTAGTGATGGATTGTAAACATTTGAAATGTAGCATTTAAGTGTTTCTCAATTACAATCATCAGGGGGTATAGAACATGTGATGGAGCATTACTAACCTGACTCAGACGCTTTGTTTCACCAGACCATCTAGGAAAGCTCTATTGGAAGCCAAAGGTATTTCAAAAAGACTTGGCAGGTGATTGGATCAATCTGTCACCTGCTATCATGGGCCACTTCTGATTGGTTAACAATGACTGGTACATGTGGAGCACAGCACTTCTGATTGGTGTGGATCAGTGGTTCTCAAACTTGTTTCAATAATGTATTACAGGGTGAATCTTAAACTGAAACTTGACTTTAAAGCAACTGTGAAGCTGACAATTGAGCGGCCCGACCAAGCAAGGAGGCAGAGGCAGAACGTCCAAAAATACAACCCGGTGTGGGCATTTATTAACTCATACGATATGACACAGCCTCAATCTGCTGCTCCTGTGCGCACCGTCACCACACTACCAGCCTCCCAACAGACAGGGCAACAGAGCCTACATACACACCCACACTAATCAAACCAACGGGACACAGGTGAGGGGGGAGGAGACAACACAGGGCACCAGGTGCACACAATCAGCAACAGACATGGGGATAGGGAACACTTTTCAACATAAAACCAGGAACCAGAGACAGATGCACCAACTACACTTTGCCACCAATGAAGCTACAGAATCCGTAACGGAGGCCGAGATCTATGGAGATCACCTCCGTTACAGCAACCCAACGGAAGTTCCACGAAAGTTTAGTTCCGTCACTCGTAGCTCGGGGTGCTAGAGACGGGGAGCACGTTGATACGACCTTCCTAGCCGGAGATATGGCCGCATTTTACAATAAACTTCCGTCGGGTCGCTTAAAAACGAATATCGCAATATCTGTCAGAAAGATCGCAATTGGATTATTTCCCCAAATCGTGCAGCCCTAGCAACCCATCCATTAGAGACTTATAGTTCACACAGTACTTCCAATTTCAAGTGTGTAAAAATGAACATAATTAATATAAGAGACGGTGTCATATGCCTTTTAATCCAGAATACATGTACGGTGGCTTGTCACTATTCAAAAGTGATGCCTTATTATTGCTTATTAGACATGTGTGTATGTGTATATTAGTTGTA
The DNA here is from genome assembly GCA_036324585.1 of Champsocephalus esox. Lineage (NCBI taxonomy): Eukaryota > Metazoa > Chordata > Actinopteri > Perciformes > Channichthyidae > Champsocephalus > Champsocephalus esox. Next base: position 5,599,622 of record CM070486.1, on the reverse strand, counting down.
TTGGATCAAAACAACACAACTAAACCAAACTCTTAGTGTGTATCTGTGGGTACCTTGGAGGGTTTCCCCGGCTGGTAGTTCCTGAACCTCGGGATGTTCTGGATCCCTTCTTCAGATTCACAGTTCTTCAGGATGTCTTCCTCTGAGATGGTCTGGATCTCCCCTCTGACAGTCAGCGGCCCCCCCCGACCTCGACTTCAGACTGCCGATTGGCTGGCTGATGTTTATCCGTGGAGGAGCAGCAGCTGCTGGAGAGTCCTCCTGAGCCAGATGCTGCTCGCAGGCTCTGAACTCCACTCTGACTGAACTGAAACACTTTTATCACTCTGCAGTTCTGAAATATAATCGGAGGCTTCGTGTGATTGGTTGCTGTCTCGGTGTGAGCCCTGAGATTGGTTGCTGTCTCGGTGTGAGCCCTGTGATTGGTTGTTGTCTCTGTGTGAGTCCTGTGATTGGTTGCTGTCTCGGTGTGAGTCCTGTGATTGGTTGTTGTCTCTGTGTGAAACCTGTGATTGGTCAGGTGTGTTTCTGTGTGAGTCCTGTGATTGGCTGTTGTCTCTGTGTGAGTCCTGTGATTGGTCAGGTGTGTTTCTGTGTGTTGACAGGTGTGCTGCTGTTTCTCTGTCCTGTGGTGAAGCGTGTTTCCTGTTCCTGCCGAGGACGTCTCTGAAGAGAGAGTCCATCGGGTCGGAGGACGGCGCCCCCTGCTGGCTCTCTAGGTTTTCTTCATCTGTTGTGAGAAAGGAAATATATAAGCAGGTGAGATCTTCTGGGACTGAGGGGACATTGAGTCCTCTTCGCTGCTGTTTTGAATTTACTTATTTATCCTCCCGTTTACATATTTTCTTCTTCACTCATTCCAATTTATTTTTAAAGGGAATTATTATTTTTTATAGAAGAATTAAAAACTGTTTGAAAATGAAAGCAATGATTCCAATTATATTATAAGTACACCCACTTGTTAAATTACTCACTGGCAGTTGCATGAAGAAAGTATTTAAGACCTCCTAAAATCTGAACAGAAAATGGCTGCCATTAAAGCGGGGAAGGTAGTAATTATAATTGTACCTTTCTAGAAAATATCTTTCAGAGTTGGCAATAAGAAAGATGAGATCAGCTCAGAGGTATTCAGAAATTGAAGTTAAGAAAAACATCAATAAAAGTAAACAAATATAAGCATCAACGGTACTCATTATGCAGAATGCCCATTTAAGGATCATTCAGTATATAATTGTATTTTATTATAATTGTTGCATTAAGTGTTCATTAACTTTTTGTTGCATCTCATAGCTTCAACCATAATTACATCATAATTTGAAGAAGCTAAAAGTGATAAAATAAGTGTAGTGGAGTAGAAAGTACAATATTTACATACAAAATATTGTAGAATAAAAGTATAAATGTGAAATACTCAGGTCCCTTAAAATTGTACTACAGTACTTGATACATCTTTAAATCTTTAATTTTTAAACTGCATTGGGTTAAATAAAAAATCTGTAAACAACAAAAAGGTGATATTTAATGTGTTGTTTGTATGTGGAGGTAAAAAGCTTGTAAAAACCATTCTCACCTCTGACTTCCCCTCTCTGTTACAAAACTTACTTCAGCCTATCTAAACACACTATAACAAGCCAGTCTAGTTCATGTGTCTCCAGCGTACCTCTGTGGTAGAGCGCAGCGAGGAAGCCCAGGCGGTCGGTTCCCTGGAAGAGCGCCCGCTCGATCTCCATCTCCCGGCGGGACAGCGGGCGGCTGGAGGCGAAGCGCTGCGGGCGGGACATCAGCTCCTCCCGGGCCTCCATCTTATCTGTGATCACCTGCAGGCGCTGCTGCTTCGCTCCGGGGGCCGCACACACCCCGTGGACCTGAGTGGGCACCGCGCGGGGTCAGACGTTAGATCGTGGGATGGACGGGCTCCTCCAACAGAGCAACACAATACAATAGTGCAAGTAAATACAATACAATTGAATATAATAGAAATAGTGCAAGAATAGTCTATATACAATTATAAAACGGACAAGTCAAATCAAGCAATCTGATTGGTTCTTAGCCTTGATATAATGAACGTATATCACGGGTAGAATTGTAGTTACTTTTCACAACAAGTCATGTATCCCTCCGCGTCTGAGAAAAGCTACAACCGTTACAACTGTTACATTACATCCGTTACGAAACTAACTAACTAACAAAGCTCAAGATGGAAACATTTAAGGTTAACTTCGACCTCCGGGGGGGTCTTACTATGGAGGGGTGGATTGAGCAGTGCCTATCTCCAGAAAGCACCTAAACGACGACATGCAGAGCTACGTGAAGAGCAGGGAGACCAACTGGAGAAGTACCAGCATTCAAAAGCTTTCTGATGCGGGTCTTGAAACAAAGCAGAGACATGATGACCGTTAGTGGCCACAGGTGCGAAAGCTCTCTCCAGAGCTACAGGAAGCCGAATCTCGGGGACCGGAGAAAGTGGAGCAAGCAACAGCCAGAACAACCTCAACCGATACAAGTAACCTCGTAAGCCATGCTCCTGATGCTGGACAGCTTTTCAGTGGCTGCACAACAAACGGCAACAAACACATGAATGTGAATAAACAGCCAAATAATGGATCAACGCTCTCTGTCTAATATGTTCTCTAGCTGTTAGTGTTGTTGCATAGCAACCACCTCGCACTATGTTTCAATGGAGGGACTATTTTACTTTGAACATCATTATTTACAAATAAAAACTATTTAAATTAGAGTGTGTATTTTTCTTTCATATTGCCACACCGTTTTATAAAAGCAATAGCTACGGGGGTAGAACCACGCCCCTTAGCTATGATATAATGACCATATACCGCGGCCTGTCGTGAGCTTTTACTTAAGTAATTGGAATATTGATATAAGTTGCAAACAGTTGAATGTTATGGATGTTCTTTCAAAAGGCTAGGTGTTGAAAGTATGTAGATCAGTGTTTCCTCAGGTGTTACAGCGAGAAAGGAGCCACGTTTATGTTGTGGTAGATATTAGGTATTTCCCAACAGGAAGACTTTGGATGTCTCATGTGTCGCTTGAATATTGATCATAACAATCAATCTGTCATTATTCCAAATAAGGAAAGTATGCATGTGTGTGGTGTTCATTTCTCAATAGCAGTGAATAAAGTCGATATAGTGAAGGCAAAAACGTGATTAAATGGAATTTAAACCAAGAGGAAATGTTTATGATAGTCCTGTTAAAATTAGAAAGACTGCACAAGTGGTTCATTTCACAAGAGTTGAGGGAAATGTATTTTCTTTGCTGTTTCTCGGAAGGGAAATATTATAACTTAAAAATAAAAGTGAAATGAATGTTGTTCCTTTAATAAGGCAATATGGTTTGAATTGAGTTCCTCTAAAAAACATTTTTGTATTATTTCCTGATTATTCTCGTATCATTTTAGTTTCAGTTTGAGTTCAAGTCTGCTTTGAATAAGACCCTTTCCATACGTTTGAAGACCTCATCGCCACTTGGAGTTTTAACCGGTTACCTTGGCGACACACTTCACCTCACATTGACTATACACAGTATTGATTGTCCTTCCTCCTTATCTTCCAACCATTTGGACGCAGACTTGCATTTCCCCATAACGATGTTGCTTAACAACCGGCGTAAACGGACCTTCGCGCGCTATCAAGCAGTGAGCGTGCGACGTCCTGTTCTGATGACGTCAAACCCAACGGGATGCCATCAATAAACTCCACAGAATCACACTACACACCTACGCCATGACTACATTCAGGCAGACTGTAGAACACAACCTCTCTGGACCATTATATACTTATTGAAGACAAGCTACAAAATGTAATACCTTGGAAAATGCCCTTTAATACTTTTTAAGACCCCGCGGCCGGACCCCCTGGAGAACCACAGGACATCGGGGAACAAACCCCTAACGTACAGGGCGGTGAATCGGACCCAGCAGGTTTTACCTTCTCTGCCTCCAGAGGTTCGTCTCGGCGCTGCCACAGCTGGATCTCGGTGTCAGTGAGGCCGAGCTCCCGCAGGCCGGCCAGCTCCTTCTCCCCGTCCTGCAGGGCCTGGAACTGGGAGAGGCTCCTCACGCCGGCTGCCTGCTGCCCAAACGGCCGGTAGAGCGACGCCGGGGCGAAACACTTCCTCTTGGCGACACATCTGCAAGAGAGAAGTTGTTTCAGTGCTGACGATGTTTCAAGGTTTCAAGGCTTAGCTACAGTGTAGTTATGACAATGACAATCTTAGGTCACAGGCTCCTCCAACAGTGCAACACAATAACACAGATAATAGTGCAAGTAAATACAATCAAATATAATAGAAACAGTGCAGAATAGTCTATATACAGTCATTGGAATATTGCTATATGAGTTTCAAACAGATGTTGTGTATGTTCTTCCAAATGTTGCGACAGGGGGGTCAAATTGACTGAAAGTTACTTTTCGAAAAAATAAACATCTACATGCCTTGATTATTTCATTCCTAATGTCGTTATCAATTTGTTTTAAAGCTCAATAAATAACAAAGAAGACCTTTAACGGGCACTTTTCTCATTTTGTCCGGAAAGATTTAAACTTTAACGGACACGTTGACCGGCAAAAACAATTCTAACGGAAACTCTGGTTTCAGTACAGATACCCAAAACAGCTGGAGACACATGTACAAAGTCACATATTCTAGCGTTGTTTCTGACTCTTTACGATCATACTTTACTGATGAAAAACACGGCTGTGTAAGAACATGTTGCCCCGGGGTTTGTGTAAAAGAAAATCCTCCACATTGCTTTGTGGGAAGAAAACATAACAAAGCAATTGATGGATGCTTCTTTCTTCAAAGCAGTAAAGAGAGCATGGGGTTTCTTTTTATATAGAGCTCAGGTGGGAACGAAACGTGAAACTGCTCACTTAATTTTCCCACTGAGCTACACAGCTTTTATTAAACACGGCAAATTGATTTTTTTACTATCACTGTGTGACAATAAAATCGTCTTATAACAATGTGCACAGCCATGATCTGCTATCGAGAGACAGACGTTCACTACAGGGTTTGGTGCTTGTTAGTATGTAGTAGTGGAGAATCTTCTGCACCACGTTTCTGACAGTATTCGTTAAGGGGATACATTGCAGTATATTTTTGTCTTTTGAATTTGTCCCAACCCCAGTAGTTGCACTATAACAAGAATAGAATGCTCTGAAAGCACACTGAATGTGGCCATAGGACTGAGAAGCCACTTGCTTACACAACAGAACTCCCAACTACTAAAAGAGATAAACAAACAATATAAAGACAAATGTTTGGATTGGATATGAACTTTCGCTGCATATAATAATGCTGTATTGTTTTGAAACAGACCGGTCAATGTCGACGTCGGTGTGGAGCTGCTGCAGCAGGAGGCTGTGCAGCTGCCTCTGGCCCTCCGTCTCCTGCTCCTCCAGCAGCGGGCCATCCTCACACAGCTGCCGGCTCACTCTGAGAGAGAGAGTGAGAGAGTGAGAGTGAGAGTGAGAGAGAGTGTAATTATACACAACACAGTAATATGCCTAATGGACACTTACAGTACCACAAATAAACTGTTAATACATCTTAACTAACAAAAATGCGTCTGAGTGTTTATTTTCTAGATTAATATTGTTTGGTTGTTGTCTTATTTTTCCTGCCTTCCCCTTAGTCAAAACATTATCAATAATAGAAACATGTGTTTGTAAATGCAAGTTACCTGACAGGCAATACTACAGAAAAAGAGGATTCCAAACCATAGATAATAATTCACCATCAACTGAAGAAACAGATAACCTAATCTAATATTATAGTTTGATGCATTTTCTTGGCATAAAATCACTCTGTAGAGAACTCCACAGTTTGACCACATCACTAAAAAACTGCTTTAAAAATGAGGCTTTCATTATATGTATTTCTATGGTCCTCCTTGTACATTTTAATTATGTTTGGGTAACACTCTGCTTTTTGCTCTGTGCATAACTGTGAAAGTATGTAACTCAATTAAAAAAAAATGCACTATTGCTAACTTAATAAGAAGTATATTGCTTGAATCCACTTTAGGGTGGATATATCTGTTTTTTAAAAAATGGGTTTCATATTGCTCATGTAAGTGATATTAGTATACACATTAAAAAAGACATATACCCTGTCATCGTAATATGCCTTGTTATTAACAGACTGTATATATTGGAATATCATATTCTTAGATACCTATGTATTTTCGTTAATTGTCACAAGCTAAAATATCAATGCAGTCCAGTGTAGACAGTGAATCTTTTTCATCCTCTTATCGATTAGCATTAGCCGTGTGGTAAACTGAGACTACCAGGGGCAAACTGAGCGATGCAGAGGTGAGGAATACGGTCTATGCGTAAGCTTTGAGTCTAAAGTATAGATGAATAGAAACACAATAGTCCTGTTCAACATATTTTAAGATACAATCATCTTGTAAAACATGTTGCAGCTACAGAGATTAGCTAACGTTAGCTTAACTGGCTCTAGCTATCTCCATGACAACAACAGTGCCTGCCGTAGATCAGACGTAAAAGCAACGTAACAGCTTTAAACTGGTATTTTCTCCCAAATCAAGGACACCACACGTTAATTAAAATGACACAATTGTAATGAAATAACTGGTCAATGATACTGATAACTTGTAGTTGTGTTTACCTTCGCATGCTTCCGCCGTGTTATTTCTGCTTCCGGTCTGTGGACTCATGGGAAGTGTAGTTAAACCCCCCCCCTGAGTAATAATGAACTACTGTATATTATAGTCTCATGGATACAGATAGGGGACACATTATTCCACAGCTTCGCTTTTGACAGAAAATAAATCAATGTGTATATTATGTCTGAACCTTTAATGGTGATAATAACAATTGTATGGTAATGTGAGTAGGCCTATCTTTGTTTCAGCTGTTTGGCTTAATGCTTCACTCTGTTGAAATCCACATCAGATCAAACATGCTGCTGCATATATTTGTTAATGTTATTAGAATAATACCTTCCAAATAATTAAGACTTCCACTGTACCACACCCTGCTTCAATAAGGTGTGGTTATACCTCCATCATCATCACATTGGCTGCATTCCCTCGTCATTCATTCAGATGTGCCTTGTGTTTTATTATAAACAGTAATACTGCAAAGCCTTGCTGGGTATACTGACTATACACCGCTCCACCCTCCCCACCCAGCTCAAGTGTCCTCAATTAGCCTGCTGGGTGACGTCAGTAAGGTGACATGGGTGCTTCTCTCTCCACCATCTCTGAGCAATAAACTAGCAACATGGCTTGAACAGATGTGGATGAGATCCTGTGCTGTTTTGCATGCAATTACAATTCCCTATGCATTATCTGCGCGGTTCTGCAGCGGCTGCTCGTCCCCTCGTCTGCCCGCCTGCCTGCAGCCGGTGTCGGGTCGCCGGCAGCCTCATCTCGGCTCCTCTGCAGGGCTGCGCAGCTCCTGACTGACAGAGAGATGAGGGGTGGGGACGCAGGGTGGGGTCACAAGCAGGGAGAGGCGGAGGAGGAAAAGGCAGAGAGAGAGAGCCCAGCCCTTGAATGCACGGCAACAACACGCCGTCAGAGAGAGGGAGAGACACACCGAGAGACTGGCTGTTTTTTGGGGGGAGCAAAGGGAGCCTTCGACGCTGCGGATATGAACTGAAAAGAGCGCACAAGAAGAGGGAGCGTGTATCTATATATCCCACATTTACTGTTAAGGTGGAAACTAATCCCCCCCCCAAAACCCTGCTCTCTCCCTATCACAGCTCTTATTCAGATAGAGCTACACCCAAAAGCCCCGACCGACCCCCTCCTGCTGCTCCACCCCTCCGCCGCTGCAGCGCTCCGGCAACCGAGATGCACACGGAGACCCGTAACAAGAAAGTAAGTGCACGTTATTGACTTTGCCCTGGTCAATGAATACAACAAAAATTAAACAAATCCATCTGTGTGGAAGCAGTTGTCAGCTCAACATGTGCCACATTATGAATGTCAGTGTGTAATTACATGTGTATTCTCGCAGGTATAGGCAGTTTATTTTGCAATTAGTGGAAGAGTTTTGTAACAATGCATTGTAACATCAATTATGTTCAGAGCACTGTCATCTCCACAGGTTACACGGAAACCTGTCTTCTGTCCCCGCTGTGTGTGTTTCTCTCTGTGTGCGAGGTTAGTTCGGGTTCAATTTGAAATGCTCTGTGGTCTCTGAGAGGCAGGAAGGAAACGGAAGGCAGAAGCTGCAGCTTGTAGGACACCATCTTAGCTTTTAAAGGGCCAGCAGCCTCTTCTGAAACACACACACACACACACACACACACACACACACACACACACACACACACACACACACACACACACACACACACACACACGCCTGGGTAGCAGCCAGGTGCACTGCCTCCATGCTACACTGCATGGGCCCTACTTGTGCCTTTAAATGATTTCTGCTTCAGCTCAGTATGCTCATTTGCCAGTACTCAAAAGTGTATAAAATATCAGGATGTTATGGAGCAGAAAGCAAGCAACAGTATCCTGAATGCAGCTCCAGATCTGTTGTATATGTGATAGTTGGTAGGGAAGATGCAGTGGTGCACATCTTCCTTGATAAAGAAGTGCACTTTGACCGGCAGGTCTGCATGGCTGACCAATTGATGTTATTGAATATTGATTGTTCGATGGATTTTAAAGTTGCACAGTAACACAAAACACTGCAGTGTCCCTCTTGTTATGTTTGCTGTGTACTCCTCTATTTAGGATTCATTTCATTTCTGCTAATATTTCTGATCACCAGCATTAGCCATTTCACTGATGAACACCTAATCTTTACTCTTGGGCTACAACCAACAGCTATATTGATTATTTATTGATTAAAAACTGTCCAACACATTTTCTAGAGTCCAAGGCCTAAAATGTATTTTCCAAAAATAATATTTGGAAGAGTTGCAATTCAGAAAATATTTGGCGATCGATTTACAAATGGATTAATTGACAAAGGTTTGAGCCTTCAAGTTGCATTTCAACACTGTAGCCTTCAAGCAGTTGTATAACATTGTTGACTCACTGCGGGTGATTGTATATTTCGGAGTTAAGGTGGAACAATTGCAAAGGGTATGTCTAACCAGCTGGTACATGTCTGGGCATGATAGCCAAGGTTGGCCCTTTAGCTTGGTCCTTACGTGCTGATTCACCTGTGCGGACACACCCTTTTAAAATAGATTGTTAGGTATAATCATTGAATAGATACACTTAATATATCCCTAGCACTGACTTGGGGTTTTCACACCGATGGGCAACACTGTCCATCCTTTTTATTGTTTATTGACAGATGACAAGGGTGATGTCTACCATTAGATTGAAGAAGATTCTACTTATTGTCGTTACGTAGTACAGGTACTATGTAACGAAACGGTTTCTCTGCATTTGACCCATCCTAGTGTTAGGAGCAGTGGGCTGCCATTATGCCGCGTAGGGAACGGTGCCTTGCTCAGGGACACCTCGGTAGCACTTGGTCTTATTAGAATGTATGCATTTTTGTGATGCTCAGCAGAATGTATATCAGAATGATAAAATAATCCTTAGTTAGTTTTAGATTTTATTGACCTATATTTAAGCAACTGTATGCTGACCAAGCTACAGCTAATTAAAGCTACTATTTATAACATCACTATCACATAATCTATACATGTGAAAAATGTAATAAGTGGTGTGAATTCAAAAAGAGACAATATGTTCTGGTGTTGGACTTGGTTGGTTAGCTATTCTATGCTAACATGGATTTGAAGAGGTGTTTTAGGGCAGCTGTGGCTCAGTGGGTAGTGTGCTGGACTTCAAAACAGGGGGTACCAAGTTCGAGTCCCACTGCAGTCAGCATGTCGTTGTGTCCCTGAGACATTTCACCCCAAATTGCTCCTGTGGGGATGGTCCACAGTACTGAATAAGTCGCTTTGGATAAAAGTGTCTCACAAATGACATGTAATGTTTTAGTTAACTAGAAGGGCTCTCGGAGAGCGTGGAGCTCTGCTAAGGCCACATGTGATTCATTTTAGTGTCAACAGAAGGGCAAAATAGGTTTTGTATTCACACTGTGAATCGGTTATATGATGGGTTCTTTCTTGAACCATGCTACTTCTCCTTTCACCAAGTTTCGTAAAATAGGACCAATTGTTTATCCGCTATCCTGCTCATACGTCCACAAACTGAAGCTTTGGTGGAGACTATTACAAGAATACTTGTCTTCTCAACTTGAAATGTTTCCTCCAAACTTTCACTTGTTCCCAGCGAGCTGCAGTAGAGCAGTATAGCCTCCAGGTGACGGTGGATTAGCACAGCTAGTGATTAGCCTCACCCTGTTTGTCTCTACTTTAAAGTCTGTCTGAAGGGTCAAAGCACTTTGGGCTCCGGGGCAAACATGTGACTGCTCTGATCATTGAAGGCCTTTTTACTGAAAGTGGAAACCAATAGATCCGTCTGTCGCCGTGTGACTGAAGATGGCCTTTTTAAAGTTAGTAATCACAGTAAGTAGCTTTCAGCCTGCAATAAACTCTGAGGTGTTGTCAGGAACCCTCGGCACAGATACAGTTAGCCTCAATCAATCCTTTAGATATACTGTGGAAGGGACATTTATGACTTCTGCAGCATGTCAGTAACTCATAAACAACAATAGCTGAGTCACAGGGACATGTTTGACCAATAAAGTGCAGGGATTACAAAATGTTATCGTCAGGACTTAGACACAATGAGAATGTAGAAAGCACTGGCTTTATTATAATGTCACTTTTCCCCACGTCTATCGTCGCTAATAATGCAGACATTTAAGACCGGAACTCAAAGTAGCACGATTGGGAAAAAGTATTTAAAACTCAAAGAAGCTGCACTAGTTCAATTTCAAGTGTGTTAAACGTTACTGAAAATCAGTTAAAGTTAGTTCCCGAGAGTGAACTGAAGTGCAGGAAAAACATATGTTGGTTGCAGCGGCTCTCCTTGCTTGGCGTTCCCTCTGTTGTTGGTTCAGTCGTGTGTTATATTATCCTCAGATCCATCAAAAGACCTTTACTGTGACATCTTCTTTTGAGTTGACCGTTCTAGTTTCTATAAAACACATCGCTTAATGTGTACTGGAGACATGTGCCGCTTGAAGAGCTGATTATTGTTTACGGACGCAGTAGATTACACTTTAACGGTACGCCAGTCGGCCGATAATGGATCATAATTTACTCTGCTAATATTGTGGGTTATTATTTTGAAATATGCGGTGCACCTTGTCTCTTTAGACACAATACATCAGTGTGATATTATACAATACCAGCAGGTTAGATGCATGATGGATCACAGAGTCACTTTTATTATATCATTGTTTTAATGTTTGCTGAATGTGTAGAAAAACTCGCAAAGGTCTGGCTTTCTGTTTTGACTTCAACCTTCGACCCAGATAGCTGTTTGTGAAGCTGTGGGATTGGAAATCAATTTTCTCCCGTCACACTTAACGCTGTGCATTATTGGCAATGTAGTTAACTGATAGCATCCCAGAACTCAGTATGCTCCATAGTGTGTGTGTGTGTGTGTGTGTGTGTGTGTGTGTGTGTGTGTGTCCAGGATCAGCTGGGCTGTAGAAGTGAGAGCAGGGTCAGCTGTACATTCCTGGGCAGGGCATCAGCAGGAAGGGCCCTTGAATACAAAGTCTGCCTGTGTGTGTGAGAGATGGACGTGTGTGTGTGTTTGCTAGAGATGGTGTGTGTGTGTGTGTGTGTGTTTATAAGAGCTGTAGGCAATGATTAACTATGCCGAACAAAGTTTGATCAAACGACTGAGATAGTGGAAGTTGTGTATCAGTGTGTACCCTTCGATTCGATACACACATATTTGCACACACACTCATGCCCATCTTACAGAGTTGTGACCATGCCACGGATGGGTCAAACGTAGTAGTAGTCAGTGTGTCACCCCACCCTCAACATGTCAGTGAAAAGAGCTCTCCTGTCTTTCTTCAGAAAATGAGCGGGAAATATATTTCTGACGCATTTTTTTCAAATAATAAACATCTGCAAAATGCAACAGTTGTGAGGTTTCTAAAATGAAAGAAACGTAACCTGGGGTCCTGGTGGTGTTCAACACCGCCGACTACAGGATGAATATATTTCAGTGTGTCACGAAAACCAACTTGATGACACTTGTAGAAACTTGACAATCCTTAATTATGAGCCATTCAGAATCTATAATCATTAGTCGAGTGTTTTATGATAAACAGCACACACTGTGACTGCATACCAGGGGTCTCAAACCCAAGGCCCGGGGGCCAAATCCGGCCCGCGGCTTCATTTTATGTGGCCCCGCAAGAGCTTGCAAAGAATATAATACGTTTATTATACGGTTACATGACACTTTACAGAAGCAGGTTGCCCATAAACTACATGTCCCACAATGCATCTCGTTTTGTGACATGTGCACTGAAGAGAATTACAATTATTTGCCCTGGACTTCTGCTTTCCTATGTTGTTATCCTATCCCATAATAATCCAATTCAGAGGCAATAATGTAATATAATACATTTTTTTATATATATAATATATATTTATATAGTTACAACCGGCCCTTTGAGTGCAACCTATATGCGAATGTGGCCCGCGATGAAATTGAGTTTGACACCCCTGCTGTATACCTATGTCTACATTTGAAATGCTTTACTATGTTTCTGATTTTCTTAAATTGGCTGTAAAATAATTGAGTGAATGAAGAAGGATTTATGAATCCAACTTCAAGTTCTCACACCTTGTTTTCTGGCAATATTTAAATGGGATTGCTGACGTATTTAACTTACTACTAAGGTGACTCACAACATGCTGCATTACATCTTAAAGCAATTCACATATAGACAAAACGTAGATTATCAATTAGCATTAGCTAAAATGCTAGCTCACTGCATATACTCTCCCCACTGCAATCTGGATGTGAACGTTTTGCATGTCAATCATGAGGACAATGAATGTGCGGGCAACTTTTTTCAACTGTGCAGACAGCAAGAAGTCAAGCAGAATAACTACCTGCAGCTGTATGGATACCAATACCGATGTACTTGCAGTGTTGGTTCTGTTGCGTCAGAGGCCTCTTTTCTCTTTTCCCTTTGTTCAGAATAGAAACAACAACAACAAATCGTTCACAGATGAATCACAACAGATTTCTAAACTTTTAGTAATCAACGTAGAAAACACGATGCGTCTGTAAAACAGGTTGAGCAATGTGCAACTGTCATTTCCTGGAAAAATAGATTCCCGTATTGCTCTAATTCAATCCACACACACACACACACACACACCCGTATTCATATCATATTCCACTTCTGAATGAATCAGGTACGTTCACTATTTAAATGTGTTGCACTGGATTGCCACGTGTTACTTATTGAATGACATGTTTCTTACTGTAAGTGTGTGATAGGATTAAGATAAATGTATTAGACTGAAGGATGAGGTCGTTTGTGGGAGACTTCGGCACGTGTTGGATGCCATAAACTGACTCTTTGTAGTGATTTAAAGTAACCAGGGTTGCCTTTGTAATTTAGAGCCACTGGTGACCTGGAGATCAGGAGTCTCACGCTTCACTGGCTGAGCGAAGGGCGAAGCTAAGCGTATCACTGCACTTTTCCATTTGATGTGATGCTCTTTTTCCGAGTAATTTACGCTATGTGAAGCCGCACAATGTCTCTGCAACTATGAGCTGCAGTTGCTTGATCATCGAAATTAAGGACAAGAGTAGAGGGTAGGATGACAGAGTGCTGACAGAAATGTTTTCTGTGACGACAGATGAGACGGATAGCTTTTGTTTCTTTCTTCTCATACCGAGACGTTGACATGTTCCCCCTCTCTAGCTTGTATCAACCGTAACTGAGTATACGTATCAGGTGTTGAACCTGAGTGGGAGATCGGTTAGTGGGCCAGCTGGCTGCCTGTGTGTGTGTGTGTGTGTGTGTGTGTGTGTGTGTGTGTCTGTCTGTGTCTGTGTGTGGGTGTGTCTGTGTGTGTGTGTGTGTGTGGGTGTGGGTGTGTGTGTGTGTGTGTGGTCTCGCATTACTATACTTGTGGGGACCTAAATCTGTCTACACAGTCACGTGTGGGGACTGGCCTCTCTTATGGGGACAAATTGGAGGTCCCCATGAGGGGAATCATTAATTTTAGGATGAAGACTTGGTTAGGTTAAGGGTAAGGGTTAGGGTTAGGGTTAGGGTTAGGGTTAGGCATGTGTTGGTTAAGGTTAGGATACATCTCCAGGAAATGCATGTAAGTCAATGTAATGTCCCCTGAAGTGATGTATACATGGTATGTATGTGTCTCTGTGTGTGTGTGTGTGTGTGTCTCTCTCTCTCTCTCTCTCTCTCTCTCTCTCTGTGTGTGTGTGTGTGTGTGTGTGTGTGTGTGTGTGTGTCTCTCTCTCTCTCTCTCTCTCTCTGTGTGTGTGTGTGTGTGTGTGTGTGTGTGTGTGTGTGTGTGTGTGTCTCTCTCTCTCTCTCTCTCTCTCTCTCTCTCTCTCTCTGTGTGTGTGTGTGTCTCTCTCTCTCTCTCTCTCTCTCTCTCTCTCTCTCTCTCTCTCTCTCTCTCTCTCTCTCTCTCTCCGTGTGTGTGTGTGTGTGTGTGTGTGTCTCTCTCTCTCTCTCTCTGTGTGTGTGTGTGTGTGTGTGTGTGTCTCTCTCTCTCTCTCTCTCTCTCTCTGTGTGTGTGTGTGTGTGTGTGTGTGTGTGTTTCTCTCTCTCTCTCTCTCTCTGTGTGTGTGTGTGTGTGTCTCTCTCTCTCTCTCTCTCTGTGTGTGTGTGTGTGTGTGTGTGTGTGTGTGTGTGTGTGTGTGTGTGTGTGTGTGTGTGTGTGTCTCTCTCTCTCTCTCTCTCTGTGTGTGTGTGTGTGTGTGTGTGTGTGTGTGTGTGTGTGTGTGTGTGTGGGTGTGTGTGTGTGTGCCACAGAAAAGATAAATGAGAGCGAGGTATGAAGGCACGGTGTGAGGAATAGTGTAGGTGCGCCAGGGCCATCATTGGGGTCACTGCAGGCGGGCGGGTTTCGGTTCAGGTCACACAGGCAGCTGAATCACTGAGAATTGATGGGAGGCAGGAAGTCTTGAGAGCAGAGGGGAGGTAGATGTCAGATCTGTGGTTTTTATTAGTCTGCATTACCGAGCTAGATAGAAATGCTCCCTCTTCTTTTGTACAACGCTTGTTGAAGGTTTTTTTTATCCAAAGCATGACAATAAAACATGTGTATTTATCCTGAGCAGAGAATACATTCACACTCTCTGTGTATTTAATGCCGTCACAACCAACAACAATGTCTTGGAAGCGTAATGTCCACAATCCAGGTTTCCCTCATAAACACTGTTAGCTCTGTTAGCACTATGTTGTTAACTGCTGGCTCAGCCAATGATGAGAGCTGAGAGCCCTGTGAAGGCAATCTCTCAATTAGATACACTATAGATATGTATATGTATTTCTTCTGTTGATATTTATGTTTGTGTTGTGTGCTGTCTTTGATTATTTTTCTATTTTTAAATTGTATCATATTTGTGTCCATTAACTCACGTGCTATGCCTTGTTAACGGAACAAAACTAAAATCTTCAAATTTGGATCAATAAAGTACATCTAATCTAATCATAAAAATTATCTAGATTCCCTTTCTGGAATATTATGATATTGTTAACCAATATGCCAAATTATAATAAACATCTATCTAGCAATATTTAACCCTCCTATTGTCTTCGTCCCCCCCCCCTTACGTTGGTGTTCGCGGTCCTGTTTTAACTGCTATTACATTAACACACAAACCATTAATCATCAGTAGCTGACATCCTCGTGGATTCATCTTCTCATCACAGACACATGCATTTCCTAACATTCGGTCTATATGCTGTCAAATGTATTATCTCTTCGATTTACACACGGCATCTATTGCACGTCTGTCCGTCCTGGGAGAGGGATCCCTCCTCTGCTGCTCTCCCTGAGGTTTCTCCCATGTTCCCTTTAAACTGTGGGGTTTCTCTGAAAGTGTTTCCTTGTACGATGTGAGGGTCTAAGGACAGAGGGTCTAAGGACAGAGGGTCTAAGGACAGAGGGTGTCGTATTGTCATACTGATATTCTGAACAATCTGTGCTGTTGTATTTGCTGTAAAGCGTCTCTACTGTAGGCTAATTTTATTATATGTACAGCACTTTGGCTCCACCAAAAATCGTTTATAAATGTGCTATATAAATAAAACTTGATTTGATTTGATCACCAAATGTAATTTAACACCCTTCAAACACAAATACAAATACATATTGTATCAGAGTACTGGTATACATGAACAACTGTAAACATACAAAGAATAGACTCTGAACATGTATTGTGTGTGCCAGGTGTGATCTATGTGGGGGAGGGGCACATAAGAGCGGGACATGTATCAAATTGTTCTGTGTGTTTGTGTGTTTTGTGTGTGCCAGGTGTGATTCACATGGGGGGATGGGCACATAAGGGGGCGGGGGACACATCTAGAGTATGTGGGTGTTTGTGTGTGTGTGTTATCTGATCCGGATGGTCACTAATTCCTTTTCTGTTTGCCCGGGAACACCATGGGTTTACAAAGTTGACTGAATCATCCAAAAGTCAATGAAAGTGGTGATCAGCAATTTTACATGTTCAAATGTCTCCTGTGAAGGATATAATGAAGCCTGAATGCAATCGAATGTAAAACAAAAAAGTTATGATTTATGAAAGTAATAAATCGGTCAGATTTGACCCGAAGACAACAGGAGGGTTAAAACGAAAATGATGTAAAGGAAACTCTTCAAATATGACATATGGCACACATCATGAAGACAAGGGTTTCCCAGTTTGCCTGCAAAGAGACCTGATCTCACCCCATGCAACACTTACGGCAGGAACTTACACGGCGACTGGTGGCTAAACCTTATCACCTAACATCAGGGTTGGACCTCACTAATGCTTATTAGGCTGCATGTGAGCAAATCCCTGCAGCCAGATTCCAGAGTCTTTGGGAAATCCCGAAACCAAAGAGGCTGTGACAGCTACAGATTACATGTTGTAACCTATGAGTGTAATAATAATAATAGGCTACTACTTATACTTATAATAATACATTTTATTTGGAGGCGCCTTTCATATCACCCAAGGTCACCTTACAATAATTGTAATAAGGGTTAAAACAGTAGAACCACACAAAAACACAGCAGGGTAAACATGAAAGAGGCAGAGTAAGCAGGCCCAGGGGAAAAGGAAAATAAACTTGCCTTGCCTCAGACAAAATGCTAACGTAGTGCTAATCTGCAGCACTGTAGCATGCAGTATCTGGAGGAGGACTTTGTTGCCCTGGATTCAGCAGAGCAGGGGGAGCGGAGTTGTTGGGTGTCACGGCGTTTCTGTGTCTGCTGGGCGGCCTTGCTCAAGCTGGCCTGCCCCAGGGCTTAAGGCTATTTTTAGAGACACAGCAACGCTTTTATGGTGAAGGCAGAGCTTGGCGGAGAGGCCTGGTTCTCCTGTCACCACATTTCTACCCTGGATACCTTGTTCCAAACCCAAATATTTAAAGATGTCCAACCTCAAATATCACAATGAACATGAAGCAACGTGCTTCCATAGTCCAGCCGTCCTCTCTCTGTACGTTGACACTGAGCTGCTGATCTGACCTTCATTTCTCGATACAGGCTCTCTTCTTTCTTTACCTCCTTTTTAAAACGATTCAGACCTGGACTGAAGTGTGTTTTCTGAAAAAGAAAAACATGCTGTGTGTAGGCTACAATGAGTGCATTGGCGCTGATGGAGAACCATATAGAAATCACAGCGAGCATCAAGGAGACATTGGCTGGATTCCATCAATATGACATGACATTACGTTACATACTTGTTAGACGCTTTTATCCAAAGCGACTTACATACTCAATACTGTGGGCAATTTGGGCGAAGTGACTCTGGGACACAACGGCATGCTGACTGCAGTGGGACTCGATATTGCTATCCTGTGATTCGAAGATCAGCGCACCAACCCACTGAGCCACAGCCTCCCACGATCTGCTGGAAGTGATTTCCTTCGAATTGTAGGATAAGTTTTGGGTTTGTTTTGTGTGCATGTTGGTTTGTTTGTATATATATATATATACTTTATTAATCCCTCGTGGGGAAATTGTTTCTCTGCATTTGACCCATCCTAGTGTTAGGAGCAGTGTGCTGCCATTTTGAACAGCGCCCAGAGAACGGTGCCTTGCTCAGGGACACCTCGGTAGCACTTGGTCTTGCTGGGACTTGAACTGGTGACCTTCCAGTTGCCAAGCCAAGTCCCTATCGACTTCGCCACCACCACCCAGTCAGTAGGATTACAGAAAATAATTACTAATCCAATTGACTTGAAACTTGACTGAAGGGTACAGTGGGCAAAGAAGAACCTGTCAACGTGGAACCGAATCGTGGGCAGGATACCTTTTTTCACTTAGGAAACTATTATATTTTTAGATAAATACTCAGGACTGGAGTAGTTTAGCATTTGTCAGATCATTAATCAAAACGCTCTGGAACTACTTCAATCAACCAGTTTTGGTGGAACTGAGATCCAGTTGAAGTCGTGACGGACTCTCTGACTCTCATCCGTGTGCTGCAGCAGCAACAGCTCTGTCTATTACAGGCCTCCTCCTACTTGGTTTACTACAGTCTGCCATGTACACCATCTGGAGGTGACACTGCAATTCATACAAAATGTGCGTTATAGAACAAAGACATGTGTTTCATATAGTCTTCCTGACTGACTGCGTAACATGCCAGAAATTACACATTGACAATTCATAAATTACATGATATAAAAAAATCTGGAACAATTCATGGATATGCAAAGTCCAATGATATGTATGCAAATGAACACATATTTGTTCCTATTTGTATTCTTTTATAAGATCCTTTTAATGCACAAATTGGAGGAACTGACAAATTAACTTGATGATTGATCAGTATTTATATTTATTGACTCATAAAAGGCAAGAAACAATTAGAATAGCGCTGCATAATCTTTCTGACATTGCATTTTCTGTCAGCTTAGCTGTCCATTACTCGAATATTTTTAGTTTACAACGGTACAAAATAGGAGTAACTCAGTGAATCTTCACAGTGGAAAAGCAAATGTTTGGAATGACAGCATATTTGGCATCAATCAATCAATCAATCAATCAATCAATCAATCAATCAATCAATCAATCAATGTTTATTTATATTGCCCAATATCACACATGTTACATTTGTCTCAGTGGACTTCACAGTGTGTACAGAATATCAGTATGACAATACGACACCCTCTGTCCTTAGACCCTCTGTCCTTAGACCCTCTGTCCTTAGACCCTCTGTCCTTAGGCCCTCTGTCCTTAGACCCTCACATCGTACAAGGAAACACTTCCAGAGAAAACCCACAGTTTAAAGGGAACATGGGAGAAACCTCAGGGAGAGCAGCAGAGGAGGGATCCCTCTCCCAGGACGGACAGACGTGCAATAGATGCCGTGTGTAAATTGAAAAGATAATACATTTGCAACATAGGTAGTCCAAATGTTTGGAAATGCATGTGTGTATAATAGGAAGATGAATCCACGAGGATATCCATCCAGGACCGATGATCCAGGACCACAGCCACGACTCGCGATCCAGGGCTCGCGATCCAGGACACAGGACCGCAGGATCATCCATGACTCCGGATCCCAGCATATATAGACCCCAAAAAGAAAGAAATGTGTGCATTGCTGCTGACATGTTATTTGACTAAAGCCCCGGACACACCAAGCCAATTTTGGCCGTCGATGGATGTCAGGCCGACGATGAGCGTCCTGTCGCCCTACTCAGATTGGTGTGTCTAGCACCGTCGTGTTTTCTTTTGACCGTGCCGACACCTTTTCGACACGTAGAATCGGTAGGTTTTCGGCCAAAGAAATCACTCTGATTGGCTGTTCAGCTTAGCGAATCAGTGCATGAGAAGCGAAACGGAAGTGAGGGACCCAAACAAACTATTAAGAAGGCAAATGTGAGATTTCATTGAACTCCAGCTCTCGACTCAGGTTCGGGAAAGCCCCGTGAGCTTCTCGCTGTAGAGTGAAAATGGAACGCACGCTATTTGTTGTTTGTTTATATCGCGCAGTCTGTTCTTCTTCTCTCGGTTATCACGCAGTCTGTCTTCCGGTTGTTGCCTCTTTTGAATGACGAATACACACTACCGCCGCCTGCTGGTAAGGAGAGTTATTGCCACTCACGCATGCGCAGTTCGTACGTGCTTCTTGGCCGTCGGCTGAAGTCTTTGCGGTGTGTTCCAGTGCGACACATGGCCAAGACGCAGAGACGTGAGGCGACGCAACAGTCGGGGTCCGTCTGTGTCAGTTCTTTGGTGTCAGCTTGGTGTGTCCCTACCTTAAGAGCTTCCACATCTATTTGGGTTATTAATAGAGCCGGGACTCGATTAAAAAAATGTATCTAATTAATTGGAGGCTTTGTAATTAATTAATCGAAATTAATCGCATTTTTAAATCAAATATACATATTTGACCTGAGAACAGTGAGAAGCAGTTTCCACATGGATGTGACTCCAGGTGGTCGACAGTCGAGTGCAGTCCAGTGAGCCAGGGAGCTGGTTATTCTCTCAGACGTGGACTGACTTATCCTGGCCCTGAAACCAGTGATCTGGTTGAGTGTGGGTTGGGTCAGGGTGTGGTTCCTTGCACTCGGAGTCGGGCTAACGTCCACGCTAGCTGCTACATGCTTTGCATTTAGGTGATACTTTAGGCTCGATGTGCTGCGGTGATATGCAAATTCTTTTTTGCATAATTTGCACACAACCGTGCTCTTATCGACGCTTCCATCCGTCCGTTTTTTAAAACAAAATGTCCCATCCACGGGGCCGACCAAAGCGGTCTCATCAGCTTGTTCGTTCATGTTTGACTATTGTTCACCGTGGTTTGTTGTTGTTTGAAGTCCCATGCTGAAGTCATGAACGTTAGTTGGTGCTCCAGTATAATGCGTTTTTTAAATGTTTGTGTAATTAATTAATCTTAATTAACGCGTTAAAGTCCCGGCCCTAGTTATTAAAAAAACATGAGGCCTAGAAAACTTCAACATGACACCTTTGAAGAATTAAAGGTGTGGCAAAGCTCATGCAAAAGGCAGTGTTTTGGTCCAGTCTTAGCTGAACCATTTCCCCCTCAAATGCAAAATCAATTACATTTTAGTTTACTGACCGTTTATTCAAAATCCCCATTAGCAGGCATAATTGGCCATCTGTGTCTCTTTTTCTTTCCGTCTTGAACTGCTCTGCCAATCACCGACATGACAAGAAAAAAGCAGAACGTTGGTGGAAATACCGAGATGCAGATGGGATAGAGGGAGAAAGGTGGTGATAGAGTTAGACAACAACAACCACAACACACACTTGTTTACACACACACACACACACACACATCCACACACAGTGAGTTCCTTGGAACAGCTTGGCCGGCCCAGCAGCCATTTGTGTTGACTATACATCGAAGTGACAGTTTAACTCCGTCTGTCTTAATGTGCTAATCTGTCATACTTCGAGACTCTGGAAACATCGTAGCTCTCCAGTTCTCCTTCTGTTTACTCGCGACAAACTGAAAACCTGAAACACATTCCCTGGAGTTTTCATCTGACGTAGCGTACATATTTGACATTCATGAAAAGACTTCAGTTCTTTGGTCCAAATTAAACAGGTGCACGCTGTTTGCCGGCAAAAACTAACCACCATTTTGTTATTGGTTGTTTTCTGGCTTTCTACAAATCTTAAAAGGCTTAATTTGTGTTACGGAAATTCAGTTTGTTTCTCACTTGCTCTTCATGGAGGAAGAGATTAGCTCCGGTTGACCTGCTGGTTCATTAATTGACCAGTTGTCTGTCCGTTTACTGTACTGACAGCCATTTGATTAGCAGGCTTGTTAAGTGAATACCACTTAGCTCATTGGCCCGTTCACGAGGACAGTGAGCTAACACTGGCTGACTGCGGTAACAATGAACTTTTACTCAGACATTCAATGCATGGCAACAAAGACGATGCAGATCTATCGCCATGTGTTTGACCCCTCATACCAGACGGTCATTTCCTGTGACCATCAGCAGGTCCATGACTGTGACCTGTGGTGTTTAAGATGCATCATTGTGGGTTCTCTGGTATCTAGAGAAACCCCAAGGTGAAGGTTGTGCTGCTTACAATTGGGGCTCAAAATGTCAATCAATCCAATTTGAGTTTCAACTGTTTTACAACCCTAAATAAAATGTAAGATTATTTTTTATATTGTGATAAGAGACTAGATATTGTATTATATGTTTTAAATCAAAATGTCAATAGCATAAGGTTTGTCTTTTCCTGGTTTTTAAGACTAAATGATGATAATCATTTTATGTCGTAGCATTTCTTATATTAGCATAACCCACTCCACATCACTAACCCATCTTCATAGAAAAGGACATATCCGATATCAAGTAACTTTGATAAATGAAACTAAAGCATTGCTAATACGAAGTGAACAAATGCTTCTGTATAAAAGAAGCTTGGGAATTTTCATGTAAAGTTGTATTGCAATCAGGATAATCGTGACATGTAATTTTCATATCTTAGTGTGTGTGTGTGTGTGTGTGTGTGCATCCAAACCCTGACCTGATTATCTGATCACCTTCCTCTCTATCATTCTCCTAACCCTAACCTATCTGTCACCACACACACACACACACACACACACACACACACACACACACACACACACACCACACACACACACACACACACACACACACACACACATTCCATGTATACATCACTTCAGGGGACATTACATTGACTAACATGCATTTCCTGGAGACTTATCCTAACCTTAACCATAACCAACACATGCCTAACCCTTAACCCTAACCCTAAACCTAACCAAGTCTTCACCCTAAAATGAATGATTCCCCTTATGGGGACCTCCAATTTGTCCCCATAAGGGAGGCGAGTCCCCACACGTGACTGTGTAAACAGATTTAGGTCCCCACAAGTATAGTAATGCTAGACCACACACACACACACACACACACACACACACACACACACACACACACACACACACACACACACACACACACACACACACACACACACACCAGTTCAGACACGCTCCCCACCTCAACCACCACCCAACCACCCTTCACCACCTTCCTCCTCTTCCTCCTCCTTCACTCCCTCTAGCAAGTGAAAGTAAAATGAAGATTACACTTGTGTGTGATGTCATTGTGGGTCATATACCGGATTTACCTGTAATGCTAAAATAGCCATGTCAAATTGGTGTGTTAGTAGTTGACTGGTTAGCCTGCTTGCTAGCTTACCGACTGCTCCACTGCTAGTTTACAGGCTAAGGTGTTTGTATCTGCATGTTGGCTAGCTGGTTCAGGGTGTGGGTCTGCGTCAGGGCAGTTCGTGGAGCCCAGCCTGTCTGCTGACGCCCGGAGACTTCTGGATTAAACAACAGCAGCTCTACAGTAGGAACAGAGTTTATCTGAAGGTCATATGCTGCTGGGAGTTTGTCATGTGAGCTTCAGAAAGCACTGCTTTGTTTAGGACTGTGGTTTATAATAGCTCATGTCTCTTCTCTTTCTGTGTCCCCTACATGTTCTCTGGAATTCATTCTCTTTCCCCCTTCATCAGTCATCTGCTAGCCTTCATCCACAAAGGTAAATACAGATTAAAGCCAGGGTTTGATAAAGTCAAAACATGTATCAACAGTACTTTACAGCAAGGTGTACCCATAGTCCCATTCTTCTGAGTATGAATACTTCTTATAAAGGTATTAGCAGTCTCTTTTTGTTTGCGTGCAGTTTAAGTAAGTAGTTTACGGCATGGAAAGAAACCTCTAACTCACCGGCGGACTCGCTTACAAGCTTTGTAAATCATTCAGAGCAGGAATCTGTGTTGAGTGTGAATCCCACTGGTGGGGTTTGAAAGCACTTCCAAAGAACATTGACAGGTAAGACAACAAAGGTCCTGAAGTCCTGAGTCTTTGAAAAACAGTCTGTGGTACGTGTGTGTATTAAAGTCAAATGTATTCAATTCAAACTGCATTTAAAGGATACACATGACTCCATTGGTGCAAAAGAGGTCCAATTGTATAAAAGTCTAGAAGAACATTTTCCAGATTGATACAGGGGACGTAATCTCCAGTTTGGAGTCTCTTTCGATACAGCTCAAGGTTCATTCGTGAAGGGATGTTCTACTCTAGAGGAAATAGACGATGAAGCAGGGTATGCTTTAGGGCGGGGTTTTCTTGTGATGACACATATCTGTCATCATTGAATCCAGTTTAGATGTGATTTGTATCTTAGAACTTGAATCCTTTCCCAATGTTTTCTTGTTTCTGGTCTTGGTTTGCTTTGCGGTCTGGGCGTTAAGATTGCGTTAATTACCTGAAGCTAATTGCGGCTGTAACGACGTGCGGTAATGTAAAACAGACCGTGTGCAATGTGCTTTAACACACACAGTTGGAGCTTCATCAACCAATAATGAAGACACTGTTTGATGTTCAGACACC